>CM062816.1:1847354218-1848564575 GCA_031772625.1 Pinus tabuliformis
CTAGAATGAAAAATATAATTATTTTTAAAATAAAAGTTGGGCTAAATATATGAAATGGGTGTTTTATAAAAATTTCGCCCTTCTAAAATGAAAAGCCCCTTAAATTTCACCCTTGGGCTAAAATTTGCCCCTAAAATTTACCATGGTCCTTGTAAGTTATGTGAAGGGAATCACCCCATTCACCTTTGTCCCTATCTGGATGAAGCCAAAAAGTGCTGGATAACCGTCCTGCTTGACCGGAGTGACTTCCATTTGGTTACAGGAGACTCTCCCTAAATCCTTCACTAGTTGATGAATTGAGTGACCAAAATCAACTATCGGTCAAACCCACTCTCTCTAAAAGTGAATCCTATGAGTCTATACCCAACCCAAATCAATAGGTCGAGGTAACAGTTGACCCGATTTCACCTTCAGGTAATGATACCTTTCTCGCAGAGAGTGAATATGATACCACTCAGGTTCTTTTTGTTTCTTCGGATTCCAATGAGCTTGGGGGCAACCCTCCTGTTCCATCAAGATATGGGGAGAATCCTCCCACTCTAGTAACTCAAGGGGATAATTCTTCCGTTCCTACAATACCCCCTCCAAGTAGTCTAGTTGCTTCCTTTGATTGGAATCGACTGGCAGGATTCTATCTTCCTTCTTATGTGCCTTTCCAGATCATAGTATAGGTTTGTAATATGATTGTATCTGGCACTATTATAGATGAAGGTGCATCTATGAGTATCCTTTTCTCTACTGCTTGGCAAGAGGTCGGTTCGCCGCCACTTGTGCCTGTTACCCAGAATCTATTGGCTTTTAACAGAGGAACCAATCAACCATTAGGGATCCTTCCTCAGTTGCCTATTACTTTGGGAGGAAAAATCATTTATTTGAATGTGATGGTAGTCCCATGCTGTTTAGATTACAATTTACTTCTTAGGTGCGACTATGTTTATGGCATGGGAGCTATTATTTCAACACTCTTTCAAGTGATGTGTTTCCCGCATGAAGGCAGAATTGTCACTATTGACCAGCTTTCATTTCCCGGTCCAAATATGGTTTCCAGTCAACAATATTCCCTAAATGGTCCTTTTGTACCAATGGTATCATCCCCGCCACGGTTTAATTATGTGGCAACCAGTACCTACATCAACGGACGATCAATTCCATGATGTTGTACATTATGTACTAGGGGCATTGGAACCAGATCTTTCCTTCCAAAGCATTGTTCTCCCATCAGATGAGAACCTCTTGAAAGTCATGACCTTTTATGGGTCATGACAAGGAACATGAGGATAGTTCTTTTACTGTGTCAACCTCATTAAAAATGAAACAACTCCCATGAGGATAGTTCCTTCTCTTGTGTAAACCTCATTAAAAAATGAAACCAAGGATATGAGGATAGTTCCTTGTCTTGTGTCAAGCTCGTTAAAAAATGAAACAAGGAATACGGGGATAGTTCTTTTTCTTGTGTCAACCTCATTAAAAAATGAAACAAAGTTCCATGAGGATAGTTCCTTGTCTTGTGTCAACCTCATTAAAAATGAAACAAGGAATATGAGGATAGTTCTTTTACAGTGTCAACCTCGTTAAAAAATGAAACCAAGGAATCTGAGCAGAGTTCCTTGTCTTGTGTCAAGCTCACTAAAAATTGAAACAATCTCCCCTCGAGCAAAGTTCCAAGACGAATCTTTGATTAGATATCGTAAAATCCTTGTCGAGTCTTTCACTTGATCTTGTAAAAGAACCTTCATTCCATCCACCTAATATCCACGAGTAGTCTACTTAGGTGAATGTAATGAAGCTTGGGGGGCATGAACCTAGTGGTAAAATTAAGTTTTCCTGAAGGTTATGTGAAGGGAATCACCCCATTCACCTTTGTCCCTATCTGGATGAAGCTAGGAAGGTGTTGGATAACCGTCATGCTTCACCGCAGTGACTTCCATCTGGTTACAGGAGACTTTCCCTTTCATCATGCTGGGGGCATGTAAACCAATCTCAAGCATAGTTCTTCATTTCAAGCTTGTGTAAAAATGAAACTGAATTCAAGCATAGTTCTTCGTTTTAAGCTTGTGTAAAAATGAAACTGAATCCAAGCATAGTTTTTGTTTCAAGCTTGTGTAAACATGAAACTGAATCCAAGCATAGTTCCTTATGGTTCAAGCTTGTGTAAAAATGAACCCATTTCCATTTTTAACCATCGTGATTTCCATTCTATCAACCTTTTTCGTTAGATCAGCCGTGGTTGTTTTCATCCCATCGCCACCATCCCTTTGTCCGATCATATGCTTTCACTTGGTTGTTTTACCCCTTTTTGAGGAATAGTTGCAAGGAGTGGTCTTATTAGCCAACCTCTTCACATAAATCAACTTGTTTTGAGAAGTTCAAACATCATCGTAACCAGTTTATATCCTAGACACCACTCATTCCTCAAAATGGAGTCCTCTTTAAGCTTTTTTCAGACTCTCTAAATATGAAAAGATTGCCGAGCACTTTTCCTTTCCAACTCGTTAACGAATTGGAAATGATATATCTCTTGTATTATTTTACGCTTTTTCGGGCCTGAGTGATTAATTTATGAAAAAGAACTTGTGGAGTTTTCTTTTTGTCCCTTTTCAAACTCTCTAAACATGAAAAGGATCAAGTTATCTTTGTCATTAAACTCGTTCAAACATAAAATAGCAAAAAACTTGTCCATCTAGACAAGACCGAGTTTCACCTTCGCTAGACTCGTTAAAACATCAAATAGTGATGGATTCGCCTGAAGGGTGAAATTATACAACAAACACATGTTATCCTCCTCAAGCTTGATAAAAATAAAGAGGTGCTGGTCAGCAATGACTGGGGAAAATGGAAAAAGGGGAAAACTACTTTATGGTAGCAGGTCGCTCTTGAACATGACACTTTCACTCCATCACCGTGACTACTTGGGTTGGGTTATTAGCTTGATGGTTATCACATCATTGGTCTATCATACCATCCATCACTTTGTTTTGGGTCAATGCTACCAATTCATTACAGTGTCGCCGACATGTTTAAGAGAAGTCATTCAGTCAAAATTCATCCTTTGCAATACCATAAACCTTCATTTTCATGACTTCCATTCCTAAACCTTGTGTTGTCAGTCAAATTCCATATCTAAAATCACTACACTCATTTCGTTTCATTGGTGTGGGATACATCAAGGCCCTCCTGTGATGAGTCGCTTCTTGTCGACATCAGCACATTATCCAAGAAATTTACTTAGAAACACCTGTCCAGTACCTTGAGGCTTGCATGCATCAATGGCAGGTTTCTCACTTCTGGCGACAGGCATACATAAATGGCCTTCGACCAAAAGACTTTGTATGGTGTTCGACATCAAATCATTTATTCACACCATGCAGAATGTACTGCAATACCTTGAAGATCATTATCATTATCGGTGATTCCTCTCACATCTGTTAACAACTTACATCATTGGCTGGTAATCATATGGTGTCTTCCCATGTTCGACTTCAGATTACATATTCACATGGTTAGACTCGTACTCAAGCGAACAATTGAATGAGATAGAAGACCCCAGATCTAGTTTCATTCATTTGGGCTATGATTTCAGGAATACTAAATCATATGTACAACGGATTTACATTGATAGTCATTCCAATTATGGGTCTATATCTGTAGACGACTGTCTACATACATGTAATGAAAGTTTATAAGTTGAGCATGGGTATGCCTTCCCTCTTTCATGTAAAATCAAATATCATTGTGCATGTATTGTAATTGATGCAGGTCACCTTCCACTTCAATAACTCCTCATCACATCGTAAAGCATTTCATTCAACATTGGCATTTTTCTGACTTCATGCTTTAGGGGGCGGCTGTTATAGATCCATTCGGGCACATCAATCACATCATCCAGATCAATGTTTTCAGGCTCATCAAACCCTAATTTTAGTTGCTTCATTCCCTAAACAAATCACCCCTTTGAATACCTACTTCCTAAACAGTTTCATGACTTGAAGACATCCGGAAATAGCCTCTATAGGGACCAGCGCAGGTAAGTCCTTGTAAAGGTGCATTGCAAAGCAGTTGAGTCCACTGCCAGGGTGATCTGCAAAGCACTTAGGCTTCCTTTCACCTAAGCTAGGTGAGAATGAGAGAAATTCACATAGGGTTTGGAGAATATTCTTAAATTTTGGAGTCATCTAGAAGGTTCTCTCACTTATCAACTCATATGAGCTTGAAAATGGATGAGGAATGAGTTAAGGTGCATCCTATCCTCTCATTCCTTCCTCCATGGAACTAATTCTAAGTATGGAAGGCCATTCAATGCCACCATTTATGACAAAACATCCTTCATATTCCTATAAATTGACCACTCATTGTTGGCATTATGATTCAGGTGTTGTCCTTGATGGCAAACCCATTCAGGTGATAAATCAAGAAGGACGCAGGAAATATGTTTAGCAAGTGCGTCCCCGCAGATATACCATACAGAACCCGCGTCCAGGGACGCAGGCCAGCCGTTCAGGAGGTGCGTCCGCCCAGTGCACACATTTCAAGGCAGAGAAAAGCACGTGGGGGTTTCTTGTGTGGTATCTAGCCGACGGTTTTGTGTTTCTATGGTGTCGGCTCGTGGTTTTGTTCCATGTTTTGGGGAGAAGCTTGCCTATATAAAGCAAAGGAGTTCATTTGGATTATGAATCATCTTGGTTGAATATCTTTTGGTGAGATCTAGTCCAGATCTATGAAGGCGAATCTTCTAATGGACTGTGATCTCTATGGCGCATGATCAGATCTGTGGATCTGAGTGTTTGGGTTGGTTCTGAAGTCCTCATATCTTTTATATCTGAAGGGACGCAGGTTCAGTGAAGGGAAAGTGCGCCGGGACGCAGTACAGTAAAGGCTCAGGTGCGTCTCTGAGGCAAAGGACGCGGCGCGACTGTGTTATTGGGTGCGTCTCTGAAGCAAAAGACGCGGCGCGATAGTGTTTCTGAGTGCGCCGGTCGCAGCAAAGCATAGAGGAACAGTGCGTCGGCACGCAGAACAGTGGAAGGTAGACTGCGTCCAGTCGCAGGTCACAGAAAGAAAATATGCGTCCCTGTCTTAAGATGATCTGTTGACTGTATATTTCTGTTCATAAGGTGTTCTGGGTTATTTCTGTAATTACTGATCTGATATCTGTAGTGGACTGTATCTGTTGTATACTTGTTGATCATTTGATTCTTCATGAAAAGAAGTAGGGGTTGTAACTCCCTTCCAGGAGAGACTGGAAAACGAGAGAGAGTTGTAGCTCTCTGCAGGTTGCAGCCTGCGTGCTGGTAAAGGACTGCACCAGTACAAAATCATTGTAAAAAGAATTTCTTGAAAGAAGATAGAGACATATTGCAGCAGGTGGTTTTCTCCCGCATTGGGTTTCCACCTTACATCTTGTGTTCTTTGGTGTGATTGTCTATTTTCTTTATTCATGCTCATTATTTTATGGTACTGATATGCAAGAATAATTCAAAAGATCAAATAAGGAAGATTTGGTAAATTGCTTGATAATACTGATTCACCCCCCCTCTCAGTATTATTTCCAACAATTGGTATCAGAGCAGGTCCTTCAGAAAAGCTTGATCGCTTGAAGGTAGATCATTCATCATGAGCAACTACGAGAGAGAAGCATCAATCAGGCCACCAGTTTTTGATGGGACAAACTTCAATTATTGGAAGGTAAGAGTTACTGCATATCTTCAATCTCTTGGTACTGAAGTTTGGGACATTGTAGAAACAGGCTATGCTTTTCCTTCAGCTACTCCTACAGATCCAGCTGAGAAAAAGAAGTATGAAACAAATGCAAAAGCAGTCAGTACTCTATTAGGAAGTATATCCCAAACAGAATTCATGAAGGTAATGCACTTCAAATCAGCAAAAGAAATATGGGACAAAATGATCACAAGCTATGAAGGAGATGAACAGGTAAAACAAGCCAAACTTCAAACTCTCAGAATTCAATATGAGACTCTCAAGATGTATAATGATGAAAGTGTGGCTAATTATTTTCTTCGGGTTGATGAGATTGTAAATTGTATGAAAAATTTGGGTGAAGAAGTAAAGGAGTCTCTAGTAGTTCAAAAGATTCTAAGATCATTATCCCCCAAGTTTGAATCCAAAGTATCTGCAATAGAAGAAAAAGAAAATCTCCGTGTTCTTACTATGTCTCAGCTACATGGAATTCTAACTGCTTATGAAATGAGAAAGGGAGGACCATCAGACAGAAGGGAGGCTGCTTTTAAAGCATCAGGCAAAGAAGATTACTATGAAGCAAGCCATGATCCAGAAGAAGAGGAAGAAGAATCAAATTTTGTCAGAAATCTTCAAAGAGGTTCTGGAAGGTTCAGAGGTAAGCTACCTTTCAAATGCTTTGCTTGCGGAAGAGTAGGTCATTATGCTGCAAAATGCTCTTATAAGGATAAAGGAAAGGAACCAGTTAGATGGAACAAGAAACAAAGCACAAATAAGAAAAGCTACTACACCCATGAAGATAGTGATGGCTTATCAAACAGTGATGAAGATGAACAAGGTAATAAATATAGGTTGTTAATGGCATTTGAAGATGATGATTATGAGGATGCTGTAGATGTGGATAACCTTTATGATGAAATTACTAGACTCAAGAGATGCATAGAAGAAAAGAACATGATTATTGATACTCTACAATTCCAAATTGATGAAAAGGAAAAACATCTTGAAAAATTAGAAGGTGAAATTGTTGGCCTTAGAAAAGAAATTGAGAAAACAAAAACTATTAATCTCAAGTTTGTCAAAGGATCTGAAACTTTGGATGAGATTATCAGTGTGCAGCGGTCTCCACTAAATAAGACAGGTTTGGGCTATAATGGAGAAACTTCTCAAGCATCCACTTCAAAAAGTTATCTTGATGCAGCAAGAAGAAATGAGCAAGAGCACAAGGAAGATCATCAGGTAAAGCAGGGACAAATGTCAAGCAGAAACTATCAGGGGCAATCCAGCTTAAGGGTGAACAAAAGCCACAACCAGCCACAGGTAAAATCTTCTCAATTTGGTTCAAGAATAGATGAAAATAGAAATTACAATCAGTTGGCTGGTAGATCCAATAATCGCAGAAGCTTCTTCAATGGACAATGCTTTTCTTGCCATAACTTTGGTCACAAAGCAGCTCAATGTGTTGCGTATAAAACAATCATGACTAGGGAAGCTCAAAAACAAAGAAGTATGACAGGGATTACAAAAAGGACCTATAACAACTTTTCAGCTCTTGAAAATGAAGTTGAATGTTCTATTTGCAATAATTTTGGACATAAAGACTTTGAATGCAGAAGCAGGTTTCCGGAAAGAAAGGTACAAGAGCAGAAAAAGGATCAAGCCTCAGGCGCCAAAACATGGAGAATAAAGGAACCTCAAACAGAAAGATGTGGGATAGCATTTTATGCAGAAGGACAAGAAAATCTATGGTACATTGACAGTGGATGTTCGAAGCATATGACAGGTGATAAAGAAAAACTTGAGTCTTATTCTAATTTAGAAAAGGGAAAGAAAGTCTCTTTTGGAAATGATACTCCTGCAACTATAAAAGGAAAAGGTATTGCTCCTTTAAAAGAAGATGTTAAGGCTGGAAATGTTTTGTTTGTTGATGGATTGAAGCATAATCTTCTAAGTGTCAGCCAGATGTGTGATCAAAGAACCGAGGTTATATTCAGATCAAATGGATGCCTTGTTCGTGATCTTGATACAGGTAAAACAGTTCTCAAAGGAAAAAGAACTCCAAATAATCTATACATATTTGATGAAGGTCAACAACAATGTTATCTAAGCAAGAATGAAGAGCATTGGTTATGGCATCGAAGGTTGGGACATCTAATCTTCTCACAAATAAGGAAAGCTTGCAAATATCAGGCAGTTCGCGATCTTCCAGATATCAAAATTCCTGACAACACCATATGCAGATCATGTCAGTTTGGAAAACAAACCAGAACTAACTTTCCAGAGAAAGAAGGATCAGCCAGCATGCCTCTTGAGCTAGTACATATAGATGTATGTGGACCATTCAGAAAAAGAACACCTAGAGGAGAGGAATACTTGATATTATTTATTGACGATTTCTCCAGGTTTGTTTGGTTAGGACTTATGAAGCACAAAGATGAAGCATTCGAAAAATTCAAAACCTTCAAAGCCTTGGCTGAAAATGAATCAGGTCACAAAATTAAGTGCCTCAGATCTGACAGAGGTGGGGAATTTACTTCAAATGAATTTTTCGATTTCTGTGATGAACATGGGATAAGGAGAGAATTCTCTACAGCTAGAACGCCTCAGCAAAATGGAGTTGTTGAAAGAATGAACAGAACAATCCAACAAATGGCTCGTGCTATGCTTGATGAATCAGGAACCCCCGCAACCTTCTGGGGTGAGGCTGCACATACTGCGGTTATTATTCTCAACAAGACAAATGTCCGGGTGAACAGCACTCAAACCCCTCATGAGCTCTGGAGTGGTAAAACTCCTTCGGTAAAGCACTTCAAAATATTTGGGAGCAAATGCTATATCAAGAATACTGAGGAGCAGCTTGGCAAACTTGATCCTAGAGCAGATGAAGGCATTCTTCTTGGCTATTCTCCACATAGCAAAGCATACAAATGCTACAATAAAAGACTTGGCAGAATTGTTGACAGCATTGATGTAGTGGTTGATGAAAAGGGATATATTCCTAGGCAAATACATCGTGAAGACATCGAAGAAGATGAGAGCTACCCTCAAAGACAGAATGATGAAGAAGAAGAACCTCAAGAAGAATCTCAAGAAGAACCTCACGAAGAAGCAGAAGAACGGACAAGAATAGAAGAAAAGACTCCATCCAGATATGTTCAGAAGAACCATCCAGAATCTCAGATCATGGGACAAAAAGAAGCAGGTATACAAACTAGAAGAACTGTTGCAGAAGCTTCAAGCTATTTGGCATTACTTTCCTCCACCGAACCACAAAATGTGAAAGAGGCATGCAAAGATGAATGTTGGGTGAAAGCAATGGATGAAGAACTTGAGCAAATCGAAAAGAACAACACTTGGGAGCTGGTTCCTAGACCAAAAGATAAGAATGTTATTGGAACAAAATGGGTCTTCAAAAATAAATTGAATGAAAATGGAGAAGTAATTAGAAACAAAGCCAGACTCGTTTGTAAAGGGTATGCGCAGCAAGAAGGAATAGACTTTGAAGAAACTTTTGCTCCTGTTGCAAGACTTGAGGCCATCCGAATGTTCCTTGCTCTCTCAAGTTTTCAGAACTTCAAAGTATTTCAAATGGATGTGAAATCAGCCTTTTTGAATGGAGACTTGGAAGAAGAAGTGTACATTGAACAGCCAGATGGGTTCATTCTTGGAAATGATCCAAATCTTGTATGCCGATTGAAAAAGGCTCTCTATGGTCTCAAACAAGCTCCAAGGGCTTGGTACTACCGGTTGGACAAATATCTTCATCAACAAGGTTTCTTAAAAGGTTCAACAGATAGCAATCTGTATATAAAAGTTGAAAATGACAAATTGCTAATACTTGTTGTGTATGTAGATGACATTATTTTTGGCAGTAATGAAGAAGCTATGAGTCAAAGCTTTGCCTCAGTCATGCAGAAAGAATTTGAAATGTCCTTGCTAGGAGAACTGACATATTTCCTTGGTTTGCAAATCCAACAGAAGGAAGGAGGAATCTTTTTATCTCAAACCAAGTATCTCAAGCAGATTTTGAAGAAATATGGCATGGAAGATGCAAAACCAGTATGTACACCCATGGTCACAGGATGTAGTCTCAGTGCAAATGATGAATCTGCAGCAGTACATCAACCAACCTACAGATCTATGATTGGA
The DNA here is from genome assembly GCA_031772625.1 of Pinus tabuliformis. Lineage (NCBI taxonomy): Eukaryota > Viridiplantae > Streptophyta > Pinopsida > Pinales > Pinaceae > Pinus > Pinus tabuliformis. The sequence continues at coordinate 1,847,364,062 of CM062816.1, forward strand.
AGTTTACTATATTTGACAGGTACCCGACCAGACATCATGCATGCAGTTGGAATAGTTGGAAGATTTCAGGCAAATCCGAAGGAGACTCATCTTCAAGCAGTGAAGAGAATTTTCAAATATCTTCAAGGGACTCAAAATTATGGCTTATGGTATCCTAGAGATACAGATCTTACTCTTCATGCCTATACAGATGCAGATTGGGCCGGAAGCGTGGATGACAGGAAAAGCACAAGTGGTGGTGCGTTCTTTATGGGTCCCAGACTGGTCTCTTGGTTCAGCAAGAAACAGAGTTCAATTGCCTTGTCTACAGCTGAAGCAGAATATGTTGCTGCTGCATCTTGTTGCACCCAACTCCTTTGGATGATGCAGAATTTGCAGGATTATCAAATCACTTGTACTCCTCCAATCCCTATCTTATGTGACAACACAAGTGCAATCAGCATCTCAAAGAATCCGGTTATGCATTCAAAAACCAAGCACATACCAATCAAGTACCATTTTCTCCGGGAACAAGTACTTGAACAGAAGGTCAAGTTGGAGTATGTTCCTTCTAAGGAACAAGTTGCTGATATTTTCACCAAACCGTTGCCCAGGGACACTTTTGAATACCTCAGGCAAAAGCTGGGGGTTGTTGATGCATCATCTTACTGTTGATCATCTTCCTATTGGTGGTATAGGCTCAGGGGGAGCACATAATGCATTGTTGGCATTATGGAGAAGGAGATCTTGGAAATAGCTGCAATATGTCTCTATCTCCTTCATGATGGATTTCTGGTTACAGATCTGGAGATGCATGAGCATAGGGGGAGCATACCCTTTGCCCTTGATGTCAAAGGGGGAGAATGAAGCTGAAGATTATGTGGTTGCCATCAAGTCCAAAGGGGGAGATTGTTGGCATTATGATTCAGGTGTTGTCCTTGATGGCAAACCCATTCAGGTGATAAATCAAGAAGGACGCAGGAAATATGTTCAGCAAGTGCGTCCCCGCAGATATACCATACAGAACCCGCGTCCAGGGACGCAGGCCAGCCGTTCAGGAGGTGCGTCCGCCCAGTGCACACATTTCAAGGCAGAGAAAAGCACGTGGGGGTTTCTTGTGTGGTATCTAGCCGACGGTTTTGTGTTTCTATGGTGTCGGCTCGTGGTTTTGTTCCATGTTTTGGGGAGAAGCTTGCCTATATAAAGCAAAGGAGTTCATTTGGATTATGAATCATCTTGGTTGAATATCTTTTGGTGAGATCTAGTCCAGATCTATGAAGGCGAATCTTCTAATGGACTGTGATCTCTATGGCGCATGATCAGATCTGTGGATCTGAGTGTTTGGGTTGGTTCTGAAGTCCTCATATCTTTTATATCTGAAGGGACGCAGGTTCAGTGAAGGGAAAGTGCGCCGGGACGCAGCACAGTAAAGGCTCAGGTGCGTCTCTGAGGCAAAGGACGCGGCGCGACTGTGTTATTGGGTGCGTCTCTGAAGCAAAAGACGCGGCGCGATAGTGTTTCTGAGTGCGCCGGTCGCAGCAAAGCATAGAGGAACAGTGCGTCGGCACGCAGAACAGTGGAAGGTAGACTGCGTCCAGTCGCAGGTCACAGAAAGAAAATATGCGTCCCTGTCTTAAGATGATCTGTTGACTGTATATTTCTGTTCATAAGGTGTTCTGGGTTATTTCTGTAATTACTGATCTGATATCTGTAGTGGACTGTATCTGTTGTATACTTGTTGATCATTTGATTCTTCATGAAAAGAAGTAGGGGGTTGTAACTCCCTTCCAGGAGAGACTGGAAAACGAGAGAGAGTTGTAGCTCTCTGCAGGTTGCAGCCTGCGTGCTGGTAAAGGACTGCACCAGTACAAAATCATTGTAAAAAGAATTTCTTGAAAGAAGATAGAGACATATTGCAGCAGGTGGTTTTCTCCCGCATTGGGTTTCCACCTTACATCTTGTGTTCTTTGGTGTGATTGTCTATTTTCTTTATTCATGCTCATTATTTTATGGTACTGATATGCAAGAATAATTCAAAAGATCAAATAAGGAAGATTTGGTAAATTGCTTGATAATACTGATTCACCCCCCCTCTCAGTATTATTTCCAACAATCTAAATGATCAGGTGCTGGATTATGTTGAATTATAAGGAGATAATGTTGCTATGAGATTTGGCTTTGAAGCAAGTATTGTAATGCTACAAGTTTGTCATGCTTTTGATGTGATGTGGATGGGATCCAAGTTGGAGGAATGGCTTTGAATCAGACATCAATGGTTGTAATTCCTTCTTCTATTCAATAAAGTGTTTGAACCTTTCTCCCATATGTTTGTATTGTTTTATAATGCTTATATGTGTGAAATTGTATCTGATTCCTTTCACTTATATTCAATAGATCTTTTACTTTGATCGGTTCTTTGTTTTCTGTTGTGTTTATAGGTACTTCTCAAGCATATTAAGTATGGGAAGGAGCGATAGGATCGATACAAGGGAGATGAGAGGAAAGAGGAACTACAAGTAGGTCTTCTCACCTCCTCATCTTATCTATTGCTTATGGGAAAATATTAAAACACTTTAAACTGTTGTTCTAGATATGGTTACTTATCTAGGGAATTAATATTTATTTGTAGATACCAAATTCTCCAAAACAAGGAGCAACATTTGAAAGAGGTATGGACATAGCCTTTTCCAAAGAAATCCATGACTTTCTAGTTGTTTACCAAGATGACATCACAATATTTTCCAAATCAGATATCGAACATCTAGATCACCTAAGAAGAGTTTTCATTAAATGCAGAAAATTTGATATCTCCTTAAATCCCAAAAAGACACTCTTTTGTCTAGAAGAAGGTAAACTCTTGGGACACATAATATCCAAAAATGGAATTAGAATAGATCCAACTAGAATAGAGGAAATCCTGATCGTCACTCATCGTAGAAACATCAAAGAATTGTAGTCATTCTTAGGAAAAATAAATTTCCTTAGGAGATTCATTTCTAGTTTAGAAGAATTAATTAGAGAACTAAATAACATGTTAAAGAAAGGTCCAGCACTTAAGTGGATAGTAGAGGCTAAACAGTCTTTTGGGGCAATCAAATAAGCCCTTACCAAAACTCCAGTCCTCATAAGTCGTGATTTCCAAAAAGATTTTATAATTTTTTTCTTTTGCTTCAGAACATACTATTGCAGCAGTCTTGTTGCAAAAGAATGAACAAGGTTATGAGCAGCCTATTTCATTTTTCAGCAAATCTTTGAGAGATGCTACACTAAAGTACAAAATAATGGAAAAACAAGCACTTGCTCTAGTCAAAGCTATTAAATATTTTAGAGTGTACATTTTGTATTCACACATCATTGCTTATGTTCCAAATTCAGAAGTAAAGGACATTTTGACACAAAATGGGCCTGAAGGAAAGAGAGGGAAATGGGTTGCCACTATTTTGGAATATGACATAGAAATAAAGCCTACAAAACTTATCAAAGGCTAAGGTTTAGCTAAACTCATGGATGAATTGAACTGTCAGGCCTTAGATATAAATTTCATTGGTGCCCTAGATGATCAGGAAGAGATGGCGACTCCACATATCAATTAACCTTTTACAGATTCACCTTGGTATGCAGATATCACATTTTTTTTTTACTAAACTTACAAGATCCTCTTGGTTTATCTAGAACTAGAGGTAGATTTTTAAAAATGAAATCAATGAAATATTGTATCATAGACAATGCTTTATTTTGAAAAGATAATGGTGGCATTCTATTAAATTGTTTTGTTAAAAGATGAAGCTGACAAAGTTATGAAAGAATTTCATGCAGGAGATTGTGGAGGACACCTATATTGGAAAACTACTGTTGATAAGATTCTAAGGGCAGGTTTTTACTGGCCCACCCTTTTTGTAGATGTCAAGAAACATGTGACCTCCTATCATAAGTGCCAAATATTTGAGGGAAAAAGGAATCTCTTACGTTTACCTCTCAAACCCAGATCCACAGAAGTGCCATTTCAATAATGGGGTTTAGACTTCATTGGGGAACTTCACCCTTCCTCCTTAGCCCAACATAAATGGATCTTGACAACCACTGGTTACTTTAAAAATGGATAGAGGCCATCTCTTCTAGGCAAGCCATAGGATCTGTCATTATCTTATTCCTTGAAAACAATATCCTTTCAAGATTTGGATGCCCCCAAAAGCTCATTACTAATAATGCAGCTGCTTTTAAATCCAAGAAAATGATAGACTTTTGTAACAGATATCACATGACCCTTGGACATTCCACTGCCTATTACCCTCAAGGTAATGGACTTGTCGAATCCTCAAACAAAATCCTTGTCAATATCATCAAGAAACTGCTAGAAGACAACAAAAATACTTGGAACAAAATGTTGGTCAATGCCTTATGGGCAACTAGACTAACTACCAAGAAGTCCATTGGTACATCTCCTTATCATCTAGTATATGGAATGGGTGTTGTTTTTCCTTCCTCTTTAGGAGTACCAGTGATGAAGATCATTCAAGAGTTGCAAGTGGAACCAAATGATATCCAAGGGAGGATAAATCAGAGAATACACTTGCAGCAAACCAGAGAATAAGTCTATGTCAAATCACAAGTGATCCAGGATAAAATCAAAAATATTTTTGACAAAAAGACCAAAGTTGATGATTTTTACATAGGTGATAAAGTTCTCAATTGGGATTCTAGAGGAGAAGATAAACTAAAATATGGAAAAATTGATTTCCTATGGCAAGGCCCTTATACCATTTATGGTTACAAAGGTGACAATGCATTTTTTTTGAGACAGTTAGATGGAATAGATCTACCAAGAGAGCCTCTCAATGGTAGAATTTTGAAGCATTACTTATCCATAGATTAATAGTAATTCATTTTACTTTGTTCATTTTATATAACATTGCAAAGTTTAGATTGTATTGGATGGTAATATTTTAAAGTTGAAGCCCAGAGAGAAGGCCCTGAGCTTTGAAAGGTTTACCCTCATATGTATGAATAAAGCAGAATCATAGAGGGACAGCTACAAGTTAGTCACAGTCAAAGTTTCAAAGGCTACTAATCTTAAAGTTCTTGACATTTCACCAAGAAATGCCATCCCCAAGTGGAGCCACTATTAGGGTCCTATAATAATAGGATTCATAATTTTGAATTAGCTATGGTTACTATTGCAATATTGTACACACTTTTTCTTTCTGCAAAATGTTTTCCATATTAAAAATTAAAAAATGTAAAGAGGGTATGTCCTAAAATAATAATCAAAGGACAAAAAGAAAGAAAAAGATCAAAAAGGTGAAAAACATGAACCCCAAAAATAAATAAAAATAGATCATAAAAGTGTGCAAATTCAAATGCCACTCCTTTTACTTTAATTTGCAAAATAAGATTGTGTGCAGCTTGTCAAAAATGCCACAATCCATGATGGTCAAATAGCTTAATCTTGACTCATTCATGCTTTAAATTTCATGTTGATAGATAGAGAATAAAGATCTAGCCAAACTGTTTAATCTTGGCAGATCAGTAGTTAGGTAGAGAATAATAATGAGCTCATCAATTTAATTTGATTGATTGGAAGATATAAGTTTAGAATTAGATAGTTTGCTTATCAAAAGAAAAGGAAATAAAGGGTCAGCAAGCTCAAATGCAACCATTGAAATGAAGAAAAAATGTTAGGATAAATAAAGGGTAGGTAGAAGAAGTTTTGCAAAGTGCACAAGGCTACCAAGTCAAAAGCACATTTATCATGCTTAATCCTATATTTCATGTGCAGGAGGAGTTGAGAAAAAGAAAGGATATTCTCCAAGTTTGTTTACTAATTTCCCCTCATTTCACTACACCCCCACATACTTATTTGCTAATGTCCCCCATTATCCCTTCATTTCTTATAAATACCCTTACCCCTCATTTTGACCTTTACACCTTGATTTCACACATTCCCGTGATGTTACCCTTCAAAGAATCATTCCCTCTTCCCAAAACCCCTGTCCCTATTGTGAAACCCATTCCCCATTACAAATGTCACTTGCCCCCCTTATTAATTTCCATTTTCCCTTTAAAAACCCACAAAAACCCTTTATCCTAAGTTTTTCCTATGCTCCCGCATTGTGTAATTAATGTCCCCCACTTTATATTTCCCTGATACGCTTTTAACCCACCAACCCTTGGTGCAGTTAAAAAACCCCGCCATATAACCCATGGTCCCACCTTTATTAACCATATGATTATATTGAAAACCCTGACATTATTGGTTAATTAATTACAATTATTTGTAATTAAAACCCCAAGCCCCGCCAAACACTTTCCTGACTTCGTCTGTGCAGCTTAATTGTGCGATATCCCTCCGATCTCCCACCCTAAGATCCAATAGTGTATAGGCATATCACGCGGATTCATCGTCCGATTGTTAACAGCTCGAGATCACATGAGATTCACGATTTTGGCTGAGCATTATTCTGCTACGTGGCGGCACCAGGTTACATCGTGTGCCTGTGAAAAATACTACCCACCATCCAAAAGCGGTGCGATGGTGCACAAAATCACCTCCCCGCCTAAACCAAAAACTGCTCACTGTTCATTTAATAATTTCCATGCCAAAATGTGACTGTTATCAGTTAAAAGGCTAAAAAAGCTCCAATTCACTCTTTTCATTCGATTTCACTGTAAACCTCTCCTAAGCCATTTGCGACACCCTGAACCTCTGAATAACCAATTCATCCACTTTTACCACCCAAAGACACCGCAGACACCAAATTGAAGTAACATATAACCATTTCAAGCCTCAGTACCCTCTGCAGCTACCACAGAACCCAGTCTATAAGCCAAATTGCCAATTTCCATGTATTCTTGGAAAAAAACTAGAACGACCGTAGAATTTGAAAAACACATAGTTATAATTGAATGGTTAATTAATTAAATTAATTAAGAAACCTTCTTGAATTGAAAAGAAACCTACTGTACATCCCAAACCCTTTTTCACATAATATAATTACCCTCCCACTGTTCCAGAGCTTCTAAGCCTCACTCCTGAAACCACTTCACCATCCAGCCCTAAGATTTGAAATTACTCAACTACCTTGCCCTGCAAACACTTCATTTAGACCTTGATCCAGTCTTGTTTGCTTGACATTTGACCCCATAGACCAATGGTAAAAGACATCCCTCTATCCATCTAAGTAAGTGATCCCACCACCAAATCAAAACCAAAACCCAAGTACAATCATAACTAGCCTAAAATCAATTAATTAAACAAAGTTAAATCATAAAGAGAGAGCCCTCTCTGAGCATTAGGAAGGCTAGATCTTAATCTTCAAAGTAGGTTTGTGGTTACCTCTGTCATCTTTTTCACAACAACTCAAAACAAATTTTGGAGTGCTAACAAACCAAAAGCCACGGTTGTCTCCGACAGTGTTTGAGCAACTAGCAAAGTATGCGGCGTTTAAGGCAGACTTCCACCAAATATATATCAGAGCATGGTAGGATCTATAGCAAAAATGGTTGACCTGCCTTATCTTGCTATAGATGATGCTATTTAGGAGGTTATCAAGCACTGGCTGGCAGATTGGAATTCTCAATCTGATCTGGCTGCGGGCACCAACAAATCTGCGGAGAAGAAATAGAAGGAAGCAACGAAGGAGGTGGTTTAACAGTTGGTCGAAAAATGAAGGAAAAAGGCCGAGGAGAAGGCTCGGCTGGAAATGGAGTGCACTATGAAGCAGCAAACTGAACAAGAAGAGCGCAACTCCAAGCGGAGTGGTAAGTCGCCTTTGCCCCAAACAAAGGAGGAGGAGCAGTCAGAGCGAGATGGTGGTGGTGAGGAATGACAAAGAACTCCCATGTGGGTAAAAAGGTACAAGGATAAACAGAAGAAGGGGCCTTGGAAGAAGTCGAAAGCGAAAAAGTCATCACTGGATCCAATCACACTAACAGAAGGTGATCTCGACGAGATCAAAGATAAGGTGCAATACCATAATGGAGCTATCATAGCAGTGACAACGACGACAACAAGTGCTAAGTAATATCCAAAAGGATATTCCTGAGCTGCAGATCCAGACCAATAGGATCCAATTTGGCACAGGGCAGGTAAGTGCTGCACCAATGAGCTTGGCACCCAGGACCAGTCAGGTAGCAGAGAAGGTTAGATCACTAGATATTTGAGAAATCGTGCTACTGGAAGGATCATTGAGTGCAGAGATGGCCGATGACAAGGTCATTGTGAGTTCTGCAAAGAACATCATCCTCAACCTCGTCACGCTCCCGAATGAGTATCTTCACATGCTGCAGATAGGTGTGACGACAGAGTTAAGAGCATGGGAGAAGCATGCCCTCTGCCTCATAAGTGAATATCGAGTGAACAATGAGCAGATGTTCGTTGAGAAGATAGAGGCCTTGAAAGCAAAAGAAACAATCTAGGCATAGAGTGCTCAGTTAGCAGTCATGGTGGTAGAAGCATGTAGGATAGTGTTGAAGATGCACATACTTGAGGAAGCATCATTAGAGGCCAATATTAGGAAACCTGTTGCGAGTGTGCGCGATGCCAAGGTAGAGGTGGCCAAAGTTCAGTTCGAGCTAAACATGAAAGTCACTAAACTAGAGTTGAAGTCATATCCTTCAACCTCGCCAGAGGTTAGGGAACAACATGAAGCCGCTATTAAGGATGGAGTCGTTACTGTGGATGTCGTGGTTATGGACTGCACTGCAAAGTTTGAGAAGGCTATGGAAGCAGTGACGACCCTGCAGGAAGATCCCACCTTGTAGGTATTAAATACAAAGGTCCGCTAGCTCCAGCACCACTACGAGGAAGTAAAGGCGATGACACGCACCATTTATACAGCACAACGCCTCACCAAGCTACAAGAGTCTAAGCAACTCCTTACACAGGTGGAAGCATTGTAGAAGAAAGAGGTAGTACTTAAGGCCAGGTTGGGGCCTTGGTTGGATGAAGCCTATGTAGTTTCGGCCAACATAGAGGAAAAGTTGGCGAAATTGCAGAGTACGCAGCAACAGATCAAGCGAGCCACCAAAAGACCAGCCATAGAGAAGCTAGTAGAAAAAATCAAGCAGGAAGCCAGATAGAGTGCGACTGATGTAGAGGTTGCACAAGTAGAGTTGGTGAATCTTCGCAGCAAAATCTTTGCGCCAGCCGAGTGACTCGAGGGCGAGTCACGATCTTTGTGTTGGGGGCCTATTGGCATGGGGTCCCCTGGGTCAATTTTGGGGCAAAAGCCCAAGTTTTGGGAAAAGAGCCCAAGTTTTATGTAAACAGATGGAATGTCTCCGAAAGTTGTGGTCATGAAGCACGTAGTTAAGTAAAGAGTCAAAAATGGTTTTTACCCTCTTTTATGTAAGTTAAGTTGGATTTTTGAAAATCTATCAATGGTTTTTGGACCATGGGATTGTATAAATAGGTGTGTCTTAGAGAGTATAATGCATGATGATGATAGAAGAATAGGAGTTATCTATGGGTATGACAGAAGGAGTCTACGTTACTGCAGAAGGTAGAAGAAATGCTCTACAGCTGTGTGAGCAGAGGCCTAGAGTAGTGTCCGCAGTTGAGTGCGTGGACTCTTGTAGTTGAGTGCGCAGGGAAGTCTTGAGTCTGTAAGCTTAATTGATTATCAATAAAGAAGATTACTAGATAAATTCATGTGTTTATCCATTTACTTCTGTTATAATGCGCTTTATGCTATGATGAATTATGGGTTTAAGAAATAATATTGTTTTGATGCTGACTTTACTAGATCTATATTGTTATGTCAACGCAATTGATGTCAAGTCTTTATGCGAAGACTATATCATTGCATGTTAAAGTTATCTAACACTTAAGCAGATTTGAATAAATACTGGGCGTTGATGGTGCTGGACCCGTCAGCATGTCAACAGGATCTCCCAGGTGAGAAGTCCCAATTAGACCTCAGACCGTTTGGTGTAGGAGTCCTAGTAGTGGGTTGTAAGGTAATGCCTTGACCACGATGTCGCATAGAGGCAAGTAAGATAACTCTATCAGTCGCAAGGGTGTGACTGATGCAGTGAGTTAAGGAATGAGTATGAGAGGTTCGAACACTTCAAAGGGAGAGGAAGGTGAATGTGGGTTCCAGGTTGAAAGGGATCAGTCCTAACTTTGCTAGGAACACACAACACAAAGGACATGCATAGCTTCTGGCAGAGCAGTCAACACTGATGTGAAAATCCCAACATACAAGGTAAGATAACGTGAACAACACTCATGGTTCCTGTTATCACCCCGAGAAACTCACCTAGGTTGTAAATCAGTGATGCTCAGGAACATTACAAATTCAACAATTATGTTGGATAAAATGATGGATAAATGAAGATATGCTGCACATTTAAGCCAGATAACCACTCCTACTATGATTATCCCTAGACATGGGTGAAGACCCCCAAACTACAAGGCCTTTAACCACCAACTACTTATAGTTTAAGGTAAAGGTGATGATGGAGAAGACTAATTACACCAGCAGATGCACAGGACCCTGTGATGGCCAGCTGCAACCAGTTAGAAGATCTGTAAAACTATTCTTTAATACATAAACAGGATGACAGCTCTCTGATATTAAAACAACAACAATCTGCAAGCAATTTCAATGAACCACTAAATTATAACACAGAGGTGGGATGACAACCCCTCTAATGCTAAACATTTACAGCACATCAAATAAATGCAAGCAGGCACAACCTAGAACAAGAAAGAGAAGTGGAAAGTGGGCAAGTGACAGCAAAAGAAGCTTGTATTAGTTGGAAATCAAGACTAGAAGCTGCAGGTCTCATAGTATTTACAGTCTCCAGAAGCTAAAGGCTACAACAAACTAGCATTCATCAAACACTCATCGATATTTACATTCTTTCTTTTTGGTATATATATGTTTCACTACAAAATATCTCTGCTAAACAATGCGTGGAGGAGCCCATAAATGGCCACCAACCACATCTACATTTAGAAATGGGCCTCTGGTACAAATCTGGCCGTGTTGTAAATAGATTTGACCCCTTTGGTGCTCTGCGGTCCTCCTTGGCAGGTGGAGTGAAATATGGGTGAAACCCATAACCATTGAATGCTTTGAACTGATCGACGATGTCCTGCTTCCTCCTCGGCCATACTGTGTATTGAATGAAGTCTTTGATCATTAAAACGGCTCATCATGACTGAAGCGCTGCCAAACTGTTCATTCCTGCCCAACACTGCTTCTTTTCGACTTTAAAAGTCCTCAGGCATGATTCATTCATCTATCGGGTCCGCCTTTCGGGTCGCAATGCATATCTTAAGCTGGGCAATCCTCTGTTTCTTTATATTTGAAAATACACGTAAAACTGCTGCAAAATCATGAAAAATGGCTTTGGCGGACTTCAAATATCAAATGATTCTATTTTGGAAATCCATCGGGTCCGGTTCCATCACATCAGCATATATGAAAGTGTTAAGCACCCTTGGTATCCCCGATTGCGATATGCCGACGTGATCTGGGTCAATGCCTTGCTTTCCTTATACTTGGAAATACATAAAAACACTGAAAAACACGAAGAATTGCCCTTGGCGGACCTGAACAATATATATATTTTACTTCCGAACCCTTTCGGATCCGAGACTCATCACAATCGGCACCTGCCCAGGCTTCCTTTGTATTTTATTATATTTCGTTATATAAATAAAATGTGCCCAGAACCACTTTTATGAGATATCCACTATTGCTTTTTGTGAGAGTATTTCTAAGCTAGAAGATGGAATTTGAATGCGATTGATATCGGGAGGGATCCAAATTACATATGGTACTATTATCTATGTCTTTGTTCCATTCTTTTATATGAATCAACATTTATTCAATCTTGCTATCATTGGATATATGTATGTGTTTTAACAGCAATCCTTATACTTATCACTATTGAATGTTTAAGGAATGTTATTCTTTCAATCATATTTATGTCAATGATATATGAAGAATAGTGTAATAATGTTTTAATGATTACTTTGTTCAACTACTTGAACAAAGTAATTATCATATGAATGAATGTCTTTGTTTATCAATGGAGTCATCTATATGCCTATTTGTAGATAAAGATCATCAAAAGTTACACTAAAGTGGAAATTTCCTAGGATAGATTAGTTTTTTATAGTCATCCACCATTATCATTAAATAATAGATAATCAACCACTTATCCATCCTATTTACAAACCATTGGGAAACTGGTCCCATTATATCCAGTCGGAGCCACCACACCAAATGGAAAAGGAGCTGCCTTTAAGGTCCGGACCAGGTGGTTTTCCCTGATGTTGATGCAGCGATTTTCGAGGCATCAACAGGGCCCAATAGTTAACTGCTACCCAGATTTCACAAATCCTGGGCCGAATTTCATGTTGATGGGAATAATTGTGCAATTCCTGTTGGGAGGGTTGGCTCGCAAGATTGCACAATCTTGGAGCCTAGCAGGATTTTAGGGGGAATTGCACAATTCCTGGAGGGAAATGCTAGTTTCCCTCCACAAATGCACTAATTTCACTGGGAAGCTACTCAACCTGTAGTTGGACCAAGTCCGGGTGAGCATCCCATGAAGGGAAAAGATCAAACTGTGATCGAGAGGCTGCCTTTGAGCAAGAAAGACATTAAAACTTGAGGACTTGATGAAGAAAGGAAAGATGCTGTGAAGGTTGGTAGGGAGGCTCCAAAACATGCTAAGGAAAAATTTTGGAGGGTGGTTTTAGCCACTATAACACTTGGTGACACACTATTAGAATTCTGGCTCTCTGAATGGACCTTGTTCGTGAAAAGCAAGTCTAACACCTTCGGAAGTATTGTACAATTCTTAGCTCATCTTGGTTTCACACTAACTTGATTGTAAGATGTAGCATGTGCCAGACTCTTGGTCTATTGTCACACATTCCAAGACAAGGAAACACAGTTGTTTCGATTGGATTTGAGGGGTATCTAGGTGCACAAGCAGTGTAGTCGTCAGAGTCTTAGTTTCATCTTTGGTCTTGCTCCACTACCAGCAGGCCTGGATAGTAGCCTGGTAGAGTCAGGTAGGAACACAAGCATGGCTCCACTACCAGCGAGCCTAGTCAGTACCCCGGCAAAGTTACTTGCATCACCTCCCTACCCAAGAATCCATTCTCTTCTTTCGCCTTATTCATTTTTCATTTTGAATCTTTTGACTTTTCATTTTTTTAGAACTTATTAATTTCATAGGCGGGAGAGGGATGTCGACTTATTGAGAGCAGAGGAGGTTGTTCCAATAGAGAAGTAGTTTATTATATATCTTACGTGCCTGTTAAGGTTTTCCCCCTCACTTTACTCTACTTGACTGATCTGACAAGGGTTAACCCAAAAACAATTGACTAGAGAAGGTGACACTAGTTAGCGTGCAAGCGTTGTGTTTACACCAAGGTTCACTTTGAAAAATACGTATTTTCCTTTGATGTATCATGGAATAAGAGTAATAAGTTCATCATACAGAGGCAAGACAAAATATAACCAAGTAGCAATAGCTATACAAACCTTCTCGTACTTTACCTAGCTCGTTTCATGAGTCACACATGGTTTCATGCAAACTAACCTATGAATGAACAAAACAAACAACAAAGAAAAGCAAGAGTAGAAGTAAAAATGAAAGAAAAACAAGTAAGCGAACAAGCAAGCACATAAACAAGAAAGTAAAGCATGTAAGCAAACAAGCATGCAAGAAAACAACTGAAAGCAAAAACTACTCCTACTCCTACGCTAACGATGCATAAGCCTGATCACATGAAGTGATACTTCCAATGCAGCCACTGGTGCATTGGTAGACCCATGTTGGTGAAGGCTTGGTCCGCGAGTAACCCAGTCATGAAGATCAGCTTACAATAAAGATATAACATTGAAGGTAGCCACAGTTCATGTTTCAAAGTGCCCACGGGACATAAGTGAGTGCATGTGCATGACAGAAAGTCCGTGGACTTATCATGGAGTTGTGTGACACTACATGCACCTTTGAAGCAAAAGCACACTCTTGACTGAGACATGCAAGCAAGCGAAAGAAATAAAGATAACTTGTGTCTCGCATGAGTGCTTGCAATGTAAGACTCCTCCAATGCATGAGCATTGGAATCATGCAATTCGAGTGGAGAAAGTGTGATCTGTGTGTGAGATGGATCTTTAATGCATACATATGAGTGATGAGGATCCTTGAGTGATTGAACAATTTCATGATTGGGAGTGAGACTAACCCCAAGAGAGCGAGGACTTGACATAACCATCAGCTTGGGATGAAGTTCCTCGACAGTCTTGGGTGTCTCAACTTCATCATCAAGTAGATCATCATAAACCGGACGCTTTGAAAGATCAACTGCGATAGATTTATGATCGTGATAAAAAATGGAAGCAAATGGATCACGACCGCCATGATAAAAAAAATCAATGAATTCTTCAGAATCCTCATGAACAGATGAATCAAACAGAGGGGTAGATGAAAAGTGAATGAACTCATCCTTTGTGTTTCTGGAAAAGATAGATGAAGGATCAAGTGGATCTTTAATGAATAACTTATCCTCTCCATTGTCGAATGATTGACTAGTATCCAATGAGTCTTGCAAGTGATCAACAATGGGTGCATTCGTAGATGAAGATGCACATACAAAATCATGGTCGGAAGGTTCACCAAAGAAGCTAGGAAGGAATGTAGGAGTCTTGGATGGAAATAAGTCATCCTTCACCGAGTGTTGATGTTCAAGCTCCCACTCATACTCTTCATGAATGATAGCGCATGTTGGTTGTGCAACACCAAATCCGTCAGTGTGTTGTTCCTTGTTCACAACAAGTGAACAGTCCGGAATGGACGAGCACAAGAAAACATCATCCATAGGAACACCTAAGTGCAAAGTCAGAGGTCGAAGAAAAGAATGCATATGGGAATTTGAAGTACTAACAACCAACTCTGCATGAAAATTGAGTGAAGTGATGTTGTGAGTGTGTGAAGAATGAACAGATGTGCAAACATGATCCTCAAAATCATTAGGCCATGGTGGAACTATTGAATGAAAGCGAGGCAGACAGTTAGTTGCAACAGTGCGTGCTCCTGCATGGGATTGTATAGTTCCATCAATAAAGAAGGTTGAGCAAGGTTTGACATCAAGATTTCTCTTGGAACAGGCAGATTTGTTAAGGCAGTACTCGAACCGATCCCAGAGATAAGTGAACTTCTCTGGCTCTTCGGCACTTGAAACTGTAAGTCACAGAAGTGCTGCCCAAAATAAATAATAGATTCATGAAGGGCCTTCTGTTGCTGTCACAATTTTTGGTCAAGATGGTTTGGATCAAAATGATGGAACATGTCTTCAATAAGATCACAGAAGTGCTCACATGAGTGCACGGTGTCAGCTGGTAGGCTGAGCACCCACCGAAATGGGGATTCGCAAAGTGTGAATGGAAGCAGCAGGCCGACTTGTTTGTTAGTAAACTCATCTTCCTCATAAATCATGGAAATGAAGTTATGTAAGTGTTCAGGCCAGGCCACTTCGCCTTCACCATCGTACATGTGAGTGGAAAAGAGATTGAAAAGCTTCCCTGAGATGGAGACATCTTCATAATTTGAAAAACACCTCAAGGGAAGAAGAATGCAAGATTCCATGAAAGATATGCAAAGGTTCAAAACTAGATGAGAGGACATTGCTTATCATCATGCCCTCCTTCTAGCACCAGAAATTTTGACAGTGTTGGACCCGCCAACATGTCAAGGGGATCTCCCTGGTAAGAAGTCCCAATTAGACCTCAAACTATTTGGTGTAGGAGTCTTAGCAGTGGTTCGTAAGGAAATGCCTTGACCGCGATGTTGCACATAGGCAATCAAGATAAATCTATCAATAGCAAGGGTATCACTGATGCAGTGAGTCAAGGAATGAGTATGAGAGGTTCCAACACTTCAAAGGGAGATGAAGGTGAATGTGGGTTCCAGGTTGAAAGGGAGTAGTTCCAACTCTGCTAGGAACACACAACACAAAGGACATGCACAGCTTCTAGTAGAGCAGTCAACATGGATGCAGAAGTCCCAACATACAAGGTAAGATAACACGAACAACACTCATGGATGAGTCTGAGACAAGTGCGACAGTTGATATAACAAGGTTGAGGGAAAAGTATGTATGGTGTCTGACAGAGCAGTCGACACGGATGGTGACAACATTAACAACATATGTAACACATTAACAACAATATTCATATAATTGCATGTGAATCACTTCATATACAATTGCGTAAGTTAAACAACATATATCATTAAGGAAATTGGAGCAGTCCAACTACAATAACAACATATGCATGAAAATTTGTTGGATTTTATTATATAAAGAAGTGTAAGTCACAATCATACAGTACACCACGTAAACTTGCTAGCCCTATCAGTAGAAAGTTACAGCCACATCCGCCTGCTCCTCCAAAGAGATGTAGTAGCTCTGTGCAGTGGAGAAGTGAAGGCGCGTTACAATACTGTCCAAGCCTTCTTTAAGATAGTCTTAGTAGAAGCTTAACTGACCAAAAGCCCTTACAATGAGTTATGATGGACTATTTATAGCAAAGGGTGGGGTGTCCCTTGACATTCCCCTTTGTGACAGTTCAACTACCCTCATGACTGTTCACCTACTCTATGACTGTTACATCCAATTGTTGACACTCGACTTACACTTGACATGACTCAACATTACAATGCACATGTATTCATGTGAGACAACATGGCTTGAGTAAGCCTTGCAAGAAATCATTGACACTTGGTCTGCTATGGTGAGCTCATCTCTTTGACATGCTTGTGATGGTGTGCATGAACCTCATGGTGACATCTTGCTGAAGCGAACTCTTGCCTCAATTGCAACCAGTGCATTGGTTTGGCCCCTTCATCCAACTCGCCTGCTAACATGCACATGGTCTTCTTGGGTATTGTTGAACCGGAAACACAATGATGCATAGTTTCCATATTGATCTTCAAGTCTGTATTAGTGGTCATTCGCATCAATTTTCCAAAGTACATGTTCGGCCGCATTTGGACTTGCTTCTTGTCTTCGCCTTGGTGAGTGTGCTAAATGGGTTGGATCGTAGGCATGCACTCAATGACATGCATGTTGCTGGATCCTTTGCATGTGATCAACAACACTGTTGACCATGTTTACTCTTTGTCAGCTACTGGGACGGATCCTTAACTTGTACTGGTGTAGTTTCATCCACGAGTGCATGTTGCACCCATTGTTATTGGTGTTCCTACTACAACTCATTGGGATGTGTGTGGAGCTTCATGTTCTTCCTAATTTGCTGCTTCAACACATGCAACTCCTCCTTTGTCCCATCTTCTGCCTTTGCATGATCTTCATGTCACACCATCACTTGATAGCCTGAGTCTCCAAATTTTCTTTCATTATTAGTGGATCTGCTTGATCTTGCAACTTTTCTCCCCCTCTAGGTTGTTAACAATCTTCCTCTTGCTTTCGTTGTGTTCGTTGCATTCATTCATTGTGTTTTCTGCATTCACTGTGTTCGCTGCATTCGGTAAGCTGCCTTCAGCTATTGTTCATGATGTTGCTCACTGTGATGTTGTTGCTTGATTTCCTAGTGCATGAACAAATTTATGTCTTCATGAGTAGGTAAGCCCATGGACACTTGATTGACTACATCCCTAAGCATGCTCTGAATGGTGTCTTCGTCTCTTCTCTCCTGAAAACCATTGTAAATGTACTGCTGAGAGGCAAATGAACACCTGCGACACCTAGAGACATGGCAACACTCATAGAAAGTAATATGTAAGTCAAAAACCAAAATTAACATGAGAACTGACTTGAAACATACCTAGGTGAACAATCGTGAAGGTTTCGCAATTTCGGCCAGGATGTTGGGAGACCAACTGCCAAGACTGCACAAGGCACAGTCCAGGCCACTAAGAGACTAACTGACTGCTAAAACTATGCAATGCACAATCCAGTTGGGTAGTTGGTTGTTGGGATTGTGCAATGAGAAATCACAGATGGGAAGGATTGTTGGCTTGGGGGTAGATTTGCACAAATGTTTGGGCCAACCAGCCACTGACCTCCAGAAATGTGCAATTCAGTCTAGGAGGTGAGTGCTTGGCCATAATGCACAAATCTGGAGAAGAAGGTGAGATTTCCTCCTCTAGATTGCACAATGCAGCCTTGGTGATGGTAGAGACCGGGCCAAGGTTGGCCTAACTCGCCGACAGGCAACTGAAAGAAAGTAAGTTGATGAAATGCATGGTGACACTAAGTGATATCAGAATCAATAAACAATGCATGCAAAACATGAATGGAAGATTGAGCAAACAGATCAACATGCATGTGGGTGAGGCGGTTCGCTGGTTGGGGGAATGTTCGTGCAAAAGAGTTTCATGCATGCGACAGCAACAAAAATTGAAACAGAGCTAGGACGAGCTAGAATATATGTAAAAGATAGCAGGCATTCAAACAAATCAACTAAATAGCACTCACACAAGCGAATAGACAAAAAGCGATAGAAATGAAGCAAAAGGCATGGGAAGCGAGCTTACCCCAAAACAACTGAGCTGAATGTGCCAACTACTCCTAGATGTGGTGTGGGATGTAAAAGCTACAAGGTTGATGTGAGGAATGAGCTCTGTAGCATTTGATTGATGATTTTTGATAACATCGAGGTTATGATGTGCATGGCACAAATCTAGGGGAAGCAACACTTGGAGGGAAGTTTCTGAATTGTTCCTCATATATAACCTCCAATTGCTAAACATAGATCATTGAAATGAGGGATGCCTTTGCATGCTACCTTGGGAGAAGTAGCCTATGCATACAAGTCTATTTTTCTTGGTCCTGGAGGGAACCGGTCAACTCAGCGGCACATGCGAGTGACTGCTTGACTGCTAGAGAAAAATGTGCATTGCTAACTGCAAGCTCAGTTGAATGCCCAAGGGGATTGTGCAATTTCTTGGCCCAACAGATGATTGCTACCCAGATTTGCACAAATCCTACGTTGAACTACATGTTGATTGGAAACATTATTCAATTCCTGCTAGGAGGGTTGGCTGACAGGATTGCACAATCTTGAAGCACAGTAGGCTGTCAGGGGGAATTGCATAATTCCTAGAGGGAAAGGCTCATTGCCCTCTCGAAATTTAAAAAATTCACTGGGAAGTTGTTCAGCCTGCAACTGGACAAAGTTTGGGTGAGTAATCTGTGAAGGGAAAAGATCAAACTCTGATTGACAGGCTCCTTGTGAGCAAGAAAGACACTGAAACTTGAGGACTTGATGAAGCAAGGCAAGCCATTGTGAAGGTTGGTAGGGAGGCTGCAAAATAGGCGAAGGAAAAATTTGGAGGGTGGTTGTAGCCACTACAACACTGGGTTAAGAGTAATCTTTGATGTGTGTAAGTAGCTGATTAGCATGTTGAGGGTTGGAAAAAGTCAGTCGTAGACCTTTGCGGAGATCTAGAAGCTGATTAAAGGGGAGTTCCATCGATAAGCCATAAAGGCTTATCGATCTGAGCAAAGGGAGATCTAGATCACAAAAAGACTTCACACTTCTCTTTGGGTGTGGAAACTTGGTTCCAGCACCCCCCCCCATACTACTTCGGGTTAGACTTCACTCCATGCTCCACATATTGATACTGAAAAGTCCGGTAGCGTAGGGATTTGTTTGGCGCAACGAACCTTGAACCTCGGTCAGGACCCACTAAGCCAACAAGTCTTTAGATTCTTCTTTTCTTCCTGCACTACTTTTTTAATAGGTCCTCTTTGTTTTACTTTCTTTTGCCAATTTTTTTTTGAATAACGGGCAATAAGAAGTCTCTTACCATATGGAAAAATTTATGACATGCATAACACGTCACATGGCCAAGATATGAAGCAAGAGGATCAAATATCCTGATTCATGCCAAATCTATACCTTGCATGCAATGTGCTTCTCCTCCGTTGGATATATTTGCAATCAGATGCCATATGGCTAAATAGGTTACGTGAATAAGAATAACCATAAAAACCATGATTATACTCGATGACCAATCTCCTTGGATGAATATATTGTTGCAATCTCTGCTGATTGGATCTATAGATTCTACTCTTGGATTTGGCTACAACATGTCCAAGCTTCTAGTAGTTATAACACTCAACCTTTCTCATCAAAGGAATGAAGGGGATTTGATTCCTTTCAAATCTTACAGATCTGCCACGATATTCTCTTGGAGAAAAAAATATTGTAAATGTAGGAGCTCCTTGAGGTTTTCTTTTCTGCTACTGCCATATCTACTTATTAATCTTCTTCTGGTTCTCCTTCTTGTTTCCTTGGTTGATACTCTTACTACTGGTATTTTCTGATGTTGAAGAATGTAACTAGTGTCGGTCTTCATAGTTGTACTTGAGCCATAATGAAATATATTTATCAAAAGAAAGAAAGAATTTATTATTAAATAAATTGACTTATTAAAGCATGGGTTTAATGCTTGGGTCAATTTTTTAGGTCAAAGTCTCCATAGAAGACTTTTAGGGTTTATGTGAAGTGTCCTTGTCCATGTCATATTGTAAAGAACCCTTGGGATTTATTTGTCAAAGAAGAAATTTATTTCATTGTAAAATAGGTCATTTAGGCCTCCTCCACCAAATTTCCTAAAAACGGACAAGTTGGCCTAAAATGGGTATCATAATCACTATATAAAGGCATCAACTTAACCTATTTTGTCACTATCACACAACTAGTTCGATATGCAACTTCTAGGTCTAGAAAAAATGTGAATTTCAAGGAAGGAGAGGAAGACGGATAGCGAAGGAGAAGTAGGTATATCACAAGCATAAGAAGTAGCAATTATCTCTCTTTTCCCCACACCTGTGAAGATGTGAAGCTATTGGAAGGGCTGAAATTTTGCAGTTACTGGGGAGGCCAAAATTTTGAAGCTGTCGGTGAAGTTGGGCTGAAATTTCTAGGTTGACGCTGGGTTGAAGCTGCTGGACAAGGAGATACTATTGAAGGTTGTTGTATCTCATTGAAAGGCTGACTTGGTGGAGGAGGAAGATTTGTTGGTTAAGGTCTTGGATGTCTCACTTTCATATGAATCTAATAAAGAAAGTGTTCTTAACTGGGTATTCCCCTATATGGGGGTTTTTCCCTAGTTATGTACCCACATATGTTGTCCTTGATCTTCATGTTTTGGTTTTGGGAATTTATTAATTAACTAAGATATAAAAATAAGATAAGAAAGATAATAATAACTCAAATAAATCACAAGTAATTATCAACAAGGGAAAATTTGCTTTCCTTTCTGATTTCCCAACATGGTATCAGAGCTCAGGTGAAGAAGGAAGAAAAGGGCAGTTTGAATATCTACTAGACGAAGAATAAGGAGAATAAGGAGTTTTAAGAAGTTTAATAAGGGTCATCAATAAAAGGGATTATATAAGGGGATAAGCCTACTATCTACAAGAACAATGTCTAACTCAATGAAGGGAGAAAAAAAACTAGAAGGATCCTCCAACTACATGGCATGGAAAACAAGAATAGGTCTCAACCTCGAGAAGAATAAAGTTTTGGATCTAGTTCAAGGAAATATCAAGCCTACAAATGAATTAAGTTAAGCAGAGAAAGCAAAGTTCAGATAAACCAAAATATTGGCCATGAACCTAATAGTAGATGGAGTAAAGGACAACCTCATTCCATATATATGCAACATATATTCCACTCAAGAAATGTATGAGGCTCTATAAAAATTATTCACAATCAACAACATTGGTCAAATTTCAAGCCTCAAGAATGAATTAAGAATATGATGAAAAATGATATTGTGGCATCCTTATTTACAAGTATATCTAGAATCAGAGATGAACTCCATGCAATAGATGAAATTTTACTGGAAAAATACCTCAGGATTAATTCCCTTCCAGGAATACCAACATCGTGGAGTGCATATGCATAAGGAATTGATAATTGGAAGGATACTCCAACATTCGAATGAATGTTCAAGGCATGTAGTCAAGAAGAAGCCAAAATATCGTTAGTGAGCAACAATAAGGAGTATGAAGAGGAGAACATCTCAAATTCCTATTCCGCTCATCACAAGAAAAATGGAACCTTCAAAAATTACAAAGGACTAAATAAGAAAGTAGACCTATCAAAGATGGAATGTTACAATTTTCACAAGATGGGTCACTACAAAACTCATTGTCTAGATGGTCCAAGGAATAAAAGGAGAGATAGGAATCAAGGAAATATTATGGATGAAGCACCACCTAAGAAGACAAATACTGAAGAATCACGAGTCAATAACTTACACTACTAAGTCCTCTCTCTCTCTTATCCATCTTAGTCTTCTATTTAATTTTTGAATTATTTTTCTTTTATGTTTAGATTTCTAGAAATTGTAGGTTTAACTTGCCTTGTTAGAACATTTTTGAATTGTTTTGGTAAATCTATAGGTATCCCTCAATGTTGGATTAAGAGGGATCCCTCACCATTTTACCAAAGATAAGTATCTTACTCCATGTATTATCTTTTATGTTTGGTTTCCTCTCTTATCAAGATGTGTTTGGATTATATGCTAATAACCTTTTATATTTTCTATGTTAGGAAAGCTTGTTGAATACTCAAGGGTTATGGATGAGACTTCAAAGAATAGTCTTGAAGCATTGAAGAATTTCTGCCCTTCAAGAATTGATATCATACAAGTTTTGTTAAGGAACAACTCGAGGTATGTCTTAAACTATAAGCATTGTTATAAAGTTCTCTTCATACAAAATGTACGATCATTCTTTCTTTGAAAATTTGCTTTACATTAATAACATTGTTATGGATAGGTTTTGAACAAAAAATAGTACTATTAGGGTTATTCATCATTAGATTGAATTTACCCTCATAATATTATCATTCTCATGGAACCTTAAAAATGTTCGCCATAAAACCCTAACCTAAGGGTATGTCAGTGCTAATATCAAAACCCTAGTCTACTTAGGGTTGTTGATGAAATCTAGTATTCCTATTCTTTTGATGTTTTGGTTTTGATAAAATCCCTAGTCCTTTAGGGTTTTCTATTTAAAGTTATGTATTGAATCCCTAGATCCTTAATGTTTGATCAAATAATGTTTATGAACAAAACCCTTATAATATCTATAGTAAGATCTTAGGAATGAAGTCCTAGGTATATGTTCATCTGTCTTATTGAAACCCTAGCATGGTCAAAATTATTGTATGTCTAACTTTAATGTATTGATATTTGTGTCTTGGGTTTTCCTATTAGGCATTCTTGTGATATGCTTTTGCATGATTATGAAATTCAGTAGATATGTATATATTCTAACCTAATTGTTGATGCTCATAGTTTGTATATTCTAGGGTTTGTAACTAAGCCCTAGTAGAAGTTTCATATTCTCAGATATGATGATATTGTTTCCGATATGATGATTAAATCTAGGGTGTGCAACAAACCCTAGGAGAGTCTAAATGGTATAATAGAATTGTTATTTGATTGAATTGTTGATATCTAAGGATTGGTGTCTCTAGCATGGAATCTATGGTTTGTAATAGTAGAATCTATCATATATATCTATATTAAGGATCTAGATAGAATGAGACTGATTCCTTGGTTAAGTTACCTTATGTTATAATCTAGGGTTTCTAACAAAACCCTAGCAAGAAGTTGAAGTTTAGAAGTATGTGTCTCTTGTTGATTATGAACCTAACTATGTTTAGGTATTTTATGTATAAAGTCTAATGCTTCCATTATTGTATTAACATGGTTATGATATAGTTAACTTTATGATTCATATATGTATTTGGTTGTACTTGCTATTAAAGTTTTACAGGTACACAATCTTCAAGATAATGAAGATTTTTGTATAGGCATCGTTAAGAAATCTATAAGGACCATGATGACCTTAATGAAGTCATGAAAGGTTGAAGCTTCTCCGACGTTATAGAAGAAGAAAGTAGTTGATCTCCCTAAGTTAAGATGGAGACTGGATAAAATAAATGGTATACCCCCACAAATGAGAGGAAGATAACATTATGACAGTGAATAGTATAGATGAATGTTCCTTAAAAAGATCCAAGAAGTAATGAGAATGTATTTGTTGCTAATGAAAAAATGAAAGAAGAAGAAATATTCAAACATAATTATATATGGACCTAGAAGGTTTGTGTTTACTTGTATATTTTAAAGTTTATTATTGATTGGGGCTATGTTTGAACATGAAAATATCTTCATAAAGAAGGTCGAACACTTGGGAAGCATGCATGGACAAATCAATATATCTAGTTTATTAGGGAGAGTTGAAGCATATAATGGCGAATTATTGGGAGGACATCTGGCTGGCCTATGTGTGTTTGATGTCTAGATCCCGAAGAGGGAGGGTGTATTTGGTCTTCGAGCTCTGACCTTAGATACGCACCTAGATCGATCGGTTGATGGTTATTTAGTAAGTCCGATGGTACTATTGTACTATACAATAACCCCCCATTTCAAATTTTAAATTCTTAGTCTTAAAATGCTAAATGAGAAATGGGTCTCCTTTAGAATATAATAAAAGCAATAAACATTTGAATAAAATAAATTTTCCATAAAATGTCGTATAAAAATTTCTTTTAGTGTATTTAAGACCACTTATTGCAAATCGCATCTCTTTAGAACCCGTGAGATTTCATTTGAAGAGATTGCAATGCGATCAGAGTTATAACAAAACCCTCATCACGAAGTTTTATCAAGGTAAGCCATTTATACGGACGATGTAATAAAACTATCGCATCTCGCACAAATATTACTCCCACAGAATAAATTAAAGCGGCATTGAAACTTTTCGATGCAATAAAACTATCACAATCGCATATCTCTGATTCATAATGAAGTGCTAAAAAAACTCTATTGAAATCTCGCGATGTGATGAGACTATCGCAATCGCATATCACTCATTCATAAGGAAACATCCAATGCACCTTATTAAGGAATTTGCGATGCAATTTAATTATCGCATATCGCGCTCTCAATAAAAGCAAATCCTAAATACATGTGTTATAGAGATGAATTGATTGTAAAGAAATAACGTGATTTTCCAACTTTAAAACTTGCCATTTCCCTAGCGCTAGCTCAGCACTCATCACAATTGCAACTATTCAATCAAACCGTTTAAGAATGGTGCTTGAAGCTTTTGATTTGCAATACGCGATTATTATAAAAATATTAAAATCAATCAATCGTTGATTGCAAATCACAGAGTCTCGGCACCTATTCTGAAAAGGAACGTTACAAAGCTGTGATGCAAGATATGGCTTTAGCATTAAAGTTCACGTTGGAAGTTACGGTAAAACATTAAGGAGCAGCTATGGGTTAGTCCTTTAAAGATTTCATCCATGATAGCTAAGTACAATATAATATCTCATGCATCTAATGCGCTTAACTGCATTTTTTCTGCAATTTGTATTATCTCTTCTCAATTTGTATCAATATTTTATTCATCTTTTTCAATTTTTATAACTAAGAATCTTTCTCAAGAAAGATTTGTAGAGAAACTAAGAATTACACAGTCAAGAAAGATGTTGAAGAAATCCCGAAATTATAGTGGAAGAGGCACCAGTAAAAGAGGCACCAGTAAAATTAGCATTGACTATGTAGTCACTATCTCGATAAAATCTCAAGGAGATAAAATCTCATGGGAGGGCATATATTCTTTACTCGAAGCAGAAAATCCAACAGAGATTGAGGAGGAAGCAACAACTGATGCAACTGACCAAACAGAAAACACGCTCAGTGATTTGGCCAGCTCCTTCCTCCATAGAATAGCAGCCCGTGCTAAAGTTTTGCCATACAATGATCTAGTGAGATGGGTGATTGAAAGTATTAATATAATAGACAGAGCTTTCTATATAGCCAATGGAAGGATGTTCGGGACATTCAAGCCTGAAGATGTGAAGAATATGTATCACTTGCCGGATCCCCAGCGACACTACAACAAGGCATTTCTGGAAGCTTTTTCTAAGGAGAACGAGGTAGAGTCAGACCCTATCAAATAGTGGAGGCATTTTCCCAACAAGCATAGACATGAATCTTCTGGTATGTACTTCGTGGACTCCTTGGCATCTCCATATTGTTATGCTGGTGCTATGATATGTAGGCTCTTTGTAACCCCTGACTCTGCTATATTTTCTATAGAGATGGTTCCTTTGATCGAAGCATCAATCAACTCCTTTATTATGGATTGGGCAACCATTCTATCAGATAAAATGGCCAGTCAAATATTAGAGTATAGAAGGAACATATTTGTCACCACCAAAGTCGCGCCCCCATTTTATATGAGCGCCTATATAATGGACACAATGTGTTTTAACTCTAACTATCACATTCTAGGTTGGAAATGGATACTCTAAGACCCAACCGCCATTCATATTTATCATAAGTATTTATGGAAGTCTGACTATAAGAATCATATTTACAGAATTTTCCATGGTTTTTTTTTACCTGTTCATCAAGCCATTTTTCACAAACCTACTCCTGGGGTGTTTAACAAGGCGAGCATTGATTTAACTTCAATCAGCAGCTGGTTCGGGGAGGAAAATTTCACTTATATCAGGGTTTTTGGTAGTATTACGGATCCCCATGTCCTTCCACTCTATATTCCAGACAAGCTATTAGCTAGAGAAATAGCATACCAGATAGTGGAAAAGGGAATGACTAGAAACCTTAAAGACTCTAAAAAACAAGTATGGCCTTCATTTCCCCTCCACTATGGTACTTATTCATTGCATGATTTTAAACATTCTGAAAGAGAGGCAGAGAAAACTAAGGATCTAGCTCTAGCAGTAATTCCTAAAATACAATATGATCACAAAAAGGTCGCTTACAATTTCACCAGTCAGGTGAAAATTAGTAAATTTATACATGAGGAAGATGAGTTTGATGATTTATTCGCTTCAACACAACTATTTTCACAAGTAACTCATCTAGTACAATTCAAACTAGGAGTTGAGAAGATGGATAAGTTCATGGAATACAGGACACAGAGGTTACAGACATTTCCTCTAGATTTATTGGATACTACCCCTACTGTTTAGCAAACAAAGCACAGTGGGGAATAGACTATTGAAGATATTTCTGTGAAAGGGGAAACAATTGAAAAAACTAGTGAACCCCTTAGCACAAATGTTAATATTGACCCCATCTTGATCAGAGAATGGGAGCAGTTTGATCAGCAGATCAAAAGCCAGAGCGACCCCCAAAACATCATTGCATCAGCATTGCCTGCAACAAAACAACCCATTGTTACTGACAGTGTAATTGAAGGGACACCCAGTACAGACATGGCTTAGAAAGAGGTTGAAATAATCCCTGAAAATCCTTCAGGAGAAATTACATTAAACATTGAGGAAATACCACCTTTGGATGTATTTTACAGCCCAAAGCACAGGGCTGTAGTTAAGAGACAAAGGAAAAAGAGGAAAATTGATCAGACATCATCCACAGCTCCTCAATCAGAATTCATGAATGTAATATGGAAGGATTCAGAGGTCAATCCTTCTGAGGACTTAACTAAGTTGTCCCAATTTGCAGGGGCATATACAACTGCCACAATTGATAAGGCTATTGAAGTTAATCTATTGATCAAAGAAAAAGATCAAAAGATTACTCAACTTGAAGAGAAAACAACAGTAGAACAACAAAAGATTCATCGGCTTGAGGAACAGTTAGCAGAAGAAAAGAAAAAGAACGAGCAACTTAAAGTGAAATTAAACCTAGAGAAACAAAAGATTGACCAGCATGCCATCGAAAAACAACAACAGTTGTCCCAACAGCTCGAACAACTTCAATTGACACATCAACAAGGAATGAAAGCTAAAGAGGAGGAAATATCACAGCTACAACTATATATAGAATAGTTTAGAGATAATCGTAAGGTTGAGAACTTTAAGAAGGAAGTCGTAGAAGAAAACGAGGCCTTATCACAACAACGCAATCTAATTTGTCATAAAATATCTCTTGTCGATCCATTGGGCATTATAACTACATCATTGATCGATCAAGCAGTCAATACCAGATTAGAGTTTGAAGATGCAGATGACAAGGTCACAAATTTCCTCTCATGGCAAAGCACAGCAGAAGGCAGAGTTGCTAACCTACCAACAATTCAAGAATCGCATAAAGAAATATTATTTGTGGAATGGGAAACACAGCTGATAAAGGTAGAAAGGGCTACTTCTAGACCCAAGGCTATAATGAACAATGTGATTGAGCTGGTAAATGATAATTTATATGGAGAAAATTTGATTTTTGGTTGTTACCTAGGGAAAATTCTGAAAGTAAAAGTCTTAGAAAATCAATGGAAGCAGGATTTGGCCACTAAATATGAACAACTCAACAGAGTACAAAGCCTTACCTGGGATGCTTATTGGTCCTTTTTAGTCAAGCCGCAAAATCAACAAATGACCATCAAATGCCTTGCCGACGTTGTTGATCGCATGGCACCCAAGCTTTTAGATGCCACGTATACATGACAACTACACTCCAGGATGAGTCATCCTCCAGAAATTCAAAGCATGCTCTCAATTTGTTAGTTGCAGGTACAGGAGAAGAAATAAATACAATGAATCTTTTCAATGGCAATTGCACTACTATTTTTGCAATTCAAATCCCAGATTTTAATGTTTATAGTTCTAACTCTAAGCAATTTTTGTTGACATTCTATTTTAATTCCATTATATAAACCCTTTCATGTTATTGAAGAAGGGGTCCTCAATTTGTACAAAAACTAGACTTGAGAAGTTGCACTTTTGCACTTCTAAATTTATTTTTTATGAGCAGCGGATCAAAGTTTCAGATTTTTGTGAAAGAACTTTTTCAAGACCTGCATTTTTGTATCTCTTGAAAGTTTCTGGAATAAAGAGGTGGAACCGGAATGTTATTTACATATCAAGACTCAATCGCATGTGATATTTCTATCACTGTTCTTTTGTCTTGATTTAATTAGCATTTCATTTAACTTGCTATTGTTGATGTATTCATACGCTTCAAGCAATTCTATATTGAGTCACTTTTGAATGGTTTAGAATTGTTAAAATCAGAGATATATGTCAGCAATATATATTATCATGTCATGCGATATGTTTTTATAATTACTTTGTTTAATTTCTTAAACAAAGTAATCATTATTTAAATGCATCTTTCTATAGATAATCAAATCATCTATATGATTGTTTGTCTGCTAGGAATTATCAGAAATCACATTGTTATAAGATTACCCGGGTTATATAGGTATATTTGTATATTTTAGAGTCATAGATAAAACCACCTACCATCTTTGATATACATTTGAAAACACTCATTCATTAAAACCACATTATTGGGAAACTGGTCCCATAATATCCAGTCAGAGCCACCATCCCAAATGGAAAAGGAGTTGTACTAAGGTCCAGACCGAGTGGTTATCCCCCAATGTTGGTGCTACGATTGTAGAGGCATCAACATTTTTGGCGCTAGAAGCAAGGCCAATTGTGAAATTGTGAATGGAGAGCAAATCCAAATCCATAGGCCATTCTAAGAGTGAAAATCCCTCACCATCTCCTCCAACTTCTCCTTTGCATTCTAAATCTCCTATTTCTAAGCGAGAAGTTGAAAAGAAAAATACAACACCCACTACTGAAACCTTAAACACATGAGACAATTCTTCTCTTGAACCCCCTAAAGTATAGTCTTTGATTCATAAAATCCAAGGGTTTTCGATATCCCAAGAATAGTCTGAGTTATCCCAAGGCAGTGTGACTTCGCAATATATCCCATCACAACCGCTTACCAGAGCACAGAGTGAAAAACTTGGTATTCCACCAGTTGAATTCCCTCTGCCAAGTCGAAAAAGGGCTAGGAAGACACCATCAAAATCTAACAGTGAGACTTTGTCCTCATCATCATCCATTCCATCTATACCACTCCAAAGTCATCCATCCATTTCCCAACTTCAGATCATAGTCCAAAAGGGTACAGGAACTTCAACATCCTCTACCCAATCACTTTCAACTGTCTCGTCACCCTCTTCTACTGTTAGCTCGACAATGGCACATAATCGACCTCAACCAAGGCCATGGACCAATCCAGGAGCAGTCAGAATGCCTGCACCTTTGAGCTAATTTCCAGCTCATCTTAAAAATTGGTTACCAAAATTTAATCCTGGCATTGGCCTATTAGTAGAAGAACATATAAACAATTTCATGTTATCAATTAACCAAAACGGAGTAATAGAAGAAGATGTTGTTGTTAGACTATTTCCATACACTCTATAAGGAGCAGCAGGATCATGGTACTTTTCATTACCACCAGGGTTCATCAATAGCTGGGATGCTTTCCAGGAGAAATTTCTAACTAAGTTTGGAGATGATAGGTCTACTGCCACTTTGATTAATGATCTCTCCAATCTGAAATCTGAATCAAAAGAACCCATCAAAGACTTCAACTCACACTTTAATAAGCTGTTGAATAAAATTCCTGCAACATCCAAGCCTAGTGAAGAAGTCCAAAACGAATGGTATATCTCTGCCTTGCCTTCAAACATAACCATCTTCGTTGATAGGTTTGCTAAGCCAACATTAGCAGAAAATATGAGGGAAGCGATCGTTGTTGAAAAATGTATCCTCACTTTGGAAAAGAAAAACACTCTCGAGGAAAGGAAATCCAAAAATGTTACTTTTAGAGAAGATTCAAAGAAGAAAGAAGTCAAGGATCCATATGACATGCAAGGTTTACAAAAGGTTCTTAAAACTACGTCTAATGAAATGGTGGAAATTAAAGAATAGGTGGCTGAAACTTCTACCAAAAAACCATTTAGGAACTTTAAAAGGAATCAGTGTGCTGATCCTAAACCGCCTAATGCTATATCTAATGCTGAATCTGATCTTGATGATGACGAAGATGAAGATACAATTTTATCAGTTGAAGAAACCGAAGAAGATGAAACAGTTGAATGTCATGGAATGTGGGACTTTATCTTACCCAATTCGGATGATGAGAGTGAATAGGAAGCTTTCCTAGTAAGTACCAGAAGAAAAAATATAGTTGAGCCTAATCAGTTAAATTCTAAGAAGAAAAATTCAAATCCTATTACTAAAGACAAAGCTCCCACAAAGAAAACTACAGTTACACCTCCCCAAAATCAACCATCATCTAAAACACTAGTAGTTTCAGACTCCATGGATTATAACATTGTGGAAGACATGAAGAAGACTCAAGCAAATATTTCATTGCATGAACTTAGCAAGCTCAAACATCAACAAAAGCTGCTACTTAAAGAATTAAATGCAGTACCTTCTTCTCCTCTTCCAACCAGTGTATTATCCAAGGCAGCAAAAGGATCAGGTAAGCCGCCATCTGATAAGGTAGATGCTACTAATGTTGTTTTAATCGGGGATAGGTCAAATTCTCATACTCCTCCTTTTCTCTTGACATATGAGATCTATAACAGGAATCTGCATAACTTCTTGATAGATTCAAGGGCTTCATCAAATATAATGCCAACCTTAGTTTGCTCCAAATTAAATACTGAGCCCCAGAAATCTGTAGTTCACATCGTTCAATTAGATCGAACTAAGGTACAAGTATTAGGAAAGATAAATTTAGTTACTATCAGACTAGCAGCCGATCCCAGGGTGGTTCAAAGAATTGATATATTAATTGCTGACATCCCTGAGTTTTATGGTTTGATCCTTAGCAGAGATTGGTATAAAAAACTTCACGGTTATATTTTGACTAATTGGCCTCACATGTGGCTCCCCTATAATGGGAAACCAAATCAAATCATAATAGATCGCGTAAAAAATTTGACTCATACAGTAACTGAGTTTGAATAAGAAAATCAACCGGTAGCCTTCAATAATAACATTCTTGGAAACTATTATTCTGAGTCATTTTTTGGGAATTTTAAAACTCAGCAATCTCCTTTTCCTGTAAATAGTGTCGTATCTCAAATTGAAAATTTCTCCCATGCTGATACATCAAAGTGTGTCAGTGTTGCTGATGAACTTGTAAATAAGCCTGTAAATAAGCCTTTGTTTTGGTCATTATCTTTTGACGGATCAAAATCCAATGACAGAGCAGGAGTAGGGTGTATTTTAGTTAGTCTAGAAGGAGAAAAAACAATGTTATCATGTAGATTAGAATTTGAATGTACTAATAACACTGCGGAATATGAGGCATTGATTCAAGGGCTCTATAAAGAGACAGGCTTGAATATCTAATATCTGAAAGTATTTGGTGATTCTGAAATTGTCATTAAACAAGTAAGAAATACTATCCATTGTTTATCGGGTCATCTCAAACATTATCAATCACTTGTTCAAGACCTCATAGCTCATTTTCTGGGATTTGACATTTCTCCTATTCCTAGATCATAGAATGCAGTAGCCAGTCTTTTGACTAATGTTGCTTCTAAACTTCTTCCATCTGAGGATTACAGTCCAGAAAGATTTTCAATAGAATTAATTTTTCGACCATCTATCCCAGATAATGTCACCAATTGGTGTGTATTTAACCATGATGAAGACATCTTAAATTTCTTGACTTCTAAAGCATCTTATGACGAGCAGATTATTGATGAAAGCGATCATGATCTTCAATTAAAACAAAGACTCAATGAAAATTCTATTCCTGAATCTATGGTCAAGCTCGAAGATCTTTATGATATTAAGGATAGATTCAAAAAGGTAACTAATTCAAAGCTTCAAAGTTCTACTTTAAGGTTTGAATTAGTAAATCTTGGCATTGAAGCCAAACCCCAGAATGTCAATCTAGGACTTGGACTTTCACTAGAGGAAAGATTTGCTTTCATCAGATTATTAAAGAAATACAAAATTGTTTTCACTTGGAATTATGAAGATCTGAAAACTTATGATATCACTATCATCCAACACACAATCCCAATAATTTCTAATGAGAAACCTGTACAACAGAAGCTAAGGAAAATTCACCCAAACCTTGAAAGTCAAATCAAAGCAGAGTTGAATAAACTCCTTAAAGCTAAAATAATCTTTCCTGTCAGACATTCTAAATGGGTCTCAAACTTAGTACCTGTAAGGAAAAAGAATGGTGATATTAGGATTTGTATAGATTTTAGAAATCTTAACAAAGCATGTCAGAAAGACAATTTCCCATTGCCAACCATGGAACAAATACTTCAATCAGTAGCTGGCTCAGAGTTAATGTCTTTTCTTGATGGTTTTTCAGGATACAATCAGATACTAGTACATCCAGATGATAGACTAAAGACTACATTTCAGACTAAATGGGGAACATATGCTTATCAGAAAATGCCTTTTGGTTTGATAAATGTTGGAGCTACTTTCCAATGAGCCATGGATATAGCCTTCAAAGGTTTGATCAATCAGACAGTCATTGTTTACTTAGATGACATAACTATCTATTCTAAGAAAAGGAGCAATCATCTACATGATTTAAAACAGATCTTTGAACGTTGTAAAAGGTATGGGATTTCTTTAAATCCCAAGAAATCATTCTTCACTCTTAATGAAGGAAAACTCTTAGGGTTTATTGTATCCAAAGATGGCATATACATTGATCTAGATAGGATAAAAGAGATTTCTAATATTCCTTTGCCACACAATAAGAAATATATGCAATCATTTTTGGGACAGATAAATTTTGTGAAAAGATTTGTTCCTGACTTTTCTCATATAGTATCACCCTTGCAATCTATGATTAAGAAAAAATCAGTTTTCAAATAGGGACATAACGAAACAAAAGCTTTTGACTCGATCAAACAAGCAGTCATTAATGCTCCTACATTGAATACTCTGAATTTTTCTAGTGATTTTATTTTGTATACTTTGGCCACCGAAACATCTTACGCTGTTGTTTTAACACAGATCATTGACCAGCAAGTAGCAACACCCATATCCTTCTTTAGTTCTAATTTGCAAGGTGCTGAGCTCAATTATTCCAAAGTTGAAAAACAAGCTTTCTCTGTATTCAAATCTATCAAACACTTTAGACCTTTTCTCCTAAAAACACACACAAAAGTAATAGTCCCATTCTCTGAAGTGAGGCAATTGCTAGTTCAAAGAGAAGTAGGAGAGAAGAGAGCCAACTGGGTAACGGCTTTACAAGAGTATGATATTGATATTAAACTAGCAAAAATTGTTAGAGGACAAGGTTTTTGCAGGTTATTGGCAGGAGCTTCTAATATTCCAGACCATGAAGATTCAGATAATACTGCACAAGTAAATGAGATAAGTATCATTAACTATGAATCTCAATATGATGATATGGTCTTTTACTTGAAAAATAGATATGCTCCTCCTAAACTCAGTTACAAAAACAAGCGTGCCTTAAGGTTAAAAGCCAAAAACTTTGAAATCATTGATAATGTATTATTCAGAAGAAATTATGATTCAATTTTATTAAGATGCCTTGAAAACACTAAAGTGCAAATGGTTTTGTAGGAATTGCATGATGGTCCAGCAGGTGTAGATTTTGGAGGAGACACTACAGCTCACAAAATACTACATGCTAGATATTATTGGCCCACTTTGTTTGAAGATGCCCATGACTACGTAAGGAAATGTAAGATATGCCAAACCGCTAGTGGAAGACAAAGGAAACCAGCCTTTCCCCTACAACCAGTAAACATTGAGCAACCATTTGAACAACGAGAGCTTGATATTATAGGAGAGATTGTTCCACATTATTCCAAGCAACACAGATACATCCTCACCGCCATGGACTGCTTCACAAAGTGGGTAGAAGCAATTCCACTAAAGGTAGCCAATTTTGATGCAATTATTGAATTTATTGATCAATTTATCATTACAACGTTTGGTTTACCTAACGTGCGTATTTTTGATAATGCATCTTATTTTTCTGCGAATAGTATAGTTGAATTTGCTCTTAAGAGAGTTTTTAAGTTAAAGTACTCTACAAATTACTATCCTCAAGGAAATGGCTTAGCAGAGTCAACTAACAAGAATCTCATCAAGATTATTAAAAGAATTGTTGATCAAAATAAAAAAATTGGCATAAATCTTTAATATTTGATTTATGGGTAGATCACATAACTTAGAAGGCCTCTATAGGTACTTCCCCTTTTAACTTGGTGTGTGGGAAAGAAGCTGTATACCACCAAATTTAGCACTCCCATCTCTAGCCCTGGTGTTATCGGGAAATCTAGTGTCCATTCAGAGCTGGTAGTCCCACTAAGACGGGTAGCTATCTTAGAAACAAACAAACTAAAGTTACTTTCGTTTTCCTTTATGAGAAGTAAATGAGAGAGAAGCAGAGAATACCAACCTCAGTCTTTCGCTTGGCTCCTTGCTTGTTTCCTCTCCCCTCTGACAGATCTTTGCTGCTCCTTCCTTGCTTACCCCGCTTCAAAGAGCACCTGTAAAGTTAAAACAGCATAATACCATCAAAGCACAGAGATCTATGATCATAAACAATATAGGACCAGATATATATTGACCACACAAATGCATATATCAATTCAATCATACAATAATGTGGAGGAAAACTCAAATAGCTTTATTAATAGAAAGAGTAGAAGAGAGGATTACAAACCATTGATCTGACCCAGCGTCATCCTCCCAGCATGAAAACCCTTCTTCACCTCATGAAAAGCTTAGATCACCCAACACTATGATGTTCCACCAAGAAACCAATAGCACTTCCTTACAAAATATAAGATTCCAACCCCCTAGATCTCTGGGATGAGGGATCCATATATAGATGTTTGCAGGGGGTGAGTCAGCTTCTGGGATTTTGATTAGTGTCCTCTCTCTAATAGTTCTTGGTTCCACTTGGAGATTCATGATCTCTTACTCATCCCTGGGCAAATTCAGAGAGGCAAGTGTCACAGGAGAAGTTTTTGGAAGATTCCATGATCATCCACGTTGCAAACTGTCTCTGCCATTTGTCTACTCTCGCCCATCGCACCCTACAGAAGGGCTTTTCAGTATGCATTGCACTTTCTGCATGTGGCAGGTGAGATGCATCACACCCTTAGCACTGAGCAGTCTGTATGGTCCAGTTTTGACCAGTTCTGAGCAGTTTTCCGTGGGGAGCTTCTGGGAGATGATGTAATCAGCTGACCTTGTTCCTTTAGGGTGTGAAACAACACTTTTAGGGACTCATAAGCCCTCGGTTTATGGATATATATGATTGGGGTTGTAGTGCCAAAATATGTATATAATAGTTGCCCCCTAAAACATGAGGTCGTAAATCTTTTGATGTCGGGTGAAATGATTTATCATGAGGATATGAGGTTTTTCAAAATGGAAGGTGACCTGTAATAAGATACAATACAATACATTATCTTCATAATATTTTCATGATCTAGCTAAGGCGGGCATTCCCATGCTCAGCTTTATAAATTCATTTTCATGTACATAGGACAGACAATTGTCTGTGCGGCAGACTGATGATTCTGATAGAGCCATCATCCTTTGATTTAGATGATCATCTACGCAGCAATGATGTACATTTGATGTCTTTATTTTCCTGAATATATTTCAGCCTGGATGGATGAAACTAGTTCTGGGGTCTTCAAACTCGTTCAATCTTTGCTCGAAGTACAAGTCGATCCATGTGAAAAGATGTTCTAGAGTCGAACATGGAAAGAAATCGCCTGATTACCAGCCAATGATGTAAGCTATTAACAGGCGCGAGAGGAATCACCGATAATGATGATGACCCTCAAGGTACGACAGTACAATTCACGTGGTGTGAAAATGGGATTGGCATCGAACACCATGCAAAATATTTCGGTCGAAGGCCATTGATGTAAACCTGTCGCCGGAAGTGAGAAACCTGCCATTGAGGCATGCAAGCTTCAAAGTACTGAAAGGGTTGTTCCTAGATCGACTTCTTGGATAATGAGCTGATGTCGACAAGTAGTGACCCATCATAGGAGGGCATTAATGAATCCCAAATCTACGACACGGAACGGAGCAAATGATTTTGAGGAGGTGAAAACGATCTGATGATACAAGGTTCAGGGTGGCGGTCATGAAAGAATGAAGCGTGAAGGTATTGCAACGGATGAGACACAAGCTGGGTTGGTGAATTCTCTGAGCGACTTCTCTTGAACATATCAGCGACAATGAAGTGGATTGGTAGTGTTAACCCCAAAAATGGATGGTACAGTGGACCAATGGTAATATGACTGGTGAACAAAATAACCCAACCCGACTCAATCATGGTGATGGAGTGAAAGTGTCATGTTCAAGAGCGACTTGCTACCAATAAAGTTTCTTCAAGTTTTCTTCCCAATTTTTCCCCAGTCATTGCTGACCAGTACCTCTTTATTTTTGTCAAGCTTGAGGAGGATAACATATGCTTGTTCTATAATTTTCCCTTCGGGCAAACCCATCGCTGTGTTTTAACGAGCCTAGCGACAGTGAAACTTGTTCTCGTCTGCATGGACAAGTTTGTCGCTATTGGTTTTAACGAGTTTAACGACAAAGATAACTCGGTCCTTTTTCAATTTTAGAGAACTACAGCAATCCTTTTTCATCATATAATCCCTTAAGTCTGAAAAAGTATAAAATAATATGAAAGGGATGAATTTTCGATAGTTTTAATGAGCCAAACAAGACAAGCGCTCGATCTTTTTGTGTAATGATCCCTCAGGTCCAAAAAGATTAAAATCTAGATGAGGGATAGCACTTACGATCATTTTAACAAGCTAGAGAGGCCAATTTCTCGGCAATCGTTTCATATTTTACGAGTCAAATGAAAAGAGCTTAAAGGAGACTCGTTTTTTGAGGAACGAGTGATATTTTCGGGTAGCAGCTGGTTCCAGGTAAGGTTTGGAACTTTCCAATCACGACAGTGTTAAGAGGATGGCTAACAGAATCACTTGTCGCAGTTGTTCCTCAAAAGGGTAAACAATCAAATGGAGGCGTATGATCGGCTAAAACAGAGTGGAGGTGATGGTAAGAACACGACCAAGGCTCAAAAGCTGATGATAATGCATTCACAATGGTTATTTACTGGAGGTTGGTTCATTTTTTAATGAGCTTAAACTCTGGTGGAACATATGCTCATTGCTTAGGTTTAATTTTTAACGAGCTTGAACTTTGCATAAAACTACTTGTGATAATGGTCATTGATATTCGATTCACCGTTAACACTATGTTCTTTTGACAGTCGTACTACCTATTCAATTACTCCATCAAACTGATTAGAAATGAGAATACATGCTTGAAAAATGAGTTAAAACACTAATACCCTACTCGAATTACGTGAAAAGTAATTTAAAAGTAGTTTTTACCCCTCATTTTACCATTTCATTTGAATTTGGGATTGTTGGAGCTCTGGAGGTGTTTTCCCCCTTGATTTTCACCAGCTGATTCCGGGAGATTCTGTAGATGATTTTCGATGCCATTTGGACTAGGTAGGAGCTAAACCTGAGCTCTTCAGTTGCATTCTTTCCTTTTTGAATTCTGAGCATGTTTCCCTGCTTTTCTGAGCCTCTGGGGTTTGAACAATTCGTTCTGCCCCCATCGCACCCTGTGTACATCAAAAGGTGCGATGCATACTGGGCTGGCCATTGGCCAGTCAGTATGCATCTCACCTAGTACACAGCTGGGGTGTGATGGGCGCAAGGAGGGAAACTTGTGCACTATTTTTCATGGAAATTTTTCCTGTTTTTTGCCAAATCAGGATCCAGACTCTTCTCTTGTTTGTTTTTCAGAGATTCATCGGAGCAAAATGGTTGTTACATGGCGAGAACGCGAGAATGAAGAGGACATGGTTGCTTTACATGATCCAGGTATGGTAGCTGCATTGCTGAACTGTGGTTTGCTCAAGTTCTTCTGCATATCTAGCATGAGGCAACAAATAAACTTGTT
Organism: Pinus tabuliformis; assembly: GCA_031772625.1. Classification (NCBI taxonomy): domain Eukaryota; kingdom Viridiplantae; phylum Streptophyta; class Pinopsida; order Pinales; family Pinaceae; genus Pinus; species Pinus tabuliformis. Next base: position 1,847,402,860 of record CM062816.1, read on the forward strand.
GCAATATTTCCTCGATGCATGAGATCCTACCAACCAAGTGTTCCAGATTAGAGGCAAATCCATCCCCTTGACTATTGAGGACATCTATTTTTTGACCGATTTATCGAGGCGTGGTGCCCCTCTCTCACTATCAGGTTCTGCCCGTGAGGGATTATATTCGCCGATACTGTAGAGAAGGATCTCAGTCAAGCAAGGATGGTAAGTTCAATATCTGAGATGTCACTGACCGGTCCTTGAGGACTATTCTATTCACCTTTGCTAGATTGGCTAGTAGCATGGCTCTTCACCTAGCCAATAGGTCCTATATGCAGTACGCCTTGGAATGCCTCGAACCAAAGGTGTTCAACTGGTGTGATGTAGTACTTCCGGTGATAAAAGAATAGCTTACCAAGGTGAAAAACGGAAGATCCAAGAACTTTGGCTATGGTTCTATTTTGACCACTTTCACCTTGGAGAAGATCCCACTGATGCAGCCACAATACATTTCACTTGGTTTGCCACCATCGACTGAGCCACAGATGCAGAGATGGGTTGACCTTATGGCCCGACATGCTGGTCAGTCGCAGGTTTATTTCTCTAATGCCTTCTTCGAGTGGTTCAACTGTCAGCAGATGGTTTATGCCGAGTGTCCGTATGCTGGTATGGATTTCCAGGGTGACCCAGATTTGGTGCTGCCGGCTGGTGAGCAGTGGGGTGTCATAGGTAAAAATCTCTGATCATATCCCTGTTTATTGCTTTTATAATTTTCTTGTGCTTTCTTTTATCAAGACTAATCAAAACTCAAGTTCTCATGCAGATATCGGACCAGTGCGACCAGCAGTGCGCCTGAGAGCACCAGCTACTATTCCAGCAGGAGAGGCTATAGGGAGGGATGTCCTTCGCGACCTAGATGTGGCCGAGACTCTTGCAATATTGCAAGATCAGATCGAGGGTCTCACTCTTGGTATCCCAGATGGGAGGACTGACAAGCTGCCTCTGAGATTACAGCGACATACTACTGGCGTGCCAAGTCAATGGACTAGGCTTTTACGCATGTTTTCACAGGCGGTGACTTGTTATCACCAGCACCATTAGACTAGGGTTACCCCTAGCATTTTGAGTTTTTGGGTCATTTGACCAACTTTGTCTTGGACACAGAACACTATGTATAAACCATAAACAGTTATATATATATTTGATTTTCGGAGCTTTATTTTGGTTAAGCTATATGATCCTGATGCAAATATTGATGAAATTCTTTTCTTTTATAAATGTTGCAAATGTCTATCTAACACATAATTTGCTAATGAATCTATTAATGTGTTTAAGTTTCTGGAAATATGTTGATATTGGATAGAATTGAACTGTCTTTCCAAAATCTTGACCCTTAGGAACATACGATAGATAGCTGGATTCCACACGGAATAGATGCCGGTGAGCTATAGAATGACGAGTTGTGAGTCTAGCCTGACGACAAGTCAGTGTATGCCATGCATGATGGCATCAGAGAGGAGCTCTATCAACACACTATATTCAACGATGTTGTTCGTTGATCGACCAATACATACCCCTCTGAAACTCACTAACTCACCGCTTGGATCAAAGATGGCCCAGGCCGCAGAAGATAGGTTCCGCGAACTACGACTTGCTCCATTGGCATATCCAACAAATGATTCCAATAGGTTCAACATCTGCAACAAATCCAAAAGTTGATTACCTAACCAAAACAATTACTCTTAGCGAAAACAAAAATGTAACAAAAGCATATGAAGAGGTTACTACACTGAGTCAAGCATAGTAACACTTAAGGTACAACCTGTTTCAGGGTTGCGACAGTGGAATCCCATCATAATCCACTAACTCATAGGCTCCTTTTGCTAATACACATGTAACAATATAGGGGCCCATCCATAAAGACTGGAACTTACCTGCTCCCAACTTATCGGACCCCTGGTCGTAAAGTAAGACTAGTTCACCTTCTGAGAAGACACAAGGTTTGACATTCTTGTCAAACTGCGCCTTGAATCATTTCTTATGTGCTTCGTTAGCCAAGGCGGCATCACGACGGGTTTCATCAAGTTGGATTAATTCCAAGAAACGAGCCTCCTCTTCTAAAGTTCTGGGGAGAAGGTCGACTACGAGCTTGAGGGACGAGATTTTGCATTGAACTGGTAAGATTGCTTCTAGGCCATACACCAGCTGAAAGGGTGTAAACCCAGTCACATTCCTCACCGATGTCTGGTATGCCCACAAGGCTGAGTAGAGGATTAGGTGCCAGCTCCGTTTATGGACTCCAATCATCCTTTGCAGCATGCGCTTCAGGACTTTGTTGATTGCCTCAACTTTCTCGTTAGCTTGCGGATAATACGGAGTAGAGCTATCGTGGGACAGTCCTAATTTGGCAGCCAACTCAACCATCATGTGATTACAGAAATGCGATCCATGATCTATGACTATAGCTTGTGGAACACCGAATCTAGAGACTACATGATTGAAAAATAAAAGAGCAGTCGTTTCGCCGTTGTTGTTTAATGTAGGCATCGCCTTGGCCCATTTCATAAAATAGTCAACTGCGACTATGATATACCCATGCCCCCCAGCCGAGGTGGGGTTACATGTTATGAAATCTATGCCCCATTTAGAGAATGGCCCAATAGAAACTACTGGCTACAGAGGTGCGGGTGGTATTCTGGTTTGCGATTGAAGATTTGACAAGCATGGCAACTTCTGACTGTGGTTATGCAATCCTTGAACATTGTTGGGCAGAAGTATCCTACTCATAAAATATTTTGTGCCATATCGTAACCAGATTGATGCCCCCCACATGCACCTGAATGAAAATCATTCAGGACTTTTTCGGTCTCCTCATGGGTGAGGCACCTCCGTAGAATTGTATCGATACCATGATGGTAAAGCATATCACCGATGATCATGTAGTCTTTTGCTTGGTATCGAGTACGTCGTTGCTCTGAGCGGGAGGTATTAGACCTGTATGTTTGGGTCTGGAGATAGATGATTATATCTCTATACCACAGATCACTTGAAGATATCAGAAACAAAGATTCATCCACGATTGTTGTTTTGGATGTTGAATTGTTAGACGACGATGGGAAGTCACATAGTAACTTCGCGGAAACCAGGGCTTTCTTTGATTTGGATTTTACAAATTCCAAATAAAACTCTTGCAAAATTGCTATCCATTTTGAATATTTGCCCCCAAGCAACTATCGCGACAAGATATAAGTCACGGGGTTGCAATCTAACAAAATGGTAGTTTTTCTAAAGAGGACATAGTGTCGAAATCTCTGTACCGCTTGAATAGCTGTGAGAGCTAGCTTTTCAACATAGGAGTACTTGCTTTCTGTATCATTTAAGTTTCGACTTAAATAATAGATAGGATGTTCAACTCCATTGTCTTCTTGAACTAAAACCATTGCGATGGTCGTATCTGCCGCAGCCAGATACAGGTTAAAGTCTTTTTGATAATCAAGAGCATACATTAATGATGCTTTTACTAGGGATTCCTTTAGAGCAACGAAGGAAGCTTGCGCAACGTGATCCCAATTGAAGGGTACTTCTTTTTTCAATAGACGCGTATAACCTTTAGCAAGTTTGGTGTAATTTGGAATGAACCTCCTTAGAAAGTTTGCTTTCCCTTGGAGTTTCTGAATCTGAAGCAAATTTGAAGGTGGAGGCAGATCGATGATTTCCTGAACCTTACATGGGTTGAGGCGAATCTCGTCCTTTGAAACTACAAAACCAAGTAAATGACCAGAACCGACACAAAACACACACTTGTGTGGATTGAGTCGTATCTTGTAGTGTTGGCAACGTCAAACTATTGCTCTCAAATGCTGCGAATGATCGGTCCGCTTTCGTGAATGAGCTGGAAGATCATCGAGATATGGTTGAACGATGTTTTTGATGTCATGGAAGGCATAATTCATTGCCCTCTGAAATGTTGCCTCTGCATTATTTAAACCAAAAGGTAGCTTGCGGTATGCGAATGTGCCCCACGGACAAATAAATGCAGTCTTTGACTGGTCCTATGGGCAGATATTTATTTGATTATACCTAGAAAATCCATCCATAAATGAAAAGATTTCACATCTAGCGCATTCATCAATTATCTGGTCGATGAAGGGTGTAGGGTAGTTGTCTTTTGGACAAGCTTGATTTACATCCCTATAATCGATGCACACTCTAATCGTTCCTTGCTTTTTCATCACAGGAACAATATTTGATACCCAATCGGTTAGAGGAACTGGGTAAATGAAACCAACATGGAGAAGTTTTTCAACTTCTGCCTTGATGGCAACAACTTTCTTTGGGTGCACCTGCCGAAGCCATTGTCGTATTGGTTTGACATCTGGATACATCTTAATTTCATGTTCAACTATGCTCGAGTCAATGCCTGGAATTTCTTCACATGACCAAGCAAAGACATCTCTGAACTCGTGAAAGAGGGCATAATATACTTCCAGTTCTGAAGAAGAACAAGATTTCTCGACATGAATATTCTCTACAACATCTAGTTTGGTCGAGATATTGATGGCGATAGTTTCTTCAATGTTGGACAGGTTTCGCTCGGAATCCACCGTATTTACAGTATTTGATAGGAAATCAAAAAATGAAGGATGATTAAGGTCGCCAGAACAATCGTCTTTGTAATCTGGAAGATGGGAACGATGGTGGTAATCTTCCCATGGTGGCCCATCAATCATCATTAACTGAACAATTCCTTCGTCTGTAGAATGTACATGCAACCGAGGATCTGAAGAGGTACCATATTCCTTAGACCTATCTATCGAAACCCTCGATGAGCATTGATTTGGGTTTGCCTCCCATGTTGAAAACATTGATTGCTACAATATTTCTATTAGGCTTGGAGGCAATACCTGTTGATGATTCATGCTAATATCATGTTCAAATATCTTCTGAATAGAAGACACCATATTGCAGGTTCCCACCATGGCCACTTCCGCCATATTGTTTGGAGGCGGTAGGGAAAAATTACCCATCAATGTAGGGTCTTTTAGTAGGCCTACTCCGATATTTTGAAGCGACTGAGAGCTTCTGTGGATCATCGGAATGCTTCCTGTAACTTGTGAACTATTAGGGAGAAATGTTTGTTGGTCGACGATTGTAATTCCTCCTTGGAAGGGAAATACAATCTTTCTGAAGTATGTCGACACAATGGCATCCATAGCATACATCCAGGGCCTTTCTAGTAGGATGTTGTAATCGAGGTTTCCATCGATAACTTCAACATCAATTTCTACTATTTTTCCCCCCAGTTCGACTTGCAAGTTACTTAAAATCCCGTATGGAGTGTATGTTCGTCCATCAAATTCTTTTAACGTCGTTGACGATCGCAACAAGGGTGGTCAGCCTAAATTTTTCCAGAAACTCATTGACATAATACATGTAGATGCCCCCTCATCAATAATTGTTCGATCAACAGTTTTGTTGAGGGCTTTCACTTGAATCAGGAAAGCGAGTTGAGCTGGTAACTGAGGGTCATATCCTTTATGATTAAAGGCCACAAGATTGGAATCCGCTGGGTTAATCCCACCTATTGCTGATAATAGAGCCTACTTTGGGAGGGGCAATTTTGCAGTACCTCAAGTGCTGACATAGCGGACGGCGATTGGGCTAGATCCTCTACTATATTATAATTCTGTGCTGCTCTGGCATGAGGATTAAATGTCGATTTTTGTACTACTCCCTTTGGTGGCTTTATCGTTAGCTCAGGAATGATGGGTGGCACAACTTCGGTTGAAGTTGTTGTCGAACTACTAGGTTGATCATTAGCCTTATTGTTCGATAGTTGTGGATTCCCGTAATATTTATTCCTTGTCGATATCAAAGCATCATTTTTCTATTTCAAAATGGATAGCATAAGCACTTGGGATGGGGAAGAATTGTCACTAGCAACCAGATTGGTTCCTGGGTTTGGAAATGGATCAGTCAATACCGCTAAGGTTTTTGAATTCTTGAAGAATTTCCTAAGCTCAGCTTTATGTGGACAGTCTTTCATCCAATGATCCTCATCGCATATAAAGCATGGATGTCTTGGTTTCCTCTCTCCAAAAGGGTTTGTAGAATATTTTTTAGGAGACAACTCCTCCTGTTTCTTCTTTTTCCCTTTCTTTTTCTTCTTTCCTCTTGGTTGCTTCGGCTCTTTGCCTTTGTCAGTCGACATGGCATTTACCTCCGAGGCGAGAAGTTCTTCATCTGCATTTTGACTAGAAACTGTACAGGCTTTCTTTGATGTAGCCTTTATGGTTTTCATGCTAATCGTACCTATCACGCCATCGCCAACATGAGAGTCTTTGTTTGATTTAGGAGGAGGAGGAACGGAAAACTCTGGTCTAGGAGCATCAAGGATTTTGTCGTAGAGCATGCCAGACTGAGTATAGATCAAGTCTAGATATTGCACACGAGCAATGACTTGCTCTTCAGTGACGACCCCTCCCTTTGCCACATCTTCTGTAATAGAAGGTAACAATGACTTAATAAACCATTCAGCTAGTAGCTGATCAGGAACATATGTTTTTACCATTCTACGATGACGTCGCCACTCATGAATATGATCAGATATGTGAGTGGCTGTCGTTTGCTTGAAATTGGTAAGAAGCTCTGTTCCTGTTTCGTACCTTATTGGTAACTGAAAATGGGTTAAAAAGGTTGTGGCAAGGGCGCTGAAGTTATTGAATGAAGCTCTAGGCAATTCGATGTACCATTTTGCTGCCGGACCAGTTAACGTTTGCTAAAAAAGGTGAAGCCTAATCGAATCATCATTGAGAGTGTTGGACGAACACCACAGATGAAAGGTCATCACATGATTCAATGGGTCTTCACCCGGATTTCCATTAAATTTAGGAATATCTGAAGGAAGTTTATGAGGAATCGTCGGCCACCAAGGAGCATAAGCAATTGGATCATTTATTAGCCGATTTAGATCTGGTAACTCTAAAGTTGCCATGAAAGGAAACTATTTATTCAGGTTCGGCGAAGCATACCCAGGATAAGATGGGATTGCCTGAGCAGTGGGTCTTTGTATACCAGCATAATGTATTTGATGCTGATAACTTTGGTAAGGCTAATGGGCATAACCATTATGATATGATTGATGTTGATCATTTTGAATATACGGCTACCCTTTACCCGCAAAGCTTTGTTGCTCAGGTCCTCGGTAAGCTTGTTGGAATTGCGATTGTTGATATTGTACTAGCCATGGTTGTTAAGCCATTTGCTATTGTCCAATACTGGTTGTTTGACCAAGATGAGGGGTAATAGTACCCGTTTGAGCCTGGGTCACTCCGATTAAGGATCCACTAATCGGTGATTGTGGTTGCGTCGTGGAGACAAGAGGTTGTTGTATTACGACCTAAGAAACTTGAGGTTGGCATACAATAGGAAACACTTGTACTTGCGACACTGTCACAATACCTGGTGTAGTGGGGATATTTGACATAGGTAGACTTTGTTACATTGAGTATACAACTCTTGGTTATTGAGGCAGTATTGGCACCGAACCGCTGGATGTAATTCCAGCATGACCCGAATTCTATTGCAAACTCTCATATGGTTTTTCTCCCGGAGGGAACAATGGAAGGGCATACTTCCCCCCATACGGCAGCAATCCAGTGCTTAAAGGAAAGATTTTCCTTTGGGAACCGGACTGCCCCAATTGATACTGTTTCAAAGGATCAATTTTCCGAGACTCAACATAAGAGATTCCAGATATTATTCTGGATGAACAAACGGTAACAGAACATACTGTCGAAACGGTCCCTGGATGGACTCCATCTAGCGTTTGACAACTAGTTGGGATAGATGGTACACCAACTAACATTGTTGGAGTAGCAGCAATAGGTTCTGCTGCTGCTGCGTTAGATGACATAGTCCTGGATGTCGACGGTTGTTTAGAAATATCTTGTCTATCCAAAAGATTTCCTAGCGATTCTACAAGAACTTGCGATGAAGGGAGACTAACTTCTGACAAAGAAAGATATAGGGTGATCCCAGATCCAAAATGTGATGGAGTACTATATGGAAGATCCTCCACAATCTCTTCTATAGCAATCAATCCAAGTGGGAGAGGTAGACCGTTAGGTTCGTAAAATATTTCTAGTGTCGAAGAAGGTGTAGAATCTGCAACGGTAGATGTTGGAGGGGTGACACCTTTCAAATCAGCTGTAGATGGAGCTGATTCAGGAATAGAAGTGTTTACCATTACACTAGGATTAGTTCTAATGTCCTCTTGTGGCTGCGGAGCTTCTTCTATAAAGGCAGGGATACCAGAAATGGTTGGAGTAACTGGAGTCTCTGAGGATGTTGGAACACAAGTTCCAAGCAAACCAGGGGACTTTGATCGAGTTAAACAAGTTCGCTTGGTCCGGAATAGTTTTTTTTTCAGAGTCAAAGAAGGTTGACTCATTAGTCTCCACGAACGACGAGGTTTCGTTTGAATTTCTTCCACGATTGCGGATTACTTGATCAACTTAAAATAAAGGGTAAAATGATTCCGAATTAAATGAATTTTAGATGCTTTGACACAACTTGATTTTTCAATTTTTAGGAGTCGAGAAAAAGCTAAAGATGAATCTAGTCACCTTCGATTTTTAATGAGCCTGAAGTGACAAGTGCTCAGATGGACCTTTTCCTTTAATGAGTCTTAAAAGGAACGAAAGAGACTACTCTGGAAATCTAGACAGAGAGATTACCAAACCAATTGCAACAATGTAGAATACTTTTTATGGTACGACAATTAATCTTCCCGAATGTTGTGTTCAGTGCATTGTGATCGATAGGGTGGTAGACACGGCTTCCTAAGGATAAAGGATATAGCCTATTGTGGTCTCCCAATATATAGTCGACAGTACATGGGAGCACAAGTCCTTACTGGCACTTGTCATCTCAAAGAGGAGGAATCACCCAACCTATGATGAAAGCGATAGTTACCAGGCTTTACGACGCCGGAATACGTCTCTAGCCTAGACTTCTAAATGTTGTGCATTAGGTTCCAAAGCATTTTTATGTTCATTGAATTTATTTTACAGTTGATCTTTCTTAAGAATTTTTCCTTTAAGGTTCACCGCATGATGTAGATATACAATTCCTAAAATGCAATCTAAGATGATAAACAGTCGTTTATTCTTCTTTTTGCAATGAAAATCCTAGCTACTAAGGAAAGAGAAGCGAGATTCTTTCAACATAGAGTAGAGAACTCACACTAGATGCACTGTCCTAAATCAAAATCAACAAGCAGTCTAAATGCAAATGCACATGCATGTATTTGTTTTTCGCTTTCGTAATGTGTGAATGACAAAAAGAATGCTAAGTACAAATCTGAATTATCTTTTCAAAGTAACAGTATTAACAATTTTCTCTTCAAAAGACGAAAGGAAGACAATGACGACACTTTGCGATTTTGAATTGAAAACTGCTTTCAACACTTGAAATAGTACTATTAATTCAAATCAAATACAAGAGTAATAGTGTAATCAACCATTAAGAAGGGTAGGATTCTTTTCTTTGATTGAAAATGACACTTGCGACACTTCCAAATCAAAAGACGACAGTTCGATTAAGCTACTTCTTTGTAAAGGAGAATTGTAAATGGCGAACAATACATAAAAACATTCACAATTCTTTGTACAATGGAGGCTGAATAATGTAAAGGAAGGGAGTTTCCACAGTGGTATACTGATCACAGACAGCAAAACTCCTGAATAAAGCTGAAGAGAGTGAAGAAAAAACCAAAATCTAGAGGCAGAAACAGTCTTATCTGATCATCGCACCTGTAACACAGGGAAACAGGGATGCATCTCACCCACTACACATGGGAGGTGTGATGCATCTAGATTGCCTAGAGGAGAAGGTGCGATGGTCTAGGGATGAGACTTTAACTTGGTTTTTTGTCACAGTTTGCAGCTTAGTTCAGGGATTTAGGGCAAGCTAATGATAGTCAGTAAATACAAATCATAGGCGCTGATCTAATGAGGTTACTTGAGCCACCACTAGGGCAATTAGGATGTTTACAAATCAATTGTTTAGTTTATAAACAAAACCGGGAGATGGACTAAAGTAGCATTGATCTACTTTGCACTTGCATAGCAAATGCAGTTCGAAGGCTAGCTGGGTTAACTTCAGGCACCGTCTATACTTTACAAAGCAAACAAATATAAACAAGCAAATAAGCTATTTGCTTCCCAGTGGAGTCGCCATTTTGTTATCGGGAAATCTAGTGTCCATTCAGAGCTACTAGTCCCACTAAGATGGGTAGCTATCTTAGAAGCAAACAAACTAAAGTTACTTTCGTTTTCCTTTATGAGAAGTAGATGAGAGAGAAGCAGAGAATACCAACCTCAGTCTTTTGCTTGGCTCCTTGCTTGTTTCCTCTCCCCTCTAACAGATCTTTGCCGCTCCTTCCTTGCTTACCCTACTTCAAAGAGCACCTATAAAGTCAAAGCAGCATAATACCATCAAAGCATAGAGATCTATGATCATAAACAATATAGGACCAGATATATATTGACCACACAAATGCATATATCAATTCAATCATACAAGAATGTGGAGGAAAACTCAAATAGATTTATTAATAGAAAGAGTAGAAGAGAGGATTACAACCCATTGATCTGACCCAGCGTCATCCTCCCAGCATGAAAGCCCTTCTTCACCTCATGAAAAGCTTAGATCACCCAACACTATGATGTTCCACCAAGAAACCAACAACACTTCCTTACAAAATACAAGATTTCAGCCCCCTAGATCTCTGGGATGAGGGATCCATATATAGATGTTTGCAGGGGGGTGAGTTAGCTTCTGAGATTTTGATTAGTGTCCTCTCTCTGATAATTCTTGGTTCCACTTGGAGATTCATGATCTCTTACTCATCAATCCCTAGGTGAATTCAGAGAGGCAAGTGTCACAGGAGAAGTTTCTCGAAGATTCCATGATCATCCACCTTGCAAACTATCTCTGCCATTTGTCTACTCTCGCCCATCGCACCCTACAGAAGGGCTTTTCAGTATGCATCGCACTTTCTGCATGTGGCAGGTGAGATGCATCGCACCCTTAGCACTGAGCAATCTGTATGGTCTAGTTTTGACCAATTCTGAGTAGTTTTCCATGGAGAACTTCTGGGAGATGATGTAATCAGCTGACCTTGTTCCTTTAGGGTGTGAAACAACATTTTTAGGGACTCAGAAGCCCTTAGTTTATGGACATCTTTGATTGGGGTTGCAGTGCCCAAATATGTCTATAACACCTGGTACAATTCATTGAAGAAATTCCTTCTTCTTCCATTTAATTGAGGTTTGATGAAATCCTTAAATTGGATGAAGAAAGAGAAAAGGCAAAAGTAACTCATGCTAAACATCAACAAGTTATTAAATCTTCTTTTGATGCAAGTTTTGTCGGCTCAAAAACATTTCAGATTGGTGATCTTTTTTTGAAATGGGACAAAGCACATGAAGACAAAGGTAAGCATACCAAATTTCAGAAAATGTGGCTTGGACCATTTCAGATCGTTGAAATGATAGGCTCATAAACATTTCTACTGCAAGATTTATCAGGAAAGAGAGATTACCTTCCTACCAATGGGCTTATCTTAACGAAATTCTTTTCCTAAGAAGGTAACCCTTTCTTATCTGTACATATTCTTTATGCAAGCTAGTTTTTTTTAGGAAATAATGTTGTAAATAGTCTCCCATTGACTTTTCACTATTAAAAAATCTTTGAAAGAATTTTGTGAATACTTGCTTTCAAAAAATAGAACCTTTCAAGGAAATGATTACAATTTTGGAAGTTAGATAAGAAATGAAACTCTGAGAAACTCTTTAAATTTGCAAAATCTTCCAAATCTTGAAAATACATTAAACCATTTTGAGTTTTAAAAATTTGAGAGAGGTTATCTACCAAAAAATAGGTAAAGACTTTCTCCAGTTAAGCATCCACAATTCTAGAATTATCATCCATAAACTCTTAAGGAATAAGTCATTCACCCCATCCACTAGGTTTATGATTTTTTAGAGTGTAATTCTAAAATATATCTAATACAAAAGATAAGAGGTCTCATTATCAGCCTGCTTACCATGATCATAGGGAACTAATTAAACTGACATTACCAATACTGCATATCAAAACAGGGTAATGGCTTATAATCATAAGACAAGGGGTCTCATTACGAGCCAACTTGTTTAGTTCAATTACAACCGGTGAATGGCATTGTCATCATCTGGCTCCCAAACCAGGACAATGGCTTTTATCCAAAAAAAAGGAAAAGGTAAGAAATAAAAAATACATATAGACATATCTTTTTGGATTTATCTTTCAAAAGTTATACTCTTAGATGGATGGGACAATGAATGACTAATGGTTAAAAGGTAACCCTGCCGAGACTATAGATGTTTGCTGGCAGCAGAGGCACTACCTGTGACAAAAGAGTAAATTTAAAAGCTAAGTTGGAAGAGCCCCCTACTTTATATTTAACAACCAATCAAAAGCTTGAAGAAACCAAAAAATATTTTTATTTTATCATAAGGGTTTGTGCAAGAATTTGCAAAATTCATATATTTTTGTTCAGAGTAAATCTTTATCTAAACAATTCTTAAATAGTTGTCTTTTTCCTTAATTGATTCTACATAAGAAAGTTTTAGAAATTTCATTATTTTTCAGAGATAACTGGTTCTCCCAGTGAATCGCCAATTGTTGTGCTATACAACAACCCCCCCCCCCCCCATTTCAATTTTTAAACTCTTAGTCTTAAAATGCTAAATAAGAAATGGGTCCCCTTTAGAATATAAATAAAAGCAATAAATGCTTGAATAAAATAAATTTTCCATAAAAGGTCACATAAAAATTGCTTTTAGTGTATTTAAGACCGCTTATCACAAATCGCATTTCTTTAGAACCCGTGAACTTTCATTTGGAGAGTTTGCGATGTGATCAAAGTTATAACAAAACCCTCATCACGAAGTTTTATCAAGGTAAGCCATTTATACACACGATGTAATAAAACTATCACATCTCGCACAAATATTAATCCCACGGAATGACTTAAAGTGACATTGAAACTTTGTGATGTGATAAGACTATCGCAATCACATATCGCTGATTCATAGTGAAGCGCTAAAAAAAATCTATTGAAATCTCATGATGCGATGAGACTATTGCAATCGCATATTGCTCATTCATAAGGAAACATCCAATGCACCTTATTAAGGAATTTGTGATGCGATTTAATTATCGCATATCGCGCTCTCGATAAAAGTGAATCCTAAATACATGCATTATAGAGATGAATTGATTGTAAAGAAATAGCGTGATTTTCCAAGTTTAAAACCCGCCATTTCCCTAATGCCAGCTCAGCACTCATCGCAATCGCAACTATTCAAACAAACCATTTAAGAATGGTGCTTGAAGCTTTCGATTTGCGATACGCGATTATTATACAAATATTAAAATCAATCAATCATTGATCGCAAATCACAGAGTCTTGGCACCTATTCTAAAAAGGACCATTACAACGCTGCAATGTGACACATGGCCTCAGCATTAAAGTTCACATTGGAAGTTATGGTAAACCATTAAGGAGCAGTTATGGGTTAGTCCTTTAAAGATTTCATCTGTGATAGCTAAGTACAATATAATATCTCATGCATCTAATGCGCTTAACTACGTTTTGTCTATAATTTGTATTATCTCTTCTCAAGTTTTCGACTGTTATGCTCCTCTTTCTCATTTTGCAGAGCTAACTGAGAATTACACAGTCAAGCAAGATGTCGAAGAAATCCTGAAAGGCAAAGGCCCCCGTTATAGTGGAAGAGGCACCAGTAAAATTGGCGTTAATTGCAGACACTACCTGTCAAGGCCTCGATAAAATCTCATGGGAGGGCATATATTCTTTACTCGAAGCAGAAAATCCAATAGAGATTGAGGAGGAAGCAACAACTGATGCAACTAACCAAACAGAAAACACACTCAGTGATTTGGCCAGTGCTTTCCTCCATAGAATAGCAGCCCGTGCTAAAGTTTTGCCATACAATGATCTAGTGAGATGGGTGATTGAAAGTATTAATATAACAGACAGAGCTTTCTATACAAGCGATGGAAGGATGTTCGGGACATTCAAGCCTGAAGATGTGAAGAAGATGTATCACTTGCTGGATCCCCAGTGGCACTAAAATAAGGCATTTCTGGAAACTTTTTCTAAGGAGAACGAGGTAGAGTCGAACCCTATCAAACAGTGGAGGCATTTTCCCAACAAGCATAAACATGAATCTTCTGGTATGTACTCTGTGGACTCCTTGGCATCTCCATATTGTTATGCTGGTGCTATGATATGTAGGCTCTTTGGAACCCCTGACTCTGCTAGATTTTCTATAGAGATGGTTCCTTTGATGGAAGTAGCAATCAACTCCTTTATTATGGATTGGGCAACCATTCTATCAGATAAAATGGCTAGTCAAATATTAGAGTATAGAAGGAACAAATTTGTCACCACCAGAGTCATGCCCCCATTTTATATGAGCGCCTATATAATGGACACAATCTATTTTAACTCTGACTATCCCATTCTAGGTTGGAAATGGACAGTCCAAGACCCAACCCCCATTCATATTTATCATAAGTATTTATGGAAGTCTGACTATAAGAATCATATATACAGAATTTTCCATGGTTTTATTTTACCTATTCATCAAGCCATTTTTAACAAACCTGCTCCTCGGGTGTCTGACGAGGCAAGCATTGATTTAACTTCAATCGGCAGCTGGTTCAGGGAGGAAAATTTCACTTATATTAGGGTTTTTGGTAGTATTACAGATCCCCATGTCCTTCCACTCTATATTCTAGATAAGCTATTAGCTAGAGAAATAGCATACCAGATAGTGGAAAAGGGAATGACTAGAAACCTTAAAGACTCTAAAAAACAAGTATGGCCTTCATTTCCCCTCCGTTGTGGCACTTATTCATTGTGTGATTTTAAACATGTTAAAAAAGAGGTAGAGAAAACTAAGGATCTAGGTCTAGCAGTGATTCCTAAAAGACAGTATTATCCAAAAAAGGTCGCCTACAATTTCACCAGTTAGGTGAAAATTAGCAAATTTATACATGGGGAAGATGAGTTTGATGATTTATTCGCTTCAGCACAGCTATTTTCACAAGTAGCTCATCTGGTACAATTCAAACTAGGAGCCGAGAAGATGGATAAGTTCATGGAATACAAGATACAGAGGTTATAGAGATTGCCTCTAGATTTATTAAATAGTATCCCTACTGTTCAGCGAACATAGCACAATAAGGAACAGAATATTGAAGAGATTTCTTGGGAAGGGGAAATAATTGAAAAAACTATTGAACCCCTTAGCACAAATGTTAATATTGATCCCATCTTGATCAGAGAATGGGAGCAGTTTGATCAGCAGATCAAAAGCCAGAACGACCCCCAAAAGATCATTACATCAGCATCGACTGCAACCAAACAACCCATTTTTACTGACAGTGCAATTGAGGGAACACCCAGTATAGACATGGCTCATAAAGAAGTTGAAATAATCCCTGAAAATCCTTCAGGAGAAATTAAATTAAACATTGAGGAAATACCACCTTTGGATGTATTTTACAGCCCAAAGCACAGGGTTGTAGTCAAGAGACAAAGGAAAGAGAGGAAAATTGATCAGACATCATCCACAACTCCTTAATAGGAATTCATGAATCTAAAACCTTCTGAGGACTTAACTAAGTTGTCCCAATTTGTAGGGGCATATACAACTGCCACAATTGATAAGGCTACTGAAGTTAATCTATTGATCAAAGAAAAAGATCAAAATATTACTCAGCTTGAAGAGCAAACAATAGTAGAACAATAGAAGATTCATCGGCTTGAGGAACAGTTAGCAGAAGAAAAGCAAAAGAATGAGCAGCTTAAAGTGCAATTAAACCTGGAGAAACAAAAGATTGACCAGCATGCCATCAAAAAACAACAACAGTTGTCCCAACAACTCGAACAACTTCAATTGACACATCAACAAGGAATGAAAGCTAAAGAGGAGGAAATCTCATAGCTACAACTATATATAGAACAGTTCAGAGATAATCCTAAGGTTGAGAACTTTAAGAAGGAAGCCCTAGAAGCAAATAAGGCCTTATCGCAACAACTCAATCTACTTTGTCATAAAATATCTCTTGTTGATCCATTGTGCATTATAACTACATCATTGATCGATCAAGCAGTCAATACCAGATTAGAGTTTGAGGACGCAGATGATAAGGTCACAAATTTCCTCTCATGGCAAAGCACAGCAGAAGGCAGAGCTGCTAACCTACCAAAAATTCAAGAATCACATAAAGAAATATTATTTGCGGAATGGGAAACACAGCTGATAAAGGCAGAAAGGGCTACTTCCAGAGCCAGGGCTACAATGAACAATGTGATTGAGCTGGTAAATGATAATTTATATGGAGCAAATTTGATTTCCGATTGTTCCCCAGGGAAGCTTCCGAAAGAAAAAGTCTTAGAAAATCAATGGAAGCAGGATTTGGCCACTAAAGATGAAAAACTCAGCAGAGTACAAAGCCTTACTTGGGATGCTTATTGGTCCTTTTTAGTCAAGCCACGCAGTCAATAATTGACCATCAAATGCCTTATCGATGCTATTGTTCGCATGGTTCCTAAGCTTTCAGATTCCACGCATATAGGACAACTACACTCTAGGATGAGTCATCCTCTAGAAATTCAAAGCATGCTCTCAATTTGTCAGTTGCAGGTACAAGAGAAGAAATAGATACATTGAATCTTTTCAAAGGGAATTGCACTACTATTTTTGCAATTCAGGTCCCATATTTTAATGTTTATAGTTCCAACTCTAAGTGATTTTTGTTGACATTTTGTTTTAATTCCATTACATAAACCCTTCCATGTTATTGAAGAACGGGTCCTCAATTTGTACAAAAAATAGACTTGAGAAGTTGCACTTTTGCACTTCTAAATTTATTTTTTATGAGCAGTGGATCAAAGTTTCACATTTTTGTGAAAGAAATTTTCAAGACCTGCATTTTTGTATCTTCTGAAAGTTTCTGGAATAAAGAGGTGGAACTAGAATGTTATTTACATATAAAGACTCAATCGCATGTGGCATTTCTATCACTATTCTTTTGTATTGATTTAATTAGCATTTCATTTAACTTTCTATTATTGATGTATGCATACGCTTCAAGAAATTCTATATTGAGTCACTTTTGAATGGTTTAGAATTTATAAAATCAAAGATATATGTCAGCAATATATATTATCATGTCATGCAATGTGTTTTTTATAATTACTTTGTTTAATTTCTTAAACAAAGTAATCATTATTTAAATGCATCTTTCTATAGATAATTAAATCATCTATATGATTGTTTATCTGCTAGGAATTATTAGAAATCGCATTGTTATCAGCTTACCTGGGTTATATAGGTATATTTGTATATTTTAGAGTCATGGATAAAACCACCTACCATCTTTGATACACAGTTGAAAACACTCATCCATTAAAACCACATTATTGGGAAATTGGTCTCATAATATCCAGTCAGAGCCACCATCCCAAACAGAAAAGGAGCTGTACTAAGGTATGGACCAGGTGGTTATCCCCCAATGTTGGTGCTACGATTGTAGAGGCATCAACAGGTACCTAGACTAGCTAAAAGATTTAGTCCATATTAATCCCACCCAGATAGATTACCCTGGTTAGGAATCTAGTCCGTGACACTGAGTGTGCTAGAACACTTCGTCGTTCATTTTGGAGATATTCCATGTACCTCTATAGATAGAGGTAATCATGAATACATCCCTAGTTAAGAGGGAGTATTGAAGAATGTAACTAGTGTCAGCCATCATAATTGTCCTTGAGTCATAATGAAATAAATTGACTTATTAAAGCATGGGTTTGATTCTTCGGTCAATTGGTTTTAGGTAAAAGACTCCATTAAAGACTTATAGGGTTTATGTGAAGTGTTATTTTCCATGTCATATTGTAAACAACCCTTCTTGGTATTTATT
This sequence comes from Pinus tabuliformis, assembly GCA_031772625.1. NCBI lineage: Eukaryota > Viridiplantae > Streptophyta > Pinopsida > Pinales > Pinaceae > Pinus > Pinus tabuliformis. The sequence goes on from CM062816.1 coordinate 1,847,420,896, forward strand.
TGTCAAAGAAGAAATTTATCTCATTGTAAAATAGGTCATTTAGGCCTCCTCCACCAAGTCGGCCTCAAAATGGAAAAGTTGGCCTAAAATGGGCAGCATAATCACTATATAAAGGCAACAAATCAACCTCTTTTTTCACCCTCACACAACAAGTTCAATCTTTAACTTTTGGAGCCAGAAAAATGTGAAATTAAATGAAGAAGAGGAAGAAGAATAGCAAAGGAGAAGTAGCTATCTCACAAGCATAAGAAGTTGAAACTCTTTCTATTTTTCCCACACGTGTGAAGCTACTGGAGGGCCTGAAATTCTACAATTTCTAGCAAGGCCTAAATTCTGAAGCTTCTTATGAAGTTGAGCCAGAATTTTTGGGTTGATGCTGGGTTGAAGCTATTGTAAAAGAAGAGACTATTGAAGCTTGTTGTATCTCATTGAAAGGATGACTTGGTGGAGGAGGAATCTCCATTGGTTAAGGTCTTGGTTGTCACATTGTCATATGAATCTATTGAAGGAATAAATCTTGACTGGGTTTTCCCTAGCTGTGCACCTACATATAATGTCCTTGATATTTGTGTTTTGGTTTTGGTAATTTCTTAATGAAATAAGATAAAAGAATAACATAAGAAATATAATAATCGCTCAAAGAAATTACAAGTAATTATCAACACAATAAAGTTTGTCTACCTTTTTTATTTCCCAACATTCACTATAGGCTTCTTGGGTTCTACTTTGTTGTTTTTACTTGCATGTGAACTAGACTCACCCTTTTGAAATCCAAGACTCACCCTTTTGAAATCCAAGACCAAAAATATCCAATGGTGATATCTGGATCTCAAGCAAAATATCAAAGGCTGCAATGCTCTTCTCCATATTCCACGACTTTCTCAAGGACACCACTTCAACTTCTAATCTCTCACACTCGTTTTCCTTTCCTTGGTACTTCTTCCGCATATGTTCCTCAATTTTTTTCTAATTCTTCCAATTTAATCTTTAAGAAGACAATCTCCTCCTTGAGCTTGGCATCATTATCATCACAAATATGCAATAGTTTTTCTTGATTCTTTCATGCAGTTTTTAGTCTAGAAATCTCATCTCTAAGACCCTTAATATCATTCTCATTTTCACTAGGTTCTTTAGCATAATGAAAATCTGAATTATAAAAATTATAACTTAATAGAAAACAATTAATATTTATACCTTTGGGTTAAAGATTTTTTCAGATCTTCTCATCATTAGATGTATCATTTGCACTAGGAAGATGATACTCTTGTGGCTGAGCTTCTTAATTTTGAAGGCCCTTCTTCTTATTCTTATTCTTGTTCTCTTTTTCTCATTATCCATATTGTCGCTGGTACCATCTCCAAATATGGATTCTAGTTTGTCCCACATTTATTTGGCATATTTCAAACCTACTAGTCTCTTCAAACCATCATCATGAAGATTCTTGTACGTTATGCAACGAGTTTTTGCATCCTGTTGCAAAGTTTTAGGTGCAATCCAATCCTTGTGACCTCCTTCACATACAAGTCTCCTAGTGTTAGATCCACAAGACAAAAACTAAGATTTAACATTTTTGCTCCATACCTTGAAATTTGCAGTAGTGAGAACAACCACTCATTGAGAACTCATTCTAAAAAGAAATTCAAATTTTCCACCAAGAAACACCAAATCTACTCTCAAGTGATCAATTTGCAACTGAGAGCCTCACTCTGATACGAATTGTTGGAAACCTTTGAGCACTACTAGGGGGCGGGGGGGTTGAATCAACAATGTTCCTTATTATCAATTTTTACCACTATAAACTTTTCTATTGAATCATGAACATAACTAGAAGAATATAGAAAAAAAAAATAACATAAGCATAAACCGTGTAGGCAACTAAAATGAAATAATCATGAGATCAACAATAATCAACACATCAAGGAACAATCACATCATCTAAAATGAGACACAAGATATCTGGTGGAAAACTATTCTCTGGGAATAAAACCACCCTTGCTGTTGTTACTCTACTCTGAATCTCTATTATGTCAAGCAATCATTTTTACATAGAGTTGTTGAATCCCATCAACTAGAAGAATCGACCTCATATAAAATCAACTGAATCCCATAAGTAAGGAGACTTGATTCAACTAATTAGCTCATAATACTATGTTTTCATGTTCTCATATGGATCTATGGACTACCATCCATTGAAAGCCACCACAATCATCGATCCTTTCCCAACTTTGATTGGACTATCCAACTTTGATTGGATTGATAAACTATTTCTTTCACTGAAGCTTCAAAATAAATGCAGCACACCCATGAAGTCACTACTCCTCTACTCTATGTGGACCTCGTTTCACATATTTTCACATTGTATCCCGGACTCTATGCTCAACTCTTTTCGATCTTTGAAAACAAATATCATGAACAAGAATACCAAAACAACATGCTTTCTACTCAAGAAAATATTGGCCAAAATCTATCTAATGAAAAATTAACAATATAATCACCAGCAACAAAAAAAAAATCTCACACTCAACCATAATATGAAACCCTCACTCCAAATATAATTACTACATAATACAATCAACAACATAGAACATAATGACTATCTACGAAATGCACTAGGAGCACCTACAAAAAAAATGTGAAAGGCACAAACTTGGAGCTATACCAAGCTCTTCATCTCTACCAACACACTCTATTACATCTCTTTGCATCTCTGATTTGCAATATGATGTTCTGAATCAATACATTGCTTCAGCAAATAGATCTAGTCATTTTGCTGCCATTAGAACTCATACACTGAAGAAATCCTTCTCAAAAATAGGTCTGAAGCATACTCACACAATCCAACCTTCTCTAAATCACACCATCACTCATCCACCCTCAACCAAAAATGAATAATATAAAACATGTAGGGTGAAATTCACTTTTGAATTGGATCAAGAGTGCACAAGTTTGACAAAATGAATTGAAAAAAGGCTGGAATTGGTTTTTCTTTGTATTTTATGTTATTGATTTTTTCATTCAACCTCTTCAAAACCATCCAAACAAAAATTCAAGCATAAGGTTTAAAAGAAATTAGATGAAAATTATCTTATGAATTCTGAAAATGCCAAATTCTTATTCCATTAGATAGAGGATTCCTTCATGAATACAACATGATCAACTCTGCCACATAGGGACAAATGTTGGCTGAAGTTTGCCATGCTACAAGACGGCTTTGTAGATAATTTTTAGAAGGGTAGCTAAAAATATATTATTAAGGTCCTTAACATCTCAAACTAGGTAAAATTTGAAATAGCTCAATCAAGGGTTTAACAAACCCTCAATAGAGCTTCTGATAGGGTTAAAGAATAGCTTGATCAAGCCCTTGTAATAATAAACCCTCCCACCAATACCAACAATAATGTATTAATAATATTTATTGATATTGTTATGGAGCTAGGATATCGATCAAGCTATTGCTCGATTGAGCTCCTTCTGTCACCAAAAATAAAAATAAAACAAAAAAAAGTCGAACATCCATTCTTGAAAAAATAACAGGAAACGTTTGTTCATGCAGAAATAACACAACATGGAAATTACAAAGATATTGACAACAAACATGGGAAATTCCACAATTTTTTCTCAAAAAGGGTCTCAAGTTCCAAACCAAGATGAATCGAAAGAATTGGCCACAGAAAGGATGAGGAAAAAACAACATATTTTGAAAGAAAAATAGGAACAAGGAGATTATCCAATTCAACAAATTCATGCAAATATAGGTAATTCTTTCTCTCACTTCTTGTATTACCTACTCCATATTTTATGCATTAGGAAATACAATTCAAGAAAAGGAAACAATGATGAATGAAAAAATAGAACCAAGATAAAATACGTAATGATTTAGAAATACCACAACCATTTTAGTGTTGTGAAACACAACCAACTTTATCTTAGTATTTCTTAAACTTGAAGCATTCAAATGGATTGTGCATTGATTCAGGCCTTTACAACACCATACCTTAAACTAGTTCATTAAACAAGCCTTTAAGATTGAAGTTCCTCGACATTGTGTAGATTTATGTAATCTTGTAGTAATGTACAATGACCCTACCAGATGTGGACTTCCAAAACTACTTGTGGAATAATACATTTAGATTAAGAATTAACTGTGTTCCTTAGACAAATCAAGAAATTCAATAAAAACACAAGGAACACAATTTCAAATTATCAAGAAACATGAGAGTGGAGAAGAGAATCACAAATTTTCTCAACTCTTTTTTGTTGGTTTAACATGCGTAAATTAAATAAAAGTTCATGACAAGTTGACCAGTATATAACATATTAAGGATAACAATTTGGAAGATAGAAAAATGTACTTGTTATGAAACCAGCTCAAGAAAAGATAGAAAAGATAGATAAACGCCTTAGAATTCAGCCTCTTCGAGGGGGCAACCTCCTTTACATTACATAAATGAACAATTCTTGGATGATTCAAATGACCAAACCTCCTTTCTATATATAGGAGTCTAAGGAGCCACAATATAATCCAGCCGACCTAACAATAATAATATAAAGCCACAAAAATAACAATAGAGGGATTCTATGGGGCACAGTAATAACAATATGGGGGCAATAGGGGCACAACAATATTAATAAGGGGTATAACTACAATAGTAATGGGGTAATCACTAGTATTATAGGGACCCAACATGCCCCTCTCCTTCAAAAAAGTGTTGTCCTCAACGCTTGAGTAGTTCTGGATACTTCTGCATAAAATTCTCATCCTCCCATGTGGAATCTTCAGCGGATAAGTTCTTCCACTTGATAAGATACTCTGAAATTGATCGATTTCGTAGCTGTCGAGTTCTTGTTTCTGTGACTGCTTCCGGTTCCAATATAATTTTTCCTTCCTCATCAAGTTCTGGCAATATTGTTTGAACTGGGAGCTTGTCGCCTATAACCTTCTTTAAACATGAAACATGGAAAACTGGGTGCAATCGAGAAGCTGCAGGAAGCTCCAATTTGTATGCCATAGTACCAATCTTTTGCAACACCTTGTACGGACCATAATACTTTGGTGATAATTTATTATCCTTCTTAGCTTGCTTGAGGGACATTTGCTTATATGGTTGTAGCCGTAGGAATACCCAATCACCTACATCAAAACTTCTTTCACTGCGATGTTGATCTGCCTGTTGTTTCATTCTATTCTGTGCCAACACGAGGTTATCCTTTAAGAGTTGGAGGACTTGTTGTTGATGTTCGATGTGATGTTCCACTGCCTGAACCTTAGAATTTTCTCTTAAATATGATGTGATGGATGGTGGTTGATACCCATAAAGTGCCATAAATGGGGTCATTTTTGTTGCTGTATGGAAGGAAGTGTTATACCACCATTCAGCCAGAGGCAACCATTTGACCCATTGTGTCTGTTTATCAGATACAAAGCAACGAAGATATCCTTCCAAACATTTGTTTACTATCTCAGTTTTCCCATCAGATTGAGGATGATAAGATGAGCTATGAGCTAACTGAGTACCAAGACAAGAAAATAATTCTGTCCAAAAATTTCCAGTGAAAATGGGATCTCTGTCACTTACAATAATCTTTGGGTTTCCATGTAGCTTTTGAATTGTTTCCATAAATGCAGTAGAAACTGTACTGGCTTTAAATGGATGTGATAATGCACAAAAGTGTGCATACTTGGTAAGTCTGTCAACTACCACCATGATGACACTCTTTCCCTCAGACTTGGGTAAACCTGTGATAAAATCCATTGAAACCTCCTCCCAACTTTGGCTTGGAATGGATAAAGGTTGTAATAGACCCGGTGTCTTAATTGTTTCAACTTTATTTTGTTGGCAAACCAAACATTCCGCCACAAACTTTTGAATATCTGATTTAAGGCCATCCCAAAAAAAATTCCTTCTTAACCCTGTGGTAAGTTTTTAAAAATCCTGAGTGCCCTCCTAAGGGAGAAGTGTGCAATTCCATAAGAATCTTTTGTTTTAGCTGGGAATTCTTACAGAGGTATAAGCGATCTTTGTACCATAACGAATCATTTTGCCAGCTAAATGTATCAGACGTACTGGAATCTTGTTGTAACTTTCGAATAAGTGCCCACACTTCTTCGTCATTCTTCCATTCCTCCCTTGCTTCGTTTATCCAATCTGGTTGGATAATAGAAATGGCGCACAACAATGCTTCCACATCCTCATCCTTTCTTGAGAGTGCATCTGCCACCACATTTTGCTTCCCTTTTTTGTAGATGATTTCAAAGTCATAACCCAACATCTTTGTGACCCACTTTTGTTGCTCTTCAGAGGATAATCTTTGTTCTAAAAAGTATTTAAGGCTATCATGATCCGTTTTTACCTTGAAGTGTCTTCCCATTAGGTAGGGTCGCCATTTCTTAAGTGCATGGAGTATTGCCAACATTTCCTTCTCATAAATAGCTTTGCTTAAAAACTTTCCCTTGATTGGACGACTTTCAAAAGCAATGGGTCTTTCATCTTGCATTAGAACAGCACCAATTCCATTTCCTGAAGCATCACATTCCACAATAAAGGTTTTTGTGAAGTCCGGTGTAGCTAAGACCGGTGCTTGGCACATTGCCTCTTTAAGATGTTCAAAGGCCTTTGTTGCTTCTGGAGTCCATGAAAATGCATCTTTCTTCAATAATGTTGTTAGAGGTGCTGCTATTCTCCCATAATTCTTAACAAACTTGCGATAATACCCTGTCAACCCGAGAAATCCTCGCAGATGCTTTATGGATGTGGGGATTTTCCATTCCTTAATGGCTTTAATTTTGCTAGGGTCTACCTTAACTCCTTCATGAGATACAATATGACCCAAATATTCCACCTCCTGGACTCCAAAGAAACATTTGGATCTTTTTGCATATAATTGTTTCTCCTCCAATAGTTGTAGCACCCTGTCAACATGTTCAACATGATCCTTCCAAGACTTGTTGTAGATTAGTATATCATCAAAAAATACTAACACAAATTTTCTAAGGAATGGTTTGAAAATTGAATTCATCAAACCTTGAAATGTTGAAGGTGCATTGGTAAGGCCAAAAGGCATGACCAAAAATTCATAATGACCCTCATGAGTTCTAAATGCTGTTTTTAGAATGTCTTCAGTCTTCATTCTGATTTGATGATATCCTGAACGAAGATCCAACTTGGTGAAGTAAATTGATCCATGCAATTCATCCAGTAATTCATCAATGACAGGAATGGGGAACTTATCTTTAATAGTGAGCTTGTTGAGCTCCCTATAATCCGGACACATGCGCCATGATCCATCCTTCTTGTGCACCAATACTACTGGAGCAGAGAAAGAACTTTGACTCGGTTGAATTATACCAGCCTCTAGCATTTCTGCAACCATACGTTCAATTTCACTCTTTTGGACATAGGGATATCTGTACGGCCTGATGTTTGGAGGAACACTTCCTGGAATCAGATGAATAGCATGATCATGATCACGCATAGGTGGGAGACCTTTGGGAGTCTCAAATACCTTGGAATGATTGTCAGGACTTTTTGGATATTTGGAGAAATAGATGATTCCGATGTGGAAACATCTAGCGAACATAATTGTGCAATTACACCTCTTTGCTCCTTTTTTAGAAGCTTTGTCATACCATTAGAGCTGATTATCTTTCCTGGTTTCCCTGCAATACCCCTTAATTCAAATTCCTTTCCTTCCGTAGAAAATTTATGAAAAGTTCTTGAAAATTAAAAGCTATTGTACCCAAGGATTGTAGCCATTGGACTCCTAGTACAACATCAACACCTCCCATTGGAATGGAAAGCATTGGGCTAGTCAATACATATTCTCCCATGGATAGCTTGATATTATGGCACTTTCCAGAGCAATTTATTGTTCCTCCATTTGCAATCATCACTTGACACTCTGGTGCTGGATATAGGAAGCAATTCAATTCTTTTGCTACCTTACAATGAATAAAATTGTGGGTGCTTCCTGAATCAATCAACACTATTACCTTTTTCTTCTTGATTTGTCCTTCTATCTTGATGGTTTGAGGAGTGGTAATTCCCGCCAATGCATTACAAGATATGGTCGGATTTATTTTTTCTTCATCTAGGCTTTGTTCCTGGAGTATATCCTCTTCTTTTGACCTTTCTTGCTCCTTTTCTTCTTCCTCTTCACAATCTATGTAGAATAATTTCTTCTCAGCACACTTATGACCTTTAGTGTATTTGCTATCACAACTGTAACAAAGCCCTTTGCTCTTTTTTCTTCCAATTGTTGTGGTGTCAACCTTATAGGTTGTGGAAGACTAGGGGCAACAACACTTCCGTCTTTATAGTTGTGAGTGGTATGCTTCCTGGTTGCCATAATTTTGCTTTCCATTTTTCTTGCTAACCTGAATGCCTTCTCTAATGAATCAGGTTCCCAAAGGTGAACATCATGTTGGATATTATCCTTTAAAGACCCTATGAACACATCAATCCTATGCTCTCTGGAATATCTTTTACCCTTATGTTCAATTTTTGGAACTCCTCAATGTGCTCCATTATTGAACCCTTTGTTTGAGACTTATCAATTGGCTAAAAAAAGTGTTGCTTTTTGTATCCTCATAATGTGCTATCAATTCTTTCGTAAAAATTGCCCAAGTGATAAATGGTTTACGAGAGCAAAGCCATTGATACCATACAAACTGATTTGGTTCCAAATATAAAGTTGCCATACGTACCTTTTGTGTGTTTTGCACATTATTGAGATCGAAGAATTGCTCCATCTGTAATATCCATGTGGCAGGATCCTTGCCATCAAACTTCCTCATATCGATTTTTGGAATATGGTGAGTCTTCGATCCAACATTAGCGTCTATGGAATCATGATTAACATTTCTTTTGTTCTCATCATGAGTTTCCTTTAGTACCCTTTCACCCTTAGGGACCATTTCTTGTAGCAACTTATTCATATTTATCTTCAATTCATCCATGTCTGTCTTCAAATCTATCTTCAAATCATCCATCTTAGCTTCCACGTCAATCATCTTATCTTCTACGCCTTTCTTTAAACAGTACATCTTAGCTTCTACACCTTTCTTTAAACCATCCATCTTAGCTTCTACATCTTTCTTTAAACCATCCATCTTAGATTCTGTTCCTTTTTGTGTAAGGGACAGTTGTTGCACTTGGTCTTGTAATTTTGATATATCATGTTGCATTTCTTCCTCTTCTTCATGAGTCATGCTAGAGCTTTCAGGTTCCTTACTAGGTGTTTGCATTTTCTTTCCTCAGGGCATCAATTACCGATAATAATGCTCTACTATGCCCTTTGAATTCCTTCAAAATGAATTTTCAAACCAAGCTTAAGCAAAAATTTAAGAAAATCTACACACCTTTTTTCACTTTGTAGGAGCTCGATATTTCCTCTGATGTATCTCTGTACTTTCCAATCATCTAGTTCTGAATTTGTGACCTGTAGTAGCCCTCTATGTTCTCTTTCCAATGCCACAAGTCTGACCCAAATTGGATTCTCCAAGGAAGAGTTATGTGAAATCTCCCACAGTGACTTGCTTATAGACTAGTTCAGTAGAGCGAACTTGTACGACATGCCATGAGTCACTGTTTCGACCTTTGGATCTGAAACATGCATACAAGAAACTACAGTCCGTCCTCTTTCTGTACCTTCTTACGAAATTTCAATCCAATCCCCAGAGAGAAAGTTATGACGATTTTCCCCCGGTCACCTGTTTTGAATGTAATTCAGGAGTCTGCAAAAAGACCAACTTCCTCAGATCATATCTCCACAAAAATCATGCAAAAAGTTCTAAAATTCAGACCCAAGGTTCAACGCGATTTCTTCTCAAATGGGTTTTTTTTGCGACTTCTGAAATGTCACAGAAAAAAAGTTATAGCAAAAATTCCACGATGACCTGTTTGGAGCAGCGAAACCCTAGAATCCAAAGCTCTGATACCAAATGTTATGAAACCAGCTCAAGAAAAGATAGAAAAGATAGATAAACGCCTTAGAATTCAACCTCTTCGAGGGGGAAACCTCCTTTACATTACATAAATGAACAATTCTTGGATGATTCAAATGACAAAACCTCCTTTCTATATATAGGAGTCTAAGGAGCCACAATATAATCCAGCCAACCTAACAATAATAATATAGAGCCACAAAAATAACAATAGAGGGATTCTATGGGGCATAGTAATAACAATATGGGGGCAATAGGGGCACAACAATATTAATAAGGGGTATAACTACAATAGTAATGGGGTAATCACTAGTATTATAGGGATCCAACACCTAATATCATGAAGGCCATGAGAGTTGAAATCAATAGATTTCCTCATAGGTTTGGTGACCACAAGTGGGGTAATGATTATGAAATGGTAGTTGTGGATCACTTAAATGTATTTATCATGAGGGTACCTTTAAGGAAGATAGTATTATGATAAGAAGTTGCGCAATTATTCTTTAAGATATTATAGGTTTCCCTTTTTTCTCCCATTATTGATCATCCCTAAATAGATCAACATTTCTTAGTCACTTTTGGAAAATTTTATTGGGATTGAAGTAGGATACTAAGCTAAAGAAGAGCATCATAGTCTATCTATGAAGTGATAAACAAATACATATAATATGTCACACAATGGAAAGTTCCATATATCTAATCATATTTGAGGACATCATGTTTCATCTCATGCATGCAACACTATGAGAATCAAGTAGTGTATAACATAATGTAAGTAGTTCACTTTTAAAAACATGCCTTGAATTCATGTTGTGTAGGTTTTAACCCTGTACAAAAATTACCTGCATACGAATTCTAAAACACCGAAAATAAACAATGCGAGAGCATAACACATAAAACACATATACACAGAGATTTTCCCATGGATCCCAAAACCAGAACTACCAGCTTGATTTTTCATTATGTTCCTTTCAATGTTACAATACATATTTATACATGTCGAAGCATCCAATACCATGGACGGAAAATCACCGCATCCAAGACCATGGACCGAAAACCATCACATCCAAAACCATGTGTGAAAATTAGGCACAAAACCATAGGTAGGTCTGCCCAACCTAATATAGGGTCCAAAAAACAAAATTTTCAAGGGCGCTACCCCGGAGCCCATAGAGTGGAGTTATCGGCACCCCTTAAACCCCCTATGAGCCCCCCGCTACGTAATTGGCACAACAAAGGGGGGGCTACACCCCCCCTATAACCCCTTGGTTAACTACCTGGGCTAGTCGTGGAAAGAATATAACAGAACCCAACATGTTGAAGGCCATTATTGGATCCATTATTGTGGTAGTGATGGTGAAGAAAATAACTACACATGTGAAATTTATGATTTTCATTGATTTTGTCCAAAATACTCATGGTAAATTTCATGAAGCTTTGCCAATAGTCAACAAAACACAGGGCCAAACATCAATTTTGTATATGAGATACAGTTTGATTTCATTTTGGAAAAGGTTTTTTGAGAAGAAGAACATCTAACTTAAAAGTATCACGCTATGTTATCTATACCATCATTGCAAGGATTGAAGAAAGTATGTTTGAATTAGATATATTAGTGCACATGGGAATTCATTTAGAGTTCAACATAAATTACATGTATATATACAAGCTATTAATGTTGGAAGTTTGTCATGATATATGAAGGTTTGCGGTCAATGAAAAGCCACTTGGTGTGATTAATAGTTCATTTCAAATCAAAAACCACTTGAGAAGTCAGATTAATAGTCCATTTCGAAATGAAAACCACCTAGGAATTGTAATGTGTTGATAGTTTTTTTTTTTTTTTATCTTAAATGAACTAAACAAGTCAACTCCTTGAAGCTCTCTAGCACAACAAGTTAATGAGACAGATCACTAAGAATGTACAAAGTAAAGTAAAAATGTTTTAGTTTTTTTAATATATTTACATTGTAGAAACATTAGATAAAAGAAAGGAAAAATTATATATACACCCAAAAATTGATATTCACAACTTAATAAAAAATCAACAAAGATTAAAAAAAAGAAATAGATTAGATTTAAATTAACAGTGAGTTAGTTAGGATTCTAGGTCAAAACCTTGAAATCCTGTAGAACATAAGCTATGAAAAAAAAATGGATAAATTTAAAAAAATATGAGAGGTATATAAAGATATAGATGGTAAAGAAGGACATGCTGATTTTATTAAAATGATATCCAAATATTAACAATAGGCACCTGTGAAGAGCATTGGCTAGTTTTAACACTCAAACTACTCCAACATACAAAATCATATACAATAGTCATGGAAATCCAACAAAAATGGCAACATATCGATCCTTCAAGAAATTTTCATGATGGGAAGCTTTCTTTATACATAAATATCACTATTAGCACTAATAAAATAAAAACTTGACGTCCTGACCTACAAGTAAATGATCAGAAAAAAACATGGTACCTTCACAAATCCTTGAATAAATGAGGGAAGTCACCTTAATTTCTCTCTCCTTTAGAGATAGAACTGTTGTGACCTTAAAGGTCAACTCTCCAATTTAGAGAAAATAAAATCAAAGTAAAAATGAACAACTTAATATTGTTGTAGCACACCTCTCTTCACAACATTCTCTCATTTTCCCTTCATAGATGTCTTGTGTTTTTAAAGAGGCCTCAAGTGGTTTTGGTAGTTTCCAATTGTAAAATATTAAATTATTTGTATTCCTAATCAATATGATTAGAGTCAAGAGGAGTGACTCCTAAAGGTTAGTTTTGGAATTCCTTAATCAAAATATTAGACACTAATAGGTGGGACCATAATTTCCATTCGATTGAGCCTCTTCATATTTTTGGAAACATAAATTAAATTTAAATCATTAACTTTATTTATGTCATCATTATACAAAATAATAGGATCATGCCACAACCATAATTCCACATAGATCCAACCAATAAAATAAGCCAATATCATCACTTAAAGTCATCAAAACATAATCCCATAAACAAAAACCTTATATCTCCAATCCACCTTGTTACTCCATGTATCATTTATATGCAAAGTGGCACCACAAAATTCATATGTGCATAATACACACACACACACATATCTCCTATAAAAGTACAATCAAGATATAAACATAACATCCATCAGATAAACCAAAAAGTAACATGTTATAAACCTCTAAACAAGTGGTACCACAAACATGACATTTGCCCAAAGTTAAAAACTAGAATTAATTGCACTGCTTGTGAGAAGGAACTAAATATACTTGTTTCTCCTCTTGCTACAGTTATGATGATATTAAATGTGATGATGCATGAGAGGAACCAAAAGAAGCATCTTGAGCATTTTGTTCATGCTCACTAGAAATAGGTAAGGGGATGACTGAGAGCTTTGATGGATGATGAACAAAGTTAAACAATGTTATGTGCTATTTGGAGGCTTGATCTAAAGAGGAGGCATGATGAGAATAAGGAGTGGATGTCTGAGGTGTTGTAGGAGGAGTGCGTACTACACGTGAAGCAACCGATTTTAGATGGGACATATGAACTTCAGGGAGATTGTTGGGAGGAAAATTATCACACCAACCTTGCCCTAAACATAGATGTTTTGTAGGAATAAATTGTTTCTAACCATCGTTATTTCAGTTGACCAAGGGGGTAGATATATTCAGAGGGATGGGGATGCCTAAAGGAGGAGGTTGTTGAAACAAGGGTTGTTGTGCTTAAGGTTGTGCCTCAAACCGATTCTGGGAAAACCCCAATAAAGTCATCATCTCTTAGTGTAACAATTCCATTAGCATTTGATAAATAACATTGAAATAAACTAAAATTATTCGCCCCATTCCCCCTCTAACTCCTAAATGTTAATTTTATTTTGTCCCCCCTCTTCCCCTGCCTCTTCCCATATTTCTGTTAAAGAAACTCATTCTGTAGATGTATTCAGAAATTACTTGCAGGTAGAGAGAACATGAACCATTCACTAAACAAAATAAAGCATTATGAGTTTTAAAAACACCAAGCATGGGATGGAAATGAAACAGGGAAAGGGGAAAGGAAACAACATAATCATCAACAGTCATGTAATTGCATATATGACTAATATATTTTGTAAACACAAACATGGGTTTTTTTGTATAGATATTTACATAGACCGAGTAGACTCTAAGAAATACACATGGCCTGATGAACACAATACATAATAGGCTTTAATATGTGTGCTAGAGGTATATAAAATAGTTTCAAGGAACAAAATAGAAGGTGAATAATACATAACACCTTGACAAGAGAGTAATGTAATGAATATATAAAGCCTAAGGCAGTGAAAATGAAATACAAAAACCTATATATCTAGAACCAAATTGGCATGAGAGGGTTTAAACCCATTTAACATTGTCTAAGAATGAAGCACAACAAAGTGAGTAATGTCTTTGTGAAATGAGGAAAGGGATTCCTGCGCACGATAACCATAGTTTTTTTACCGAAGGAATTACATCCTTGAAGGCTCGTATGGAAACACAACTAAAAGGAACAACCAACATTAGGGTTATGCTAATTATGAATAATAATAACAAACCTTATTTCCATTAACAAAAATGCCAATAATATTTAACACATCACTTCCTGTAACAAGCCTTTTATAGTAAATAGAACTTAAATACGCCAAAAGGTTGCATGCCTTTAGTGTGAAATGTGGCTAATCATGGTTAGGTCAAAGACCTAAGTCTCTAAAAGGGAAATGGTAAAGACTCTCTTTACAATGGTGAAAACAAAAATTGCAAACCAAACGACAAGAATAATATCAATGCCACAACAAAAATGATAATAGGAAAAATGGGTTACATCTAGGATAAACCCAAAAGACTCCATAATTTCAAACAAAAGGTTTAGTGCAAGCATACCTGGTAAGCAATGAGCATACAACGAGGAACATAATTCACAAAGAAAACCTCCAAGTCATGTTATTGAGCTCCAGAACCAATAAACCCTCACTGACCACAAAAAATCATTTGCATAGAAACAAGAGTTGCAAAATAACACGAAGGGAAAAATTGAAGGGTTTTTTGAATTGACAAGTGTTGGCTTGATGGGGCCTGACCCAGGTTTGGTAGTGAATTAGCCAAAAAAATCCTGAAACTAGTGGCCCTTTCGGCAACAGTCCGCAGTGCGTGGACTGAGGTCTCACCCGAGGTAGTATGGGAGGGTGCTGGAACCAGGATTTTGCACCCTAGGGATGTCTTGATGAAGTTTGGAAAGTCCGTGATTGGATCTACTTGCTTCATGCTGCTTCCGCGCAAATTTTTCATGTTTCGCAACCTATACAGCTGTCTTCACGCAGCTTGGTGAGGTGTGTGAAGGAATTTTATTCTTATTGTGCTTAGTAATATAGTTATTTAACTAAATTATGTAGGCCTAATATTCTTATTCACCGTTCAACATTCATAACAATTACGCGCAACCATAAAATTATAAAGAAATGCATAAAAATAGCAGGAACGCAGATACATGATGATTCAGAATCAACTTATCTCCTTATTAATGATCTTATTTAAGTACAACCCAATTCTTGCCCTACGCACTCAGCTGCAGGGGTCTGCCAACACAGCTGTGGACTCTACTAGGCCTCTGTTTACTCAGCTGCAGAGCCTCTATCTACTCCTACAACTAAAGACTCGGACTTACATACTCAGAGTTATTCCCTCATTGACAAAGACTTATCTTTTTCTTCTCCCAAAGTTCTTTTACAACTTAGAGCCTCGCTCTATTTATACAATCCCAAGGTTCATGAACCATGGGTAGGCTGACACATTTTACATTGAATTACATTATTTTAGGGTGGACAACCCTAGACTCTTGCACTCCGCGCACTTCGTTGAGCCTTTATATTACAACTTGACCCAAAACGTTAGGCTTTAAGCCCCAAAACCTTTGCAAGGGCGACCCGATGCCCAACAGGCCCCCAACACAAACATCGTGACTCACCCTCGAGTCACTCAGCTAGTGCAGGGATCTTGGAGTCGAGCAAGGAAACCATATTTAGCACAGATGTTCTTGACACGCTATTCCCTTGTTTACCATACATGCTGGAGTTGCACCTTTTATGCTCCTTCTGTATCTAAAATGCTTCCCATCCTTCATACCAGTATGTCTCTTTAGTCTCGCGCTATTTTCCAGCTCCTTGGAGCGTGAAGAACATACTGCTACCCTTGAATTAGGTAGCGGATTCCCCCGTGTAGAGCTTTAATCGGCTGCCATTCACTTTTCCAAGGAAGGGTTCACCATCCAGCTTCACGAGTTGAACCGCGCCTCCGTCCGTGATTTCCTTAACTACATATGGCCCCAACCAATGCATCCTGAATTTTCCTGGAAATTTTTCAGCCTTGCTATCATATAGCAGCACCAAGTCATTTACTTTGAAGTTCTCAACTTAATATGGCGATCGTGCCATGCTTTTTCGCGCTATTTTTGTATCTGTTGATGAAATCCAACCAGGAATCGCTCTTCGTCCAGTTCATCTATTTGTGCTAACCTTTCTTCCAATGCTTCATGGTCTGTCATACCTATGAGAATTGCAATGTGCAGGCTTAGTAGAATATATTCCATTGGCATAATACCTTCTACCGCATAAACCAATCGGAACAGTGTCTGTCCTGTTAGTTTCTTACACGTGGTCCGATATGCCGATAATCCTGTACGTACGTGCAAGTCCTAGTCGTTGCATTGCGCATTGCATACTTTAGTCAACGTGATGTCCAATATCTTGTTGAAAGCTTCCACAGTCCCATTGGGATGTGGGTGGTACGATGTACTCTTCTGATGGTATACGTGGAATTCTTTCGTGAGTGCGATGATGGTTTCGTTCAAGAAATGTGTGCCGCGATCACTCATTAAAATCTTCGGACATCCAAACTGGGTCAATACGTTGTCAAACATAAACTTTGTAGCCGTAGCAGCTGTGCAGTATTTCACAGGTTGTGCCTCTGCCTAGTGCGTTAGATATTCCATCGTAGTGATGACATATTGTGCACCCATCTTTCCTTGAGGTTTGATTGGTCCCACAAAATTGATTGCCCATTTTTTGAATGGTTGCAGTGTCACTTCTGGGTTTAACAACATTTCATCCCTTCACGATGGTTTTACAGTCCTTTGGCATATATCGCAGGCTTTGCAATATTCCTTGGAATCCTGGTGCAAATTTGGCCACCATAACCCTGCGCGTAGTATTTTCTGCGTGGTCACGCATCCTGCATAATGTCCTCCTGCAAAGCCCCCATTCACTTCCACGAGGATCTTGCTGCTCTCAAATTCTGGTACGTATCATCTCAATACTTCATCAATTCCCATCTCATATAGGTGCCTCGCGATGTCGGAAAAATCTGCCGTGTGCACCGCCAACTCCTTCTTCTACTGGATAGAGTATTCCTTTGGTACAGTTCCAGTTGTTAAAAACTAGATGATATCTTCGAAGTGCCCATATGTAACACGTACTGTAAAAAGTTGGGCATCCGGTAGGCAATCTTCCAAATTGGTAGGTTCCTCACCTGTCTCAATTCGTGAAAAGTGATCTAGTCCTGCGTTTAGACATCCGGGTTTTCCTGCAACTTCAAAATCATATTCCTGGAAAAATAAGAGCCACCTACAGATGCGCCCCCCCAACATAGGCTTATTGACTAGGTATTTCAACATGGAATGATTGGTATACATTTTAAAGTGTCCGCCAAGAAAATAATGTCTATACTTCTGAAGCGCTTATCCCATCGCTAACCCCTCACACTTGGTTGTTGAATAGTTCTTTTCAGCTTTGGATAATCTATGACTTGCAAATGCAATAGGGTGATCCAAGCCCTCACCTCCCTCTTGAGTAAGTACCATGGCTAAGGTGATACACGACACATCAACATGAACATGAAACTCTTCATCCCATTTTAGAAAAACCAGGATTGGCGTGGATGCCAACTTTTCCTTGAGAACATCCAGAATCCTCATGCAATCATCATTCCAATAGTAAGTAGCATCTTTCTTTAGGAGTCTATCCATTGGCACAGTAATCTGAGCATAGCTTTTAATAAACTTCTGATAGTATCCTGTGTGCCTCAAGGTAGCACACAACTATTTAACACTGTGTAGTGCTTCCAAATTTAGAATCACTGCAATCTTTGCTGGATCCACCATTAGCCCCTATCGGTAGACCACATGTCCCAGCAGATTCCCAAAGGGAACGAGGAAAGTGCAGTTTTTAAGGTTCAGCGCAATCTGGTGTCATCAGCAAGTATCCAACATCAATCGTAAACTTGCTACATGGTGTTTCACTAATCCAAACACAATCCAGTCATCCAGATACACCTCCAAAAACTTGTGGATGTATTCTTTGAATGTGGCAACAATGATGCGTAAAAAGATCGCTGGTGCATTTTTCAGTCCAAACGGCATAACTGTGTATCAGAAACAACCCCACTCTGTCGCAAAGGTTGTTTTGCTTTGATCTTCTAGTGCAATCTTAATCTAGTGGTACTCTAAGAACCCATCTGTAAATGAGTATGCTTACTGCCCACCAACGTTTTCCAGCACTTCTTCTGTAAATGGTGTTGGGAATGGTTCATGTACACAGGCATCGTTCAGCTTCCCAAGGTCCACACATATCATGATTTCACTCTTCAGCTTTTTCTCCTGTACTGCCATAGGGCTTACCCAATCCGATTCTTCCACTGGTTCAATAATTCCAGTTGCGAGCATCTTGTCTAATTCTTCGCGGACCTTCTCTTTGTATTTTGGATTCAAACGGTAAGGCTTCTATTTAACTAGCTTCGCGTCGGGTTTTAGGTTGATCTTCATTACTCCTAAGTCTCCCATAATTCCTTTTAACTCCGTAATTTTAGTCAGGAATAAGTCTTGGTATTCGTGAAGTAGCTCCGTGACCTTATCTACCATGGTAGTATCCCAATAATCTCCCAGTGTTGCATACTTTGGTTCTGCCTCCGTGCCAATGTTCACCTTCTTTGTTTTAAGTGGTGCGGTGATGTAAGGATCCTCAATCGCAGGCCCTTGAACCTCATGATATATTTCTATTTTTGGAATGCTAATATTTTGTGGGTCCTCACCGTCCTCTTTAACATTTATATTACAACGTTCCAACGCGCAGTGCAACTAGGTTGCCCATTCTGGCTGAAAGGTGAAAGTTTACAGAAATCCTTCACGTAAGATATCCCATTTTCTTGTACCATGTCACAGCTCTGTCTCTGTATACCAATTCATTGGATTGACATCCAAAGTATGATAGAACAAATGCACCCATTCTGGTTGTGGTTCATTTCCATAGGCCTTGGTCCATTTAGCAAGGTGTGAATGGGGATCATCCCGACTATCATATTTGTCTTTTAGTCTCAGTTGTGGTTTTCTGAAATGTAGGCACATCATTTTTCAACATTCGTACCAATCCTCGAAACATCCTTCATGCATACCCCACCATCTTGCAGGTGTAGCGCGCAGTTCCCATTTCAATGCATCGAACCGTTGTTGTTCTGGGACTACAATCTCAAATTTACTCAGAAATTCTTCCACTGCGGTCAACCCATCATACATCGGTAGGTCGCGTACCTCTGTGGTTACACAGTGCAGTGACTTTATCAATGTATTGCAATTGAGTGTTGTCACCTCATGCAGCTAATTCTGCAATCTTTCTATTTCTTCATCTGAATCTGAGGTACAGGAGATGTCGCATTCCGACGAAATTCTGCCATCGACCGTCAGATTCATTGAATCCTATTCGTGTGCAATGATCTGATAAATGTAATTGAGCTCATCCTCACTATCTTCGTTGTGCATTGGCTCAGTGTATCACATGCCTTCAGCAGGATCTAGTGGCATGACCATGCGTAACGCCTTCTTTTCGAAAATCATTTTGCACTTGTTCAAATTAATAATTCCATTCATATCCATATCCCAATCGATGCCTAGTAGCATGGGATAGGGATTGCTATCATCAACAATCTCTATCACTTCAAAGTCCATCATCATTCTTACTCCCTCAATATCGACTGCTACTCCTTGCAAGCATCCCATCGGTATGATTTTCTCCTGGTTCGCCATTCTTAGCTGAATGGGAGACCACTGCAACACGGGCTTCCCCATTCACTCCCAAGTTTTCTTTGGTAATATATTCATGTCCAACCCTAAGTCCAAAATTACTTGATCCATCTCATATTCTCCAATTTGCGTAGTCAATCTCATTTCCCTTCCTGTGCGCGAGGCATGCTTTCCTACTTTTCAGACAGTGCGCGGTTCTCCGGACCCTGCACACCTAGTAATAAGTTCCTATAACACTTTTACCACCATACTATTGCGCAATAATTTCATACAGGCCTCCAGAAAGGTAGTGAGAATGGAAGGATCCATTCCGGCCTCTGTTTGATCCTTGCTACCTGAAGTAGAGGCTTCCGCAAATCTCTCCTTAGCTTCTATAAAGGTTTCCTTCGCGCGCTCCAAATCGAACTCAGGTTCCTTTGCAGGAGCCTTGCAAACCCACGTATCTTCCTCAGGCTGCTTCCCCTTATCTTCCCCCATGGTTGAGCCGCTTTTGAGCATCAGGTTCACATTTGGGTCTTCTTCGCACGATTCAGCCCTCATAATTTTTACATTTTAGGCTGGGGTTGGCTGAAGTACCCCTTTTTCGGGAAATCCTCTGTCTTATGATCGAACTGATCACAATAAAAACACGATGCCCTAGTAGTATTCGTACAATCACGGGCATAGTGACCTGACCCTCCGCAATTGTAACAAATTAACTGTCTGCGACCCCTTGGAGGTCCCAGTCCTCCTCTTCGTTGACCTCACCCCTAAAATCGAATGTGCACCATCATCGCGGCTAGATCCAGACCTCGTATCTCAGTTTGCATTCTATAAGTAGGGGTTTGATCCATCATTAATTCCAAACTTCTGCAAGTGTGCTCGTCATGCCCTACTGACCTACAAAAGTTACAGAATAATTGTTGCGACGTCTGCGTATACTTTTGTAGCAAATGACAGTTGTCTATCGTATGTTTTCCTCCAATCTGACAGATTGTGCACCATAATATGGTTGTCGCACTTGGTCCTTCCTATTCTTCTGGTCTCACTAGCATAGGCCCTCCTGCCACTATGTAGTTCCTGAACACCAGACAATGATCCTTGTCGTGCTCTTGTCCTTTACACTTTACGCACCATACTTCTTCGCGCACCTCCTATCGTGGCACCCTATCTTGTTTCAGACTCTCGAAACACAAATTTTGTAACTGCACGTGGATTCGTTGGACCCTCAGAGTAGGATCTTGTATATGAGTCTCATGCAGTCTCATCGCCATTTCCAACACTTAAGCCTGGGTGGTCAGCTTTTGTTGCGATAACGTCGTCCTTAGATGTGTTGAGAGCGACGCTACGAACCATGCGTAGTGCTGCACATCTATCAACGTCATATTCATTTCACGACTCATACTTTTCAGCCGTTGATCCAAGTCCCAGGGGGTCTCATCCAGGAGCATCTCAATCTCTTTAAACCCAATAATCGACTGTGTTTCTGATTTCGGCCTGTTGAATTCCCTGTTCAGCGCAGTCTGAATTTCTGCGATCCCTGCATTCAGATAATCATTTGAGTGCTTGATATACCATGTTAATGCACGATCCTACAGTGCACTCACCAATGTGGCCTTCTTAATGTTGTCGTCTATGACCCCTTGCGCTTCCCATACTACCCTTACCACAAACCAAAATTGGTCAGGGTCTTCATTTCCTACCCCTCTCAAACTGGAAGTTTAATCGCACTTGCCATACTGAATTGTGGCAGTCGTGGGGGTGGAGTGGGTGGAGATAGTGGTGAAAACATTGAGGAGAGTGGCAATGTAGGTGGTTTTGGCAATCGCGGGATCACCTTTCTTATCAAGCTTACCATGCTCCTCAGTGAAACTGTCGCGAGTTCTTCCGTGCTTTCCCTTCGTGGTGAAATCAAAGGATTATACTCTATTCCTTCATTTCTATATGTTCTTTCACTTCGAATAGTCCCAAACATTAATTTACTTGCATAACTCACTTTTCGCACAATAACATTTTAATCCAAGTATTCAAAGACTTGATGTACTTACCTCGCGGACCCTTGAGAAAACGTCACTCGGCCTTGCTGTAGCTGACAGTTGTATCTTCTGCGAACTTGGTGATGAACCCACCTATAATTTGATCCAGCCAATTGTCTACAATGCGGGTGATCTTATCTTCCGAGGTTTCTAATTTGCACACTAACTCTGGAGTCCACACTATTAGTTTATCCAATCTACACCTCGCTTAGCTGTTTGCCAACTTCGCAATCCACTCATATAGTTCAATAGGGAAGAAAGCGAAGAAAATTTCATGTATTTCGGTGTACCGATAATGATCCAACCACTGTTCCTTAGATATTTGCAGATCTCTATTCTCCTGCGTCACGAACACGTGGATTTTCTTGTCCACCCACTCTTCAATTTCCTTCTTCGTTGGATTCCAGTGCCATGACATCAGAAATCCCTTAGGCAGATCCTGGTCCCGGCAATAGAACCATTTGTTGGCTTGATGGGGCCTGACCCAGGTTTAGCAGTGAAATAGCCGAACAAATCCCAAGACTACCAGCCCTTTCAGCAATAGTCTGCAGCATGGACTAAGGTCTCACCCGAGGTAGTATGGGAGGGTGCTGGAACTAGGTTTCCGCACCCTAGGGATGTCTTGATGAAGTTTGGAAAGTCTGCAATTTGATCTACGTGCTTCACGTTGCTTCCGCACAACTGTCTATGTCTCGTAACCTATGTAGCTATCTTCGCACAGCTTGGTGAGGTGCGCGAAGGTCTTTTATTTTTACTGTTCTTAGTAATATAGTTATTTAATTAAATTATATAAGCCCAATATTCTTATTCACCATTCAACATTCATAGCAAGTACGCGCAACCATAAAATTATAAAGAAATGCATAAAAATAGCAGGAACGTAGATACACGATGTTTCAAAATCAACTTATCTCCTTATCAATGATCTTCTTTAAGTACAACCCAATTCCTGCCCTGTGCACTCAGCTACAGGGGTCCACACACACAGTTGCGGACTCTACTAGGCCTCTGCGCACTCAGCTGCAGAGCCTCTATCTACTCTTACGACCCAAGACTCAGACTTACAGACTCAGAGTTATTCCCTCATCGACAAAGAATTATCTTTTTCTTCTCCCAAATTTCTTTTACAACTTCGAGCCTCGCTCTATTATACAATCCCATGGTCCGCAGACCATGCGTAGGCTGACACATTTTACCTTAAATTACATTATTTTAGGGTGGACAAACCTAGAATCTCATGCTCTGCACACTTTGCAGGGCCTTTATATTACAACTTGACCCAAAACTTCGGGCTTTAAGCCCCAAAACCTTTGCGCGGGGGAATCGATGCCCAACAACAAGAATTGGAATGCACAATTCGAAGTGGTAGAGTAAACTTAGGAATGAAATTTCGGAAGGCTTCCATAAGTAAGTGATGTTTCCCGTATCACATTTATACATGTTGACTCTAATATGTGATTGTCATTGATTAACTTCTTTAAAATCTTGATAATATTTTTGTTGGTAGATTCAGAGAAACCATTACCTAGAGGATAATATGTTGATGAAGTAGAATGCTTGACATGGTATTGATTGAAAAACTGAGTGGAATCGGTAGATGTGAAAGTAGGATCATTATTTGAAATAAATTCAAGAGGTAGTCCAGATCATGAGAAAATATTATTTTCCAAAAAATTGATTACTTGTTCATCATGCACATTTTTTAGAGGAACAACTTCTGACCACTTGGTGAAATAATCAGTGGAAGTTAAAATGAAAATGTGACCTGCAGAATAGGGAGGGGTTATACGTCCAACAAAAAACAATCCCCACTTAGAAAATGGGAACTTTGGAATTTTAGAGTGAAGTGGAAAAGCATGGGATTTATCTTTCCCATCTACTCGTTGACATTCTTTGTATCCTTGCACATACTTATAATAGTAAATAAAGATTTTAGACAAATAAAATCTAGATTTGAGAATTTTATGAGTAGTGGCCTTAATTGTAAAATGATATCCTATACGAAAATCCTCTTGGGATGAACCATGAGAAATTGATAACAGCATAGCAACAAGCTTACCATCTACACATCTCAGCAATAATCCATCATATGAGCTATGATAGAGCATCATTTTCAAAATCAAATACTTAGAAGAATCTAAGACTAAATGTCTAAATTGGAATTTATCCAAATTATCAAGACATTTTTGGCCTTGAAGATAAAAACAAGGTTGTTGTACTAGTAGGGGTGGTCTACTACATCAGTCAATTGCTCATTGATTGAAAACATGTTAGAATGTGAGTCCTCATCATTGCTTGAAACACTTGGCTCAATTTATTGTGCTCAATGTAATGCCAAGCCCCATCCCTTTATGGTTTTGGAAGTTGAAATTTTCAAATCAAGTTCTTGTATCTTGGCCAACCAGTGGGAAAGTTTCCTTGAAATAAAAGTTTGTGATAGGTGAAATTTAACAACAGGTAAAGGGACTTGAACCTGTGTATGTTTTCCAAAAATTTAATGCCTGAATTTTTCAATTTCCTTTACCAAAGAAAATGCATATTTCGCAATTAAAAATGACTTAAACTCCTCATTAGAAAAGATTTGACTCATAAAAGCAATCAAATGTTTGTTCCCTACATCACTTTTTTGCATAAGAATTCTAGATTAATATTCCTCTGTGACATTAGTGTAATTCCTTGCACCACATTTACCCACTTTTACAAGTCCTCTGGTTAAATGTGAAATTTAGTGCCATTATGACGTGACCCGACTGCAAGCGTCAATTATGGAAGTGGGGCTGAATATTGAAAGTTAGTGACCACAAGCTGACATCCTATTGGTCATACAGGACACATAAGGGCCAAAGCGCTACCCTAGGTGACCAAAATTAGAGTTAGATAGCCTTTTTAGTGACCTAGGCCCACAACCACATGCACAATCCTGCAAGGGTATGGTTATGAACCTACAACTGCATGCACAAGCATACTTGAGTGCGATTATAGCCCAAAATCCTCATATCAGAGGGTGTGGTCCCAAGATACGAGCCACGATTATAGGCTAGCTTCCATACCATCGACAAAAACTTCCTGAGACTTCTTAGAATGATAAATGACATAAGGAAAATTATAAACATAAAAAACTTGAAAATAACTTGACTTAACCAAGCTTAACCATGACAGTCATTTCATCAAACATATAAGGAACATGTAAGCTATAGGTCATGAATGCATATAAGATAATAGAAGTATGAAACTTAACAATAATAATAATAACAATTACAATAATTGTATTAATATTTATATTAATAATAATAATAAAAAGATTAACAATAATTATATTAATAATAATAATAATAATATTGTTAATATTAATAATTATAATAATAATAATATTATTAATTATAACAATATTAATATTAATAATAATAATAATTATTATTATTATTACTATTCTAATAATAATCTTAATAATAATAATAATAATAATAAAAGTAATAGTAATAGTATTAAGGTTGATATTAATGATAATAAGAATAATGATGACAATAATAAAAAGGATGCATTATTTATTAATACAAACAATTATAGTTCTATGAAAAATAACTTTATTAATGAGAATAAGAATATTGATAATAATAATTTAAGTCATAGTACCAATAATATTAGTAATCTTCCCCCTCCATCTCATATTAATAACAAGGTTATCAATTTATCTAGTTTCTCCTTTCCCCCTTCAGTTTTTAAAGTTTTGGGTAAAGGATTAAATTTTGCCTTAGCCCCCAAGAAGATCCCTATTGATGATATCATTTGTGATATAGAGTTTGGGATTAGAGGTTTACCTGATAGAGTTAAGAACACTATTAGGCAGGATTGTGCTATTGTCTTGAGAAGGGCAAAGCCCCCTAAGAGCAACCTTAGCAAGGAAGAATATGTAGCCCTCAGATCCTTAAACCAGAACAAAGATATCGTTGTTCTAAAAGCTGACAAAGGTGGTGTTTTCGTCATTCTTAACAGGGTAGATTACCGCAATAAGATGTTGGATCATCTTCATAATAGTGGAAGCTATAAAAAACTTCCCAAAAACCCGTTGAAAAAGATTTCTAGGAATGTGGCTCTTGCCATTAAATCCAGTAGCTTAGTGAGTTCCCTGCACCATAAACTCATTGAGAGCAACCCTATCACTCCTAGGATCTATGGACTCCCTAAAATTCACAAGGAAGGAGCTCCCTTAAGGCCCATTGTCAACACCATTGGAGGTCCTACCTACCTTCTTGCAAAGTTCCTTGTGTTAAGGCTTAAGCCCTTAGTTGGCCATACAGAGTCCTTCGTAAAAGACTCTGCTTCCTTTATTGATGAGCTCAAGGACATTAAGCTTGACTCTGGGGAAATTCTTGTTATTTTTGATGTAGATTCCCTGTACACTTGCATCCCTATAAATGAGCCCATGGAGGTAATCAACCACCTAACAGATCCTGACACTGCTTGGTTAGTTAAGATCTGCTTCACTTCCACCTTTTTCAATTTTGAGGGTGAGTTCTTTGAGCAAACTTGTGGGGTTTCCATGGGCTCACCCCTATCCCATGTTGTTGCTAATATTTTTATGGAAGATTTTTAATCCAAGGCTCTAAACTCAGCCCGCCTCCTACCCAAGCTTTGGAAAAGGTATGTAGATGACACCAATGTCATCTGGTCTCACGGCCAAGAGGAGTTAGATCTCTTCTTCGATCATCTCAACAATCAATCCTTGGCCATTAAGTTCACTAAGGAACAAGAAGTCGATGGTTGCCTCCCTTTCCTTGATATTCTTATTTCTAAGAATAATGATGGTTCCCTCTCCCACTAGGTGTTTCGAAAGAAAACACATACGGAGCAGTACCTTCATGCTAGTTCCCACCATTTCCCGACTCAGAAGATGGGTGTTCTCAATACCCTTGCTACTCATGTCCTAAGGATCTTGGATAAAAAGAGCTTTGAGAAGGAAAAATCCCATCTCCTTGATGTCTTTGTTGAGAATGGTTATAGTAGATACATGGGTCAGAAAGATTTCCTCAAAGCTACCAAGAATTCTCTAACTAAAAAAGAACCAAAGGAGCGGATTCCAAGTGCCTGTTATCACTCAGGTTGTCCCTTTTGACTCCCAAAGGGATACGGCCGAGGTAACCACAGACCACTTTGGACTGCAGGTTCTAGCCAACCTGCAGTCAGAGAGGGCTCTCTCTTTTAGATTTAGCTTTGTTTGAAAAGGATTTTAGGCTAGGTCTTAAGTCCGGAGGGTTTTGTTTTGGTTGTGGTGGGAAAATTGATTTTTTCAGGTTGAGAGGCAAAACATAGTCTGAAAGTTCAAACCATTGGGCGTGGAGTCGAGGAGAAAAACTGCTGGTGCGTCTTCTTGGTCGCAACAGAGGGAAAATGGAGCCAGATAGCTGCGCAGGAAACAATGTTTCAGGTCTAAATGATGGAAAGAAATGCTAAGCGATGAGAGGTAGTTAAGAATCTCTCAATCCACTTAGACAAAAGAGGTAATAGAGCACTACCTAGGGGCAATGAAGAATCCCTAGATAATTGGCAGGCACAGGTGAACTGGGGTGAACATGAGCCAGGAGGAATTCATGCTCATAACCAATTCATTCAGAGGAAAACATGAAGAAACAGCAGAAACTGAGCATGGAGAGTATTTAAACTAATTCTAGGCTATTCTTTCTTTCTGCTATTTAGATAGTGAAAACAATACAACAGAGGTAAGATACACTTATTGTTTCAGGCTGCAGCACAGGAATTCCATCTTCATATCTTCAAAATACTCATTCACAATAGACAGTTCGCTCTCCAAGCTTTCGGCAGTCTTTGATTATAGAAAAACTCAGGTATACAGTGCGAGTCTCTAATGAAAATTCTCAATTGACCAACCCTTAGAAATATACAGAGGGTGGTATAAATAGGGCATAACTATCTACACAGCTTCTTTATTACATCTTGACCTAATTAGGTCAGAAAGAATGATTATTCTAAACCTAATTCTATCTGAAATTAAATGCTGAAAAATATCTCAGGCGGCGCTGAGGGCCGCCGTATAAAAAATGAATAAATGTGTAGTCCTTGGTGGCTTGCTGTAGTGTATTCTGAAATAAATGTGTATGGGTTTCTGCTCCTTGCTGTCTACTTGCATTTAAACCTTTAACTGTGATGTGAGTGCAGGAATGGGCTTTAGCTGCTTGATTTGACTTTCTGGGGGGCTCATTAATTCTTAGCTGCCTCGAGCCACTAAAATATCTTCAGCTGTTACTCTTTGGCGTTTTTTCCTTCTCTGATACTCTTTGGAAAAATCTAGGCTGCTGCTGTGATGTGCTACGGGTCTAATCACTAATTAATAGCCGCTGTTCGGCTCCTGGTTTCTTTCAAAGCTGTTTTCTGCTCCTTCTGGTACGCTCTGCGAAGAAAACGGGTCATTTTTGTGCCTTTCGGGCTTCCTGGGGCCGCATGATGAGACGATTCCCTGAAGATTCCCTGAAGATTCTCCATTTCGGCCTAAAAAATCCTGCGATGAGCGATCTGTGCAGATCGCTCATCAAAAACTGCCTCAGAAATCGATTTCGGGGCTCCGAAGTGCGATTTTAGCGCCTTTGCGCCAAAAAAGTGCTGATGACATCAGCATGATGTGACGTTGTACGGCGGGTGACGTCAGTGATGATGTCAGCATGATGACGTGGTGGGATGACGTCAGCATGACATCATCATGTACGGCCGGTGACGTGGCATGTACGGTGGCAGGGTACAGTGGCAGGACACGTGGCAGGTGACTGGACGGTACGGTGGCAAGAGGCCACGTAGGTGGATGACATGTTAGCGTGAATGGGCAAGGGGGTGACGCAGGCGGTGACGTCACTGGGGGGTAAGTGGTTTCTAGGCGCACCGCTTATGGGGAAGAGCGGTTTCATGAGAGGGGGCTCTGCCACAGCCCAGATCTTGACGCGTGGCGGGAGGTACGGCAGCAATACCGCCGAACTCCTGGACGCTAAAGCCTGGGCATGTTGCATATGAAAAAGCCCGCCCACCGTAGATCTGGGGCGGGCCAGATCTAACGGCTGGCGGTAGATGGGAGGCGACGGCGGGTTAGTGGGGTAGGGATATTCGCGGGAATATTCCTTTTTTAATACGCGCGGCGGTGGGTTATAACTTTTGGAACGTGGGTTACGGAGTTTAAAACGGGCGGGGATGATATTTAACGCCAACTTTGGGTTAGGGGCGGAGAAAAAGGGTTTTAGGGATTTAAAATGAGCACGGTTAATGTATTTACAATTGGGCATTAGGGAAAGGGGGTAAAACATGGGTTTTTGAGGGTTTTAGGGCTAGGTGAAAGGTTATTAATCTGGCCAGGTGCCAGATTAACTCCTTAATGACTCGGATGGGCTAAAAACAGTCCCAGATGGACCATTTTCTCCCGGACTTATAAAAATATGGCTATATTGCCAGGGAGGGGGTATTTACATAAGGGAGTTTTATATACATGATTTTATTAGGGGAAGGGGAAAACTGATGGGGAATTATATAATACTGTTAGTAGTTAATATGGAGATGAAAAGAAGGCGCTAAGGTATGAGACCTTAGGCTGTTTAGGGGAACAGAAGACTCACAGATGATAAGTGAGCAATCCTTGGGTGAAGTAGATCCTCACCAAGGCAAATGTCATGGAAATGATGAAATTGAGAGGCTCAAGCAGATCTTGACCTCTTTAGGGGAAGTTAGTGAGTGACTTGGGGAAAAAGGAAGAAAGGGGGAGTTAAACATGCCTCGCTTGAAGTCCTCCAACTGAAAAACTGCCTCAAACCAAAAAATGGATCGCTTATCAAAATTGGAACACAGCAGTGGCAGTGAGACATAGCACACTCTCATGGACACTTCTTTGGCCATCTGTAGCAAATATGGAGTATTGCAGCATGCATAGTATGACATATTTGGCATGTAAAAATGTCGATCATGAAAAATGATTAACCTGCTGCAGCAGGAGGCTAACAGTGGCTCCACTTGGGGATGGATTTTCCTTGTGAAAAGCCAAGAACAGCAGGTCAGACTGCCTTGTATTCAATTGTTGCTGTATTCTGCAAAATTCCCTTTGGCTAGCTGCCTTATTGGTCCCACCTACCTACCCTATCCAGCACTTACTTTGCTGTTAGGTGAAATGAAATAACCAATGCAGCCACTTAAGCAATAAAAACATGAGTGGGCCTTGCTGCTTGTGCTTGCTGGTGAGACAAACTGAGATCTTGCAATTTGATGTGGCTTTGTTAATCTTTGAGAAGATCAGGAAGCTACTGACCTCCTTCGCTGTGTTTGCACACTGTAGAAAACTATCCTGCAACATATATATACAATTGCTAGGCTGAAATAAAGGACTGTACAAAGGTTCAGGATCGCTACCATGCTTTGGAGTCGAGAGATCATCAACAACTTGATACTAAGCATTGCAGACTGCTAATGGAGAAGAGTACTGATCTCTTTCATCATTCTGCCTGCTAGTAGATGGTTCATTCAAAACTTGCAGAGGTGCTTGCAATTTATTACAATCTGGCTCGAATAGGACTTGACTGATCCGCGCAGGCTGCTCCTCTTCTTCTTCTTCGAATAACTCAGATGGCTGAAAATAAAGAGGTAGGGGGTCCACTTGGATTATTTGATCATATGCTACTGATTCTAAGTCTTCTTCACTCTGATATTCGCCAGCTCTTTGGGGCTGCAGAACTAGAGGCAATACATTTTTAACAATGATTTGATCATCCTGCAGACAGTCCATATCAACACTTGCTGATACTTGCTTATTAATTTCATGATAGTTCTTCCTAATAAATTGAAAAGATTCAAAACAAAAAGGTAAAGTCCCTTCGCTGAAGTCAAAGCACTCTGCGCTTTCCTTCTTTACTTCATAGCTGAACTGGGCAAGCTGATCACGGGATTCAAGCTGCTGAACTTGAAGTGTGCTTCCTGCCAAAATAGGATCTGATTCCTCTGCAAGGCTGATTCGGTCACTATGCTCATCATCATCAAAATACTCATCGTATTTTGGCAAGGAACTGAAAGAGGGGAAGCTATTATATTCATATAGCATATCCGGAGACTGCTCCTTCACGTATGGCTGTATGAATACATCATCTGTTCTATGGTAGGTTTGTTCGTGAATGTCACTACCTTCCTCTTGCACAACAGATGTGTCCTGGCGCTCTAAACTTTCTACTTTCATTGTGATCAATTGCATCATTTTCTCTGACTTTTGTAACACGCTATGAAGTCTTTCTTCTTGCTCTGCCTTGCGTTGTTCCTCCCTCCTCTTTAGATTTGCCTCCACATCCACAGCAATGTCCTGCATTTGTTTCATAGTGGGCGGGCTCCTTTCCCTCAAACGAAATTCAATTTATGTATCAAAAGCTCTTGGATAATGCAATAGAGCTAAATCAGGGGGAGGTCTTATATTCAAAGGCATAGAACGATAAACTTGATTGAATCGATCAGAAAATTGTTGAACAGATTCATTTGGATGCCTTTCTAACTAATTATATACTTCGATGAGCGAGAGGAAACTAACTTTGATCATCCATCTATCCAGGAAGAGCTTAGCACATTGCTGAAGATTAGAGATACTGGCCTCGGGCAATGCTTTAAACCAAGTCCTAACTTCGCTTTGCAAAGAAAGGGAAAACAGCCTCAGAATAACATCTTCCTCTTCCACTTCAAATATATTAAGATAATCTTCAAAAGCTTGGATATGTTTCTGGGCAGTAACACCATTCTCTCCATCAAATCTAGGGAGATAGTCAGAATGATCTCGAGGCAAAGGATTGAGCATGGGAGGCAAAATGAGTGGCTTATATCTGTCAGGAACTTTACGAGGCACGGGAGTATGTACAGGGGTTGAAAGACTGGGCTCTATTTTTGGTTCCTCCTTGACTGTATGATGATCTTCAACAGCATTTGAAGGCTGCTGCTCTAATGTGCAAGGAGGATTTTCAACAACCCTTTCCAAAGGAGAACCATACAAATCTGATATAAAATCGTCTTTAAAATACAATATGCACAACAAAATTTTATGGAAGAGAAAGAACATGATTTCTTGGATGATAATACAGGTCAGAAGCCTGATCTGCTTATACATTTCTTTCGGGTTCATTTCTCCAGCGGAGTCTTTTTTATCAGGATGAAGTGGAGTCGCCAGGTGGAAGATATAACCTCAGGTGCGCCTGATCTTGTCCACCATCACAGATCAGAACTGAACATGAAAAATAGCTTTGAAATAAAGGAACACTTTCTCCAGAAAATGAGGCAAACTGATCAAAAAATGGGGTTTCATAGTAATAAACAGATGATTGGTCCCCAGTGGAGTCGCCATTAAATTATGTTATCACTCAGGTTGTCCCTTTTGACTCCCAAAGGGATACGGCCGAGGTAACCACAGACCACTTTGGACTGCAGGTTCTAGCCAACCTGCAGTCAGAGAGGGCTCTCTCTTTTAGATTTAGCTTTGTTTGAAAAGGATTTTAGGCTAGGTCTTAAGTTCGGAGAGTTTTGTTTTGGTTGTGGTGGGAAAATTGATGTTTTCAGGTTGAGAGGCAAAACATAGTCTGAAAGTTCAAACCATTGGGCGTGGAGTCGAGGAGAAAAACTGCTGGTGTGTCTTCTTGGTCGCAACAGAGGGAAAATGGAGCCAGATAGCTGCATAGGAAACAATGTTTTAGGTCTAAATGATGGAAAGAAATGCTAAGCGATGAGAGGCAGTTAAGAATCTCTCAATCCACTTAGACAAAAGAGGTAACAGAGCACTACCTAGGGGCAATGAAGAATCCCTAGATAATTGGTAGGCACAGGTGAACTGGGGTGAACATGAGCCAGGAGGAATTCATGCTCATAACCAATTCATTCAGAGGAAAACATGAAGAAACAGCAGAAACTGAGCATAGAGAGTATTTAAACTAATTCTAGGCTATTCTTTCTTTCCGCTATTTAGATAGTGAAAACAATACAACAGAGCTAAGATACACTTATTGTTTCAGGCTGCAGCACAGGAATTCCATCTTCATATCTTCAAAATACTCATTCACAACAGACAGTTCGCTCTCCAAGCTTTCGGCAGTCTTTGATTATAGAAAAACTCAGGTATATAGTGCGAGTCTCTAATGAAAATTCTCAATTGACCAACCCTTAGAAATATACAGAGGGTGGTATAAATAGGGAAAAACTATCTACAGAGCTTCTTTATTACATCTTGACCTAATTAGGTCAGAAAGAATGATTATTCTAAACCTAATTCTATCTGAAATTAAATGCTGAAAAATATCTCAGGCGGCGCTGAGGGCCGCCGTATCAAAAATTAATAAATGTGTAGTCCTTGGTGGCTTGCTGTAGTGTATTCTGAAATAAATGTGTATGGGTTTGTGCTCCTTGCTGTCTGCCTGCATTTAAACCTTTAACTGTGATGTGAGTGCAGGAATGGGCTTTAGCTGCTTGATTTGACTTTCTGGGGGGCTCATTAATTCTTAGCTGCCTCGAGCCACTAAAATATCTTCAGTTGTTACTCTTTGGAGTTTTTTCCTTCTCTGATACTCTTTGGCAAAATTTGGGCTGTTGTTGTGATGTGCTATGGGTCTAATCACTAATTAATAGCCGCTGTTCGGCTCCTGGTTTCTTTCAAAGCTGTTTTCTGCTCCTTCTGGTATGCTCTGCGAAGAAAACGGGTCATTTTTGTGCCTTTCGGGCTTCCTGGGGCCGCATGATGAGAAGATTCCCTGAAGATTCTCCATTTCGGCCTAAAAAATCCTACGATGAGCGATCTGCGCTTGCGCAGATCGCTCATCCAAAACTGCCTCAGAAATCGATTCCGGGGCTCCGAAGTGCGATTTTTGCGCCTTTGCGCCAAAAAAGTGCTGATGACGTCAGCATGATGTGACGTTGTACGGTGGGTGACGTCAGTGATGACGTCAGCATGATGACATGGTGGGATGACATCAGCATGACATCATCATGTACGGCCGGTGACGTGGCATGTACGGTGGCGGGGTACAGTGGCAGGACATGTGGCAGGTGACTGGACGGTACGGTGGCAGGAGGCCACGTAGGTGGATGACGTGTTAGCAAGGGGGTGACGCAGGCGATGACGTCACTGGGCGGTAAGTGGTTTCTGGGCACACTGCTTATGGGGAAGAGCGGTTTCATGGGAGGGGGCTTCGCCACAGCCCAGAGCTTGACGCGTGGCAGGAGGTACGGCGGAAATACCTCCGAACTCCCGGACGCTAAAGCCCAGGCATGTTGCATATGAAAAAGCCCACCCACCGTAGATCTGGGGCGGGCCAGATCTAACGGTTGGTGGTGGATGGGAGGCGACGGCGGGTTAGTGGGGTAGGGATATTCGCGGGAATATTCCTTTTTTAATACGCGCGGCGGTGGGTTATAACTTTTGGAACGTGGGTTACGGGGTTTAAAACGGGCGGGGATGATATTTAACGCCAACTTTGGGTTAGGGGCGGAGAAAAAGGGTTTTAGGGATTTAAAATGAGCGCGGTTAATGTATTTACAATTGGGCATTAGGGAAAGGGGGTAAAACATGGGTTTTTGAGGGTTTTAGGGCTAGGTGAAAGGTTATTAATCTGGCCAGGTGCCAGATTAACTCCTTAATGACTCGGATGGGCTAAAAACAGTCCCAGATGGACCATCTTCTCCCGGACTTATAAAAATATGGCTATATTGCCAGGGAGGGGGTATTTACATAGTGGAGTTTTATATACATGATTTTATTAGGGGAAGGGGAAAACTGATGGGGAATTATATAATACTGTTAGTAGTTAATATGGAGACGAAAAGAAGGCGCTAAGGTATGAAACCTTAGGATGTTTAGGGGAACAGAAGACTCACAGATGATAAGTGAGCAATCCTTGGGTGAAGTAGATCCTCACCAAGGCAAATGTCATGGAAATGATGAAATTGAGAGGCTCAAGCAGATCTTGACCTCTTTAGGGGAAGTTAGTGAGTGACTTGGGGAAAAAGGAAGAAGGGGGGAGTTAAACATGCCTCGCTTGAAGTCCTCCAACTGAAAAACTGCCTCAAACCAAAAAATGGATCGCTTATCAAAATTGGAACACAGCAGTGGCAGTGAGACATAGCACACTCTCATGGACACTTCTTTGGCCATCTGTAGCAAATATGGAGTATTGCAGCATGCATAGTATGACATATTTGGCATGTAAAAATGTCGATCATGAAAGATGATTAACCTGCTGCAGCATGAGGCTAACAGTGCCCATCTTCCATTTGTTCAGGGGACCACTGATAAGATTGCAAGGATTCTTTAGACTCATGATGTCCCCATGACCTTTAGGCCTCTTAACACCATTCGTAAGTCCCTCAGATATGTGAAGGATCCTGTCGACCCTAAGGATATGAAAGGATTTTATATTATCCCTTGTTCTTGTGGGACCCCCTATATTGGTGAGACTGGTCGCTCCATTAATCAAAGGATTAGTGAGCACGCAGCTGACCTTAAGCATAGGAGAACCAAGTCTTCCGCTTTAGCAGAGCATGCAGAAAAAACCAAACATCATGTTTGTATTGAGGAGGCTAGTGTTATTGCTAGAGTTTCGCAGTTCCATCATCGGAAATTTAGGGAAGCCCTTGAGATTGAAAAGAGGCCGAGCAATCTCAATAGAGAGGATGGCTGGAAGATCAGTAGTTGCTGGGTCCCAGCACTCTCTTCCTAGTCGTTTTCTTTCCTCCCCCCCCACCCCCCCCCCCCCCCCCCCTCGTTTTTTGGCTTATGCTAATAATTTAACTGATAGAAAATATAATTACTTGTATAATAATAAGTTAGTTTAACAATTAGATATACGGTTAATTATATCTGAATATTTTTATTATTTTTATTCTTTCCAACCCTTGACTTATTCTAATATTATTATTTTTAAACTATTAATACCTTTTATAACTAACTTTTATCTCAATAGAATTAATTTATTATATCTATATATATATATATAAACAAAACTTTATAAAGTAGTTAAAACCTTTAGGTATATTCATATAAACAATTAATTAAATCTAGATAATCTATTGAACAATTAATTTAATATGAATATTTAAAAACGTTATAATCTTATTCTTTTGACTTATTCTATTATTTATATTTTAAATAGTTAATGCCTTTTATAACTAACTATTAATAACCATTTAAAATATATTTTATT
The DNA here is from genome assembly GCA_031772625.1 of Pinus tabuliformis. Lineage (NCBI taxonomy): Eukaryota > Viridiplantae > Streptophyta > Pinopsida > Pinales > Pinaceae > Pinus > Pinus tabuliformis. Next base: position 1,847,457,145 of record CM062816.1, read on the forward strand.
ATATATATATATATATATAAGGTGAAGTCATGTGTCCCTCTTCCAATTTAATATATTAAATTATCTTAATTTTTTTGCCCCTGGACTTGCTAACTGATCCCCAGTCAAATTTAGTCGTTGCCTGGTCAAGAATTATAGTCATTGGAGGTTCTGCTCTAACTATTTAACATGCAAAGCTTGATCTGATTCTTCAACTTGTCCTGATGATGAACCACACTGGTTGGTTTGAAACGCGTCGACAAATGAAATATCATGTGATTTATGCCGAAAAATCTCTCGTAAAGTATGAAACTTATCTGAGAATCACTAAGAAGGTATAATTCCCTCTGATAATGGATACAGTAATACTTTTTAGTCCATGCATTCATTAACCATCATATACTTATAAGATCGTAATCAAGTTATAACTAGAGAACATTACAAAATCATGCTTATAACCAACATATAACCATGAAATAACAACCATCATATCATCATAATAACATGTATAAGTGCTCATCAATTACAATAGGAAAATAACCCTTGTTAGCTTATGCAAAGTCCAACCAAGTCAAGGACTTCCATATACCACCCGACCATATATTGAGCTGAACCAAATCTTTCTTTCAGCCAATAACCCACAATCCATATTCCAAGCATGAATGTGGAATATCAAGACATAAAAAACTAGGCATTTCGAGAGATTAAACCACCTCCACCCTCAGGCTACTGCAATCTTGCCAAAACCTATCAAGCAATCACAAAGCCCAAAACAAGCTTAGATGCCTCAAATTTTCTTCACCAATACCTTAAGGAATTTTCCTGTCTCCACCCACCTGTCAAGGGCTTCCCAGAGATTAAACCACCTCCACTCCCAACCCTTGGGAATTTTCCTGAGACCACTTTACCTGGTTCCAAAAATTTATGGCAATCTAAAGCTCAACCAAAAAATAATCCCATCACACCATGGCTATCCAGGAAATGGTAAGGCAAGGATGAAACCACTATGAAAACCCAAAAAAACCCATGCTAATGATGGAAAATTAACCAAATGAATAAATGCATGTATCATGCATTCAAAAATCAGCTACGAAACTACACATGCAACCTCTTACCTCCAAAATACATCTATTGAATTTGCTTGATCCAACCTTTCTTGATTGTCCTTTACATTCCTTGTCCTTCCTTGGATTTCATTTTCTTGCGTACTTACTTTCTCCTCTTGGTTCTGTTCTATCATTGAAACTAATACCAAATCCTAATTGAAAAAAATGTGAACTAATCCTTAGAAGCCTTTTCATCATTGAGGCCTCTATTTTCTTCATTTTCCTCTATTTTTCATTCAATTTTCCTCCTCATGAGAATCTGTGATCTGTCTATCCCTTTTCTCCTATTTTCCTTCACTTTCATAAATAAGTTCCAATTAATGTTTATTTTCATAAACCGATAGTGGTACCCACTAGGATGCTTTTCCCCACATTCAACTTGAAATACATTTTCGATGACCTTAGTCATATTTTTCCTTTATTATCCTTTATTACATGAACCTTTAACCTAGGGTTATTACAATTAGTATAAATAATGAATTTTTCTTTGAAATCTGTTTTGGAAAAGATATGAGTAGATGCAATAACTTCTTTGATATTTATAAAATCCTATTGAGTAAAATTGTCCCATTTAAACTCTTGTTTCTACTTAGTTAGGTTATAAATAGGCTTGAATATCTTAGTAAAGTCACTTACAAAACTTCATGCAAAGTTAGTATTACCCATAAAAGATTGAATTTTCGTTTTAGAGCTTGGTGGGGGAAGATTTTTAATTGCAACAATCCAATCACGATCAATGCTAATGCATGCTTTTGAGACAATACGTCTTCAAAAATTTTCAGCTATAAAACCAAACACAATTTTCTTAGGTATAAGGGAAATGTTAAAGAATTGACATCATAAGAGGACATGTTTGAGGCAATCAAAGTAATCCATTTGATGCTTAGAATAAAAAATCATATCATTAAGATAGATTTGGATAATCTTCCTAATTAGATCATCGAAATCCTATTGCATGTCCCTTTTAAAGGTGACACTTGCATTGATTAAGCCAAATTGCATGCATTCATAGGCGAAAGTACCCCAATGTGTAGGTAAGCTGGTTTTGAATTTATCATTCTTTTTTAGATGAATCTAGTTGTAACCATAGAATCCATCTACGAGTGACATCATTTGATATCCGAAAACCTGTTGAAGAATTTGATCCATGTTTGGTAGGGGAAAATTGTTTTTAACACTAGCTTTGTTTAAAACTTTATAATCAATGCAAAGGAAAATATCCCCATTTTTCTTTCTAATGAGGACCAAATTAGCTACCCACTCTAAATCTTTTATAGAAAATATAATATGTGAATTACGCATTTTTTATATCTCCTTATAGATGGTTTCCTCAAGGTTAAGAATTAACAGGTTATTGTCTTTGTCTAACAAGTTTCACATTTGGTTTGATTGGAATGTCATGGTGTATAAAACTAGGATACAAATGATGAAGATCCTTATATGACCAGGCAAAGATGTCTAAGAATTCCCTGTAAATGGAAACTAGATTTTCATTTTCCTTATCAGAACATTAGGCTCGAATTTGTAATATGTTAGGATCATCATGTGTAGCACTGTTAATTGGGATGGTTTCACCAATATTTCTTTTCAATACCTTTGTATGATTGTTTTTTGATGTGGGAACATCACTAGTAGAGGATGAATTTTATAAGGGAGAGAGGCATGGAGGAAATTTGTTCTCTATAAATAATAAATTCAATTACGAATACCTCATTAATTTTGAAGGAAGGCACATATGCTTTCATCGTCTTGGAAGACTTGCCTATATTATTTGTTATTTAGAAGATGATGCCTGTATAAATATTGGAAAATACAATAAGGCCTATCAGGAAGAGCTTCTCATGAGATAGGAGATCCATAGGAAGAAATTCAATCAACTAAAGCATTCAATTCCCTATGGGCATTATTGGAATAAGGATTTACTAAGAGGTGGGTGAATCAATAATAGTGGGGTTCTTAATACTTTAAGTGAAAACCTTCAATTATTTTCGCTAATGTCAGTTATTTGAGAGAACACTGATACTATACTAAACATGAACAACAGGACAAGATATTCACATACATCAACTGAACAAAACGTACATATTGACATAGGTATTCTTACATGGAAACCCATAGGGATAAAACCACCAATTTTTTTATTATTATGATGTAATTTAAGCACCCACTTAATTACATCAAGTTGTTTGTGAGCATCCACTCACAAGAGGCCCCAAACCCCTTCATATAGAAAGCTACAACTTTCCAAGAGGCACCAACCTTTTATGAATGCAGATGACTACCTTGTCTAGACACTGTTCTACTTTTCATACAATTTTCAAATGAAAACAAAGGCTATTAAATTTACAAGAAATATAAATATGATCAAATACAATACCAACTCCTTTCCTACAACTTTGCATTTATCCTTTGAACTATGCTCCCTTCTGCTCAAGTATCTTTGGTCACTACCCTCTGCTTCACTGTATCTTTGTTACACACTTGCACACTCACAATGCTACACACTTCAGCTCACACAAATTCTACATTCACCCCACTTGTTGAATTGTTGTCCACTGTTTTGTTCCTCTGCATCGCTAGGAAAGATGTTGTATCTACAATCATCGACATAACCTAAATGTACTCAACAAATGACTTCCCATACAACAATCGCTCCTATTTTCAGACATGACAACTGAGTTAATGTAGAGAATGGGATTCTTATTTTTCTTTTGTGCTAGGAATTAAGTCTTAGCAAAACTCTTGAATCAAAGAGCTCCTCCATTAATATCTGCATGTACTCGCAACATGGTTCCCCATCGTTTTCCTTTAAGGCACATAGGACTATAGGAGAAAAATAAAACCATCAATCCTTTTTATTTAATTCACCATAGCTTGCAATCAAGTTTAGGGATGGCCAACTCTATTTCACAATAGGGTCCATTTAATTGCTGCTATGCATCGTGGTCCTTCACTGCCATGAGCTAGAACTATCAAAAATTGCATTGAATTCCATTCTCAATTCACAGATTCCGACCTGTTAATCCAAAGCCCAAAGGATTTCCATTAGCAAAGCTTCGAATTCTAGTGATTTCGACCTTTAGCTCCTTTTGCTGACACCTTTACTTGCGTTCTCACTACAGAACTAGGTGTTGTGACCAATAGCAGAAGGCTTTAGGTGCTTAGCCTGTTTATGGGCTTCAAGAGATTATTTATCTTTCTTAATGAATATGCACCATTGGTCTCATTTCTACGCGAAATGACCAAGATCTCATGCTAAGGTTGAAGCTCCTAAGTCTAACGCTTTTATCTTACCCCTTTGTCATTCTTCCATGCCCTTGTTCTTATTTCTATGTCAAATGACCAAGGTTTAGGGCTTAGCCCATAACCCTTTCTATCCCAGAACATTAATCTTATTCCTCTTTATACGTCCGCCACGGTCATGCCACAGGGTTGACGTGTCCTGTGGGGACTGTTGGGCCTCATTCTCATTTGTTGTTGCTTTTCCTATTAGTGTTGAGTGTCTCGATGATTTATCTTTTGACACATTCCTTAATCACTCCCTTTGTAAACCATTGGGTTGGTTCCTACCCAGGTTCATAGTTGTTTGCGCCAACCAACAAAACCCTACACTATTGGCCCTTTCAGAAACAACCTACATAGCTCAAGCTGCAGTCTCACCCAAAGAATATTGGGGGATGCTAGAACTAGGTTTCTGCATCTGAAGATATTGTGATGTGTATTTTGAAGCTCCGATAGCTCAGATTTGCCTTCACATAGATCTATACTCCCTTTTGGCTACTCTTGCAACTCTAACTAAAAGACCTTTGGGTCTTCGTGAAGGTACCCAAATGTGTGTATTAGACTGGAAATAGATAGATCCAACTCTTTCACTTAGTTAATAGTAACCCTTGATCTACCCTCATGCAAATCTACACTTCTCAAACAGTTAACAAAACAAAACTAGTTACAATCTTCACGGAAATAGGTCATTAATTAATTCATGTATAAATAGTACTGATATAATGGGATCATGCATCAAAAATACAATATTTCATATAAAGAAATGTTCATAGCAAAGATATATAAACTTTAAGCATAAACCAAAAATAACACAGGTACATTGATTTGATCCAAAACTGTCTTTTATTAGCTTCCTCAATTCTAGTATAGACTCTTCGACCCTGCACACTCAGCTACAGGGTTCCATGCACTCAGTGGTAAACTTACCAAGGCCTCCACGCACTCAACTGTAGAGCCTTCCCCTTTGCCTAAGTACAGGAACAAAGCTTCCTACCTTAGTGTCTTTTTAACATACCATGACAAATTCCTACTATCAAACTCTCCTCTAGACTCGCTAAGACTCAAGTACTTATAAACTCTTTCATTACAATACCATGGGGCTAATGCTAAATAAGGGGCTAATGCCCCTTTGACTCCTATTTGACTTCATGCTTCTCTTTCACATATCGTGGAGACTTTACATTATTTTACAAAAAATTTTACAAAATGTGACTCCATTTACCAAAAATTGACCCTAGGGAGCATATCCCAACAAGCCCCCAACACAAATATGGTGACTCACCCTTGAGTCACTCTACTGGCTTCTCTAGTTTGTGGCAAAGATCATTGAACTCCTGCTTCAATACTTCCAGCTCCACAATACCTTGTACTACTGCTTTCTTTACTTCCTCAACCAGCATTTATGTAGTTGGTCCTTCCACTGCAAGAAACATGGTTCTATGGGTTTGCTGCAATGCTTTCAGCTTCTCCTGAATTGTTTGTGAGATTTGGCTGGCCTCCTTTTTCCAAGGTTGAAGTTGAGCCTTCAACACTACTTATTTCTGCTGCAATTCCTGAACTTGTTCCTGCATAAATTTTCCTTCCTAGAGATGCACGAAGCACTGGACTGGTGCCAATGTGTGCGCAATGGCCCTTATCTCATTGTATTTTTGTTGGGCCTCCCTGATTTCGATACTTAACCTCTGTAGGTTGGGGTCCTCCTGCAGAGTGTCCTATAACTCCATGGCATGGATAAACAGAGGGTCACAACCTTTCAGTATGGTTTCCAGTGTAGTCATGTGTTCTTTTATGGATGCATCATATTGCTCCCTGACCTCTGGCGGAGTAGATGGTTGTAGCTTCAGCTACAATTCAGATATTTGCATCTAACATTCAAATATGACTCTGCCAACTTCATCGTTTTATTCATGCACGACAGCATCCAATTTTCTCATCTTCATCGTGGCAAGTGCATCCTTTGGAATATGTAACTCCGGGACTAGATTACATGCTTGTGTGATTGCTGCTTCTAGGCTCTAGCTTCACTTTGTTGGCTCTTCCTTTTCCTTCAGGGCTTGAGTCTTCACTGCAAATATTTTCTTGTTATTTAATTTGACTTCACTGATCACCGTGAGTACGCACTTCTCTCTGATTCTAAGTTCATCTGAGACCCCCTGGTGAAGCGCGTGGATGGTCTAAAGTGGCAACATGGCTAAGTTCACTAACACACCCTTGATTTTCCCAAGTTGGGTGCAATCTTCCTCAGATTCTATGCATAAGGATCCTTTTGGTAAAGGAATGACTCTGAGGTCCAGATTCCACTCTATCTCCATCGTGCTCACACTCGCTTGAGGCAGGCTCTCTTGCACCCCACTCACTTTCCTTATGCTCACCTGAATTCCACATGTTTGGATCTGTAGCTCATGCAAATACTTCTACACTTTGCCAAGGGACAATTGGAATTATTGCTCAAACTGCTTCCACAACTCCATCGTGGTGTCTCATAGTTTGTCCCCTATTTCATCGAGGTCCCCTTATGTTAGGATCAACGGGTCAATGTATGTTTGCTTATCTAACTTATACTTCTTCCTTGGACCTGTGGTGGTCTCCTTGTGGTGCTTTGAGATCCTGATGGGGTACTCTCCGCGTCACCACCGCCTCGTCCATGTGTATATAAGTCATGCTCTTCTATGTGCTAGGAAGAAAATTCTTCCACTTCCATGGTAGTTTGTTGATCCGCGTGCTCCTTCTCAACACTCTTTCTTTTCCTGCTCTTTCTCGACACATTCTTTCTCAGCTGATGCTTTAGCAGCAATGTCTTTCTTCTTTTGCATGGCCTTCTCATGCGCCGTGACTTTCTCTACTTCCTTCTTTTTCTATTTTGATGTTTTCTGCACAGAGGAGCTCTCTTCTCCCTTACCTATTCCATCTTCAAGGTTTGTGGGCTCGCACCACTCCACTGGCCAGAGGCCCACCACTTCTTGCACATCTGCCTTTGTGACTAGATGTGGAAACTTGTGCGATATCTGCTTAGGATCTTGTGTCATGCAGACCAAGACATTATGGAAATCAGTCTTGAACTCTACATAGGCCCGTAGCTGCTGATACAAGGTTGGAAGAAACCTTGGCCTCTAACTAATAACTATGCAGAGGTCCATTTCCACCAAAATCCAAAAAACTTTGGACTCCATGATCCGCTCTAAATCCTTCGTCGCCCACAACGAAGTGAACTTCACTTCCTCTAGTAAATCCTTGTCCTAAGGAGGAAACTAATTTTCCTCTCAAAGGTGCCATGCAACCAGTAAAATATACAGTGGGAGCCATGCATAATGGAATGCCTTGCTAACCTCCTGTGCTTCACAAAAATTCACAAGAAACTCCTTGCAGAGGTACTGTGCCCAATTGTACTGTACCCATTTTGCACATTGCGTCACCAATGCAATAACAGGTGCTGGAACCTCGTTCGCGCGACATTTCCTCATAATTTTTCCTGCTAAAATTTGGGCAGTGAACAACACCACTTGGTCCCTAATTGAGGGGATAGAATATCCACGTGACTTATTTGTAAGCCCAAACTCTGACTTCATCTTATCGGCCAACTCTTTTTATTTTTTTTCCAACCAAACTCCTCGGTTGGGTCGGTCCCTTTATAGGGTAGGTTCATGATTCTGTGGATAAGCATGTCAATGATGGGTATGGGTTTGCCTACCCACAAACACCCATCATGCACTAGTGTGAGCAGTTGGTGCACACACATAGTCTTGATAATTGAACGGTGGAAGTGAGGCACACACAACATGTTCAACAATCCGGCCTGCTCGACTCCTTTCACCCATTTCATGGGTTCCAATCTTGTGACCCCTGTCTACTCGTAGTAAATCTGGGTCATGTATTTATTGGTGGCTAAGTGAGCGAATTTATCGTGTTCGGCAAGATCCCAATCCTCCAATTTCAGAACCAGAATACGCGCGAAGAGCACGAATTCAAATATGACTCCCTACGGTAAGAGTGGTGTAGAGATTGTGAATTTGCTTGAATTTGGGTCCTTGGTGATATTCATTTTTCCCTTCCATGGAGGGAAATACTCTAGGAGCATAGTAATAGGTTCTACCCCCTCAACATTTAACTCCTCAACTCCACCACAGATTTCTTCCTCCTCTAAGTCCAACGGGACAAAGGGCTACTTTTGTTTGTCCATCTTACCCTTCTACCACAACTCCTATGGATTCTTCCTCGGTGATTGCCTCACTGATACTACAACGGGATTTTTCTACTTCTCCTTAGGGGCAGAGGGTTTTGGCGTAGGCGACCTCATCATCGTAGGCACAATAGACATGGCCACCATGCTCACAACTTCAGGAGCAGGAGCGTCAGACACGACAACTTCCAAACTAGCGGCCTCTACGGGATTTGTTGAATTCATTCTATCTAGGAAGGTATTATAGAAGGTTTTAGATACGTAGCCTAGCCTTGGATATTTGAACAAATCTTCCCAATATTCCCAGTTCATAATCTTAAGACAACAAAGGTCAAAATTAATATCCAGAATGAAAATCATTCTTCTAGAGGCCAACATTCTAGATTTATAGTGGCTTTCAAATTCAAATCTAATCGTTCCCTCCATATTCCTGTCATAATTACGTCTTTGGCAGCAGTTTGTCATAAATTTCTCCTACCCCCCCTCCTAATGGAATTTTAGACATCCAATCATGAATAGTGACGTCAACGGATATTTTTGGACCCTACTTTATGGCACCATCCTCCATGGCACAAATTTTCTCTCATTTGGGTAGTGTAGTTTATAATCCCGTAATCCCTTGCAGCTGCGTGGATTACTAAGACTATCCTTTGTTCATGTATTCATTACGTAGGGGAAAGATCCCCTATATAGAATTTTAACCTGCTGCCATTCACATTTCTAGGGAATGTTTCCCCATCCAAGTTCACGAGCTGAACCGTGCCACCATCCATGATTCCCTTAACAATGTATGGACCCAATGAGTGCATTTGAAATTTCCCCGGAAACTTTGTGAACTTGTTGTCATACAACAATGCCATATCATTCATCTTGAAAGTGTGCAACTTTATATACCTATCATGCCAAGTTTTTTCACATTCATTTTGCACTTGCTAGTGAAATCCTGCAAGAAAATGGTCCTCTTTTAATTACATTAGCTGCACGAGCCATTCCTCCAAGGTCTCACAATCTGCCATCTCTGTCATCATTGCAATGCATAGGGTTGACACAATATACTCCGTAGGCATCACTACTTCAATTCCATAGACTAGCCTAAACGAGGTGGGGCCAGTCAACTTCTTGCAAGTTCTCTTATAGGCCCACAAGATTGCAGGTATGCGCGCATCCTAGTCATTCCTCTGCATGTTTCAAATCTTTGTCAACACATTCTCCAAAATCTTATTAAAGTATTCCACCATTCCATTCTCCTACGGGTGATAGGGCATGTTGTTCTGATGGTACACCTGGAATTCATCCATCATCGCGCTGATTGTTTCATTCAGGAAATGTCTACCCCTGTCACTCATCAACACCTTAGGGCATCTCAACCATGTTAAAACATATTCAAAAAAAAAATTCGCAGCGGTGGCATCTATACAATCCTTTATTGGTTGCGCTTCTTCCCATCTGGTTAAGTATTCTTATTTAGTAATAATATACCATGTGCCCGTCTTCTTTCCTGGTGTTTGTATTAGGCTTATGAAATAAATAGCTCATTTATCAAATACCTGCAACAACACCTGAGGATGTTGATCCGGATTTAAACAGGAATGCAACAAATTAGAGGTATAACCATAAATACAGAGATGCACTATAAATAACACTTCATTTCATTAATATCAAATATTGAAATATGCTTATAAACAGAATGTAAATAAGACTAGCTCAAGCGATGGTAGCTTATCTCTGAGAAGAGATGTGGTGGCTACATACCTCTAAACTCACTTACAATGAGGCTCAAGGGCATTTTTATTATTGAACAATAACAGAAAACCCTAAACAACCAAAACCCTAACCCGAGGAGATGTAACACCAAGAGTTTATGGGCCCCGTTGGGGTTAGTTGGGCAAGCAACTTCCCGTGGTCGTAACTTGGTCATATTATCTCTATTTGATGCATATGATACCTCGTTGGAAATATATCTTTGAGGAATACAACTGTCGATGTGATTTCCATAGAAATCTCTAAAGGAATGTTTCCAATAAAGCATCATTTAGGGCCTCAATATGGCTCTGGAAGTTTAGGACCTGAAAAACTGCCAAAAATAGTAAAGTGTGCTACAGTTAAGGAAGATGAAAAATTGAAAGAAACAATTTTGAGGGTCCAAGTGGAATAGGCAGGTGGCCACCAATATCCACTTGGATCAGTCTTCCCTCCTTAGGAAGCAATGGTCCCCATTGCGTTGAGTTCCTCCATGAGATGAGGAAACGTTTGCTGAACTTGGTCCTTGGTGAGCCATTTGCCTTGGTGAATAATTAGGTGCTCAATATTTAGCTCAAAAATCAAAGTTCTCAGAATGGATCGAAACCTAAATGACTGCATCTGTCTCGAAAAAGATATCCTAACGCAACTCGTTTCATTGAAAACCAAATTCGTATGAGAAAGTTATTGTGCTCTGATCTCTTTGTTAAACATGCAAAATTTTCAAAAATAAAATGCCCAGTCACTACACAGTGAGAATTCTGTACTACTAATGTGGTAGATGACTAGGCATGGTCAACACTAGTCAACGACGAATTAGGGATGGACAAGTGGCAATGTTTGGTTGGGTTGTACAGGTGATGTCTTGGCATGTTTCTATTGGTTTAATTATGGACCAATGGAAGAATTCCACGTGGAAAGCCTGGAGGCCACCACATAGCACCTCCAAAAGGTTCGGTTGGAGGTCTATACAGTGGAAAAAAATTATGGTTGGAGGTCAAGATCAAACCCACGACCTCTGCCCTACTGTCGTCATGCCTTAATTAACTCCTATACACCTTGGTTCTTACCATGTAAAATCTCCGCAACAATTTAAAGTGTAAAGGTTTATGCATTGGTGGTTAGGGGAAGTCCAGCCCATAGGTCAACCCTCCCCCCCATGTGAACGCAATGTCACAAACCACAAACGGTTGTAGGTTATGTTCTGGCGGTTATCCACCAAACACCAAATGGTTACCACATGTGAACGGAGGGGTTGTGACGTCAAATGGTTATTAGGCAGTCAATTAGCCACACAACTCTGTGACGGTTTAAGTCTCCCATGTGAATGCTATCACCGCAACCTCAACGGTTAGCACTGTGAAGGCTCTGATCCAATGGTTAATGCGATGTTAATCATTGCATGTGACAACCCCACCAAAACCGTCACAAGTTAACGTTGCAGTTTGCACTAATCTAGGATTAAGAAATTAATTAAGTGCAATTAACCTTAATTAACTACAAGTTTAATTTGGTGGAGCATTTGGCGGTGCCCCCAAATTCGTGCATGCCTCCAAAATTAGCGCGCTAACTGGAGCCATTCCAGATTTAGCGGAGCTTTTCTAGGAAAATATTGACTGAGCCATAGAGAAGTCAATTTTTTACCAAATTGAGCTCAGAAAGAGGTGATATTAGCTAATTTGGACATGTTGAACACATTTTCAGGTATTAAGAGCCATAGAGCTTTGTAAAACAACATTTTGCCACATTGAGCTAATACAGAGGCCCAAGCCATGGAAGCTGGACCAAGGAGATGTAGTCGAGCAGGGGTGAACTCCTTCATCAAAACACTGTGGTAAACTGTCCCTTTGATGGTTTTCTATACTTTGAATGTCTGTTGTTCAATATTTGTGTTTGAAGCTATTTGTCACATGAATGTCTTTTTAAACTTAAGGAAATTTACATGATTGTATGCACACACAGCTAAGGAAACCCCAGTACAAGAAGTAATAAGAAAGCATATATTTAGAAATATGTAATTATTATTAGCACAAAAAAACCTAATCATACAAAAATTGATCAATTTGGTGTCAGAGGAAAGGTTGAATTGCTTGATTTCTTGAATTTTTGCAATTAGGGTTTTAATGGTTGCAAAATTGTGATGCTTACAAGGTTAAAGTTGTAGAAAGGAGAAGGGAAGCTATTGGTTGCAACTCCTGAGGTAATGACCAGAAGAAGGAGAGCCAAAAGGCCACAATCTCCACCACCTAAAGTTCAAATTCTAGCTGCAGTTGAAACTCGTCAAGTATTGCCTTCAACTGAGATTGAAGAGGTACAAGCAGTTCGAATTTTTGAGTCTGATTCCATAGCCATTATGTCTGGAGAAAGAGAGCCTGAAGGTCCCTCATCAAAGGAGGAAGAATTCCAGAAATCTTTATATACTTTGACTGAGATGGTTAAAGTCCTCTATGAAGAGGGGAGCACTAGAATGGTTGGAGAGATTTCTAAACCTCCACATGGAGAAGGAAGCTCAAAGGATAAAAAAGATGAGAAGAAGGATTCCAAAGGGAATGGTGGAAAGCCACCTCCATCTCCATCATCCTCATCATATTCCCCATCATCTCAATCATCTCACATAGCATCATCTTCCACTACCATGACTGAAACTTCCCATACTCATTCAAAAACCCCAAAAGGAAAGACTCCATTACTTAAATTCAATATAAAATTCAAACTTCCCATGTACAATGGAGAGGTGAATGCAGAAAAGTTGGACAACTGGATTCGACAGTTGGAGGTATACCGCAAAATTCAGAGCCTTCAAGAAGATGGCATAAAGATATAGCTAGCTTCACTAAGGCGATAAGGAGCTTCACTTGTTTGGTGGGAAGCAAAGACTCAAGTGGAAATGTGAATCCATGGTAAGATATCCATCACTTGGGTTGAATTTGTTTCTACAATTAAAAGAAAATTTTATCCTTTAGCCAATAAGAAAAAAGACATTATGTGTTGGTAGAATTTTAGGCAACTTAAAGGCCAAACATTCCAAGATTATACACAAGAGTTTAGGAAAAGGGTTTTGTTATTAGGAGTGAGTTTGAATGCCCAAGATACACTACAGAAATATACTGGGGATTTACATTCCTATCTGAAACATACTATTCTTATGATCAAACCAAACAACTTAGATGAGGTATGTGTGCAAGCCACACACCTTAAATCTAGAGGAAAGAACATTCAGGAAGAGGGTAGTAAGAGGAAGACATTCAAGGGTAAGGAGAAAGAAAAGGGTGGAAAATGGAAGGGAAATAAGAATGCAAGTGTGAAGAAAGAAGGGGATAAAATCACATGCAAACACTATTCCAAAGAGGGGCATGAAGAAGTCCACTGCTAGAAATTGCATCCCAAATGAAGGCCTAAGAAACAAAACAATAAGGGAAAACAAAAGACGACAGCTACCACACAACATGACCTTGGTTCAGATTCTAGTGATGAGACCAATATTTCAGCCATGGTTACAAAAGGAAAAGAAAATGTTGCAAGCACTAGTTCATCACATAGTCAAAACAACACTCCAAATGAAGAGTCAAGAATAGAGTTGGTTCATGTAAGAGTGATTTCAAATCATATAAAGATTGATGCATTATTTCATAGTGGGTCACAATCAAACTTGATTTCATAAGACTTGGTTAAAAAAATAAGCATTGAAACTATACCTCATCATAAGCCATATCCATTGGGTTGGATAGTTAACAATGAAAGCTTACAGGTTACAAGGAAGTGTTTATTCAAGTTCACCGTTAATGAAAAGCTCATTGATGAAGTTCGTTAGATGTAGTTCCACTTGAAATCTCAAGAATAATTTTGGGTAGTCCTTATTTGTATGATAGGAAAGAAGTACTTTATTTCCATGACAACAAATACATTTTTCTCAAGAATGGGGTGGAGTACATAGTGAGATCCCATCGCAAAAAGCTGATCATTTCTTTGGTTAATGTAGGGCAGATGAAGAGACTAGTTAATGCAAGTAAAAATTTTGTGCTTCTCATGATCAAGAAAAAGAATGATATTGATTATGAATATTTTGAAGGTTGTGATGCTAAATTGAAATCTGATTTGTTTGATGTGGTAAGAAAGAATGGTGAGATGTTTCAGGAACCAAAGGGGTTACCTCCCAAGAGGGGAATTCAGCACGAGATTTAGTTGCAATAGGATGTTCCACTTCCAAACATTGGCATGTATCGCATGTCTATTATGGAGAGCATGGAAATAAAAAAGAAAATTCAAGAATTTCTGAACAAAGGTATCATACTCCCATCTACTTCACCATGCGGTTCGCCCATTGTCTTGGTGTCAAAGAAGGATGGAACTTGGCGCATGTGTGTGGATTTTCGTGCATTGAAAAAAATCAAGGTAAAGAATCATTATCCACTCCCCAGAATTGGTGATTTTCTTGATCAGTTGAGGTTTGCAAAGTATTTCACTAAGTTAGATTTACAAAGTGGTTATCATCAAGTTAAGATAGTTGAAGAAGACATTTGGACAACTGCATTTAAAACTAAACAAGGATTGTTTGACTGGCTTGTTATGACTTTCGGTCTTACAAATTCTCTAGCTACCTTCATGAGGGTAATGAATGATGTATTGAGACCATTTCTAGATGATTTTTCCATTTTCTACTTAGATGATATCCTCATATTCAACAAGTCAAGAGATGAACATGTCATGCATGTAAAGAAAGTACTTGATGTCTTGAGAAAATAACAGTTATTTTTAAAGATGTCGAAGTGTGAATTTGGCAAGACTTCTTTAGTGTAGTTGGGACACATTGTTGGAGGACATGAGCTAAAGATAGACCTCTCTAAGGTTGAGGTCATTCTGAAAATACAGTTACAGAGGTAAGAAGCTTTCTAGGGATAGCACAATATTGGAGAAATTTTACTTCTAATTTTTCTTCCATTGCAGCTCCATTACATGAATTGACAAGTGTCAAGAAAGTATTCCATTGGGGATATGTGCAACAGAAATAATTTGATGCTTTGAAGAAAAAGATAAGTTCAACACTGTTATTGGCACTTTCAGGTCTTAGACATCCATTCAAGATTCAAACGGAAGCAAGCCATTATGCCATGGGAGAGTTCTATTGCAGCATGGTAAGCCCATTTCATTTGATTCTAAAATATTTAATGGAGCTGTAACTAACTATCCCACATATGACAAATGACTTTGTGCATTGGTACAAGGTTTTAAGAAATGGAAGCACTATTTGATGGGGAAGGAGACCATCATCCATACCAACCATCAACCATTGCAGTATTTACAGTCACAGTCAAAGTTGCAGCAGTCACGACATTTCAGATGGATGAGTTTTTACAACAATTTAATTTTGTTATCAGGTATAAAAAGGGAATCTACAGAAGGTAGTTGATATGCTTTCAAGGCCTATTGTAAATTAATTTGTTATACTGAAGCATAATTCTTTTTTGCATCAAAGTTACATAGAATAATACACAAATTATAGTGAATTTGAAGAATTATATGCAAGCCTGAGCCAAGGAAACCAAATTGAAGAGTTGAATTATCATGTACATAACAGTTTGTTGTATCACTTGGGCAAGTTGTGTATTCCACAAGGAGAAAGAAACAATATCATAAGGGAGGCACACACTTCATTGATTTTTGGGCACTTTGGTGTAGGCAAGACAGTATCAAATCTTCAAAGGTATTGTTATTGGCCATGCATGTCAGATAATGTTTCTCATTTCATAATAGGATGTTCTTTATGTGCTACAAGTAAGACTAGCAATAGGAAACTTGGTTTATACACTCCACTTCTGGTACCTTCATGTCCATGGGAGAGTATCTCAATGGATTTTTTAGGAGTTTTTCCATTGTCAAGGAAAGGTCATGATTACTTGGATGTAGTTATAGATAGGTTCAACAAAATGTGCATACTAACACCATGTAAGAAGAAAATTACAGATGAACAAACAACTCATCTTTTCTTCCAAAACATTTGGGTTCATTTTGGTCTTCCTACTTCTATTGTAAGTGATCGAGATTCTCGATTTGTTGGGAAGTTTTGGTCAAATTTGTGGGACATGATGGACACAAAGTTGAAGAAGAGCACACCCTTTCACCCACAAATAGATGGAAAAACCGAGCTGGTTAATCGAACAGTTATTCATATACTTAGAGGATATTGCAGCAAACATCCCAAGTTGTGGGATGTTCAGTTGCATTACATACAACATGCATACAACAGGGCAAAGCATTCTTCAACAAATACATTGCCATTTGAGGCATGTTATGGGTACTTTCCAATATCGCCATTGGACTTCATCTTTGAGAAAGATGTTGCCATCGATGGTCACAGTGACAACTATAAGGCAAGGAAGTTCATAGAGAAAACTTAGTTGATACATCATACAGTCCAAGAACAGCTTGAGCAAAGTCAAAGCAGCTACCAGGAATGGCATGACAAACATCGGGCTGATCACAAATTTCAAGTTGGTGATGAAGTTTGGTTATATATTAGCAAAGAGAGACTTCAAGGGGAAGGTAAAAATCTTAAGCCAATTCGTTATGGTCCTTTTAAAATTATAGAAAATATTGGTAACAATGCATTTAAGCTTGATTTGCCTCCTTATATGAAAATATACTCTACTGTTAATGTTGAGAATTTGAGATTGTTTGAGCCTCCCTTGATTGATGATCAATGAGAGCATGTTCATATGCCATCAATAGATTATTTCTTGCTAGAATATTTAGATCAGCTTCAGCAGGATCTCATACTTGAGAAAAGAACTAGGACTTCGAAGAGAGGGGATGTTGAATACCTTAGAGGAGGACTCAAGGGACAAAAGCCTTCTCAAGCCAAATGGTTGTAGACCGATAAGGTGAGGGAGTTGTACCCTCACCTATTGAATAATTGATAGTATCTTTTGGGGTCCAAAAGTCTTCTGGTGGGGAGGAATGAGTAGGTGCTCAGTGTTTAGCTCAAAAATAAAAGTTCTCAGAATGGCTTGAAACCTTAATGACCACGTCTCTCTCAGAAAAATGATCCTAACGCAACTCGTTTTGTCGAAAACTGAGTTCGTATGAGAAAGCTATTGTATTTTGATTGCTTTACTAAACAGGTGAAATTTGCAACAACAAAAAAGTGCCCAGTCATTGCACTGTCAGCAGTTTGTACTATTGATGTGGCAGTGACTAGGCATGGTCAATGCTAGTAAACTGTGAATCAGGGATTGACAAGTGGAAATATTTGGTTGGGTTGTACAGATGATGTGTTCGAGAATTTCTATTGGTTTAATTATGTACCAATGGATGGATGCCATGTGGCAAGACCGGAAGCCGCCACATGGCACCTCCCAAACATCAGGTTGGAGGTCTATACACTGGAAAAAAATTATGGTTGAAGGTCAGGGTCGAATCTATGACCTCTAGCCTACCGTCGTCACACCTTAACCAAATCCTCTACACTGTGGTTCTTACCATGTAACATCTCCACAAAAATTTAAAGTGTAAAGGTTTATGAGTTGGCAGTTAGGGGAGGGCTAGCCCACAGGCCAACCCTCCCCCCATGTGAATGTAATGTCACAAACCATAATCAGTTGCAGCTTATGTTCCAGAGGCTGTCCATCAAACATCAATCGATTACCACATGTGAACGGAGGGGTTGTGACATCAAATAGTTATCCGGCGGTTAGTTAACCACACCACTCTGTGACGGTTTAAGACTCCCATGTGAATGTTATCACCGCAACCTCAACAGTTAGCACTTCGACGGCTCCATTGCAATGGTTAATGTGATGTTAACCATTGCATGTGATATGACCACCAAAACCGCTGCAAGTTAAGGTTGCAGTTTCCACTAATTCAGGATTAAGAAATTAATTAAGTGAAAATAACCTTAATTAACTACGAGTTTAATCTGATGGAGGATTTGGTGGTGCCACTAAATTTGGGACTACCTCCAAAATTAGCATGCTACATGGATTCCTTCTAGATTAGAAGAGCTTTTCTAGGAAAATACTGACTCAGCCATAGAGAAGTCAATTTTCAACCAAATTGAGCTCAGAAAGAGGTGTTCTTAGCTAATTTGGACATTCTAAACACATTGATGTAGATATCGAGAGCCATAGAGCTTTGTAAAACAACATGTTTTCCAAATTAAGCTAATGTAGAGGCCCAAGCCATGGAAGCTGGACCAAGGAGATGTAGCCCAAGAGGGGTGAACTCCTTCATCAAAACATTGTGCTAAAGTGTCTCTTTAATGGTTTGTTGTACTTTGAATGTCGATTTCTTAGTATTTATGTTTGAAGCTATTTTTCTCATGAATGTCTTTTTAAACTTAAGGAAATTTACCTGATTTTGTACACAAACAGCGAAGGAAACCCCAGTAGAAGAAGCAATGAGAAAGCATATTTAAGAATCTGTAATTGTTATTAGCACAGCAAAACCAATCAGAAAATAATAGATCAGTGAAGGAGTTGGCCTTCTTTGACAACTCGATATAGTTGTATCCTCTGTTGCTGAGGGTTTGATCTATGTGTCCATGATTTGATTAGTTGTGTCATATTCCATGTAGTTCGGGTTGATCTTTGTTGGTGTGAGCTGTTCTACAATGTCAGATGTGTCCAACAATGGTGGAAGGTATGGCCAAAGGTGATCTACATTGAACACTGGGTGCAGACAAAGGAACGGTGGGATGCTGAGCTCGAAGGCATTGTCACCGACGGCCTTGGTGATGGTCTATGGCCCATATCAGAGTGGGTGAAGCTTCTGGTGGGGTCGAGCAAGGTGCTTCTTCTGCAGATGCAACCGGACTTTGTCACCCACCTGAAACTTGTGTGGCACCCGATGTTGATCATGTCGCTGCTTGTACTTGGTATTTTCCACAACGGAGTAATGATATATCATCCTGTTGTGTAGAGGTGCTCTGAAAGTCAGATCAGACGAATGCTTAACCTGACAGTGCAAAAGTACCCTTGTGGGTGGGGAGAAGGTGTTCTTGTATTCTTTCATGACCGTATCCACTTTCTTATACTACGTGGATGAACACTTCCTAGGGGCCATAGATGTGGCTATGATCTTCCCCTTACTTTGAGAGTGAACTAGAAAGAAAATAGATTTCCTAGTCTAGGAGATGATCTTACTGCCATTCTTAACAAAGATCAAATGAGTGGTAGTAGGTGGGGCTACCTATGGTATTCTGTATAATGTATTACCCAATCAAATAATAATAGTGTGAGGCCTTGATTCATACACAACATTTTTCTTCCATAAGTATGGTTGTCCCAATAATACATCATGAATGTCAACAGGCACAACATCACACAATACCTCATCTATGAAGGGCTTGATGCTGTAGGGAAGGCGAAACTGCTGGCAGACTGAGAGATCTCATCCTTGGTGAAGCCACCCAATACTGTACAACTGCAAGTGTGGTGTGGTCAGTAGGCTTGACCACTTCATGACCTCTGCTAAAATGAGGTTCTTTTGGCTCCCACTGTCAACAATGAATTACAGCGGTGAACCCTTCACTCACATCTGTGAGTGGAAAAGACGCTCCCCCTCCTCTGGATCTTCAAGCTCATTCTTCTGGATCTTGGTGGTGGAAATAGTGGTGTTGGGATCCACATCAATGATCTGCTTCCCTTTATCATTCCTCTTGTCAAGTTCTGACTCAGGGTCAAAACATGCATCTGATTCTGAAGCCTTCAACTTGGCCACCAATGACTGCTTGGCTCGATAGTCACTTTTGTTATGAGAAGGGCTGTTATGGAACTCACACCACTTTCTTGTGTCCTTCTTTGACTTTGTGACTTTTTTCTTTTCTTGCGGCTTCGGCGAGTTGTCTTGGGTCACACCATCTTGACTTTGTCCTTGGTTTTGCAGTTTGGGGAAGCCTTTCCCTTCCTTGAGATTCGTGGGTCCAAATCCTCACTTCTTCTGTTTAAAGTTCTGCTCAATCTTGACAACGTATCGGTACGTTGTACCGGGCGAGGAGATGTCCAAGAACTCCATCTCATCCTAGATGTACCTGTGTAGGAAGTCGTGGTATTTTAGTACTAAATTCCACTCGCAATCCTTGATACCAAACTTTGTGTGAAGGGTATGAAAAATATTGGTAAACTTCGGCACGTCTTGGGCCCTTCATTGCCACAACGTGGTCCACGTTATGTATTTATCCTTGTAGATCCCGCTATTGTAGTAGTACTCCTTGAGAGCATCCCAGAATTAATTCCAAGTGAGTGTGGATGAAAACAGTGAGGCCGTACTTTCATCCTTCTTCTTGTAGTAGATTTCCCACCAGTCCTTGACATGGGAGGCAGCTTTGAGAAGAGCGAATGTAATCTTTTCTCGGCTAGAAATTCATGAACAAAAGAATACCCTTCTAGTATATTTAACCATTTATCTATGGGATCTACATCTATCTAAGCCTCGAATATGGGTATTTCAAGGTTAACTTGTACCTTAAATGGTCTGGTGCTTCCAGATTAGCTCCTAGACATAGATGCGTCGCCCCTGGGTAGCCACTGAAGGATCTAGGCAAAGTTTTCCATCATTGCATTCCTTTGTCACTCGAGGGCTCTTCGAGCAAGATTTTGATAGGATCTCCTGCCCCCTCATCTTTCTTTTCTTTCACCATGGGAGGCCATCAAGGTTTGTGAGGCTGATCTTGGAAAGGTTCAACCAGATCGAGCCCTAACTCCTTATATGTTGACCTCGTTGGGGACATGTAAAGAAAAACAAAGAAAGGGAAGACCACTCTGAGACCACTAATGCATATTTAAATAGGAATGCAACAAATTATAGATATAACCATAAATACAGAGTTGCAGTAGCAATTACACTTCATTTCATTAATATCAAATATTAAAATATGCTTACAAATGGAACGTAAATAAGACTAGCTCGGGCGAGGCTATCTTATCTTTGAGAAGAGATGTGGTGGCTACATGCCTATGAACTCAGTTACAATGACACTCAAGGGCCTTTTTATTATTGAACAATAAGAGAAAACCCTAAACAACCAAAACCCTAACTCGAGGAGATGTAACACCAAGACTTTATGGGCCCTGTTGGGGATAGTTGGGAAGCCAACTTCCCGAGGTCATTACTTGGTCATATTATCTCCATTTGATGCGTATGATACCTTGTTGGAAAGATCTCTCCGAGGAATGCAATTGCCGATGTGATATCCATATTAACTCCTAAAGGAATTTTTCGAAAAAAGCATCTTTTAGGGCCCCAAAACGGCTCCAGAAGTTTAGGACCTCAAAAAATGGAAAAAATAGTAAATTTTGCTATAATTAAGGAAACTAAAAAACTAAAAAAAACAATGGTGAGGGCCAAAGTGGAATATGCAGGTGGCCACCAATATCCACCTAGATCAGATGTAAATACAGTTCGTCCCTTGACGAAGGTTTTCCTGTCCTCTAACAAGCATCACATGCCTTGGAGTAAGCTTTAGAATCCTTATGCAATGTAGGCCACCATAATCCGCTGCACAAAATATTCTACACAGTTTCTTTTCCTGCATAATTTCATCCCTCGACACCTCCATGAGCTACAACGAGGATACTAGTGCGTTCAAATTATGGAATGTACCTTTGCATTATTTCATCCATTCCCATTTTATATAAATGACCCGCAATCACTGAAAAGTCCACAACGTAGACCACTAATTCCTTCTTTTTTTGAGTTCAATAACCTTCTGGAGTTGTCCCCGTGGTTAAGAACTGAATGATATCGGCAACGGAACCATTTGTTTGCTCAAGGGGGCCTGACCTAGGTTCAAAGTTGTTCACGCCAACCAACAAAACCCTACACTGCTGGCCCTTTCGTCAACAACTTGCGTAGCGCAGGCTACAGTCTCACCCGAAGGAGTATTGGGGGATGCTAGAACTAGGTTTCTGCATCCAGAGACATTGTGATGTGTATTCTGAAGCTACGACAACTCAGATCTTCCTTGAGGCAGATCTATACTCCCTTCTGGCTACTCCTGCAACTCTATCTAAAAGACCTTCAGGTCTTCGTGAAGGTAGCCAAATGCATGCATTAGACATGAAATAGATAGATCCAATCCTTTCGCTTAGTTAATAGTAACCCTAGATCTGTCCTCAGTTAGATCTACTCTTCTCAAAAAATTAACATAACAGAACTAGTTACTTTCTTCACGGAAACAATTCATTACTTAATTCATGCATAAATAGTATTGATCCAATGGAATCGCACATGAAAAATACAATATTTCATATAAATAAATGTTCATAGCAAAGATAGATAAACTTTAAGCATAAACCAGAAATAACACAAATGCATTGATTTGGTCCAAAACTGTCTTTTATTAGTTTCTTCATTTCTAGTACAGACTCTTTGACCCTGCACACTCAGTTGTAAGGGTCCACGGACTCAACTACAGACTTACCAAGGCCTCCGCGTGCTCAGGTGCAGAGCCTTCCCCTTTGCCTAAGTACAGGAACAGAGTTTCCTACCTTAGTGCCTTTTCAACATACCATGACAAATTCCTACTATCGTACTCTCCCCTAGACTCGCTAAGACTCAAGTATTTATAGCCTCTTTCATTACAATACCATGGCCCATGGCTCATGGGTGAGTCTCTAACCATCCTATTACTTACCAAAAGAAGGGGTAATGCACTTTTGACTTCTATTTGACTTCACACTCCACTTCCACATATTGCAGATAGTTTACATTCTTTCACAAAAACTTTTACGAAATGCGACTCTATTTAGAAAAACTTGACCCTAGGGACCATATCACATATGCATTGATTTGATCCAAAACTATCTTTTATTAGCTTCTTCAATTCCAATACGAAATCTTTGACCCTACACACTCAGTTGTAGGGGTCCGCGTACCCAGCTATGGACTTACTAAGGCCTCCGCGCACTTAGCTGCGGAGCCTTCCCCTTTGCCTAAGTACAGGAATAGATCTTCCTGCCTTCGTGCCTTTTCAACATACCGTGACAAATTCCTACTATCGAACTCTCTTTTAGATTTGCTAAGACTCAAGTATTTATAACCTCTTTCATTACAATACCATGGCTCGTGACTCATGGGTGAGTCTCAAAACCATCATATTACTTACCCATAAAAGGGGCTAATGCCCCTTTGACTCCTATTTGACTTTGCACTCTACTTTCACATATCGTGGAGACTTTACATTCTTTAACAAAATGTGACTCTATTTACCAAAACTTTACCCTAGAGACCATATCCCAACACAAAGCCCAAAACAAGCTTGGATGCCTCAAAGTTTCTTCACCAATACCTTAAGGAATTTTCCTATCTCCACTTACCTGTCTAGGACTTCCCGGAGAGTAAACCACCTCCACCACCAAACCTTGGGAATTTTCCTAAGACCACTTTGCCTGGTTCCAAAACCTTCTGAAAATCTAAAACTCAACCAAAAAAGAATCCCATCACACCATGGCTATCAATGAAATGGTAAGACAAGGATGAAATCACTCTCAAACCCAAAAAAAACCCATGTTAATGATAGCAAATGAACCGAATGAGTGAATTAATGTACCACACATTGACAAATCAGTGACAAAACCACACATGCAACCTGTTACATGTAAAATCCTTCTACTAAATTTGCTTGATCCAACCTTTATTGGTTGTCCTTTACTTTCATTGTCCTTCTTTGGATTCACTTTGCTTGCTTACTTAACTTCTCCTCTTGGTTCTAGATTTGAGAATTTTATGAGGAGTGGCCTTAACTGTAAAATAATATCCTATACGAAAATCCTCTTGGGATGAACCATGAGAGATTGATAACAACATAGCAACAAGCTTACCATCTACACATCTCAGCAATAATCTATCATATGAGTTGTGATAGAGCATCGTTTTCAAAATCAAATACTTAGAAGAATCTAAGACTAAATGTCTAAATTGGAATATATCCAAATTATCAAAACATTTTTGGCCTTGAAGATAAAAAACAAGGTTGTTGTACTAGTAGGGGTGGTCTACTACATCAATCAATTGCTCATTGATTGAAAACAAGTTAGAATGTGAGTCCTCATCGTTACCTGAAACACTTGGCTCAATTTATTGTGCTAAATGTAATGCCAAGCCCTATCCCTTTATGGTTTTGGAAGTTGAAATTTTCAAATCAAGTTCTTGTATCTTGGCCAACTAGTGGGAAAGTTTCCTGAAAGAAAAGTTTGTGACAGGTGAAATTTAACAGTAGGTAAAGGGACTTGAACCTATGTATGTTTTCCAAAAATTTAATGCCTTAATTTTTCAATTGCCTTTACTAAAGAAAATGCATATTTCACAATTAAACATGACTTTAACTCCTCGTTAGAAAAGATTTGACTCATAAAAGCAATCAAATGTTTGTTCCCTAGATCACTTTTTTGCATAATAATTCTAGATACATGTTCCTTTGTGGCATTAGTGTAATTCCCCGCACCACATTTACCCACTTTTACAAGTCCTCTGGGTGAATGTGAAATTAAGTGCAACTATGACATGACCCAACTCCAAGCATCAATTATGGAAGTGGAGCTGGATATTGAAAGTTAATGACCATGAATTGACATCCTATAGGTCTTACGGGACACATAGGGGCCAAAGTACTACCCTAGGTGACCAAAATTTGAGTTGGATAGCCTTTTCAGTGACCTAGGCCCACAACCGCATGCACAATCTTGCAAGGGTATAGTTATGAACCTACAACCACATGCACAAGCCTGCTTGAGTGCAATTATAGCCCAAAATCCTCATATGAGAGGGTGCGGTCCCAAGATATGAGCCACAATTATAGGCTAGCTTCCATACCACTGACCAAAACTTCCTGAGACTTCTTAGAATGATAAATGACATAAGGACAATACTAAACATAAAAGACTTGAAAAATAACTTGACTTGACCAAGCCTAACCATGAAATTCATTTCGTCAAACATATAAGGAACATGTAAGCTATAGGTCATGAATGCATATATGATAATAGAAGTATGGAACTTATCTGAGAATCACTAAGAAGGTCTAATTCTCTCTGATAACGGATACAATAATTTTTTTTAGTCCATGCATTCATTAACCATCACATACTTATCATATCATAATCAAGTTATAACTAGAGCACATTACAAAAGCATGCTTATAACCAACATATAACCATGAAAAAACAACCATGATATCATCATAATAACATGTATAAGTGCTCATCAATTACAATAGGAAAATAACCCTTGTTAGCTTATGCAAAATCTAACGAATTCAAGGACCTCCACATACCACTCAACCATAGATTGAGCTGAACCAAATCTTCCTTTTAGCCAATAACCCACATTCCATATTACAAGCATGGATGTGGAATATCAAGACATAAAAAACTAGGCATTCTGAGAGATTAAACCACCTCCACCCTTAGGATACCGCGAACTTGCCAAAACCTGTCAAGTGATCACAAAGCCCAAAATAAGATTGGACGCCTCAAATTTTCTTCACAAATACCTTAGGGAATTTTCCTATCTCCACCCACCTATCAAGGGAATCTTGAAGATTAAACCACCTCCATCCCCAACCCTTGGGAATTTTCCTGAGACCACCTTACCTGGTTCCAAAAATTTCTGGCAATCTAAAGCTCAACCAGAAAAGAATCCAATCACACCATGGCTATCGAGGAAATGGTATGGCAAGGATGGAACCACTGTCAAACCCAAAAATACCCATGCTAATGATAGAAAACGAACCAAATGAATAAATGCATGTATCATGCATTCAAAAATCAGCTACGGAACCACACATGCAACCTCTTACCTGCAAAATCCTTCTACTGAATTTGCTTGATCCAACCTTTCTTGATTGCCCTTTACTTTCCTTGTCCTTCTTTCGATTTCCTTTGCTTTCTTACTTACTTTCTCCTCTTAGTTCTATTCTCTCTTTGAAACTATACCAAATCCAAATTGAAAAAAATTGTGAACTAATCCTTAGAAGCCTTTTTATCATCGAGGCCTCTATTTTCTTCATTTTCCTCTATTTTTCCTCAATTTTCCTCCTCGTGAGAATTTGTGATATGTCTATCCCTTTTCTCCTATTTTCCTTTACTTTGATAAATAAATTCCAATTAATGTTTCTTTTCATAAACCGATAGTGGCACCCACTAAGATGCTTTGCCCCACATTCAACTTGAAATACGCTTTGGGTGACCTTAGTCATATTTTTCCTTTATTATGCTTTATTACATGAACCTTTAACCTAGGGTTGTTACAATTAGTATAAATAATGAATTCTTAGTTGAAATCCATTTTGGCAAAGATATGAGTAGATGCAATAACTTCTTTGTTATTTATAAAAGCCTTTTGAGTAAAATTGTCCCATTTAAACTCTTGTTTCTACTTACTTAGGTTATGAATAGGCTTGACTATCTTAGTAAAGTCGCTTAAAAAACTTCACACAAATCTAATCTTACCCATAAAAGATTGAATTTCCTTTTTAGAGCTTGGTGGGGGAATATTTAATTGCAGCAATCTGATCAAGATCAATGCTAATGCCTGCTTCTGAGAACTGGTCAACGCAGGACCATAGAGATTTCCCAGTGCAAAGGGTGTGATGTATCTCACCTACCACATGCAAAAAGTGCGATGCATATTAGAAAGCCCTTCTGTAGGGTGCGATGAGCGAGAGTAGACAAATGGCACAAGTAGTTTGCTAAGCGGAGAACCTGAGAATCTTTTAGAAGCTTCTCATTTGACACTTGCCTCCCTGAGTTCACCCAGGGATGAATAAGAGATCTAAAATCTCCAAGTGGAACCAAGAACTACCAGAGAGATGACACTAATCAAAATCCTAGAAGCTGACTCACCCCCCTGCAAATATCTATAAATGGATCCCTCATCCCATAGATCCAAAGGTTGAAATTTGGTAATTTGCAAAGAGGTGCTACTGGTTTCTCTTTGAAGACATTGTTGGGTGATCTTGCTTTGTGTGAGGTTAAGAGGGCTTTCAAGTTGGGAGGATGGCACCGGGTCAGACCAAGTGGTTGTAATCCTCTCTTCTACTACTTTTACTAATAAAGCTATTTGAGTTTTCCTCCATATTCTTGTGTATCTATGAATATTGTGTTGATATATGCATTTGTATGGTCAATATATTTCTGATCCTATGTTGTTTATAGTGAAAGATCTCTATGCTTTGATGGTATTATGTTGTTGTGAATCTATAGGTGCTCTTTGAAGCGGGACAAGTAAGGAAAGGAAACAAGCAAGGAGCCAAGCGGAAGACTGAGGTTGGTACTCTTTGCTTCTTTCTCATCTCTCTCTCGTAAAGGAAAAAAAAGTGACTTTAATCTGTTTGTTTCTAAGATAGCTACCCGTCTTAGTGGGACTAGCAGCTCTTCATAGACACTAGAATTCCCAGTAACAAAATGGCGACTCCACTGGGGAGCGATTAGTTTGATTGCTTGTCTCTATTTGTTTGATTCATAAACCACAGACGGAGCCTGAAGTTAAGCCAACTAGCCTTCGAACTGCATTTGCTATGCAAGTGCAAAGTTGATCAACGCTGCTTCAGTCAATCTTCGGGTTTGTTTATGAACTGAACAATTGACTTGCAAACATCCTAAGTGTCCTAGAGGTAGCTTGAGTAACCTCATTAGATCAGCCCCTGTAATTTGTAGTTATTGACTATCATTTGCTTGGCCTAAATCCCTGAACTAAACTGCAAACTGTGACAAAAAACCAAGTTAAAGTCTCCTCCCTGGACCATCGCACCCTATCTTCTTGGGAATCTGGATGCATCACACCTCCTGTGTGCAGCAGATGGGATGCATCCCTGTTTCCCTGTGTTATAGGTGCGATGATCAGACAAGACTAAATCTACCTCAAAATTTTGGCTTTTCTTCATTCTCTTCAGTTTTATTCAGGAGTTTTTCTGTCTGTGATTAGTAGACCACTTTTGAAACCCCATTTCTTTGCATCATCCAACCTCAATTGTACAAAGAATTGTGAATGTTTTTATGTATTGTGCGCCATTTACAGTTCTCTTTTACAAAGAAGTAGCTTAATCGAACTATCGTCTTTTGATTTGAAAGTGTCTCAAGTGTCATTTTCAGTCAAAGAAAAGAATACTTCTCTTTTTGATAGACGATTACACTGTTACTCTTGTATTTGATCTGAATTTATAAGTATTTCAAGTGTCAAAAGCAGTTTTCAATTCAAAATCACAAAGTGTCGTCTTGCCTTCCTGTCATTTTCTGAAAAGAAAATCATTAGTATTGTCGCTTTGAAAGAACAGATAATTCAAATTTGTATTTAGCATTCTTTTTGTCAATCACACATTAAGAAAGAAAAAAACAAATACATTGCATGTGCATTTCCATTTAGACTGCTTGTTTATTTTGAATTAGGATAGTGCATCTAGTGTGTGCTCACTGCTCTATGTTGAAAGCATTTCGTTTCTATTTCCTTAGTAGTTAGGATTTTCATTGCAAAAATAAGATTAAATCACTGTTTGTCATCTTAGATTGCATTTTAGGAATTGTATATCTACATCACGCGGTGAACCTGAAAGGAAAATTTCTTAAGAAATATCAACTATAAAATAAATTGAATGAACATAAAAACGCTTTGGAACCTAACGCACAACATCTAGAAGTCTAGGCTAGAGATGTATTCCAGCGTTGTAAAGCCTGGTAACTGTCGCTTTCATCGTAGGTAGGGTGATTCCTCCTCTTTGAGATGACAAGTTTCAGTACAGACTTGTGCTCCCACATACCGTCGAGTATATAATGGGAGACCATAATAGGCTATATCCTTTATCCTTAGGAAGTCGTGTCTACCGCCCTACCGATCACAATGCACTAAACACAGCTTTCCGGAAGATTGACTGTCGTACCGTAAAATGTATTCTACAGTTTTGCGATTGGTTTGGTAATCCCTCTGTCTAGATTTCCAGAGTAGTCTCTTTCATTCCTTTTCACACTCCTTAAAGGAAAAGGTCCATCTGAGCACTTGTCACTTCAGGCTCATTAAAAATCAAAGGCGACTAGAGTCATCTTTAGCTTTTTCTCAACTCTTAAAAATTGAAAAAGCAAGTTGTGTCAAAGCATCTAAAATTCATTTAATTCGGAATAACATTTTTCCCCTCTTATTTTGAGTTGATTGAATAATCCACAATCGTGGAAGAAAGTAAATCAAAATCCTGTTGTTCACGGAGACTGACGAGTCAACCATCTTCGACTCTGGAAACGAAACCATTTTGAGCCAAGCAAACTCGTTTAACTGGGTCAAAGTCTCTTGGTTTGTTTGAAACTTGTGTTTCAACATCCTCTGAGACTCCGATTACTCCAACCATTTCTGGTATCCCTGCCTCTACATAAGAATTTATGCAGTTACAAGAGGACATTGGAACTGATCCTAGTGTAATAGTAAATACCTCGATTCCTAAACCAGCTCCATCTAGAGTTGATTCGGAAGGTGTTACCCCTCTAGTATCTGTCGCTGCGGAATCTATACCTTCTTCAGCACCAGAAATATTTTACGGACCTAACGGTCTGCCTCTTCCACCCGAATTGATTGCTATAGAAGAGATTACAGAGGATCTCCCGTCCAGTATTCCATCACATTTTGGGACTGGGATCCACCTATATCCTTCTACTTCAGAAGTTAATAGCCCTTCATCGCAAGTTCCTGTAGAATAGCTGGGAAGTCTTTTGGATAGACTCGATATGTCTGGACAACCATCGACATCTAGGACTGTGTCGTCCGATACAGTGGTAGTAGAACCTCTTGCCACCACTCCGATGATGTTCACTGGTATACCATCTATCCCAACTAGCCCTCGACCGCTAGAAGGAGTCCACCCAGGGACTGTTTCGACAGTATGGTATGTTCCCATTTGTTCATCTGGTATAGTATCTGGAATCTCTTATGTTGAATCTCAACAAATCAGTCCTTCACAACAAATTCAATTTGGGCAGTCTGGTCTCCAAAGGTCAATCATTCCTTTGAGCACTGGATTGCCGCCATATGGAGGGCACTACACCCTTTCATTGTTCCCTCTGGGAGAACAACCATATGAAGGTTCACAACTGAATTTAGGTCAAATTGGAATCACATCCAGTGGTTGGGTGCCAATGCTGCCTCAACAACCAAGAGTTGTATACTCAATGCAACCGAGTCTACCTGTGTCAAATATCCCCACTACACTAGCTATTGTGACAGTGTCACAAGTACAAGCATTGCCTGTTGTATGCCAACCACAAGTTTCTCAGGTCATTGTACAACAGCCTCTTGTCTCCGCGACACAACCACAATCGCCAGTTAGTGGCTCCTTAACTGGAGCGACTCAGGCTCAAATAGGTACTATTACCCCTCATCTTGGTCAAATGTCCAGTATTGGGCAATAGCAAATGGTTTCGCAACCATGGGTGCTGCAACATCAATAATCGCAATTCCAACAAGCTTACCAAGGACCTGAGCAGCAAAACTTTGCAGGTAATGGGCAGCCGTATATTCAAAATGGTTATCACCAATCATCTCAAATTGGTTATGCCCAACCACCTTATCAAATTTATCAGCATGAAATGCATTATGCTGGTATGCAAAGAACCACTGCTCAGGCAATCCCATCTTATCCTGGGTATGCTTCGCCGAACCTAAATCAACAGTTTCCCTTCATGGCGACTCTAGAGTTACCAGATCTAAATCAGCTAACGAATGATCCAATAACTTATGCCCCTTGGTGGCCGGCGATTCCTCATAAACTTCCGTCAGATATTCCTAAATTTGATGGAAATCTGGGTGAAGACCCGTCGAATCATGTGATGACCTTTCATCTGTGGTGTTCGTCCAACACTCTCAATGATGATTCAATTCAACTTCGCCTTTTTCAGCAAACGTTAACTGGTCCAGCAGCAAAGTGGTATATCGAATTTCCTAGAGCTTCATTCGATAACTTTAGCGCCCTTGCCACAATCTTTTTAACCCCTTTTCAATTACCAATAAGGTATGAAACAGGAACAGAGCTTCTTACCAATTTCAAACAAACAACAGCCACTCACATATCCGATCATATTTGTGAATTGTGACGTCGTTGTAAAATGGTGAAAACATATGTTCCTGATCAGCTACTAGCTGAATGGTTTATTAAGTCATTGTTACCTTCTATTACAGAAGATGTGGCAAAGGGAGGGGTCATCACTGAAGAGCAGGTTATTGCTCGTGCGCAATATCTAGACTTG
The DNA here is from genome assembly GCA_031772625.1 of Pinus tabuliformis. Lineage (NCBI taxonomy): Eukaryota > Viridiplantae > Streptophyta > Pinopsida > Pinales > Pinaceae > Pinus > Pinus tabuliformis. Next base: position 1,847,488,644 of record CM062816.1, read on the forward strand.
ATCTATACTCAGTCTGGAACGCTCTACGACAAAATCCCCGATGCTCCTAGACCAAAGTTTTCTGTTCCTCCTCCTCCTAAATCAAACAAAGACTCTCATGCTGGCAATGGCGTGATAGGTATGACAAGCACGAAATCAACAAAGGCTACATCTAAGAAAGCCCGTAAGGTTTCTGATCAAAATGCAAATGAAGAAATTCTAGCCTCGGAGGTTAATGCCATGTCAACTGACAAAGGCAAAGAACCGAAGCAACCAGGAGGTAAGAAGAAAGGGAAGAGCAAAAAGAATAAACAGGATGATTCGTCTCCTGAAAAATCTTCTGCAAACCCTTCTGGGCAAAAGAAACCTACTCAGCCATGCCTCATATGTGATGACGATCATTGGACGAGAGATTGTCCATATAAAGCTGAAGTTAAGAAATTCCTTAAGAATCCAAAAGCCTCAGCAGTATTGACTGATCCGTTTCCAAACCCAGGAACCAATCTGGTTGCTAGTGACAATCCTTCCCCATCCCAAGTCCTTATGCTGTCCATTTCGAAACAGCAAAATGATGCTTTGATATCAACAAGGAATAAAGATTACGGGAATCCACAGCTGTCGAACAAAAAGGCTACTGATCAACCTAGTAATTCGACAACAACTTCGACCAAAGTTGTGCCACCCATCATTCCTGAGCTAACGATAAAGCCACCAAAGGGAGTTGTACATAAATTGACATTTAATCCTCGTGCCAGAGCGGTGCATAATTATAATATAGTAGAATACCTGGCCCAATTGCCGTCCGCTATGTCGACACTTGAGGTACTGCAAAATTGCCCCTCCCAAAAGCAATCTTTATTATTAGCAATAGGTGGGATTGACCCAACGGATTCCAATCTTGTGGCCTATAATCATAAAGGATATGACCTGCAGTTACCAGCTCAACTCGCTTTCCTCATTCAAGTGAAATCCCTCAACAAAACTGTTCATCGAACAATTATTGATGAGGGGGCATCTACATGTATTATGTCCACGAGTTGCTGGAAAACTTTAGGCTCACCACCCTTGTCGCGATCGTCGACGATGTTAAAATAATTTGATGGACGAACATACACTACATACGGGATTTTAAGTAACTTGCAAGTCGAACTGGGGGGAAAAACAATAGAAATTAATGTGGAAGTTATCGATGAAAACCTCGATTACAACATCCTACTGGGACAGCCCTGGATTTATGCTATGGCTGCCGTTGTGTTGACATACTTCAGAAAGATTGCATTTCCCTTTCAAGGGGGGATTACAATCATCGACCAACAAACATTCCTCCCCAACAGTTCGCATGTTACGGGAAGCATTCCGATGATCCACGGAAGTTCTTAGTCGCTTCAAAATATCATAGTAGGCCTACTAAAAGACCCGACATTGATGGGTACGTTTTCCCTACCGCCTCCAAACAACTTGGAGGAAGTGGAAACAGTGGGAACCTGCAATATGGTATCTTCCATTTAGAAGATGTCCGAACACGGTATTAGCATGGATCGTCACTAGGTGTTGCCTCCAAGCTCATTAGAAATATTATAGCAATCAATGTTCTCGCCATGGGAGGCAAACCCCAATGAACGCTCGTTAAGCATTTGGGTAGATAGGTCTAAAGAGTATGGTACCTCTTCAGATCCTTGGTCGCAAGTACATTCTACAGACGAAGGAATTGTTCAGTCAATGAACATACAGGGGGCACCATGGGAAGATTGCCACCATCGTTCCGATCTTCCGAATTACAACGAAGATTACTCCAGCGACCTTAATCATCCATCAGTGTTTGATTTTCTATCAAATACTGCAAACACGGTGGATTCCAAGTGAAATCTATCCAATATTGAAGAAACTATCGCCATAAATATTTCGACCAAAGCAGATGTTGTAGAAAATATTCATGTCGGTAAATCTTGTTCTTCTTCAGAACTAGAAGTATACTACGCTCTCTTTCGTGAATTTAGAGATGTATTTGCATGGTCATACGAAGAAATTCCAGACATCGACTCGAGCATAGTTGAACACGAAATTAAGATGTATCCAGATGTCAAACCAGTAAGACAGCGGCTTTGGCAGGTACACCCAAAGAAAGCCACTGCCATCAACGTAGAAGTTGAAAAACTTTTTCATGCTGGTTTCATTTACCCAGTTCCTCTAACTGATTGGGTATCAAACATTGTTCCCGTGATGAACAAGCAAGGAAAAATTAGAGTGTGCATTGATTACAGGGATGTAAACCAAGCTTGTCCAAAGGACAACTATCCTACACCCTTCATCGACCAGATAATTGATGAATGCGCTGGATGCGAAATATTTTCATTTATGGATGGATTTTCCGGGTATAATCAAATAAATATCTGCCCACAGGACCAGTCAAAGACTGCATTTATTTGTCCGTGGGGCACATTCGCGTACCGTAAGCTACCTTTTGGTTTAAAGAATGCAGGGGCAACTTTTCATAGGGCAATGAATTATGCCTTCCACGACATCAAGAACATCATTCAACCATACCTCGACGATCTTCCGACTCACTCGCGAAAGTGGACCGATCATCCGCAGCATTTGAGAGCAATATTTCTATGTTGCCGACACTACAAAATAAGACTCAATCCACACAAGTGTGTGTTTTGCATCGGTTCTAGTCATTTACTTGGCTTTGTAGTTTCTAAGGACGGAATTCGTCTCGACCCATATAAGGTTCAGGCAATCATAGATTTACCTCCACCTTAAAATTTGCTTCAGATTTAGAAACTCCAAGGGAAAGCAAACTTTTTGAGGAGGTTCATTCCAAATTATGCTGAACTTGCTAAAGATTATACATGTCTTTTGAAAAAATAAGTACCCTTCAACTGGGATCAGGTTGTGCAAGCTTCCTTTGATGCTCTAAAGGAATCCCTAATAAAAGCATCATTAATGTACGCTCCTGATTATCAAAAAGACTTTAACCTATATCTGGCTATAGTAGATACGACCATCGCAATGGTTTAGTTCAAGAAGACAATGGAATCGAGCATCCTATTTATTATTTAAGTCGAAACTTAATTGATACAGAAAGAAAATACTCATATGTTGAAAAGCTAACTCTCGCTACCGTTCAAGCAATACAGATATTTTGACACCATGTTCTCTTTCGAAAAACTACCATTTTGTCAGATTGCAACCCCATGACTTATATCTTGTCACGACCAGTTGCTTGGGGGAAATATTTAAAATGGATAGCAATTTTGCAAGAGTTTGATATGGAATTCATAAAATCCAAATCAAAGAAAGTTCTAGTTTTCGCAGAGTTACTATGTGATTTCCCATCGTCATCCAACGATTCAACATCCAAAACAACAATCGTGGATGAATCTTTGTTTCTAATATCTTCAAGCGATCTGTGGTATGGAGATATAATCATTTATCTCCAAACCCAAACATATAGGTCTAATACCTCTCACTCAGAACAGCGACGTACTCGATACCAAGCAAAAGACTACATGATCGTCGGTGATACGCTTTACCGTCGTGGTGTTGATACTGTTCTGCGGAGGTGCCTCACCCATGAGGAGGCCGAAAAAGTCCTGAATGATTATCATTCAGGTGCATGTGGGGGGCACCAATCTGGTTATGCTATGGCACAAAAGATTTTACGAGCAGGATACTTCTGGCCAACAATGTTCAAAGATTGCATAACCGCAGTCAGAAGTTGCCATGCTTGTCAAATCTTCGACCGCAAAACCAAAATACCACCCACACCTCTGAAGTCACTAGTTTCTGTTGGGCCATTCGCCAAATGGGGCATATATTTCATGCAATGTAACCCCACCTCGGTCGGGGGGCATGGGTATATCATAGTCGTAGTTGACTATTTTACGAAATGGGCCGAGGCGCTGCCTACATTAAACAACAGCGGCGAAACGACCGCTCTTTTCTTCTTCAATCATGTAGTCGCCAGGTTCGGCATTCCACAAGATATAGTCACAGATCATGGATCGCATTTCCGCAATCACATGATGGTTGAATTGGCCACCAAATTAGGACTGTCCCATGACAACTCTACTCCATATTATCCGCAAGCAAACAGGCAAGTTGAAGCGATCAACAAAGTCCTCAAAGGCATGTTGTAAAGGATGATTGGAGTTCATAAACGGAGTTGGCACCTAATCCTATACTCAGCCTTGTGGGCATACCAGATGTCGGTAAGAAATGCGACTGGGTTTACACCCTTTCAGCTGGTGTATGGCTTGGAAGCAATCTTACCAGTTCAGTGTGAGATTTCATCTCTCAAGCTCGCAGTCGACCTCCTCCCCAGAACTTCAGAGGAAGAAGCTCGTTTCTTAGAATTAATCCAACTAGATGAAACTCATCATGATGCCGCCTTGGCTAATGAAGTGCATAAGAAATGAGTCAAAGCGCAATTTGACAAGAATATCAAATCGCGCGTTTTCTCGGAAGGTGATCTAGTCTTGCTCTATGATCAGGAATTCGATAAATTGGGAGCAGGTAATTTCCAGTCTTTGTGGATGGGTCCCTATATTGTTAAGCATGTATTAGAAAAATAAGCCTATGAGCTAGTAGATTATGACGGAATTTCACTGTCACAACCCCGAAACGGGTTGTACCTTAAGAGTTACTATGCTTGACTCGGCATGGTAACCTCTTCATATGCTTTTGTTACATTTTGTTTTCATTAAGAGTGATCGTTTTGGTTAGGTAATCCACTTTTGCATTTTGTTGTAGATGTCGAACCCATTGGAATCATCTGTTGGATATGCCAATGGGGCGAGTCATAGTACGCGGAACCTATCTTCTGCAGCTTGGGCCATCTTTGATCCAAGCGGCGAGTTAGTAAGTTTTATAGGGGTGTGTATTGGTTAATCAACGAACAACATCGCTGAATATAGTGCATTGATAGAAATCCTCTCTGATGCCATCGCGCATGGCATACGCCGACTTGTTGTCAGGCTAGACTCACAGCTCATCATTCTACAGCTTACAGGCATCTATTCCGTTCAGAATCCAGCTATATATCACATGTTCCTAAGGGTCAAGATTTTGGAAAGACAGTTCGATTCTATTCAATATCAACATATTTCTAGAAACTTAAACACATTAACCGATTCATTAGCAAATTATGTGTTAGATAGACATTTGCAACATTTGTAAAAGAAAAGCATTTTGTCAATAAACTCCACCGGGATAATATAACTTAACCAAAATAAAGCTCCGAAAATCAAAAATATATATATATAACTATTTATAGTTTGTACATAGTGTTCTGTGTCCAGGACAAAATCAGTCATATGACCCAAAAACTCAAAATGCAAGGGGGCACCCTAATATAATGGTGGTCATGATAACTAGTCACCGCTTGTGCAATCATGCATAAGAGCCTGGTCCATCGGCTCAGCATGCCAGTGGTATGGCACTGTAATCTCGGTCCTCACATCCGGAATGCCAAGGGTGAGACCCTCGATCTGATCCTACAACACTGTAAGGGTCTCGAATACATCCAGGTTGTAAAGAATGGCCCTCCCTACAGCCTCTCCTGCTGGAACGATAACTACTCCTCTGGGGCGCGCTGCTGGTCGCACTGGCCCAATATCTTCATAATCACATGAGTTTTGATTAGTCTTGATAAACATTTAAAAAACACAAGAACATTATGAAAATGATAAACAGAGATATGGTCAGAGATTTTTACCCATGACACCCCACTACTCACCAGTCGGCAGCACCAAATCCGGGTCACCCCGGAAATCCATCCCAGGATATGGATACTCGGTATAAACCATCTGCTAACGGTTGAACCACTCAAAGAGGCATCAGAGATTGAAACCTATGGTTGACCAGCATGTCTGGCCATAAGGTCAACCCATCTCTGCATCCGTGGCTCAGTCGGTAGTGGTAGGCCAAGTGAAATGTACTGTGGTTGCATCAGTGGTATCTTCTCCAAGGTGAAAGTGGTCAGAATAGAACCATAGCCAAAGTTCTTGGATCTTCCATTTTTCACCTTGGTAAGTTGTTCTTTGATAACTGGAAGTACTGCATCACACCAGTTGAATACCTTGGGTTCGAGACATTCCAAGGCATACCACATATAGGACCTGTTGGCCAAGTGAAGGGCCGCACTACCAGCCAATCTAGTAAAGGTGAATAAAATAGTCCTCAAAGGTCAGTCAATGACATCTTGGATACTGATCTTACCGTCCCTACTCAGTTGAGATCCTTCCCTATAGTATCAACGAATATAATCCCTCACGGATTCACCACCATGGGAAGAACCTAATAGTGAGAGAGGGGCACCACGCCTCGATAAACCGGTCAAAAAGTAGATGTCCTCAACAGTCATGGGGATGGATTTTCCTCTTATCTGGAACACTTGGTTGGTAGGATCCCATGCATCGAGGAAATATTGCAACAAGTTGATTTGTTGCCTCATGCTGGAAATGCAAAAGAACTTCAGCAGGCCACAGTCCTGCAATGCAGTTACCGTACCTGGATCATGTAGGGAAACCATGTCCTCTTCTTCATGCTCACATTCATGCCATGTAACAACCATTTTTCTCTGATGAATCTCTGAAAAACAAACAAGAGAAGAGTCAGGGTCCTAATTTGGCAAAAAACAGGCAAAATTTAAGTGAAAAATCAGTGCAAAAGTTTTCATCCTTGCGCCCATTACACCCTATATGTGTACACAGTGCGACGCATACATTCTGGCCAGTGGTTAGCTTAAGATGCATCGCACCTTTCGATATACACTAAGCGCGATGGGGGCAGAATGAAATGTTCAAAACCCAGGGGCCCAGAAAAGCAGGAAAACATGCTCAGAATAAAAAAGGGAAAGAACGCAATTGAAGAGCTTAGGTTTAGCTCCTACCTGGTCTAGACGGCACCGAAAATCATCCACAGAATCTCCTGAAATCAGCTGGTGAAAATCAAAGGGGAAAACGCCTCCAGAGCTCCAACAAACACAACTCCAAATGAAATGGTAAAATGAGGGGTCAAAAACTATTTTTAAGTTACCTTTCACATAATTTAAGTAGGGAATTGGTTTTTTAACTCATTTTTCAAGCATACGTCCTCATTTCTAATCAGTTTGGAGCAATTCAACAGGTAGTACAACCGTCAAAAGAACATAGTGTTAACGGTGAATCTAATATCAATGACCATTATCACAAGTAGTTTTACGCGAAGTTCAAGCTCGTTAAAAATTAAACCTAGCAATAAGCATATGTTCCACTAGAGTTTAAGCTCATTAAAAAATGAACCCACCTCTGGTAAATAACCATTGTGAATGCATTATCATCAGCTTTTGAGCCTTGGTCGTGTTCTTACCATCAACTCCACTATGTTGTTGCTGATCATTCGCCTCCATTTGATTGTTTACCCCTTTTGAGGAACAGTTGCGATGAGTGATCCTATTAGCCACCTTCTTTACACTGTCGTGATTGGAAAGTTCCAAACCTTACCTGGAACCAGTTGCTATTTTAAAACATCACTCGTTCCTCAAAAAATGAGTCTCCTTTAATCTCTTTTCATCTGACTCATAAAATATGAAAAGATTGCCAAGAAATTGGCCTCTCCAGCTCGTTAAAAGTTATTGGAAGTGCTATCCCTCCTCTAGATTTTAATCTTTTTGGACCTGAGGGATTATTACGCAAAAAGATCGAGCATTTGTCTTGTTCAGCTCATTAAAACTATCGAAAAGTCATCCCTTTCGCATTGTTTTGTACTTTTTCGGACTTAAGGGATTATGTTACGAAAAAGGAATATTGGAGTCTTCTTTCCATCTCTTTTCAGACTCTCTAAAATTGAAAAGGATTGAGTTATCCTTGTCGTTAAACTCGTTAAAATAATAGCGAAAAACTTGTCCATTCAGACAAGAGCGATTTTCACTATCACTAAGCTCGTTAAAACATAGCGACGGGTTTGCCCGAAGGGAAAATTATAGAACAAACATATGTTATCCTCCTCAAGCTTGACAAAACAAAGAGGTACTGGTTAGAAATGACTAGGGAAAATTGGGAAGAAAACTTGAAGAAACTTTATTGGTAGCAGGTCGCTCTTGAACATGACACTTTCACTCCATCACCATGATTGAGTCAGGTTGGGTTATTCCGTTCACCGATCATATCACCATTGGTCCACCGTACCATCCACTTTTGGGGTTAACGCTACCAATCCATTTCAGTGTCACCAATATGTTCAAGAGAAGTCGCTCAGAGGATTCACCTACCCAACTTGTTTCTCATCTACTACAATACCTTCACGCTTCATTCTTTCATGACCGCCACCCTGAACCTTGTATCATCAGATCGTTTTCACCTCTACAAAATCATTTGCTCCATTCCGTGTCGTAGATGTGGGATCCATTAATGCCCTCCTACGACGGGTCACTTCTTGTCGACATCAGCTCATTATCCAAGAAGCTGACCTAGGGACAACCCTTCCAGTACTTTGAAGCTTGCATGCCTCAATGGCAAGTTTCTCACTTTCGGCGATAGGTTAACAGTAATGGCCTTCGACTGAAATATTTTTCATGGTGTTCGACATCAACTCATGTATTCACACCACGTAAATTGTACTGCAGTACCTTGAGGGTCATCATCATTATCGGTGATTCCTCTCGTGTCTATTAACAACTTACATCATTGGCTGGTAATCAGGCGATGTCTTTCCATGTTTGACATTAGAACATCTATTCACATGGATCGACTTGTACTTTGGGCGAATATTGAACGAGTTTTGAAGACCCCGGATCTAGTTTCATCCATCCGGGCTATGATATATTTAGGAAAATAAAGACATCAAATGTACATCATTGCTGCACAGATAATCATCCAAACTAAGGGATGATGGCTCTACCAAAATGATCAGTCTGCACACAGATGGTTGTCTGTCCTATGTACATGAAAATGAATTTATCAAGCTGAGCATGGGAATTCCTGCCTCAGCTAGATCATGAAAATATTATGAAGATAATGTATTGTATTGTATATTATTACAGGTCACCTTCTAGTGAGAAAAACCTCGAATCCTCACTATAAAGCATTTCACCCAACATCCAAAGATTTACGACCTCATGCTTTAGGGGGCAACTGTTATAGACATATTTGGGCACTGCAACCCCAATCACATATGTCCGTAAACCATGGGCTTCTAAGTCCCTAAAAGTGTTGTTTCATACCCTAAAGAAGTAAGGTCAGCTAATTACATCATCTCCCAGAAGTTTTCCATGAAACTCTACTCAGAACTGGTCAAAGTAGGACCATACAGACTGCCCAGTGCAAAGGGTGCAATGCATCTCACCTACCACATGCAAAAAGTGCAATGCATATTAGAATGCCCTTCTGTAGGGTGCGATGAGCGAGAGCAGACAAATGGCACAAGCAGTTTGCTAAGTGGAGAACCTGAGAATCTTCTAGAAGCTGCTCATTTGACACTTGCCTCCTTGAGTTCGCCCAGGGATGAGTAAGAGATCTAAAATCTCCAAGTGGAACCAAGAACTACCAGAGAGATGACACTAATCAAAATCCTAGAAGCTGACTCACCCCCCTGCAAATATCTATAAATGGATCCCTCATCCCAGAGATCCAAAGGTTGGAATTTGGTAATTTGAAAAGAGGTGTTGTTGGTTTCTCTTTGAAGACATTGTTGGGTGATGTTGCTTTGTGTGAGGTGAAGAGGGCTTTCAAGCTAGGAGGATGCGTTATCGGGAAATCTAGTGTCTATGCAGAGATGCTAGTCCCACTAAGACTGGTAGCTATCTTAGAAACAAACAAACTAAAACTACTTTCATTCTCCTTTATGAGAAGTATATAAGAGGGGAACAAAGGAGACCAACCTCTGTCTTGCACTTGGTTCCTTGCTTGATTCCTCTCCCTTCTGATAGATCTTTGCCACTCGCTTCATCGTCTACCCAGCTTCAAAGAGAACCTGTGGAATCAAAGCAGCATAACACTATCCAAGAACAGAGATCTACTATCATAAACAATATAGGACCAAATATATATTGACCACACAAATGCATATATCATCAATCATACAAGAATGTGGAGGAAAACTTGAATAACTTTATTAATATCAAGAATAGCAAAGAGGATTACAACCAACTGTTCTGACCCAACGTCACCCTCTCAGCAGGAAAGCCCTTCTTCACCTCATGAAAAGCTTAGATCAACCAACACTATGATGTTGCACCAAGAAACCAGCAACACTTCCTTACAAGATACAAAATTCCAGCCTCTAGATCTCTGGGATGAGGGATCCATATATATATGATTGCAGGGAGGTGAGTCATCTTCTGATATTTTATTAGTGTCCTCTCTCTGATAGTTCTTGATTCCACTTGGAGATTGATGATCTCTTACTCAACCCTGGGTGAATTTAGAGAGGCAAGTGTCATAGGAGAAGTTTCTGGAAGATTCCATGTCGAACCACCTTGCAAACTGTCTCTGCCATTTGTCCACTCTCGCTCATCGCACCTTGCAGAAGAGCTATCCAGTATGCATCGCACCTTTTACTCTAGGCAGCTGGGATGCATCGCACCTTCTGCACTGGGCAGTCTGTATGGTCCATATTTGACCAGTTCTGAGCAGTTTTCTGTGGAGAACTTCTGGGAGATGATGTAATCAGCTGACCTTGTTCCTTTAGGGTGCGAAGAAACACTTTTAGGGACTTAGGAGCCCTTGGTTTACAGACATATATGATTGGGGTTGCAGTGCCCAAAAATGTCTATAATAGTTGCCCCCTAAAGCATGAGGTCATTAATATTTTGATGTCGGGTGAAATGCTTTATCATGAGGATCTGAAGTTTTTTCGAGTTGGAAGGCGACCTATAATAAGATACAATACAATACATTATCTTCATAATATTTTCATGATCTAGCTGAGGCGGGCATTCCCATGCTTGGCTTTATAAATTCATTTTCATGTACATAGGATAGACAATCGTCTGTGTGTAGACTGATGATTCTGGTAGAGCCATCATCCCTTAGATTGGATGATTATCTGTGCAGCAATGATGTACATTTGATGTCTTTATTTTCTTGAATATATATCACAGCCCGAATGGATGAAACTACATCTGGGGTCTTCAATCTCGTTCGATCTTCACTCAAAGTACAAGTCGATCCATGTGAGAGATGTTCTGGAGTCGAACATGGAAAGACATCGCCTGATTACCAGCCAGTGATGTAAGCTATTAACAGGTGCGAGAGGAATCACCGATAATGACGATGACCCTCAAGGTATGACAGTACAATTCATGTGGTGTGAAAAAGGGACTTGGCATGGAACACCACGCAAAATCTTTCGGTCGAAGGCCATTGATGTAAACCTATCACCGGAAGTGAGAAACTTGCCATTGAGGCATGCAAGCTTCAAAGTACTGAAAGGGTTGTTCCTAGATCAACTTCCTGGATAATGAGCTGATGTCGACAAGAAGCGATCCGTTGTAGGAGGGCCTTAATGAATCCCACATCTATGACACGGAACAGAGCAAATGATTTTAATGGAGGTGAAAACGATCTGATGATATAAGGTTCAGGGTGGCGGTCATGAAAGAATGGAGTGTAAATGTATTGTAGTGGATGAGACACAGGTGAATTCTCTTAGCAACTTCTCTTGAACATACCAACGACACTGACATGATGGATTGGTAGTGTTAACCCCAAATGTGGATTTTGTGATGGACAAATGGTGATATGACCAGTGAACGGAAGAACCCAACCCGACTCGAATGCGGAGTGAAAGTGTCAAGTTCAAGAGCGACTTGCTACCAATAAAGTTTCTTCAAGTTTTCTTCCCAATTTTTCCCCAGTCATTGCTGACCAGTACCTCTTTATTTTTGTCAAGCTTGAGGAGGATAACATATGCTTGTTCTATAATTTTCCCTTCGGGCAAACCCATCACTATGTTTTAACAAGCCTAGCGATAGTGAAACTCATTCTTGTCTGTATGGACAATTTTGTCGCTATTAGGTTTTAACGAGTTTAACGACAAAGATAACTCGATCCTTTTCAATTTTAGAGAGTCTGAAAGGGACGTAAAGAAAACTCCAATAATCCTTTTTCGTCATATAATCCCTTAGGTCCGAAAAAGTATAAAATAATATGAAAGGGATGAATTTTCGGTAATTTTAACGAGCCGAACAAAACAAGTGCTCGATCTTTTTGTGTAATAATTCCTCAGGTCCAAAAAGATTAAAATGTAGAGGAGGGATAGCACTTTTGGTCACTTTAACGAGCTGGAGAGGCCAATTTCTTGGCAATCTTTTCATATTTTATGAGTCAGTTGAAAAGAGCTTAAAGGAGACTTGTTTTTCGAGGAACGAGTGATAAATTCGGGTAGCAGCTGATTCCAGGTAAGGTTTGGAATTTTCCAATCACGGCAGTGTCACAAGGATGGCTAACAGGATCACTCTTCGCAGCTGTTCCTCAAAAGGGCAAACAATCAAATGGAGGTGAATGATCGGCCAAAACAGAGTGGAGGTGATGATGAGAACACGACCAAGGTTCAAAGGCTGATGATAATGCATTCACGATGGTTATTTACCAGAAATTGGTTCATTTTTTAATGAATGAGCTTAAACTCTGAGGGAAACATTTGCTCATTGATTATGTTTAATTTTTAATGAGCTTGAACTCCATATAAAAACTGCTCAATCGAATCGTATAATAAGGATGTCTCATCTAAGATGCCATTTTTTATAGAGCTTGCACCTTACAAAGCTTTGCCCCGCATCCTTTCTTTATGCAAGTTAGGAAACGACCAATCCTACGAGTTTAAAGGGTTAGAGGACCTACAAATTTAAAAAATAAATGATCGCTCTTCGCTTGCATGCCCCTAGGTATAGCGAAAAATTTCCAGGTTACCAAAGATTGTTCCATCCACATTACAGACAAAACACTTCCTCGGCGATGTCTACCGAAATAAACAAAGGTGAGTGACGCAACTTGCCTCCACTCACATAACTTTGACGGAGGAATCTTATTCCAGTCTAATCTCATAAACCAGTCATATATCCTTCGTGGAAACCTACCCTATGCCCAAGGTTTTCCTACCGAAACAGACCAGGGTGCATGCCCCCTGGGTTTCAGTCATGTCCTCCCGAATCACTCGCGCTCATCAGGCGGACGGACTGGGGATTGATGAGACATTCCTTGCGTGAAAAGACCATTCAGGGATGGTATTTGACTATTTTCTATGTGTCAGCCGACGAATGAAAGCTGGTCTACGAGCTTGACCACTCTTCCTTCATGTGGAAAACACATTACTCTAAAGAGCGAGGAGACAGTGGCTCCCATGCAATAAATATAGTCGCATCCAAGGAGTAGATTATAATCTAGGGGTCCTTGAACTACCATTAAGTTCATGTGAATGGTTTCCTTCTCAATGTTATCAGCACATTGGGAAGGATCCCTAACGGTCGACTGGTTCCTTTGTCAAAGCCTGTTAGATTTCTCATCTCAGGCAAAAGCGATGGCGAACAAAGCGCTTTCCAAGTAGTTGAGGAAAGGATACTTACAGAAGCCCCTTCATCTATGATGGTACCGGCCATGACCATTATGTATATTTGTGCAATGATTCGAAATGGTACACTAGCTGGTAAACGGGGTCTGCCTAGTAGATTCCAATTGAAGGAAACAACTAGGCTGCTTGTAGGTGGGACCAAATAGACGGTCGGATATGACTCTGATGAACTTCCTTCCTGCTGTAGAGGAATGGGTAGACTACCCCCATGTTCATCGGAGTCTGTGTTTATGAAGAGAATTTGAACGGTGTCATTCTTGTTCCTTCCGGTGACTGTATCATCTAAAGATGGACCTTCTGAAGGCAAGACCGGGTCAACTGCCGCGTCGACCTTTTGAATTTCGTCTAGTGTGGATTTAGATGGTTTATCTTCAATGATAGACACTTCGATTGACCACAATGGCGTGTCAATCAGATTTTCAACTAGTGATGGACTTGGCAAGAGTTTCTTATATCCAGGAGGAAGCCGTAATAGTGAAACCGGACGGTCGTCCAAAACTCTTTTAGCCTCGTCTAGGAAGGGACAATGGTGGATGGCATGATCGCCTTCACACAGTTTACAAGGGAATTTACTTTTCCTTTTTTGTCCCGACACTTCCCTTTCACTAGTTGATGGTGTACTTTCAACATGATCATCAAAGGTTGTTGACACCGGATTGTGCAAACGAAGAGACCAGTCCCTTAAGATCCGAGGGATGCAAGGACAATCTCGATGATAGTGGTCTCCTTTGCAAATGACACATGGAGATTTAGGCTTCGACAGTGCAGTGTGTGGATTTTCACTAGATGATGCCTAGTTGCCCGTTTTTGCCTTTGGCTCCTTCTTCTTCTCTTTCTTCTCCTTCCCTTTCTTCTCCTTCTTAGCTACTTGAGTTTTGGCTTTACCAGCTTCATCAAGCGAAGAGGAAGGAGGAGAGGGAGAATCAGATGAAGTAGAAGGTTGGGGGGTAGCTTTGGTATCGTCTAGTTGCTGACTTGATTGCTCAGGAATCATGGTGTTCTGAACGACAGAGGTCGAGAAGATCCATATGGGCAGGCCGATTTTCAATCCTGGAAGCGACAATGTGGCCATATGGGGTGCACCAACATCTCCCCAAGAGGAGAAAGGACTAGGATTTCCTCCAAGGGGAAATCCTTGGTTGGTGGACTCCATTTTTCTCAACCTAAGGCCAACGTAGGGAAGGTGATATTTATTCTGATTAAAATAAATTTTAGACGCTTTGACACAACTTGTTTTTTCAATTTTTAAGAGTCGAGAAAAAACAAAATATGACTCTAGTCGCCTTCGATTTTTAATGAGCTTGAAGTGACAAGTGCTCAGATGGACCTTTTCCTTTAAGGAGTCTGAAAAGGAACGAAAGAGACTACTCTGGAAGTATAGACAGAGGGATTACCAAACCAATCGCAAAACTGCAGAATAATTTTTACGGTACGGCAGTCAATCTTCTCGAATGTTGTGTTCAGTGCATTGTGATCAATAGGGTGGCAGACATGGCTTCCTATGGATAAAGGAAATAACCTATTGTGGTCTCCCAACATATACTCGACGGTACGTGGGAGCACAAGTCCGTACTGGCACTTATCGTCTCAAAGTGGAGGAATCACCCAACCAGCAATGAAAACAACAGTTACCAGGCTTTATGACCCCAGAATATGTCTCTAGCCTAGAATTCTAAATGCTGTGCGTTAGGTTCCAAAGCGCTTTTAGATTCATTAAATTTATTTTACAGTTGATCCTGTTTAAGAAATTTTCCTTTCAGGTTCACCGCGTGATGTAGATATACAATTCCTAAAATGCAATCTAAGATGATAAACAATCGTTTAATCTTCTTTTTGCAATGAAAATCCTAGCTACTAAAGAAAGAGAGATGATATTATTTCAACATAGAGCAGAGAGCACACACCGTATGCACTGTCCTAAATCAAACCAACAAATAGTCTAAATGCAAATGCACATGCATGTATTTGTTTTCGGCCTTCTTAATGTGTGAATGATAAAAAGAAAGCTAAGCGCAAATCTGAATTATTTTTCAAAGCGACATTACTAACAAGCTTCTTTTCAAGACAAAATGAAGACAATGAAGAAACTTTGCGATTTGGAATTGAAAATGACACTTGCGACACTTCCGACACTTCGGAATCAAGAACAATCGGATTCTCTTCTATGACTGAAAACGACACTTGCGACACTTCCAAATCAAGAAACGACAGTTCGATTACGCTACTTCTTTGTAAAAGAGAACTGAAAATGGCTCACAATACATAAAATCATTTACAGTTCTTTGCACAATGGAGATGGAATAATGGCAAGGACGGGGGTTTCCACAGAGGTGTACTGACTACAGACAGGAAAACTCCTGAATAGAGCTGAAAAAAGTGAATAAAAACCAAAGTCTGAAGGCAAAATTAACCTTCTCTGACCATCGCACCTCTTACACAGGGATTCTAGCATGCATCCCACCTACTGCACACGGGAAGTGCGATGCATACTGATATCCTTGAAGAGAGGGTGCGATGGTACAGTGCGAGACTTTTGATCCAGTTCTTGATCACAGTTTGCAGCACAGTTCAGGGACTTAGGCCGAGCAAGTGATAATCAATAAATAAATCATAGGGGTAGATCTAAGGAGGTTACTAGAGCCACCACAAGGGCAATTAGGATGTTTACAAATCGATTGTTCAGTTTATAAACAAAACTCGGAGATAGACTGAAGCAGTATTGATCTACTTTGCACTTGCATAGCAAATGCAGTTCGAAGGCTAGCTAGCTTGACTTCAGGCTCCATCTGTAAGTTTATAAAACAAACAAATATAGATAAGAAAACAAGCTCTTCGCTCCCCAGCGGAGTCGCCAGTTTTTTATCGGGAAATCTAGTGTCTATGCAGAGCTGCTAGTCCCACTAAGACTAGTAGCTATCTTAGAAACAAACAAACCAAAACTACTTTTGTTTTCCTTTATGAGAAGTAGATAAGAGGGGAACGAAGGAGACCAACCTTTGTCTTGTGCTTGGTTCCTTGCTTGGTTCCTTGCTTGATTCCTCTCCCTTCTGATAGATCTTTGCCACTCGCTTCCTTGTCTACCCAGCTTCAAAGAGCACCTGTGGAATCAAAGCAGCATAACATTATCCAAGAACAGAGATCTACTATCACAAATAATATAGGACCAGATATATATTGACCACACAAATGCATATATCATCAATCATATAAGAATGTGGAGGAAAACTTGAATAGCTTTACTAATATCAAGAATAGCAAAGAGGATTACAACCAATTGTTCTAACCCAGCGTCATCCCCTCAGCAAGAAAGCCCTTCTTCACCTCATGGAAAGCTTAGATCAACCAACACTATGATGTTGCACCAAGAAACCAGTAGCTCTTCCTTACAAGATACAAAATTCTAGCCTCTGGATCTCTGGGATGAGGGATCCATATATAGATGACTGTAGGGAGGTGAGTCAGCTTTTGAGATTTGATTAGTGTCCTCTCTCTGATAGTTCTTGATCCAGTTGGAGATTGATGATCTCTTACTCAACCCTGGGCGAATTCAGAGAGGCAAGTGTCATAGGAGAAGTTTCTGGAAGATTCCATGTCGAACCACCTTGCAAACTGTCTTTTCCATTTGTCCACTCACACTCATCACACCCTGCAGAAGAGCTATCCAGTATGCATCGCACCTTTTACTCTGGGCAGGTGGGATGCATCGCACATTCTACACTGGGCAGTCTGTATGGTCCAGATTTGACCAGTTCTAAGCAGTTTCTTGTGGAGAACTTTTGGGAGATGATGTAATCAGCTGACTTTGTTCCTTTAAGGTGTGAAGCAACAATTTTAGGGACTTAGGAGCCCATGGTTTATGGACATATATGATTGGCGTTGCAATGCCCAAAAATGTCTATAACAGGATGGCGTTGGGTCAGACCAAGTGGTTGTAATCCTCTCTTCTACTACTTTTACTAATAAAGCTATTTGAGTTTTCCTCCATATTCTTGTGTATCTCTGAATATTGCTTTGATATATGCATTTGTATGGTCAATATATTTGTGATCCTATATTGTTTATAGTGAAAGATCTCTATGCTTTGATGGTATTATGCTGCTGTGAATCTACGAGTGCTCTTTGAAGCAGGAAAAGTAAGGAAGTAGTGATGAGATTCTGTCAAAGGGGAAAGGAAACAAGCAAGGAGCCAAGTGAAAGACTGAGGTTGGTACTCTCTGCCTCTTTCTCATCTCTCTCTCGTAAAGGAAAAAACAAGTGACTTTAATCTGTTTGTTTCTAAGATAGCTACCCGTCTTAGTGGGACTAGCAGCTCTGCATAGACACTAGATTTCCTGATAACAACTACAACTTTCCAAGAGGCACCAACCTTTTATGAATGCAGACCACTACCTTCTCTAGACATTGTTCTACTTTTCATACAATTTTCAAATGATAATAGAGGCTATTACATTTACAAAGAGATATAAATATGACCAAATACAATACCAACTCCATTCCTATAGCTCTGTAGTTTTCCTTTGAACTATGCTCCCTTATGCTCAAGTATCTTTGGTCACTACCCTCTGCTTCACTATATCTTTGTTACACACTTGCACACTCATAATGGTGCACACTTTAGCTCACACAAATTCTATATTCACCCTACTTGCTGAATTGTTTTCCACTGTTTTCTTCCTCTGCATCGCTAGGAAAGATGTTGTCTCTACAATCATCGACATAACCTAAATGTACTCAATGAATGACTTCCCATACTAAAATCGCTCCTACATGAAAACTAAGTTAATGTAGAGAATGGGCTTCTTATTGTTTTTTGTGTTGGGAATTAAGTCTTATCCAAACTCTTGAATCAAAGAGCTCCTCCATTAATATTTGCATGTACTCACAACATGGTTCCCCATCATTTCCCTTTAAGGCACATAGGACTATAGGAGAAAAAGAAAACCATCAATCCTTTTCATTTAATTAATCATAGCTTGCAATCAAGTTCAGGGATGGCCAACTCTATTTCACAATAGGGTCCATTTAATTGCTCCTATGCATCGTGGTCCTTCACTGCCGTGAGCCAGAACTATCAAAAATTGCATTGAATTCCATTCTCAATTCACAGATTCCAACCTGTTAATCCAAAGCCCAAAGGATTTCCATTAGCAAAGCTTCCAATTCTGGTGATTTTGACCTTTAGCTCCTTTCGTTGGCACCTTTACTTGCATTCTCGCCATGGAACTAGGTGTTGTGACCACTGGATGAAGGCTTCAAGTACTTAGCCTATTTATGGGCTTCAAGGGATTATTTCTCTTTGTTAATGGATATGCGCCATTTGTCTCATTTCTACGTGAAATGACCAAGACCTCACGCTAAGGTTGAAGCTCCTAAGTTTGATGCTTTTATCTTACCCCTTTGTCATTCTTCCATGCCCTTGTTCTTATTTCTATGTGAAACGAACAAGGTTTAGGGCTCAGCCCATAGCACTTTCTATCCCAGAACATTAATCTTGTTCCTCTTTATACGTCTGCCAAGGTCATGCTGCAGGGTCGACATTTATTGTGGGGACTGTTGGGCCTCATTCTCATTTTTTGTTGCTCTGCCTGTCAGTGATGAGTGTCTCGATGATTTATCTTTCGAAACGTTCCTTAAACACTCCCTTTGTAAACCACTGGGTTGATTCTTGCCTAGGTTCATAGTTGTTCGCGCCAACCAACAAAACCCTACACTACTGGCCCTTTCAGAAACAACCTGTGTAGCACAGGCTGCAGTCTCACCCGAAGAATATTGGGGGATGATAGAACTAGGTTTCTACATCTAGAGATAGTGTGATGTGTATTTTGAAGCTCCGATAGCTCAGATCTGCCTTCACGTAGATCTATACTCCCTTCTGGCTACTCCTGCAACTCTAACTAAAATACCTTCAGGTCTTCACGAAGTTACCCAAATGTGTGTATTAGATAGGAAATAGACAAATCCAATCCTTTCACTTAGTTAATAGTAACCCTTGATCTGCCCTCGCGCAAGTATACCCTTCTCAAAGAGTTAACAAAACATAACTAGTTGCAATCTTCACGGAAACAGTGCTTTACTTAATTCATGCATAAATAGTACTGATCTAACAGAATCGCACATCAAAAATACAACATTCCATATAAATCAATGTTCATAGCAAAGATATATAAACTTTAAGCATAAACCAAAAATAACACAAATATATTGATTTGATCCAAAACTGTCTTTTATTAGCTTCCTTAATTCCAGTACAGACTCTTCAACCCTATGCACTCAGCTGCAGGGGTCCGCACACTCAGCTGCAGACTTACCAAGGCCCCCACGCAGTCAACTGCAGAGCCTTCCCCTTTTCCTAAGTACAGGAACAAAGCTTCCTACCTTAGTGTCTTTCCAATATACCATGACAAATTCCTACTATCAAACTCTCCTCTAGACTCGCTAAGACTCAAGTATTTATAGCCTCTTTCATTGCAATACCATGGGGCTAATGCCCCTTTGACTCCTATTTGACTTCGTGCTTCTCTTTCACATATCACAGAGACTTTACATTCTTTTACAAAAACTTTTACAAAATGTGACTCTATTTACCAAAAATTGACCCTAGGGACCATATCCCAATAGGCCCCAAAGACCTCGAATCCTCACTATAAAGCATTTCACCCAACATCAAAAGATTTACGACCTCATGCTTTAGGGGGCAACTGTTATAGACATATTTGGGCACTGCAACCCCAATCACATATGTCCGTAAACCATGGGCTTCTAAGTCCCTAAAAGTGTTGTTTCATACCCTAAAGAAGTAAGGTCAGCTAATTACATCATCTCCCAGAAGTTTTCCATGAAAATCTACTCAGAACTGGTCAAAGCAGGACCATACAGACTGCCCAGTGCAAAGGGTGCAATGCATCTCACCTACCACATGCCAAAAGTGCAATGCATACTAGAATGCCCTTCTGTAGGGTGCGATGAGCGAGAGTAGACAAATGGCACAAGCAGTTTGCTAAGTGGAGAACCTGAGAATCTTCTAGAAGCTGCTCATTTGACACTTGCCTCCTTGAGTTCGCCCAGGGATGAGTAAGAGATCTAAAATCTCCAAGTGGAACCAAGAACTACCATAGAGATGACACTAATCAAAATCCTAGAAGCTGACTCACCCCCCTGCAAATATCTATAAATGGATCCCTCGTCCCAGAGATCCAAAGGTTGGAATTTGGTAATTTGAAAAGAGGTGTTGTTGGTTTCTCTTTGAAGACATTGTTGGGTGATCTTGCTTTGTGTGAGGTGAAGAGGGCTTTCAAGCTAGGAGGATGCGTTATCGGGAAATCTAGTGTCTATGCAGAGCTTCTAGTCCCACTAAGACTGGTAGCTATCTTAGAAACAAACAAACTAAAACTACTTTCGTTCTCCTTTATGAGAAATAGATAAGAGGGGAACAAAGGAGACCAACCTCTGTCTTGCACTTGGTTCCTTGCTTGATTCCTCTCCCTTCTCATAGATCTTTGCCACTCGCTTCGTCGTCTACCCAGCTTCAAAGAGAACCTGTGGAATCAAAGCAGCATAACACTATCCAAGAACAGAGATCTACTATCATAAACAATATAGGACCAAATATATATTGACCACACAAATGCATATATCATCAATCATACAAGAATGTGGAGGAAAACTTGAATAACTTTATTAATATCAAGAATAGCAAAGAGGATTACAACCAATTATTCTGACCCAGCGTCACCCTCTCAGCAGGAAAGCCCTTCTTCACCTCATGAAAAGCTTAGATCAACCAACACTATGATGTTGCACCAAGAAACCAGCAACACTTCCTTACAAGATACAAAATTCCAGCCTCTGAATCTCTGGGATGAGGGATCCATATATAGATGATTGCAGGGAGGTGAGTCATCTTCTGAGATTTTATTAGTGTCCTCTCTCTGATAGTTCTTGATTCCACTTGGAGATTGATGATCTCTTACTCAACCCTGGGCGAATTTAGAGAGGCAAGTGTCATAGGAGAAGTATCTGGAAGATTCCATGTCGAACCACCTTGCAAACTGTCTCTGCCATTTGTCCACTCTCGCTCATCACACCTTGTAGAAGAGCTATCCAGTATGCATCACACCTTTTACTCTAGGCAGGTGGGATGCATCGCACCTTCTGCACTGGGCAGTCTGTATGGTCCAGATTTGACCAGTTCTGCGCAGTTTTCTGTGGAGAACTTCTGGGAGATGATGTAATCAGCTGACCTTGTTCCTTTAGGGTGCGAAGAAACACTTTTAGGGACTTAGGAGCCATTGGTTTACAGACATATATGATTGGGGTTGCAGTGCCCAAAAATGTCTATAATAGTTGCCCCCTAAAGCATGAGGTCGTTAATATTTTGATGTCGGGTGAAATTCTTTATCATGAGGATCTGAAGTTTTTTCGAGTTGGAAGGTGACCTATAATAAGATACAATACAATACATTATCTTCATAATATTTTCATGATCTAGCTGAGGCGGGCATTCCCATGCTCGGCTTTATAAATTCATTTTCATGTACATAGGATAGACAATCGTCTGTGTGCAGACTGATGATTCTGGTAGAGCCATCATCCCTTAGATTGGATGATTATCTGTGCAGCAATGATGTACATTTGATGTCTTTATTTTCTTGAATATATATCACAGCCCGAATGGATGAAACTAGATGTGGGGTCTTCAATCTCGTTTGATCTTCACTCAAAGTACAAGTCGATCCATGTGAGAGATGTTCTGGAGTCGAACATGGAAAGACATCGCCTGATTACCAGCCAGTGATGTAAGCTATTAACAGGTGCGAGAGGAATCACCGATAATGATGATGACCCTCAAGGTATGATAGTACAATTCATGTGGTGTGAAAAAGGGAATTGGCATGGAACACCACGCAAAATCTTTCGGTCGAAGGCCATTGATGTAAACCTGTCACCGGAAGTGAGAAACTTGCCATTGAGGCATGCAAGCTTCAAAGTACTGAAAGGGTTGTTCCTAGATCGACTTCCTGGATAATGAGCTGACGTCGACAAGAAGCGATCCGTTGTAGGAGGGCCTTAATGAATCCCACATCTATGACACGGAACAGAGCAAATGATTTCAATGGAGGTGAAAACGATCTGATGATATAAGGTTCAGGGTGGCGGTCATGAAAGAATGGAGTGTAAATGTATTGTAGTGGATGAGACACAGGTGAATTCTCTTAGCAACTTCTCTTGAACATACCGGCGACATTGACATGATGGATTGGTAGTGTTAACCCCAAATGTGGTTTGTGTGATGGACCAATGGTGATATGACCAGTGAACGGAACAACCCAACCCGACTCGAATGCGGAGTGAAAGTGTCATGTTCAAGAGCGACTTGCTACCAATAAAGTTTCTTCAAGTTTTCTTCCCAATTTTTCCCTAGTCATTGCTGACCAGTACCTCTTTACTTTTGTCAAGCTTGAGGAGGATAACATATGCTTGTTCTATAATTTTCCCTTCGGGCAAACCCATCGCTATGTTTTAACGAGCCTAGCGATAGTGAAACTCGTTCTTGTCTGTATGGACAATTTTGTCGCTATTAGGTTTTAACGAGTTTAACGACAAAGATAACTCGGTCCTTTTCAATTTTAGAGAGTTTGAAAGGGACGTAAAGAAAACTCCAATAATCCTTTTTCGTCATATAATCCCTTAGGTCCGAAAAAGTATAAAACAATATGAAAGGGATGAATTTTCGGTAATTTTAACGAGCCGAACAAAACAAGTGCTCGATCTTTTTGTGTAATAATTCCTCAGGTCCAAAAAGATTAAAATCTAGAGGAGGGATAGCACTTCCGGTCACTTTAACGAGCTGGAGAGGCCAATTTCTTGGCAATCTTTTCATATTTTATGAGTCAGATGAAAAGAGCTTAAAGGAGACTTGTTTTTCGAGGAACGAGTGATAAATTCGGGTAGCAGCTGATTCCAGGTAAGGTTTGGAATTTTCCAATCACGGCAGTGTCACAAGGATGGCTAACAGGATCACTCTTCGCAACTATTCCTCAAAAGGGTAAACAATCAAATGGAGGTGAATGATCGGCCAAAACAGTGTGGAGATGATGATGAGAACACGACCAAGGTTCAAAGGCTGATGATAATGCATTCACGATGGTTATTTACCAGAAATTGGTTCATTTTTTAATGAATGAGCTTAAACTCTGGGGGAAACATTTGCTCATTGATTATGTTTAATTTTTAACAAGCTTGAACTCCATATAAAAACTGCTCAATCGAATCGTATAATAAGGATGTCTCATCTAAGATGCCATTTTTTATAGAGCTTGCACCTTACAAATCATTGCCCTGCATCCTTTCTTTATGCAAGTTAGGAAACGACCAATCCTACGAGTTTAAAGGGTTAGAGGACCTACAAATTTAAAAAATAAATGATCTCTCTTCGCTTGCATGCCCCTAGGTATAGCGAAAAATTTCCAGGTTACCAAAGATTGTTCCATCCACATTACAGACAAAACACTTCCTCAGCGATGTCTACCGAAATAAACAAAGGTGAGTGACGCAACTTGCCTCCACTCACATAACTTTGATGGAGGAATCTTATTCCAGTCTAATCTCATAAACCAGTCATATATCCTTCGCGGAAACCTACCCTATGCCCAAGGTTTTCCTACCGAAACAGACCAGGGTGCATGCCCCCTGGGTTTCAGTCATGTCCTCCCGAATCACTCGCGCCCATCAGGTGGACGGACTGGGGATTGATGAGACATTCCTTGCGTGAAAAGACCATTCAGGGATGGTATTTGACTATTTTCTATGTGTGAGCCAAGGAATGAAAGCTGGTCTACGAGCTTGACCACTCTTCCTTCATGTGGAAAACACATTACTCTAAAGAGCGAGGAGACAGTGGCTCCCATGCAATAAATATAGTCGCATCCAAGGAGTAGATTATAATCTAGGGGTCCTTGAACTACCATTACGTTCATGTGAATGGTTTTCCTTCTCAATGTTATCAGCACATTGGGAAGGATCCCTAACGGTCGACTGGTTCCTTAGTCAAAGCCTGTTAGATTTCTCATCTCAGGCAAAAGCGATGGCGAACCAAGTGCTTTCCAAGTAGTTGAGGAAAGGATACTTACAGAAGCCCCTTCATCTATGATGGTACCGGCCATGACCATTATGTATATTTGTGCAATGATTCAAAACGGTACACTAGCTGGTAAACGGGGTCTGCCTAGTAGATTCCAATTGAAGGAAACAACTAGGCTGCTTGTAGGTGGGACCAAATAGACGAACGGATATGACTCTGATGAACTTCCTTCCTGCTGTAGAGGAATGGGTAGACTGCCCCCATGTTCATCAGAGTCTGTGTTTATGAAGAGAATTTGAACGGTGTCATTCTTGTTCCTTCCGGTGACTGTATCATCTAAAGATGGACCTTCTGAAGGCAAGACCAGGTCAACTGCCGCCTCGACCTTTTGACTTTCGTCTAGTGTGGATTTAGATGGTTTATCTTCAATGATAGACACCTCGATTGACCACAATGGCGTGTCAATCAGATTTTCAACTAGTGATGGACTTGGCAAGAGTTTCTTATATCCAGGAGGAAGCCGTAATAGTGAAACCGGACGGTCGTCCAAAACTCTTTTAGCCTCGTCTAGGAAGGGACAATGGTGGATGGCGTGATCGCCTTCACACAGTTTACAAGGGAATTTACTTTTCCTTTTTTGTCCCGACACTTCCCTTTCACTAGTTGATGGTGTACTTTCAACATGATCATCAGAGGTTGTTGACACTGGATTGTGCAAACGAGGAGACCAATCCCTTAGGATCTGAGGGATGCAAGGACAATCTCGATGATAGTGGTCTCCTTTGCAAATGACACATGGAGATTTAGGCTTCGACAGCGCAGTGTGTGGATTTTCACTAGATGATGCCTGGTTGCCCCTTTTTGCCTTTGGCTCCTTCTTCTTCTTCACTTTCTTCTCCTTCCCTTTCTTCTCCTTCTTAGCTACTTGATTTTTGGCTTTACCAGCTTCATCAAGCGAAGAGGAAGGAGGAGAGGGAGAATCAGACGAAGTAGAAGGTTGGGGGGTAGCTTTGGTATTGTCTAGTTGCTGACTTGATTGCTCAGGAATCATAGTGTTCTGAACGACAGAGGTCGAGAAGATCCATATGGGCAGGCCGATTTTCAATCCTGGAAGCGACAATGTGGCCATATGGGGTGCACCAACATCTCCCCAAGAGGAGAAAGGACTAGGATTTCCTCCAAGGGGAAATCCTTGGTTGGTGGACTCCATTTTTCTCAACCTAAGACCAACGTAGGGAAGGTGATATTTATTCTGATTAAAATAAATTTTAGACGCTTTGACACAACTTGTTTTTTCAATTTTTAAGAGTCGAGAAAAAACAAAAGATGACTCTAGTCGCCTTCGATTTTTAATGAGCTTGAAGTGACAAGTGCTCAGATGGACCCTTTCCTTTAAGGAGTCTGAAAAGGAACGAAAGAGACTACTCTGGAAGTATAGACAGAGGGATTACCAAACCAATCACAAAACTGCAGAATAATTTTTACGGTACGGCAGTCAATCTTCCCAAATGTTGTGTTCAGTGCATTGCGATCGATAGGGTGGCAGACATGGCTTCCTATGGATAAAGGATATAACCTATTGTGGTCTCCCAACATATACTCGACGGTACGTGGGAGCACAAGTCCGTACTGGCACTTATCGTCTCAAAGTGGAGGAATCACCCAACCAGCAATGAAAACAACAGTTACCAGGCTTTATGACCCCAGAATATGTCTCTAGCGTAGACTTCTAAATGCTGTGCGTTAGGTTCCAAAGCGCTTTTAGATTCATTAAATTTATTTTACAGTTGATCTTGTTTAAGAAATTTTCCTTTCAGGTTCACCGCGTGATGTAGATATACAATTCCTAAAATACAATCTGAGATGATAAACAATCGTTTAATCTTCTTTTTGCAATGAAAATCCTAGCTACTAAAGAAAGAGAGATGATATTATTTCAACATAGAGCAGAGAGCACACACCGTATGCATTGTCCTAAATCAAAGCAACAAATAGTCTAAATGCAAATGCACATGCATGTATTTTTTTTCAGCCTTCTTAATGTGTGAATGATAAAAAGAAAGCTAAGCGCAAATCTGAATTATTTTTCAAAGCGACATTACTAACAAGCTTCTTTTCAAGACAAAATGAAGACAGTGAAGAAACTTTGCGATTTGGAATTGAAAAATTGCTTTCGACACTTGAAAAACTATTAATTCAAATCAAATACAAGAGTAACAGTGTAATCGACTATCAAGAACAATCGGATTCTCTTCTATGACTGAAAACGACACTTGCAACACTTCCAAATCAAGAAACGACAGTTCGATTACGCTACTTCTTTGTAAAAGAGAACTGAAAATGGCTCACAATACATAAAAACATTTACAATTCTTTGCACAATGGAGATGGAATAATGGCAAGGACGGGGGTTTCCACAGAGGTGTACCGACTACAGACAGGAAAACTCCTGAATAGAGCTGAAAAAAGTGAAGAAAAACCAAAGTCTGAAGGCAAAATTAACCTTCTCTGACCATCGCACCTCTTACACAGGGATTCTAGTATGCATCCCACCTATTGCACATGGGAAGTGCGATGCATACTGATATCCTTGAAGAGAGGGTGCAATGGTACAGTGTGAGACTTTTGATCCAGTTCTTGATCACAGTTCAGGGATTTAGGCCGAGCAAGTGATAATCAGTAAATAAATCATAGGGGTAGATCTAAGGAGGTTACTAGAGCCACCACAAGGGCAATTAGGATGTTTGCAAATCGATTGTTCAGTTTATAAACAAAACTCAGAGATAGACTGAAGCAGCATTGATCTACTTTGCACTTGCATAGCAAATGCAGTTCGAAGGCTAGCTAGCTTGACTTCAGGCTCCATCTGTAAGTTTATAAAACAAAAAAATATAGATAAGCAAACAATCTCTTCGCTCCCCAGCGGAGTCGCCATTTTGTTATCGGGAAATCTAGTGTCTATGCAGAGCTGCTAGTCCCACTAAGACTGGTAGCTATCTTAGAAACAAACAAACCAAAACTAATTTCGTTTTCCTTTATGAGAAGTAGATAAGAGGGGAATGAAGGAGACCAACCTCTGTCTTGTGCTTGGTTCCTTGCTTGATTCCTCTCCCTTCTGATAGATCTTTGCCACTCGCTTCCTTGTCTACCCAGCTTCAAAGAGCACCTGTGGAATCAAAGCAGCATAACATTATCCAAGAACAGAGATCTACTATCACAAACAATATAGGACCAGATATATATTGACCACACAAATGCATATATCATCAATCATATAAGAATGTGGAGGAAAACTTGAATAGCTTTACTAATATCAAGAATAGCAAAGAGGATTACAACCAATTGTTCTAACCCAGTGTCATCCCCTCAGCAAGAAAGCCCTTCTTCACCTCATGGAAAGCTTAGATCAACCAACACTATGATGTTGCACCAAGAAACCAGTAGCTCTTCCTTACAAGATACAAAATTCTAGCCTCTGGATCTCTGGGATGAGGGATCCTATATAGATGACTGTAGGGAGGTGAGTCAGCTTTTGAGATTTGATTAGTGTCCTCTCTCCGATACTTCTTGATTCCACTTGGAGATTGATGATCTCTTACTCAACCCTGGGCGAATTCAGAGAGGCAAGTGTCATAGGAGAAGTTTCTGGAAGATTCCATGTCGAACCACCTTGCAAACTGTCTCTGCCATTTGTCCACTCACACTCATCACACCCTGCAAAAGAGCTATCCAGTATGCATCGCACCTTTTACTCTGGGCAGGTGGGATGCATCGCACCTTCTACACTAGGCAGTCTATATGGTCCAGATT
Organism: Pinus tabuliformis; assembly: GCA_031772625.1. Taxonomy (NCBI): domain Eukaryota; kingdom Viridiplantae; phylum Streptophyta; class Pinopsida; order Pinales; family Pinaceae; genus Pinus; species Pinus tabuliformis. Next base: position 1,847,517,064 of record CM062816.1, read on the forward strand.
TGACCAGTTCTAAGCAGTTTTCTGTGGAGAACTTTTGGGAGATGATGTAATCAGCTGACCTTTTTCCTTTAAGGTGCGAAGCAACAATTTTAGGGACTTAGGAGCCCTTGGTTTATGGACTTATATGATTGGGGTTGCACTACCCAAAAATGTCTATAACAGGATGGCGCTGGGTCAGACCAAGTGGTTGTAATCCTCTCTTCTACTACTTTTACTAATAAAGCTATTTGAGTTTTTCTCCATATTCTTGTGTATCTCTGAATATTGCGTTGATATATGCATTTGTATGGTCAATATATTTGTGATCCTATATTGTTTATAGTGAAAGATCTCTATGCTTTGATGGTATTATGCTACTGTGAATCTACAGGTGCTCTTTGAAGCAGGAAAAGTAAGGAAGTAGTGATGAGATTCTGTCAAAGGGGAAAGGAAACAAGCAAGGAGCCAAGTGAAAGACTGAGGTTGGTACTCTCTGCCACTTTCTCATCTCTCTCTCGTAAAGGAAAAAACAAGTGACTTTAATCTGTTTGTTTCTAAGATAGCTACCCGTCTTAGTGGGACTAGCAGCTCTGCATAGACACTAGATTTCCTGATAACAGCTACAACTTTCCAAGAGGCACCAACCTTTTATGAATGCAGACCACTACCTTCTCTAGACATTGTTCTACTTTTCATACAATTTTCAAATGATAATAGAGGCTATTACATTTACAAAGAAATATAAATATGACCAAATACAATACCAACTCCATTCCTATAGCTCTATAGTTTTCCTTTGAACTATGCTCCCTTCTGCTCAAGTATCTTTGGTCACTACCCTCTGCTTCACTATATCTTTTTTACACACTTGCACACTCACAATGGTGCACACTTCAGCTCACACAAATTCTACATTCACCCTACTTGCTGAATTGTTGTCCACTGTTTTCTTCCTTTGCATCGCTAGGAAAGATGTTGTCTCTACAATCATCGACATAACCTAAATGTACTCAATGAATGACTTCCCATACTAAAATCGCTCCTACATGAAAACTAAGTTAATGTAGAGAATGGGCTTCTTATTGTTTTTTGTGTTGGGAATTAAGTCTTATCCAAACTCTTGAATCAAAGAGCTCCTCCATTAATATTTGCATGTACTCACAACATGGTTCCCCATCATTTCCCTTTAAGGCGCATAGGACTATAGGAGAAAAAGAAAACCATCAATCCTTTTCATTTAATTAATCATAGCTTGCAATCAAGTTCAGGGATGGCCAACTCTATTTCACAATAGGGTCCATTTAATTGCTCCTATGCATCGTGGTCCTTCACTGCCGTGAGCCAGAACTATCAAAAATTGCATTGAATTCCATTCTCAATTCACAGATTCCAACCTGTTAATCCAAAGCCCAAAGGATTTCCATTAGCAAAGCTTCCAATTCTGGTGATTTTGACCTTTAGCTCCTTTCGTTGGCACCTTTACTTGCGTTCTCGCCATGGAACTAGGTGTTGTGACCACTGGCTGAAGGCTTCAAGTACTTAGCCTATTTATGGGCTTCAAGGGATTATTTCTCTTTGTTAATGGATATGCGCCATTTGTCTCATTTCTACGTGAAATGACCAAGACCTCACGCTAAGGTTGAAGCTCCTAAGTCTAATGCTTTTATCTTACCCCTTTGTCATTCTTCCATGCCCTTGTTCTTATTTCTATGTGAAATGAACAAGGTTTAGGGCTTAGCCCATAGCACTTTCTATCCCAGAACATTAATCTTGTTCCTCTTTATACGTCTGCCAAGGTCATGCTGCAGGGTCGACATGTATTGTGGGGACTGTTGGGCCTCATTCTCATTTTTTGTTGCTCTGCCTGTCAGTGATGAGTGTCTCGATGATTTATCTTTCGAAACGTTCCTTAAACACTCCCTTTGTAAACCACCGGGTTGATTCTTGCCTAGGTTCATTGTTGTTCGCACCAACCAACAAAACCCTACACTACTGGCCCTTTCAGAAACAACCTGTGTAGCACAGGCTGCAGTCTCACCCGAAGAATATTGGGGGATGATAGAACTAGGTTTCTACATCTAGAGATAGTGTGATGTGTATTTTGAAGCTCCGATAGCTCAGATCTGCCTTCACGTAGATCTATACTCCCTTCTGGCTACTCCTGCAACTCTAACTAAAATACCTTCAGGTCTTCACGAAGGTACCCAAATGTGTGTATTAGATAGGAAATAGACAAATCCAATCCTTTCACTTAGTTAATAGTAACCCTTGATCTGCCCTCGCGCAAGTATACCCTTCTCAAAGAGTTAACAAAACATAACTAGTTGCAATCTTCACGGAAACAATGCTTTACTTAATTCATGCATAAATAGTACTAATCTAACGGAATCACACATCAAAAATACAACATTCCATATAAATCAATGTTCATAGCAAAGATATATAAACTTTAAGCATAAACCAAAAATAACACAGATATATTGATTTGATCCAAAACTGTCTTTTATTAGCTTCCTTAATTCCAGTACAGACTCTTCAACCCTATGCACTCAGCTGCAGGGGTCCGCGCACTCAGCTGCAGACTTACCAAGGCCTCCATGCAGTCAACTGCAGAGCCTTCCCCTTTTCCTAAGTACAGGAACAAAGCTTCCTACCTTAGTGTCTTTCCAACATACCATGACAAATTCCTACTATCAAACTCTCCTCTAGACTCGCTAAGACTCAAGTATTTATAGCCTCTTTCATTGCAATACCATGGGGCTAATGCCCCTTTGACTCCTATTTGACTTCGTGCTTCTCTTTCACATATCACGGAGACTTTACATTCTTTTACAAAAGCTTTTACAAAATGTGACTCTATTTACCAAAAATTGACCCTAGGGACCATATCCCAATAGGCCCCAAACACAAATATGGTGACTCGCGCTTAAGTCACTCAACTAGCTTCTCTACTTTGTGGTGGAGGTCATTGAACTCCTGCTTCAATACTTCTAGCTCCACGATACCTTGTGCTATTGCCTACTTTACTTCCTCGACCAACATTTATGTAGTTGGTCCTTCCACTGCAAGACCCATGGTTCTATGGGTTTGCTGCAATGCTTTTAGCTTCTCCTGAATTGTCTGTGAGATTTGGCTAGCCTCCTTTTTCCAAGGTTGAAGTCGAGCCTTCAACACTTCCTCTTTCTGCTACAATCCCTAAACTTGTGCATGCATAAATTTTCCTTCCTGGAGGCGCACAAAGCACTGGACTAGTGCCAATGTGTGCATAATCACCCTCATGTCATTGTATTTCTGTTGGGCCTCCATAATTTCAATACTTAACCTCTGTAGGTTGGAGTGCTCTTGTAAAGTCTCCCATAACTCCATGGCATGGTTAAACAGAGAGTCAGAATCTTTCACTATGGTTTCCAGCATAGTCATGTGCTCTTTTATGGATGCACCACACTGCTCCCTAACCTCTGGCAGCGTAGTTGGTTTTAGATTCAGCTGCAATTCAAATATCTGCATCTGACATTCAAATGTAACTCTACCGACTTCATCTTTTTCTTCACGCACGACAGCTTCCAATTTTCTCATCTTCGTCGCGGCCTGTGCATCCTCTGGAATATGTAACTCAGGGATTGAATTACATGCTTGTGGGATTGCTGCTTCTAGGCTCTGGCTTCACTCTATTGGCTCTTCCTTTTCCTTCAGGGCTTGAGTCTTTACTAGGAATATTTGCTTGTTATTTAATTTGACTTCACTGATCACCGTGAGCACGCATTTCTCTCTGATTCTAAGCTCGTCTGAGACCCCCTGGTGAAGTGCATGGATGGTCTGAAGTGGTCGTGTGGCCAAGTTCACTCCCACACCCTTGATTTTACCAAGTTGGGCACGATCTTCCTCAGATTCTATGCATAAGGATACTTTTGGTAAAGGAATGACTCTAAGGTCCAGATTCCGCTCTATTTCCATCATTCTCATGCTCGCTTGAGCTAGGCTCGCTTGCACCCAGCTCACTTTCCCTATTCTCACTTGAATTCCACCTGTTTGGATCTACAACTCATGCAAATACTTCTACACATTGCCAAGGGACAATTGGAATTGTTGCTTAAACTGCTTCCACAGCTCTGTCATGGTGTCTGATACTTTGTCCCCTATTTCATCGAGGTCCCCTTATGTTAGGATGGACGGGTCAATGTGTGTTTGCTTATCTAACTTATGCTTCTTCCTTGGACCTATGGTGGTCTCCTTGTGGCGCTTTGAGATCTTGACAGGGTACTCTCCTCGTCACCACTGCCTCATCCATGTGTATATAAGTCGTGCTCTTCTGTGTGATGGGAAGCAAATTCTTCCACTTCCATGGTAGTTTGTTGATCTGCGTGCTCCTTCTCAACACACTCTTTCTTTTCCTGCTCTTTCTTCGAACATTCTTTCTCAGTAGCTGCTTTAGTAGCAACGTCTTTCTTCTTTTGCGTGGCCTTCTCGCGCGCTGCGACTTGCTCTACTTCCTTCTTTTTATGTTCTGTTGTTTTCTGCACAGAGGAGCTCTCTCCTCCCTTACATTTTCTATCTTCAAGGTCTGTGGGCTCACACCACTACACTGACCAGAGGCCCACCACTTCCTAAACATCCACCTCTTTGACTAGATATGGAAACTTGTGCCATATCTTCTTATGATCTCACGTCGTGCAGATTGATACGTTATGGAAATCAGTCTTGAACTCTGCGTAGGTCCGCAGCTATTGATACAAGGTTGGCAGCAACCTTAGCCTCTAACTAATAACTGTGCGGAGGTCCATTTCCACCAAAATTCAAAAAACTTTGGACTCCGTGATTCGCTCTGAATCCTTCATTGCCCACAACAAAGAAAACTTCACTTCCTCTAGTAAATCCTTGTCCTAAGGAGGAAACTGATTTTCCTCTCGAAGGCGCCATGAAACCAGTGAAATAAATAGTAGGAGCCATGCATAATGGAATGCCTTGCTATCCTCCTGTCCTTCACAGAAATTCGCAAGGAACTCCTTGCAAAGGTATTGTGCCCAATTGTATTGTACCCCTTTTGAACATTGCGTCACCAACGCAATAACAGGCACTGGAACCTCGTCCACATGACATTTCCTCATAATTTTTCTCACCAAAATCTTATCGGTGAATGACACCACTTGGTCCCTAATTGAGCAGATAGAATATCCACGTGACTTATTTGTAAGCCCGAACTCTGACTTCATCTTATCGGCCAACTCTTTTTCTTTTCTTTTCCCACCAAAATCATCCGCACAAACACCCATCATGCACTAATGCGAGCAGTTGGCGCACACACATGGTATTGATAATTGAACAGTGGAAGTGAGGCACACACAACATTTCAACAATCCGGCCTTCTCGACTCCTTTCACTCATTTCATGGGTTCCAATATTGTGACCCCTGTATCCTCGTAGTAAATCCAGGTCATTTATTTATTGGTGGCTAAGTGAGGGAATTTATCGTGTTCGGAAAGATCCCAAACCTCCAATTTCAGAACCAGAATACGCATGAAGAGCGTGCCTTCAAATATGACTTCCTGTGGTAAGAGAGGTGTAGAGATTGTGAATTTGCTTGAATCTGGGTCCTTGGTGATCTTCGTTTTTCCCTTCCGTAAAGGGACATACTCTGGGAGCCTAGTGCTATGGGGTAAAATGCACGGTGTATGTAAGATGAAAAATACCCTCAAAGGCCTTCCCAAGACCTTTGACAGACTCTAAGATTATCTGCAGAAGTTACCAAGTTATGCACATGTTCATCTATCAAACATAAATTGACAAGGTATGGAAAGAGGATCACCTTTAGTTCCTTCTAGATTTGTTTGGAGATCTCTATGCGGCAAGAAGAACTCCTTCAAGGCTGGTTCCAAGATAATTCCTACACAAAGGACAAAGTAAACCAATCACAGCATACGCTCTTGAAAACTAATGTAAGAATGCACAATAAACATATATTAGTATATAACTTAACTACTCATCTCGAAAGGCATCAGAATGAACAAATCAATGAACAACATTACCGACACTATGGAGTAGGGAACACAAGTGCAGTTCTGTATTTATAGTGGAAGAGTGATTACAACCATCCATTGTATAAGCCTTCCCTTTCCCCTTCTTCCTCTCTCTCTCTCTCCCTTTTTCAGCTCACTTCTTCAAGTGTATGACAATTTCACAATAGCTTAATGGGCTATCCTTCCAAATGCTCCGACCCCTTTCACAATGGCCCTCTCGTTGCTTATGTAGAAATCAAATTAGGGCTACCAAGCTCCTCCTAGAGTTAATTAGGGAAAAATCCATGAACCTACCCTGTTTTCAAGCTTTTTCCCATTTGCCTTCATTCTCAGATTGGAAATTCTCTAAATATCTTGCTTTTAGATGTTTCCTTGCTTTTCTTGAGCAAATCTAGGGATAAATATCTAGATATTTGTGAGGGAATTCATTGGCTTGTCCCTTTGAACATCTCTTAGCTTCACTAACGCTCCCCCTAGTCTAACAAGTTGAGTTAGCAGGGTGACTAACGCTCCTCTATGCTTGGTAACTAGCTTTAGAAAGTAGGTTAGCAGTGTGCAGAGAGCGTTAGTGTGGAATCAAGGCCTTCAATTGTGGTCTTTGCTTCAGTCATCCTGTCTTTCACCTCTAAGTTGATGAGGAGGTCATTTTGTCCTATAACAGATGCCTCCTAAAGTGTGAGATCAGAGGCAGAGATGATGGCCAAAATACTTTACTAAAACTGTAATTTTCTGTCAAAATTTTGTAGAGAGAGAGAAGCTTCAGGCGGCAAGGAAAAACATAATATAACAACATACATATATATAAACTACTAAAATCATGTCTCGAGTTGGGCATTCCCATGGTCAGTTGCTATGTCAGAGTAATTTTCTCATCTGAGATATAACAATGCTGGCTGCTGATAAGCTCAGAGTGGATCTAGTGTCATAATAGATCATCCTGAAATAGTTGTCTCCAAAGAACAATATCTGCAGCTTGGGAGAGGCAACAAGGCTGAATGATGAAAGCCTCCACCCAAGATCTTGATTTCCGCTTCGCCGAACAGCGTAGATCGGTACATGTGATAAGATGTGTTGATGTTGAACATGGACGAAATCATCTAATTACCAGTCAATAATGGAGACCGTTAACAAATGCGAGGAAGGCCATCGATAATGGTGATGGTCTCCAAGATGCACAGTGAAAACTAACGAGTGTGAAAGCTTTCTTTGTCGTCAAACACTCGTAGAATCGCTTAACCAAGAGCCAATAATGAAAACCCATGATCAAACACAAGGTAACCTGCCACTAATGTCTGCAAGTACCAAGGAACTGAATGTGTTTCTGGGTTATCTTCCTAGATAGAGTGTTGAAGTCGATAGGAAGAAACCTGTCAAAAGGTAGGCAATGACGTGTCCTACATCAGTCGACACGAAACCGGACAAGAATGATTTTGTTTTTGGAGGAATCCTTTGAGCATTTGGGTCTAAACAACGGAGGGCATGATGAAAGGATATGTATGATTGGTTGATAGAGGAAACAAATGAGAACCTTTGAACAATAAAAGGCACGAAAACGGTTTTAACCAGACAACACTAGACTCATGAACACTATAGAGTGTTAGGATACAGAGATGCAATTACATCAGGGTATATAGGCTAAAAATCATAAGTTGGTAGGGCTCATATTGAGAGGCCATAAAAATGAAGGTTTATCTGAGGGAGTGCCATGTTCAAGGGAACGATTGCTGCAAAACCACACTTTCAAATACGGAATACAGTTGTATTGTCCACTTTCCCTGTCTGATTAATTTAATGAGTCCAGACAGGTAAACTCATCAATCTTTCCATGTTTAAAGAGTCTGAAAAGGATCACAAAAAGAATGACTCTTTGCCCTATCTGATTAGTTTAATCAGTCTAGATAGGCAAACTCGTCGATTTTTTTATGTTTTAAGAGTCTGAAATGTATCGTAAAAAGAACGACTCTATATCTTGTTTGTGTAATTTAAAGAGTCCAGACTAGACAACTCAGTGGTCTTTTCATACTTAGAGAGTCTGAAAAGATCGTAAAGAGAGACTCCATGGTGGTCCCTTTGTCATAGTTGTTAACTGGGTGCGACGAAAGGTTAATAGTATACCCGTATCAGTTACTTTTTCATATTTTAATCTATTGAACCCAGATAAAGAGAAACCCTTTTCCAATAGATGTCAACCTCATTTTTTACGAGTATGAGGTGATGGACTAAACTCATGTTTCGTCGTGAAGTTTTAACGAGCCCAGTAACAAAAACTCAGGGTTTTTCAGTTTAACGAGTGAGAAAAGTACCTAAAAGAATGTTTGGGTCATCTTTAGTAAGTTTAAAAAGTAGAAAGACATAGCTCAGGTCATCTTTAGCAAGTTTAACGAGTAGCAAGACATAGCTCGGGATTTTTTCAGTTTAAAGAGCAAGAAAAAAGCACCTAAAAAGAAAGCTCCTTTGGTCTTTTTTAGTTTATGAGCTAGAAAAAGATCAAAAAAAGAGTTGCTCATAGCATCGTTGCATGTATTTAACGAGCGTAATGATGAAAACTCTGAGATGTTTATATTTTTTAAAGAGCAACAAAATATCACGAAAAGTGCTCTATCCATCGTCGCATAGATTTAACGAGCTGAACGAGGAAAACTCGGAGATGTTTATATTTTTTAAAGAGCATAAAATATCCCTGAAAGTGCTCCAACTATCGTTGCATAGGTTTAATGAGCACAATGATGAAAACTCGGAGATGTTTATAATTTTTAAAGAGCAATAAAATATCCCTAAAAGTGCTCTATCCATCTTTGTATTAGTTTCATCAGCCCAAAGAAGAAGACTTGAGGTTTTGCGAATTAACGAGCAAGAAAAATACCATAAAAAGAATGCTCGATCTTTCTCGATCTCATGCTTGACATTAGAAGGGTCTATGCCATGCATTTCCTCATAAGACCAAGGAAAAACATCGTGAAAGTCCCTAAACGGGAAGGTGAAGCTCACAATTTCTTCACGATTGTGATTGGCTCCACTTTGTATGTTTTCCACGATGCCTGTCATGACAGAAATATCGAGGAGCAATGTTTGTGAAATATTACCCCTGTTTCCTTCCGATTCATAAAGTTGGATAGTCGTATACGGTGAGGAAATGATTTCATGTGCGTCCGGTGATAGGATTTGAAGAGGCATCATGTTCGAATCAGATATCGAAACATGATGGTGCGAATCCTCCCAAGGTCGCTCTTCTAACCTCGTGATCTCTCTAATAGCTTCGTCCATATGTAGGACTTGATTGAGTGGATCGAAAGAAGGAGTAGTTATGGGAGGGGCAGTGGTACCGTTGGCTGAAACCAAAGTGACCGGAGATTCGGATGCAATTTGAATGGCTTCACAGGCCAATTCAGCTGGTGACAGCGGCATTTGTTCTCCGTAAGTGTCAATGTCTGAAGGAGCCGGTAGGATCCATGGATCGGTCTATTCATGAGGAATAGATGAAAGCATATTGACCATCTGTACAACCTTCGGTGGATGAAAAGGGAAACAACCCATGAGGGAAGAAGCCTTCAGTAGACCGGTACCTAAACTGACGTAACTGTTAGTTCCACCTCCTACTAGGGGTACGTAGCCACTTGGTAATGATGAATAATCAAGGGTGAAAAAGGACAACTAATCTACTGTAATAAAATTTCCATCCAATGTAAATTGAATGATGCGAAAGACAGTAGATATGATGGCCGTCATGGCATATGTCCAACTGCGACCCAGCAAGAGATTATAGTCAAGATTTCTGTCTACGACTTCTACGTCCACTGTTACGGTTTTCCCAGCGAAAGTGATGGGAAAATTGGCTAGGTATCCTTTTGGGATAAAGGTGTGGCCGTCAAAATCTTTAAGGGAGTTCGATGGTGGGGATAGGGTTGGGGAACCTAGGGCGAGCCAACATGAAGCTGACATGACGCAGGTTGAAGCACCTTCGTCAATGACAGTTCTGTGTATACCTTTACCTTTCGAAGTGATATGCACTTGAAATGCAAGCTGATGGGAAAGGGGAGGTTTACACTTGTCCATGTCAAAAATAGCAAGCATGGAATCCATAGGGTCAATACCTCCAATAGCCAAAAGTAAAGCTTTCCGTTGGGTGGCGCATGTTTGTAATACTTCGAGCGCCGACATAGCTGACGACGCTTATGCCAAATCCTCTACGATATTGTAGTGTTGGGCAACACGTGTAGATGTATTGTGTGTTGCACGTCAAAGTGCTCCCTTGGGGGATCGAATTACAAAGTCCTCAACAGACCTTTCGATATACAGATCGTTGAGCGGCGATGGGTTCTAACCTAAGGATGGTTCTGCTGCAGGAGTGACAGGAGCTCCATAAGATTTGGCTCTTGTGGCGAGTTCTACCATTTCAAATGTGAAAATGGTAGAAGATCCTTCACTAGCTAAATGACGTTGCGAACCATCGTTTCCACCTGGCGTGGGTCGCTATTGGTTTGCAATAAGATTTTGCTGCTACTGAGTGGGAAAAGGATTCCTATGGACAGCAGGTGCCTTACCAGAATCCCTTTTGGCAAGGTAATATGTGCATTCTTGAAGACGTGGACAACACCAGGTTACGTGGTCTTCAAGATAGAGTTTGCATGGATATCTGGTGCCTTTATCCTTTTCCTCATCAGTAGGCATAGTGGCCTTCTATTTCGGGTTGGGCTGCTTGGATGACTGCTCTTCAGAAGGAGCGGTCTTGTTCTTATTCTTCTTGTTCTTGCCACCGGATTTTTGTGTAGACTGCACAAAGTTTATCGTAGTGGCAAGAAGAGCAGTCGCTTTGGTAGAGGGGTCCACTGCCAGCTTGGCAATGGAACCACTGAGTTGTTTTACAACGACCCCAGAGGTTGTGCCGACAATCCCGTTGGCGTGCACTCCAGGGTGTTGAGTGGTGGAAGCATTGGGGTTACCAGGAGCATGGGGGATTATGTCGTAAAGAGTGCCAGACTGTGAATAAATCAAATCTAAGTGCTGGGCACGACGTATGGATTGGTCTTCTATGACTGCACCACCTAGAGCGACATCTCTAGCGATTTGTGGGAGTAAGGACTTACAGAACCAGTCTGTTAAGAGAAAATTAGGGATGGGAGATTTGACTAACCTCTACCTACGTCTCCATTCATGAATATGATCGGAGATGTGGGTGGTGGTATCCTGACAAAATGAAGTAAGGAGCTCTATCCCAGTCTCATAGCGGATAGGTAACTGAAAGTTCTTTAGGAACTCCATCGCTAAAGTGTCAAAGGTATTTACTGATGCACGTGGTAACTCAATATACCATTTCGCAGCATTGCCAATGAGGGTGTGGGGAAAAATATGTAACTGGACACTATCATCCACCATAGAGTTTGAAACAAACCATAGATGGTAGGTGGTGATATGGGTGCCTAGATGCTCCCCTTGTTTTCTGTCGAACTTTGGAATGTCAGTCGGTATTTTATGTGGGATCGGCGGCCATTGTAAGTTGTGGTAGATGGGGTTGTTTGTCAATTTCTATAAGTCGGGAATATCCAACGTTGCCAAAAAAATCAAAGAGTTGGGTGCTCCTGACTTGGACCATGGTGATGACGGATGACCTGAGGAGCTTTGTGCTCCTCCCATCATTTGGTTCCCCATAGTGTACATGGGTTGCATGGTGTAGCAGTTGCTTTGCGGTATGGTGTTGTAGAGTGGATTTCCATGAGGATTTTGATACTGGGGTATGAAATTGCCCCCAGTATAAGCAGTGCCCCCTTGACTCATTTGAGTCTGTGAGTAGGATGCCCCCATGGATTGGTTGGGAACCCCTTGTGGGTTTCCAACCGACATAGAACTAACCATTTGGCTTTGATTGACAGAGGGAACACTCATGTCAATCAACGATTATCCATGCATGCCTGAGAACAAAGGGGGAACTATGACATTCCCCACCGACATGTGCATATTGGGAACCCCCCTAGATATCTGAATCTGGGGGTTGGAACTGTACATTGGCAGCCGACCGTGTTGTTGGTAAATGGGAACCGCGCCCATAGTGCCGCATTGAGTGTTATATGGAGCACTGTATGTGGCACTTGTCAAAGGTATGCATTGTGGCACCATAGGAGTGGAACCTGGCATCTGTTGGGTTCCACTTATAGAGGGTGTTATGTGAGTTGTCATACCTGGGACAAATGGGATAGCGGGATTCCACATTACCGGTGTTGTGATGACCGTCGACTGGGGAAGTGGTAGAGGACCAATAGTGTCTCTAAAATTCCACAACCCGTGAGTCATCGACTGGATAGATGGGAAAGTTCCACCTACTAAAGAAGGAAGTACAGGTACCACGGGAACCACGATAGGGTCCAACAGATTTGTGAGCGGAGTGTTAAAGTGAGGAAGAAATCCTTCCGTGAAGAAATCCTATGGCAAACTAGAAATCGTCCACACAGATCCCGTGTGAGATTTAGGAGACTGATTCCTTGAAGATGAGGAATCTGAGTCAGTGGAACTCTGCAAATCTTCCGCAATGAGTGGAGGAAGTTCTAACAATTTTCTGGAGTGACGACGAGCGCCGGATGTAGCCACGATGACCATTAAGTTTTATCAAAGAAATTTAAATGTGATATTCTTTAAAGTCTCAAAAATGATAGCACTCAGGTACATAAAAATAAAAAATACACTAAATATATCAATCAGCAAACAGAGGGAAAGTACCTCGTCTAATAAGCACCAATCACTGGAGATGAAACCTAGTATCTTAATGAATAACAGAGAAGGATGGCCAAATGTACAGTTATGGTTACTCTAGAGCTTCGCCCGAACCTCAGATTGAGGGGCTAAGTACTCTCGTGAAGACAAGCATCGTCCCAAAAATTGAAGACAGAGTAGATCCATCCAAGTAATTCTCCCATCTCTACGATACCCCCTCCAAGTAATATGGTCACTTCCTTTGATTAGAATCGACTGGCCGGATTCCATCTTCCTTCTTATGTGCCTTTCCAAATCATAATACAGGTTTGTAACATGATTGTGTCTGGAACTATTATAGATGAAGGTGCATCTATGAGTATCATTTCCTCAACTGCTTGGCAAGCGCTCAGTTTGCTGCCGCTTGTGCCTGTTACCCAAAATCTGTTGGCTTTTAATAGAGGAACCAGTCAACCATTAGGAATCATCCCTGAGTTACCCATTACTTTGGGAAGAAAAAATGTTTATCTGAATGTGATGGTAGTCCCACGCCCTTTAGATTACAATTTACTTCATGGGCGCGACTATGTTTATGACATGGGAGCTATTGTTTCAACACTCTTTCAAGTGATTTGTTTCCCGCATGAAGGCAGAATTGTCACCGTTGACCAGCTTTCATTTCCTGGTCCAAATATGGCTCCCAGTCAACCATCTTCCCTAAATGGTCCTTTTGTACTAATGGTATCATCCCTGCCATGGGTTAATTATGTGGCAACCTGTTCCATAGCTACATCAACTGACGATCAATTCAGTGATGTTGTACATCATGTACGGTGGGCATTGGAACCAGATCTCTCCTTCATGACCTCTTATGAGTTTTGATCCAAGGAATACGAGGATAGTTCGTTGTCTTGTGTTGACCTCGTTAAAAAATGAAACCAAGGATATGAGGATAGTTCCTTATCTTGTGTCAACCTTGTTAAAAAATTAAACCAAGGATATGAGGATAGTTCCTGGTCTTGTGTCAACCTCATTAAAAAATGAAACAAAGGAATACGAGGATAGTGCCTGGTCTTGTGTCAATCTCATTAAAAAATGAAACAAGGTGTGTGAGGATAGTTCCTTGTCTTGTGTCAACCTCATTAAAGAAATGAAACAAGGAATCTAAGCAGAATTCCTTTTCTTGTGTCAAGCTCATTAAAAAAAATGAAACAGGGTCCCCTAGAGCAAAGTTCCAAGTCGAGTATTTGATTAGGTCTCGTAAAATCCCAGTCAAGTCTTTCACTTGATCTCGTAAAAGAACCTTCATTCCATCCACTTGATAGCCATGAGTAGTCTATTTAGGTGAATGTAATGAAGCTTGTGGGGCATGCACCTAATGGTAAAAGTTTCCCTGTAGGTTATGTGAGGGGAATCTCCCCATTCACCTTTGTCCCTATCTAGACGCAGCTAAAAAGGTGTTGGATAATGGTCCTGCTTCACCGCAGCGACTTCCATCTGGTTACAAAAGATTCTTCCTTTCATCATGCTGGGGGCATGTAAACCAATTTCAAGCATGGTTTTTCCTCGTTTCAAGCTTGTGTAGAAATGAAACGAGTTTCAAGCAATGTTTTTCCTCATTTCAAGCTTGTGTAAAAATGAAACTAGTTCCAAGCATAGTTTTTTGTTTCAAGCTTGTGTAAACATGAAACTGAATCCAAGAATAGTTCTCTATGGTTCAAGCTGGTGTAAAAATGAAACCATTTCCATTTTTAACCCTCGTGATTGTCATTCTATCAGCCTCTTTCGTCAGATGAGCCTTGGTTGTTTTCATCTCATTGCCACCATCCCTTTGGCCGATCATACACTTTCACTTGGTTGTTTTACCATTTTTTGAGGAACATTTGCAATGAGCGGTCTTATTATCTAGCTTCTTCACATAAATAAACATGTATTGAGAAGTTCCAGCATCATTGGAACAAGTTGCTATCCTAGACACCACTCATTCCTCAAATTGAAGTCCTCTTTAAGCTCTTTTTATAGTCTCTAAATATGAAAAGATTGTTGAGCGCTTGTCCTTTCCAGCTTGCTAACGGATTGGAAACGACATCTCTCTTGTATTATTTTAGGCTTTTTTGGGCTTGAGAGATTAATTTATGAAAAATAACTTGTGGAGTTTTCTTTTTGTCCATTTTCAAACTCTCTAAACATGAAAAGGACCGAGTTATATTTGTCATTAAACTTGTTAAAACATCAAATAGCGACAAACTTGTCCATCTAGACAAGATCGATTTTCACCTTCACTAGACTCGTTAAAACATCAAATATCAATGGATTCACCTTAAGGGTGAAATTATACAACAAGCATATGTTATCCTCCTCAAGCTTGATAAAAATAAAGAGGTACTGGTCAACAATGACCAGGGAAAATGGGAAAAAGGAGAAAACCACTTTATGGTAGTAGGTCACTCTTGAACATGACACTTTCATTTCATCTTTGTGACTATTTGGGTTGGGTTATCTGCTTGGTGGTTATCATACCTTTGGTCTATCACACCATTCATCACTTTCGGTTTGGGGTCAATGTTGCTAATTCATTCAAACTATTTTGGTTGGGTTATCTGCTTGATGGTTATCATACCAATGGTCTATCACACCATCCATTACTTTGGTTTTGGGTCAATGCTTCCAATTCATTCAGTGTCACTGATATGTTTAAGAGAAGTCATCCTTTACAGTGCCATAAACCTTCATTTTCATGACCGCCATTCCTGAACCTTGTGTCGTCAGTCAAATTCCATCTCCAAAATCACTACACTTGTTTCATGTCGTTGATGTGGGATACATCAAGGCCCTCCTGCGACGAGTTGCTTCTTGTCGACATCAGCTCATTATCCAAGAAGTTGACTTAGAAACACCCATTCAGTACCTTGAAGCTTGCATGCATCAATGGCAGGTTTCTCACTTCCAGTGATAGGCATACATCAATGGCCTTCGACTGAAAGACTTTGTATGGTGTTTGACATCAAATCATCCATTCACACCATGAAAAATGTACTGTAGTACCTTGAGGATCATTATCATTATCAATTATTTCTCTCGCATCTGTTAATAGCTTACATCACTGGCTAGTAATCAGATGATGTCTTCCCATGTTCAACTTCAGATCATATATTCACATGGTTAGACTCGTACTTGAGCGAACAGTTGAACGAGATTGAAGACCTCGAATCTAGTTTCATCCATCCGGGCTGCGATTTCAGGAGTAATAAATCATATGTACAATGGCTTTACATTAATGGTCATTCCGATCATGGGTCTATATCTGTAGATGATTGTTTATGTACATGTAATGAAAGTTTATAAGCTGAGCATGGGTATGCCTTCCCTCAGCAATTCATGTAAAATCAAATATCATGATATATGTATTGTAATTGATGCAGGTCACCTTCCACTTTGATACCTCCTCATCACATCGTAAAGCATTTCATTTGACATTGGCATTTTTCCGACTTCATGCTTTAGGGGGCAGCTGTTACAGATCCATTTGGGCACATCAAATCCCAACATCCAGATCAGTGTTTTAGGGCTCATCAAACCCTAATTTTAGTTGCTTCATGCCCTAAACAAGTCACCCTTTTGAATGCCTCCTTCCCAGACAGTTTCATGACTTGAAGACATCCAGAAATAGCCTCTAGATGGATCAACGTAGGTAAACCCTTATGAAGGTGCGTTGCAGAGAAGTTAAGTCCATTGCCAGGGTGCTCTATAGACCATTTAGGCTTCCTTTCACCTATGCTGGGCGAGAATGAGAAAAATTCACGTAGGGTTTGGGGAATATTCTTATCTTTTGGAGTCATATAGAAGTTTCCCTCACTTGTCAACTCCTATGAGCTCAAAAATGGATGAGGAATGAGTTAAGGTGCATCTTATCCTCTCATCCCTTCCTCCATGGAACTAATTCTAAGTATGGAAGGCCATTCAATGCCACCATTAATGACAAAACCTCCTTCATATTCCTATAAATTGACCACTCATTTAAGTGGTCAGGGGCTAGACTATATTGAATTGTAAGGAGATAATGTTGCTATGAGATTTGGCTTTGAAACAAGTATTGTGATGCTACAAGTTTGTCACGCTTTTGATGTGATGTGGATGGGATCCAAGCTAGAGGAATGACTTTGAATCAGAAACTGATGGTTGTAATTCCTTCTTCTATCTAGTAAAGTGTTTGAACCTTTTTCCATATCTTTTGTTCTTTCATAATGCTTATATGTATGAATTGCTTCTGATTCCTTTCATTTATATTCAATGGATCGTATGCTTTGATCAGTTTTTGTCTTTTGTTGTGTTTACAGGGTACTTCTTAGGCAGATTAAGTACGAGAAGGAGAGATGGAGTCGATACCAGGGAGACGAGAGGAAAGCGGAACTAGAGGTAGGCCTTCTATCATCTCTTCTTATCTATTGTTTATAGGAAAAGTATAAAACACTTTAAACTATTGTTCTAGGCGCAACTACTTGTCTAATGAATTAGTATTTATTCGTAGATTCTAAATTCTCCAAAACAGTAGGGAAGGATGCAAAGAAAATTTCTTGGATCTCCGTATATAAGTAGCAATCTAACCACTTTTCCTTTGACAGTCATGGATTCCTGTTTTCTTGCGCCGCGAACTCGTGAATCTTTCTTTCCAACCACTCTTCAATTCCTTTCTTGGTCAAATTCCAGTGATATGACATCCGACATATTTATGCAGATCCCGATCCCTGTAACAGAACCATTTGTTGGCTTGTTGGGGCCTGACCTAGGTTCAGAGTTAATTAACCAAACAAATCTCGGTATTACTGGCCCTTTCGGAAATAGTCTGCGGGGTGCGGACTGAGGTCTCACCTGAAGTAGTATGGGAGGGTGCTAAAACCAGGTTTCCACACCCTGGAGATGTCTGATGAGTTTGACTGGTCCGCATTTTTTCCCTCCGTGCAAGTTGCTTCACGCACTTTCCCGTTCCTTGCAGCCTGATATACTGCCTTCGCGCAGCCCTACCCAGGGGCTGAGCACCACACTCTATGTTATTACCCAAGACCTTTCTTATATTCCAATGTTAGTTAATTATCTTTGCCTACTTGATTGCTTTAAGTTATATTTAACAACATAAAATATTCATACATGTGCGCACAGTAAATAAACAGTATATTTGCAAATTATAGCAATCATGCATTAACGCAAGAACAGATACACAAAATTATAACCAAACTTCTCTTTATTGATTATTTCCACGGTTACAGACTCGACTCGCCCTGTGCACTCAACTGCACGGGTCCGTGCACTCAGCTGCGGACTACTAGGCTTTTGTGCATTCAGTTGCAGAGCCTTCTCCTACTCTTCAACCCAAAGACACACTTCACACTACGACTCAATCACTCAGAATTCTCATCCTCATCTTCTTCTATTCTGTATCCCCCCTTTTACAGTTAGAGCCTCACTCTATTTATACAATCCCATGGTCCGCGGACCATGGGTAGGTCTATCCAGCCGACATTACATTACAAAACTAGGGCGGACAACCGTGTGACTCTATCATACTTTCACGCCCCGCACCCACAATTCACAGAGCTTTACAATAAGATTTGGTCAAAACATGGGCTTTGAGCCCCAAAACATGCATTGGGGGGATTCCATGCCCAATAGATGCAAGTGATCGGGAGAGAGGAAAAGGCTCTGAAACTGCACGAGGAAAATATCAAGCCAGGATGCGGGCTCCAAGCCCTGTCCATGAAAATTGCGTAGAGGTGACTAGGAGGCTGAGATTCGCAATCCGCATCGACAGTGACTGTCTACGGGATCTAGCTCAACTAGAGGGCAGATATGTGGAATTTTTTCATGGAGACAGTGTAGGCAGTAGGGGGAGACTCGCAGTGAAAACTGCATAATTTATTAGAGGAGTTAGCAGTGGGCTGCATAAGGCTGCTGGAAAAAATTGTGCAATTTTTCTAGGGAGTTGGGAACGAGCTGCGAGAGGCTGCTGGAAAAAACTACATAGAGTTGGGAGGGTGGCCTCCTGGACATCCTTGTCACAAAGTTTGTTACATCAAGAAAAGTATGTCTTATGCATTCTGGATGGTCTATGTTGAGACCCCAGTCAACACTGATCTCCAAAAGAGTAAGATGTATCTAGGGAAAGCCAGTGCTCAAAACCCAACTATCTGTATTGTATATATCATAAATATGTGTGAATATACAAAGCTTGTTCTCACTAGAAAATTCTTCACGAGTATGCTCAACTCTCTCAGCTCACAAGCTAGCTCTTGGCCAACACTTTAGCCTATTTAGCAGCTCTACAAGCCCCTAGTCTCTTGCATAATTCCTAGGATGAATAGCTCATATTTAAAGGGAATTCATGCTTCCAAAACTACGCAATTCAAACATAGGATCAATCTCCAATGCATGCATGATATTTACACTCTATTAAATAATACCACTGATAGTACATTGTCCATGCACTCTAGTCACAACTAGGTATTTCTCTGAACTCACATGCATGAGTTTCTCATGAGGGAATCTTCAATTAACTGGAGTAGCAATAGTGGATTCATTAGTGCACCAATTGACTGTTAGTCCTCTATTAGTTCCAAAAACAATTTAGAAATAATTGAATTGAACTTAACTCAGTAAACTAAGTGATCTAATTTCCAACTCAATTTAAACTCATACTAGACCCCTAAAACTTAGGGAGAACATATACATGACTACATAAAGACTTCCAACTCGAATTTCCTAAGCTAATTAAGTTAATTAAACTTAATTAACTATTTACAAGTTGCTATAAGAATAGAGTTCGATTTTAATTATTAGTTTAATTCAAGGACAAATTAAACTGGAATTTCTCAATAGCAACAACCAGTGGTTCAGCTTCAGTGTGTTGATCTCATGGTGGTATGACTTGATATGAACTTTTTCTTTCAGTTTAAATAGGGATTGGTTCAAGACACTCAAACTGGGTTGACCTTTTCTGGGTTCTTTCTTCGGTTAGTTATCTGCATCTTCCCTATCTCCTCATCCCCCTTCTGATTTGTCCTATGCATTCGAACCCCCTTATTCTCCAAGTATCCCCATCTTATTTCTTAGGGATACCACGACGAGGTTTACATTGTAGTTTATATCCCTGAATTGTTCCTCGAGCTGCAAAAACCTCATCTTTGCAGGATCCTGAGGTTCATTTACAGATTTGTCACCCATGATTAGGGTTTTACGATTTTCGGCCTTGCCGATCTAGATCCCTACAATATCCACAAAATACCCAAAGAAACCCACTCTGATACCAAATAATATGTAAAATTCCATGGATATTCCATTAGACAACTCGTCTCAATAGATCTGATAATACTATATTTAAAATATGAGATTCTACATTATTACAATTTATTTAATTTTAAAATCTGTAAAATTAATTGTAATTAGGGGATGCATGTAAAATTAAATCAAGAAGAAAATTAGAGAATGACAAAATAATCTCACACACACATAATACACAAGATATGCTCTCTAGGAAACCCTTCTGGGAGAAAACCCAGCTAGAAGGTGAGGTCGCTTCGTTCTCTTTCTCTGTCTAGAAATATGGCTGCAGATACACAGAAGTAATATCTGTGGCCTGTGGGCTGCTACAGTGCACAAATCCCCTCTGTGTACTCTACTTCCTATCTCTCCCAGATATCTTTGCTTAACTATTGTACAAAAGTCTCTCGAAATAATGGAATACCTCTTCTTCCTAATGGCTTGGTTATATCACAACCCGATAGTGTACTAGTGGTAAATTTTTACTACCTCAACTCTTAACTAGAGTTAAAAAATAGATTCTTCTAGAGTATTTTACATCAAAAACACATGGCTAGTCCCTTTTCCATGAATAATTGGGGCTGAGTTGGCATCCTCCCAAACTATAGGTGTGAGAACAAAAATGTCAACGTCTGAGTGGCATAAATTTTGCATACGGACTCTAATTGATGTGATTCATGTGCCATTGGAAAGCTTTCTATGTGTAGAATAACATGAAAGGGAGAAACACTTTTGTGGAAACGTTTTAACCATAAAAACATTATTTGATGCCTCAAAATGCTCTCAAAAGGTTTTGGACCCCGTTTCACCAAATTGGGTCCCGTCGGTAAAAATGGTTGCATGAGCTAATTCCTCCACTTTTTCCACTCCAAATGTATCGAGATGGATGCCAAACATTATAATTTTATAATTCAGATCATTTCCACCCATTCCTAGATAAATTTGTTTTAATATTCATATATGATATCTTAATTTATTCCATAAATTTGGAGGAACATAAGGAGCATCTGTGTATAGTACTGCAAGTATTATGTGAACACTAGTTGTATGCTAACTTTAGCAAGTGTGATTTATATAAAGACCAGATTCAATACTTGCAACATGTCATAAGGTATAACTGTGGATAGTGACAAGATTAGAACCATTATGGAGTGGATGGTACTCAATAATGTAGCTGATATATGATCCTTTACGGGCTTGGAAGAGTACTACCTCCATTTTATTGAGGGATTGTCCCAAATTTCTTACCCTATTACTTCCCTACAGAAGAAGGGGAGAGTATTCAACTGGAATACAGAGTGTCAACAAAGTTTCAAGCAATTAAAGAAACTATTGACCACATTCCCCATATTGAATATTGCTAACAGAACCGGGGAATTCGTAGTTTGCATGAATGCCTGTCAAGAAGGAATAGGGGCAGTATTGATGCAAGCGGGAAAAGTAATAGATTGCGAGTCCCGGACATTGAAGGAACATGAGTAGAGATATTCTTCCTATGACTTGGAGTTAACTATTGTAATTCATGCACTAAAAGTTTGGAGACACTATCTTCTAGGAAAAATATTTTTACTTATGACACACTATAATAGTCTAACCAGCTATTTTAAACAACCCAGTTTGAACACCCGTTAAGTAAGGTGAATGCATTCCTTAGTGAATTTGAATTTGACATTAAGCATCTAAAGGGAAAAGAAAATCGTGTAGTAGATGATTTAAACAGAAGGTTGCACTGTGTGTATGAACTTCACTATAATCAAATAGAATTTAAATTTGTGGAGAAAATTAAATAAGTTTCCCAAGAAAGACCCAGAGCATAATTTTTTATGGAAGAAAAATCATCAAACTAAGAGTTTGAGAAGACAATCTAAATATAACATTAATGGAGACCATCTGCTGACCTTTAAAGGGAGAATATATGTCCCCAATCTGGTTTCTGTTAGACAACTGATCTTTGACGAGTTTCATAAAAGTCCTTATATTGCCCACCTTGGTTATCAAAAATTGTTTACTGCAATAAAAAAGGTCTATTTTTGGCTTGGCATGAGAAAGGACATTGTGAGTACCTAGAAAAATGTTTAGAGTGTGAGAAAGTTAAAGATGAACGCCAACATCGCGCTGGTCTTCTAAATCCATTACCCATTCCCGAGTGGAAATGGGAAATCATTAAGCTTTAATTTATAACAAGATTACCCAAAACCAAAAGGAATAATGATTCAATACTGGTAGTTGTGGACAAACTTAGTAAATCAACCCATTTTATTCCAGTACAATCTACCTATAAGGAAGTTCAGATTGTTGATATTTTTACGAAACAAGTTTTTCGACGACATGGTATACCTAAGGTAGTTATATCACAAGAGATGTAAAATTCAGCTTTGCTTTCTCGAAGTCTCTCTTCATTGGAATGGGAACCCAAGTGCGGTTTAGCACTGCATATCATCTGCAAATAGATGGGAACAATGAATGCGTGAACCAAGTACTTGAGGACATATTAAGAATGTTTACGATGCAGCAACCAGAAAGTGGGAAGAGTATTTACATTTAGTTGAATTTGGGTATAATAAAAATTATCATAAATCCATAAAAATGAGCTCATTTGAGGTATTATATGGAAAAAGGTGCAAAACACCTACTAACTGGAATATTCCTAAAGATAGAATCATACTAGAACTGGACATGCTAACACAATGGAACAAATAGTGGAGAAGGTACAACATAATTTAAAAGACGGCCATGACAGACAGAAGGCATATGCTAACTAAAAATGAAATTATCTAGAATTTAAAGTCGGGATCATGTTTATGTATGAATCTAACCAAAGAGGAGTACATTGAGATGGGGTGGCTGTGCAAATATTTCCCCTGGATTCTATGGTCCCTTCCAAATATGGGACCAAGTTGGACTAGTATCATATCGATTGGCGTTACCTAGCATATAAGAGTACATAAATGTATTTCATGTTCCATTATTACAGAGATATGTATATGATCCTACTAATGTTATTCAACGGTAAGATGTTTAAGTGAGAAGGAATTAAAAAATTATTATTATTATATTATTTATTTATTTATTTTTGTTTTTGTTTTTTCAGAAGCCTCTGTATTCTCAACCAAAGATAAATAATGTTACGAAGACCAGCCATCACCCAATCTAAAATGCAGTGGAAGCACTTGAGCCTAAATGTTATGTTTGGGGGAAGACATAACATCCCCTAGTGAATTCTATATACCTATGAGTTACTCTATACCTATGAGTTACTTGAATTTACTTTTGTTATCTAAAACTTAAAAACTGATGGGTTGAGTGTAAGCCTAGCAAAATTTTGGTTATTGTAAATATTTTTCTTTTGAAAATATATAGATAGCCAAGGATGGGAAATTGGAATTCACTAGAGGAAACCTTGGTTAAATGTTCTTGAATTGGAAAAAGAGCCAGAGGAAGCCTCAAGTTGATATATGTTCCAGGTTGAACCTGGACGGTTCTATTGCCTGTGGACTGACCCTTTTAGAGTATTTGACTGAGAATTGTTTTGGCATAAAAAAACTCTGAGAGAAAATGGTTTGACTGAGAATTGTTCTGGTATAAAGAAGCTCGGGAGAGAAAATGAGGTAATTACCTTTCTCAAAGTTGGGTGGTGTGGTTACTCAATGAATTCTTAGACTTCCCGCCATAACAGATAAGTATTACAATAGTTCTTCTTTATATAACAATTTTGTGAATCATTGTAGATTCTTTTGGAATGAGTATTATGTTGAGAAAATTAACGGAATATAAATTGAACAGAAAATTATGCAAATGTCAGAATAATATTGTATTAATGTTGGAAAAGAAATTGTTTATATTTTCTATCAATATAATATTCCGTATGGTTTTTCTGTGCAATAAGAAAGATCTGGTGGGTTTACAGTTAAAATCTAGTTTGAAAAAGAAAGGTAGGAAATAGGCGAATAAATTATTTATGGTAAACACCAAGAAATCTAAAGAATCTAAGAAAGAGAACCTAAGGTTGGCGGTCGAGGGTTTGGCCGAGTTAGCCCTGGTATGTCAGAATTAACTAGCCACCTGGAGCAGTGGCGGGGACAAGCTGCCTTCATATTAATACTATAAACCCTGAACAAAATTAAACTCAGGTTGCTAAGTTATGTTAAGTATGAAATCCATTAAGTAATAGAAGAAATACAAGATGTGAAAGATCCTTATTTAAAGGATGAATCTTTTATCCGTAACTGAAGTTGTCGAAGGACGGTAAATTCCGTATAACACTACACAATAAATGTAATTTTAAAACAAGAATAATGTTAAGCATAAATAAACTTAAGTGAGCAATTATTTGCAACTAATAAAGGAGCCAAAGGTTGTATACGTGTAAACATACATTGCTAGCATTATGACTATAAAATTACTTCACAAAAAGAACTATGGAAATTGATACTTGCAGAAAGGAATCATAGAATCAATCTGAACAACTTAACATGTATTGGTGTAACAATTGATTAACCCAGCAAGGGGTTCATATCTTTTTACATAAGAAAGTGATAAAAAAACAAAAAATGAATATGAAAAACCCGACCTTTTTCCGCCATCAGAATTAAATAAAGAAATAAATAATGTTAAACCAGTACTGAGAGGGAATGAAATATTCATAATACCCTGTACAATATACTCCTGGAACATAAAACCCTACAGAAAAGGAAGCCAAAATATTACACTGCATTCAACAGGAAATCTTGTGAGACAGGAAGAAATATTCTTTTCAACTTCGAAGAGATTCCTTGGAAGGGTGCGAGACCAAGTAAAGCACCTGTATAGGGAAAACCCTTGTCAATACTGTGGGCTGGAAACCCTTATGTGTAGGAGAACTCTAAAAATGATGCGACATCGACAAAAAGAAAGAGGGGTTACCCATAAAGAGTCCGCAAGCAAAAGGGGAAGGTTATAGTAAGAACCCTTTTAATAAAACTAAAGGCAAAAAGAAAATTCCTTGGATATGGTTGGTGTCATACCTAAGAGAAGATAGCGCATCGAACCCTCCTGGAGTTCTGCAATACAAAACAAATATAACAAAAGCCTCTATGCGTTAGGTATTGAACCGGGACTAAAACTAAGCTTGATGACTATAAAAAAGAAAAAGAAAAGAAAGTTAACATATGAGTACCTTTCTGAGTCCCATGACTGTCTCAGCATAGAAAAACGCCAAAGTCCAGAATTTATGGTGGATTAACCTGCAACAAAAGAAGACACCTTGTTAATTATATTGTTGGGAAAACATTTTTCTATTAGAATCATCGGTAATCTGAGGTTGCAGACAAGGGAAAAGAGGTATCTTACCATGGTTGCAGAAGAGCGGTTTCGGTCCTCCTTGCAAATGAGCGACAACATCAGGGAGAAAACTGGTTGGTTTTCCTTTTCTCCTCCTGAAGAATACAGAACGTAGAGTGGAAAACCCTATCGATCAACGGTGAGAAACCATCTAGGTGTGACCACAGTGTCATCAAGAACCTTCCCGCTCGAGAATATCACCTCAGGACAATTGGTGCCCATTTGTCAGCAGAAGAGTAGGGTAAGGGATTTGTAATGTCACAAGGCTTAATCTTAAGGAAAGGAATAAAAAACATAGGATATATTCACTTTCCTAATGAATGTGTGCATAATGAGAATATCCCTAGGTGCTTAGGTGACAAACATTGTATGTTAATTATTCTTAGGATATATATGACAAGATTCGCTTCTATTACTTGGAACGTTAGAATAATTTTCCATGTTATTTCTCGGTACAATTATAATAAGAAAAAATAATTATTTGTGGAATTGATGAGTGTTACATGGTCTTACAAAAAACAATTGTATTTATATTTATGTGACAAAGTTGGACAATTTATATTTTCCAATGAAAAAAGTAAAATTATAATTACGCCGTAAGGCATTCCCCTTTGAAATCAACTCCCCTCTTGACCACCTGTCATCATTATGGACCATAAGATTATGTGTTAGACGATTGAAAACAGTTCGACCGTTCGATGAAAGGAAAATGGTTGTGCTCACCACTGCAACCACAACAGCCACAGCTGCCCAATGGTTGCGCTAGCCATTGGAACCACAATGGCCACAACTACCCAATGGTTGCGCTAGCTACTGGAACCGTAACGGCCACAACTTCCCATGTTAGCCCAGTCGGGCCTAGGGTCTTTGGCTCTAAATCCACTGCGGAAGATGTCACTGCCTGCAAATATCTAACAACAGTAATCACAGTCCTGGTGTTTTATAACAAATCTTATTATCATCTTTATAAGAAATCTTATGAAATCTTTTTGACGTATAGGCACCACTTCCAGTTCTGGAATTGGAGCGGAAACGACAAAGTATTGGCTAAACCGAGGCCAAGATTGATTATTCCTGCAGGAAATCTGAAAGGAGTAGAAGATGTAAAATCTAGTATTCAGAAAGAGATTCACAGCTCGGTAAGCATACACACTTTTTTGGCAACCTTGTAATGTTACAGAACAGAACTCAATTAAAACCCTACACTTCTCTCACTACCAGCGCTTATTTGCAGGGAACTTCTCGAGGGATTTTCAATTCCACCTCAAGATAGTTCTTCCCCCAGCTGTATGACCTTGAGCTAGGAGCATCTAGTTTATCAAGGCCGAAGTGGCAGCCCTAAGTTGGTCTGTTCTGGGCAAGGCAACCCTTAGCTGTGTTAAAGGCGAGTTTGAGAAGGGTGGGTCTAGAAATGGTTCTTGTTCTGGGCATTTTTTAAGAAATCGTTTATTTCTGCCTTCCTCTTATTTGATTACAGCAACTATGAGAAGGAAAAAGCCTGGCACTCTTGGATGGAGGTGCAAGCAGTTTTGGCAGCAGACAAAGACCCTGAAGGGGCCATATCTGACAAGAAGAGTCAGATAATCTACCCTATTGCAATGGGGGATATGCTTTTTTCAATCAAAAAAGAGCTAAACAAGCTGCCAAGATCCTTGAGGCCATGAATTCCCCCTAGATAACCCCTGGAAGTATGATCATAAGTTTATAATGTCTTAGCTAAAGGGAAACAAGCAGCTAGGGGCAGCAGATCATGAGAGCAGACCTACATAAGAAAAATTGGAAAACATGCACTCTTGGATGGAGGTGTAGGTAATTTTGGCAGCAGACAAAGACCTAGAAGGGGCCACATCTGAGGTTTCCCCACTCCCTTTCAACACAAGTCTTCTGTATGTCCTTGATCTACGCTCCTTAAGTAGCCGAAAATCTTATTGCTTGACTTCACACCTGTAGCTTGTTGTTCACAGAGGTCTGCTCAGCTACAACCTCCTCAAGTCACCACTTTGAAACTTGATGTTCACTGATAAACTGTTGCTGCTTATTTTTAGACTTATTGTCTGTCAAAAACAGAGGTCTACCCACCTGCCAGCCTATATCAAACACTGTTTCTTCCGCACACCGCTTGACCTGCTGTTTATTTTCAAATATACTGTCCAGACTGTGGAGTATGTACAGGCCTCCACAACCTTGAAGATCTGCTATCTGTTGCTCTTCTAAACCGCCTTACAGGCCTGTGACCTAAGTTACTCACATCAACAAGTCTGTACTGAGACAATCACTGTAAACTTTCCTCTATTTTCTTCTTTTCGATAAGGGCTGCTGCAACATTAGGTGCAAACCTTCTGCGCTTCTCTGTGCTCATTCTATTGGTTGCTTATTGGATCCTAACAAGAAAAACCTCTCCATGGTTTAAAATACCTCCAAATGCAACAGGGAATTCTAATGTATAACTGCTTTTACTACCAGGGTTTCCGCTATATGCCACATAATCTTCTTGCAAGAAATGATTTGCCTTGTTGCATATTTTGTAAATTTGTTGCACCAAGAAGCATGTTATTTATAAATCAAAGTGCTAAAATCATACATACAATTCATTAATGTATTGGATAATTATCCTGTCCATGAACTTGTGTTGAATTTTTTTAAAAGTGATTATGACAACTCTCAATTTGTATGGATGGCTCGTTGGCATTGCCTAGAAGAAGCTCGAAAAGTTTTGAAGTACTCTAGAATTGAAGCCATTAGTAATCTCTTTGGAACCTTAAGTAGCAGCCATAGTGGATACTATGTTTTACTCAGTCCAAACTTCTATGGTTCTACTTAAATCGTGTGTATTACAAGTACAGTTGAAAGGAAACTACTGAGGCAATTATGTTAATACCTAAATTCATAGTCAGAAAGTCAGGTATATGGTTGTTATGTAAGTTTAGCTACGAGAGTGGATACTATGTTTTATGGTTATTATGTAAGTTTAGCTACCAGAGTGGATATTATGTTTTACCTGGTCCAAACTTCATTGACATCTGCTAATTGTATGTATTACAAGTACAACTAAAAGGAGGGAAATAAGGCCATTATGTTATTACCAGAATATTTGGCCAGAAAGTCAGGGTTATAGTGGTTATGTAACTTTAGGTTTACTCCCCAAGGGTTTGGGTCTACCTTCAAAACCAAGGTAATGTGCTCATGTATGTCAACAACTTACAAATGTTTCTTAGATAAGCCATTGTAAGAAACACTTGGAAACTTGGAAAGCGTACATGGTACCATTTCATTCCTTGATATATATGAAAAAAACTTCATAAATAAGCCTTTGTTCAGAAACACTTAGAAAGTGTACATGGTACCATTAATTACGTCATCAGGCGTTCCCCTTTGAAATCAACTCCCCTCTTGACCACCTGTCATCATTATGGACCATAAGATTATGTGTTAGACGATTGAAAAAGTTCGACCGTTCGATGAAAGGAAAATGGTTGTGCTCACCACTGCAACCACAACAGCCACAACTGCCCAATGGTTGCGCTAGCTGCTGGAACCACAATGGCCACAACTGTCCAATGGTTGCGCTAGCTACTGGAACCGTAATGGCCACAACTTCCCATGTTAGCCCAGCCGGGACTAGGGTCTTTGGCTCTAAATCCACTGCGGAAGATGTCACTCCCTGCAAATATCTAACAACAGTAATCACAGTCCTGGTGTTTTATAACAAATCTTATTATCTTCTTTATAAGAAATCTTATGAAATCTTTTTGACGTATAGGCACCACTTCCAGTTCTGGAATTGGAGCGGAAACGACAAGAGTATTGGCTAAACCGGGGCCAAGATTGATTATTCCTACAAGAAATCTGAAAGGAGCAGAAGATGTAAAATCTAGTATTCAGAAAGAGATTCACAGCTCGGTAAGCATACACACTTTTTTGGCAACCTTGTAATGTTACAGAACAGAACTCAATTAAAACCCTACACTTCTCTGACTACCAGCGCTTATTTGCAGGGAACTTCTCGAGGGCTTTTCAATTCCACCTCAAGCTAGTTCTTCCCCCAGCTGTATGACCTTGAGCTAGGAGCATCTAGTTTATCGAGGCCGAAGTGGCAGCCCTAAGTTGGTCTGTTCTGGGCAACGCAACCCTTAGTTGTGTTAAAGGCGAGTTTGAGAAGGGTGGGTCTGGGAATGGTTCTTGTTCTGGGCATTTTTTAAGAAATCGTTTATTTCTGCCTTCCTCTTATTTGATTACAGCAACTATGAGAAGGAAAAAGCCTGGCACTCTTGGATGGAGGTGCAAGCAGTTTTGGCAGCAGACAAAGACCCTGAAGGGGCCATATCTGACAAGAAGAGTCAGATAATCTACCCTATTGCAATGTGGGATATGATTTTTTCAATAAAAAAAGAGCTAAACAAGCTGCCAAGATCCTTGAGGCCATGAATTCCCCCTAGATAACTCCTGGAAGTATGATCATAAGTTTATAATGTCTTAGCTAAAGGGAAACAAGCAGCTAGGGGCATCAGATCATGAGAGCAAACCTACATAAGAAAAATTGGAAAACATGCACTCTTGGATGGAGGTGTAGGTAATTTTGGCAGCAGACAAAGACCTAGAAGGGGTCACATCTGAGGTTTCCCCACTCCCTTTCAACACAAGTCTTATGTATGTCCTTGATCTACGCTCCTTAAGTAGCCTAAAATCTTATTGCTTGACTTCACACCTGTAGCTTGTTGTTCACAAAGGTCTGCTCATCTGCAACCTCCTCAAGTCACCACTTTGAAACTTGATGTTCACTGATAAACTATTGCTGCTTATTTTTACACTTATTGTCTGTCAAAAACATAGGTCTACCCACCTGCCAACCTATATCAAACACTGTTTCTTCCGCACACCACTTGACCTGCTGTTTATTTTCAAATATACTGTCCAGACTGTGGAGTATGTACAGGCCTCCACAACCTTGAAGATCTGCTATATGTTTCTCTTCTAAACCGGCTTACAGGCCTGTGACCTAAGTTACTCACATCAACAAGTCTGTACTGAGACAATCACTGTAAACTTTCCTCTATTTTCTTCTTTTCGATAAGGGTTGCTGCAACATTAGGTGCAAACCTTCTGTGCTTCTCTGTGCTCATTCTATTGGTTGCTTATTGGATCCTAACAAGAAAAACCTCTCCATGGTTTAAAATACCTCCAAATGCAACAAGGAATTCTAATGTATAACTGCTTTTACTACCAGGGTTTCTGCTATATGCCACACAATCTTCTTGCAAGAAATGATTTCCCTGGTTGCATATTTTGTAAATTTGTTGCACCAAGAAGCATGCTATTTATAAATCAAAGTGCTAAAATCATATGTACAATTCATTAATGTATTGGATAATTATCCTGTCCATGAACTTGTGTTGAAATTTTTTAAAAGTGATTACGGCAACTCTCAATTTGTATGGATGGCTCGTTGGCAGTGCCTAGAAGAAGCTCGAAAAGTTTTGAAGTACTCTAGAATTGAAGCCATTAGTAATCTCTTTGGAACCTTAAGTAGCAGCCATAGTGGATACTATGTTTTACTCAGTCCAAACTTCTATGGTTCTACTTAAATCGTGTATATTACAAGTACAGTTGAAAGGAAACTACTGAGGCAATTATGTTAATACCTAAATTCATAGTCAGAAAGTTAGGTATATGGTTGTTATGTAAGTTTAGCTACCAGAGTGGATACTATGTTTTATGGTTATTATGTAAGTTTAGCTACCAGAGTGGATATTATGTTTTACCTGGTCCAAACTTCATTGACATCTGCTAATTTTATGTATTACAAGTACAACTAAAAGGAGCGAAATAAGGCCATTATGTTAATACCTGAATATTTGGCCAGAAAGTCAGGGTTATAGTGGTTATGTAACTTTAGGTTTACTCCCCAAGGGTTTGGGTCTACTTTCAAAACCAGGGTAATGTGCTCATGTATGTCAACAACTTACAAATGTTTCTTAGGTAAGCCTTTGTAAGAAACACTTAGAAACTTGGAAAGCGTACGTGGTACCATTTCATTCCTTGATATATATGAAAAAAACTTAATAAAGAAGCCTTTGTTCAGAAACACTTAGAAAGTGTACATGGTACCATTTTGTTCCTTACCATACATGATATTATCTTTATAGTATACCGAAGCAATGCATATTTAAGTTATTAAAATTCGGATGTTATCATTTCAGATTTGGCTAGAGTAGTAGTTGAGGATTTCCATATTTTTTCTAGGTAGCATGTTGTCATGCCAGACTTGGCTATTGTGTTTACAAACGATGCCATTTGCAGAAGCCTACTATGATGTACTGACTCTCTAAAAATGGCTTGTACACAACAGTGGATATAATGTTTCTGGGCCCTCATAGCCTTGCATTTGTGTGAGGTAATAAAGTGTATTGATGATCACACCATTTGAGTTGTTCCCCAACTACCAGACAATGTGTTTTGTTTTTTAATTGTTTGTTTTGTTTATTTCTGTAAAAGCTTAGCATAGAGACTTCCCAACGTTTAATATATTCAAATTCAATTTTACATTTTCCAATATATTCTGTCCAAATTTTGAGAAACCTACTTATGGGGTGTGATTGTTCTCTGTGATTCACGCTGGATGAATTTAGCCAGCCTGTGCTGGATGTAGATCCCATGATGGGCATTCTTTCCAACAAAATAGACGGATTGACTCTGCACCCATTGCACCCTGCAAGGTGTTTTCGCTTTTTAGTAGCAAATTCCCATGCTCTGGTTCATGAATAACTGTAGAAAACGTTGCAACTTCATAGCATCCGTAAACTTTTGTTTTCATAATAAAAAATGGCCGCTTTAAAATAGATCTTTGTCCTTCTGGTAATAGCATCATCTTATGATTCTGTGATCCTGTATGGAGGATCTCTTTGGATTGCAAAGTGTTTTTTCATGGCTGTGTTTTGTGTATGCATATTCACTGTGGAATGTGAGCAAAAATAAGTTATCATGTTAATAATATGCCCTTTACTCTAGCCATAGTACAATAGGAGGTCTCTGAACTTTCCCTGCTGCTTAGGAGCTGCCACTGATATATGTTGAAGATTTAATGGCAATTATGTTAATACCTAAATTCATAGTCAGAAAGTCAGGTATATGGTTGTTATGTAAGTTTAGCTACCAGAGTGGATACTATGTTTTATGGTTATTATGTAAGTTTAGCCACCATAGTGGATATTATGTTTTACCTGGTCCAAACTTCATTGACATCTGCTAATTGTATGTATTACAAGTACAACTAAAAGGAGGGAAATATGTTGAAGATTTAATAGCAACAAATGAAAATACTCCAATTCTGCAGAGCTTTTGCACTTCTCGCAGGCAAGTATACCCATCTGCTAAGAGAAAACGATGAGATAAATGTCTTGGGATAAGGGGCTGTGAAAATATAGAAACCCCATCACTTGAGCAGCACCATGAGAGCATAGGCTTATAGCTGGCAAAAATACTGTTATTCCCTTTTTTTAATGGCTGGGCTTTATGTTCCCAAAAAATTTCCCTTCTCTGTGGTATCAATAAGATCCTTTTCACTGCATGACTTTCTGGTTTATATCTGCAACAAGCCTTTTCTATCTAAGATGACAATGACAATTTGTCTTTACCAGTTGGCCACCCCTTGGAAGCATGGCTAGAGGTCCTCTGTTGAGAATAAATTGAGAAAATAAAATATTCCCATTGTTTTCGTGTAACATTATTTGCAATTAACTGATGTTGGTTTTCAAAATACTTTGACTATTGAGTGTCTTCATCTAAATTGCAAACCATCTATTGTATGGACCTATCCAATCTGCTTGTGCAAGCCTCACAAGCCATGGGAAGAACATGGGTGCCAAAAAAGTGTAGAATTACTTTGAAGACCCAGTTTTGTAGCTCAAATCAAGAGATTCTTTTTTAAATAACAAAATTTAGCATGTTGCTAATGTATGTAGTATCAAAAAATTATGTACAGAGATGACAACCTGTTTGTAACACTTGATCTCCTCTAGGAACACAACTACACATCTTCCAAGAATCTGATGTGCATCGATTAAGCGCATGGATAAATAGCACTCAAGGCATTGTGGACAATTTTGGCTTTAAATCTGGTTGGAATTATGCCAGAAGTTTGAGTTCCACCTGTGAGGGTAACTTTGCACATGAAACTTAGCTCGCGGGGATTTTCGCCAATTTAAGAAAAAAAATCATTAGAATGCATAGAAATGGGGCTCACCAGAAAAAAGAGACTGCCGAAAAATGGGGCAATCTTAGTACCCCATATCACATGCTTCAATTAAGAAACAAAATTTTCTGACATTTTACCTGGAAAGTTATATGCAATAAACTGGTTCCAGTAAAGCCCATTAAACTTCAACCAAATTAAACCTAAATTTGTATTTGAAATTTGTATTTCCTCTCACATCTTTCTGCAATGCATTTTAGAATACCATTGCTAAGAGTGAAAATTTCTAAATGGAAACTTGATACTTGGAAACTTGGAAAGCGTACGTGGTACCATTTCATTCCTTGCTATATATGAAAAAACTTCATAAATAAGCCTTTTTTCAGAAACACTTAGAAAGTGTACATGGTACCATTTTGTTCCTCACCATACATGATATTATCCTTACAGTATACCGAAGCAATGCATATTTGAGTTATTAAAATTCGAATGTTATCATTTCAGATTTGGCTAGAGTAGTAGTTGAGGATTTCCATATTTTTTTTAGGTAGCATGCTATCATGCCAGACTTGGCTACTGTGTTTACAAATGATGCCATTTGCAGAAACCTACTATGATGTACTGACTCTGACTCTGAAAATGGCTTGTACACAATAGTGGATATAATGCTTCTGGGCCCCCATAGCCTTGCATTTGTGTGAGGTAATAAAGTGTGTTGATGATCACACCATTTGAGTTGTTCCCCAACTCCCAGACAATGTGTTCTGTTTTTTAATTGTTTGTTTTGTTTATTTCTGTACAAGCTTAGCATAGAGACTTCCCAACGTTTAATATATTCAAATTCAATTTTACATTTTCCAATATATTTTGTCCAAATTTTGAGAAACCTACTTATGGGGTGTGATTGTTCTCTGCAATTCATGCTAGATGAATTTAGCTAGCCTATGCTGGATGCAGATCCCATGATGGGCATTCTTTTGAACAAAATAGACGGATTGACTCCGCACCCATTGCACCCTGCAAAGGTGTTTTCGCTTTTGAGTGGAAAAGTCCCATGCTTTGGTTCATGAATAACTGTAGAAAACATTGCAACTTCATAGCATCCATAAACTTTTGTTTGCATAATAAAAAATGGCCACTTTAAAACAGATCTTTGCCCTTCTGGTAATAGCATCATCTTATGATTCTGTGATCCTGTATGGAGGATCTCTTTGTATTGCAAAGTGTTTCTTCATGGCTGTGTTTTGTGTATGGGTATTCGCTGTGGAATGTCAACAAAAATAAGTTATCATGTTAATAATACCCCTTTTACTCTAGCCCCAGTACAATAGGAGGTCTCTGAACTTTCCCTATTGTTTAGGAGCTGCCACTGATATATGTTGAAGATTCAATGGCCACAAATGAAAATACTCCAATTTTGCAGAGCTTTTCCACCTCTTGCAGGCAAGTATACCCATCTGCTAAGAGAAAACGACGAGATAAATGTCATGGTATAAGGGGCTGTGAAAATATAGAAACCCCATCACTTGAGCAGCACCATGAGAGCATAGGCTTATAGCTGGAAAAAATATTGTTATTCCCTTTTTTTAATGGCTAGGCTTTATGTTCCCAAAAAATTTCCCTTCTCTGTGGTATCAATAAAATTCTTTTCATTGCATGACTTTCTGGTTTATACCTACAACAAGCCTTTTCTATCTAAGATGACAATGACAATTTGTCTTTACCAGTTGCCCACCCCTTGGGAGCATGGCTAGAGCTCCTCTGTTGAGAATAAATTGAGAAAATAAAATATTCCCATTGTTTTAGTGTAACATTATTTGCAATTAACTGATGTCGGTTTTCAAAATACATTGACTATTGAGTGTCTTCGTCTAAATTGCAAACCATGTATGGTATGGACCTATCCAATCTGCCTATGCGAGCCTCACAAGCCATGGCAAGAACATGGGTGCCAAAAAAGTGTAGAATTACTTTGAAGACCCAATTTTGTAGCTCAAATCAAGAGATTTTTTTTTTTAAATAGCAAAATTCAGCGTGTTGCTAACGTATGTAGTATCCAAAAATTATGTACAGAGATGACAACCTGTTTGTAACACTTGACCTCCTCTAGGAACACCACTGCACATCTTCCAAGAATCTAGTGTGCATCGATTAAGTGCATGGATAAATAGCACTCAAGGCACTGTGGACAATTTTGGCTTTAAATCTGGTTGGAATTATGCAGAAGTTTGAGTTCCACCTGTGAGGTGAACTTTGCACATGAAACTTAGCTCCTAGCGATTTTGGCCAATTTAAGACAAAAAATCATGAGAATGCATAGAAATGGGGCTCACCAGAAAAAAGAGACTGCCGAAAAATGGGACAATCTTAGTACCCCATATCACATGCTTCAATTAAGAAACAAAATTTTCCCACATTTCACCTAGAAAATTATATGCAATAAACTCGTTCCAGTAAAGCCCATTAAACTTCAGCCAAATTAAACCTAAATTTGTATTTGAAATTTGTATTTCCTCTCACATCTTTCTGCAATGCATTTTAGAATACCATTGCTAAGAGTGAAAATTTCTAAATGGAAACTTGATACTTGGAAACTTGGAAAGTGTACATGGTACCATTTCATTCCTTGCTATATATGAAAAAACTTCATAAATAAACCTTTGTTCAGAAACACTTAGAAAGTGTACATGGTACCATTTTGTTCCTTACCAT
The DNA here is from genome assembly GCA_031772625.1 of Pinus tabuliformis. Lineage (NCBI taxonomy): Eukaryota > Viridiplantae > Streptophyta > Pinopsida > Pinales > Pinaceae > Pinus > Pinus tabuliformis. The sequence goes on from CM062816.1 coordinate 1,847,553,268, forward strand.
ACATGATATTATCTTTACAGTATACCGAAGCAATGCATATTTGAGTTATTAAAATTTGGATGTTATCATTTCAGATTTGGCTAGAGTAGTAGTTGAGGATTTCCATATTTTTTCTAGGTAGCATGCTGTCATGCGAGACTTGGCTACTATGTTTACAAACGATGCCATTTGCAGAAACCTACTATGATGTACTGACTTTGACTCTGAAAATGGCTTGTACACAATAGTGGATATAATGCTTCTGGGCCCCCATAGCCTTGCATTTGTGTGAGGTAATAAAGTGTATTGATGATCACACCATTTGAGTTGTTCCCCAACTCCCAGATAATGTGTTCTATTTTTTAATTGTTTTTTTTGTTTATTTCTGTACAAGCTTAGCATAGAGACTTCCCAACGTTTAATATATTCAAATTCAATTTTACATTTTCCAATATATTCTGTCCAAATTTTGAGAAACCTACTTATGGCGTGTGATAGTTCTTTGCGATTCACGCTGGATGAATTTAGCTAGCCTGTGCTGGATGCAGATCCCATGATGGGCATTCTTTCCAACAAAATAGACGGATTGACTCTGCACCCATTGCACCCTGCAAAGGTGTTTTCGCTTTTGAGTGGCAAAGTCCCATGCTCTGGTTCATGAATAACTGTAGAAAACGTTGCAACTTCATAGCATCCGTAAACTTTTGTTTGCATAATAAAAAATGGCCACTTTAAAACAGATCTTTGCCCTTCTGGTAATAGCATCATCTTATGATTCTGTGATCCTGTATGGAGGATCTCTTTGGATTGCAAAGTGTTTCTTCATGGCTGTGTTTTGTGTATGGGTATTCACTGTGGAATGTCAGCAAAAATAAGTTATCATGTTAATAATACCCCTTTTACTCTAGCCCCAGTACAATAGGAGGTCTCTGAACTTTCCCTGCTGCTTAGGAGCTGCCGCTGATATATGTTGAAGATTCAATGGCCACAAATGAAAATACTCCAATTCTGCAGAGCTTTTCCACTTCTCGCAAGCAAGTATACCCATCTGCTAAGAGAAAACGACGAGATAAATGTCTTGGGATAAGGGGTTGTGGAAATATAGAAACCCCGTCACTTGAGCAGCACCATGAGAGCATAGGCTTGTAGCTGGCAAAAATACTGTTATTCCCTTTTTTTAATGGCTGGGCTTATGTTCCCAAAATTTTTCCCTTCTTTGTGGTATCAATAAGATCCTTTTCACTGCATGAATTTCTGGTTTATATCTGCAACAAGCCTTTTCTATCTAAGATGACAATGACAATTTGTCTTTACCAGTTGGCCACCCCTTGGGAGCATGGCTAGAGCTCCTCTATTAAGAATAAATTGAGAAAATAAAATATTCCCATCGTTTTCATTTAACATTATTTGCAATTAACTGATGTTGGTTTTCAAAATACATTGACTATTGAGTGTCTTCGTCTAAATTGCAAACCATCTACTATATGGACCTATCCAATCTGCTTGTGCAAGCCTAACAAGCCATGGCAAGAACATGGGTGCCAAAATAGTGTAGAATTACTTTGAAGACCCAGTTTTGTAGCTCAAATCAAGAGATTTTTTTTTAAATAACAAAATACAGCATGTTGCTAATGTATGTAGTATCCAAAAATTATGTACAGAGATGACAACCTGTTTGTAACACTTCATCTCCTCTAGGAACACAATTGCACATCTTCCAAGAATCTGATGTGCATTGACTAAGCGCATGTATAAATAGTAGTCAAGGCAATGTGGACAATTTTGGCTTTAAACCTGGTTGGAATTATGCCAGAAGTTTGAGTTCCACCTTTGAGGGGAACTTTGCACATGAAACTTAGCTCCTGGGGATTTTGGCCAATTTAAGAGAAAAAATCATCAAAATGCATAGAAATGGGGCTCACCAGAAAAAAGAGTGCTGAAAAATGGGGCAATCTTAGTACCCCATATCACATGCTTCAATTAAGAATCAAAATTTTCCCACATTTGACCTGGAAAATTATATGCAATAAACTGGTTCCAGTGAAGTCCATTAAACTTCAGCCAAATTAAACCTAAATTTGTATTTCCTCTCACATCTTTCTGCAATGCATTTTAGAATACCATTGCTAAGAGTGAAAATTTCTAAATGGAAGCTTGATTTTGTAATCTTACTTTATTCTTACTTTATTGGACATGTACATCATTCATAGTGCAGTACAAATCCAGTGCAAGCTCTGTAATTTGCTTCTAACCTGTTTGTGTCTGGTCTCTGTACTCTGTCAAAGTTTAAAAGCACTTATACTGTATACTATAATCCATTTAGTGTGACCATAAACTGTGTTATCAATTTACTCCTGCTGCAATACAATTCATTGGATTTGCTCAAAACACTTTGTAATCACAATTAATTTATCTTTGGCATTGCACCTAATCGTTTTAGGTTATTCACTACATAGTTTTAAACTCAAGCTTAGACTCAGAATCCCTCAGGATCAGCTTGGATTGCAATTCTGACTAGGATCAATCTAATTTCGATTACTCAATCGACTAAAAATACATAAAAATAATTAGACACTAATGAAAAAAATATTTTAAGGATTCCAAACCATTAGAGACGAAATATGTCAATGTTTGTTCATTTATATGCCATGTAACGATGAATGTATCAAAATAGCGCTGATTGCAATACATATCAGTGACAAATACATAATCAATGAGACTTTAAATGGCCTCTTGAATCCAAAAACATGCTACAAGCTATTAGCCTATTACAAATCATTACTCAACATGATCAATCATCAAACTCAATACAGTTGTTAACCCAGATCCAAGCTCAAGCCTCACAACTGTTGTTGAAGATTTCAGCACTGCTCCAAAACTCGAAATGCACAATAAGAGGTGTGAGCGGAGTGGGGGTGGGGTTCTTTATAACATTTTTCTAGGGTCTAGAGACTAGGGTTTTTTGTTAAACAACTTTAAAATTCCAAAATAGAGAGGCCACACAAAGTGTTCCTGGATCTACTCAGCCAAGTAGGGACAGAGTCAAGTAGTTTGGCACCAATCTAGCTCAGTCCTGCTCTGAGTCGGCCACTTCAGTACCAAACCAGCCCACCAAAACAATTTGAAGGCCGTGTCAGTTCAACCAGCTATCAACTCGGCCAAGCTGACCAAGTCCAAGTCAACTTGAACTGATTTTCAAAACTGCTCAAAATACTCTGTAATCACACTCCATTTACTGTTGTCATTAAGCTTAATGGTGCCAGGCTATTCAATATTGTACAGAATAATTTGCAATCACACTTTATTTACTGTTGTCATTGCACCTTAAACTATTCAATACTATTATGAATTTATTTGTGATCACACTTTATTTACTATTTTCATCGCACACTACTAGCGAAGCTATTCAATACAATTGTGAAATTATTTGTAATCACACTTGTCATTGCATCCTACTATGCCATTCAATATTGTTGTGAAAAAATAACATCATGTCCGAAAGGGACAAAAAAAATATATTTTAAACCATCAATTTTGTACTGAAGCTTGAGTAGTGCATATCATTCACAAGATATCCCAAGCCAAACTTCGTAAATACAATGGACGTATATACCAACACACGTCAAAATTCAATAAATAGATACTAGTCCCAAGAAAAAATTCAGCCAAATTAAAACAATGTTGAGTTCTGTTGTGTTGCCATGTTTCTTCCAGTGCAGAAGAATTATCACCATTTGCATGCATGCACACATCAAATTGATGTGAGAGCTCTTTATTATTAATCCCATCAGTAGGATAAGTCCAACGCTTTCCAAAATTTTCTGAACAACCCCATCAACGAGTGAGGAGGCTTGCCAACTATCACTGGAAAGGTCTCGAAAGAGGCCAGTTGATTATGTAGCTCTTTTTGTCATCTCGACTGTCTTTACGTGATAGAAGGGTCTTCTAAAGTGGACACCTCTAAGGGGTGAGGCACCTTCTTCCTGGGTGTAAAACTCCATCTTTCTGGGCTTGACATTTTTCTTCTGCATGCTCCTCATGTTTGATTTAAATCATTTACTTATAAAGGTTCCAAAATCTTAATGAAGAGAATTTTCATAAATCCTTCACTTTGAACATATACTGATTGGAAAATTTCGACTTCTTTCTTCTATGCTATTGTTTCTTATGCCATCTTCTATGCTATTGTTTCTTATGCCATTGCCTTACGGTGTTTCCTTTGCAACATATGATGCAAATGCTAGTTTAATTACTGAGTAGTAATTTGGTAGGACTTGTTGAAATCACATTTACATTATGTGCATATACAACTTCATGGATGTTGCATTCATACATATATTTGAATTACAAATTGACAATTGTTTAGCACAATGCATAATTACATAGTGTTGATCAATTTCGCAAGGTGCTTAACATGATGCTATAGTCTTCCTTCGGAATGGACTAATAATGTGAAAATTGTGAGAGATTTCTCTTGGGTTTCTTTTGGCTTAAGCATTCAACCATTGACCATCTCATAACTTGTGAATGATTTGAAAAAGAAATGAAGTAACAATATTTATTAATGTTTTTTTAGCTTTTCTAAAAAATATCATTCTATCTCTAAATTTAAAATATAATGGAGAAAGTAAGTATTCAAGTTGAGTGAAAAGAAACTACATTCTATTTATATGAAAAAAATTCATTATAAAACAACAATTCCAATAAATAATAAAATTAGAAATAAAAATACAAAATACATGAAATACAAAATTATATATTTAAAAAAATATATATATACCAAAATAAAATTATATATATATATATATATATATATATATATATATATATATATTAAAATACAAATCATTATATTAAATTTAAAAAGACAAATATTAATTTATTTTATAGATATATTATTAAATTTAATCATAAAAATACATATGGGCTCAAATAAAAGTTAAATAAAGATAATAAAAAAAACTTATAAATAGATCTCAATTAACAATACTTTTAAAGGGTGGGAGCATTTCATGCTTGTGAACACTTAATGAAAAAATATGGTTTCTGCGTTGAACGCAACTTTTAAAAGTTGCCAACTTACACCATTGTGATACAAAATCTCATTGAACGTGAAAACAATCTTGCATGGAACTTATAGAAACTGGATATGGTTTTAAAATCAAAATCAGAAGAAGATGATCAGATGTGTAATGTCAATCAACAAAAGAGACGAAGCACGTCGAAAACCAATTAATGACATGTTACCTCTAGAGTACGGTCTCCATAGAAGGGATTTCGATGCTCGGGGCATCTATTGTTACTTAACTATTCTGTCATGCAATTAATTCGTTAATCGCATGTTAATAATTCGTTATAATCAGTTAGATCGTCGAATCAATTAATTGGCTAATCACATGTGAATAATTCGTCAAGGATAATTAAAAGGGGTGTAACCTATGTAAAGAAACGTGGTTTATATATGAACATCATTTTTACATTATGGTTGTGTCATCCGACGGCAACTTATTCTGTCACATCTTCGATTTGAATCCGGGTGGAGAGATTATTATTAAACCTTCTCTCATCAATGATAATTATATGGCAATTGTAATATTGTAATCTATAGGCTGCCATACTCCAAAGAGAAATATAAGTGGCCGTGTAATCATCAGCTCCGAACTTCCATTGTGGTATTTTTTTATTATTTTTTCCTTTAGCAAAGTTTTAAATAATAATATTTTTTTGATATATCATTGGAAAAATTTCACTTTATTTTTTTTTAATAATAATATTTTTTGATATATCATTGTAAAAATTTCAGTTTACCTTTTCTTCTCTTTATCAAATTTTTATATAATAATATTTTTTGATATGTCATCCTAAAAATTTTATTTTAGGATTTTATTTTACTGGAATTGATTCTTTTCAAATAGCCATAGACTTAAACCAACTCAAAAACTCGAATAAATTCAAGTTTGGTAAGATCGTTGAGGCTAAGAAGGATCTCGAGAGGAAGATAAAGGAATTACAGAGATCGTTGGTGGAAGTGAGAGAAAAGGAAAGAGGAGTTGGAGTTATTGAAGAAATGGGAGTAAAGATGCTAATGAGGGGAAATATTATTGGAAGAATAAATTTAGAATCTTATGGCTTCACGAAAGGGAGAATTCTCAATTTTTCCAAAGGTTACAATAGAACACAATAATTCAAACATAATTCCCATAATAAAGGATGCAGAGGGGTAGTCTTATGAAGTTCATCAAAAGATCTAAGATGTGTTGGTGCAACATTTCTAAAAGATCTAAGATGTGTTGGTGCAACATTTCCAGAAAATCACAGAAGAGCCCCAAGTTGATAGATCAAAAGAAATCCAAAAGATTGTTAGACATATTTCCAAATTGCTAACTAAGGAGTGCATAATCAAAATCTAAATAAACCTATTTCCTTGGAGTAAGCAATATTACACCAAAGGTATTTTTAAGCATTTTTTTAACATAAAAGAATTTTTTTGTTTTTTATTTTATTTTATTTATTTTACATTAAGATTTAATATCAATTGAATTGTCTTAAATATAAAATTTAAGACAAAATCAATTTGAGACAAAAATATTTTAAGACAAAACTTTATATTTAAAACAAAACTAGTTTAAGGCAAAAATATTTTAAGAAAAAACTTTAAATTTAAGAAAAAAGCAATTTGAGACAAAAATATTTTAAGGCAAAACTTTATATTTAAGACAAAAACAGTGTGAGACAAAAATATTTTAACACAAAACAGTATAAGACAAAAATTTATAGACAAAAGCAATTTGAGAAAAAAATATTTTAAGACAAAACTTTATATTTGAGACAAAAATATTTTAAGACAAAACTTTATATTTAAGACAATGACCACTTAAAATGGAACTCATTTAAGACAATTAACAATTAATACAAAAACATATCAATTTAAGACAATATTATCTAACAACTGCAATTTTGGCTTTGATAGTGCACCCTAAGTCTGTCATCTTGCACTCTACTACTGTCCTACACCTATATCGAAGTTGTTATTTCACTTAGCATTCACGTTATCCTATATAAAGACAATGATGTGTTGGCCTCTTCATTTTGTGGGGGTAGGCCACTCTCAATAACGCCACAACTTTTCCTTGCAAGATTTCGTGGACATTAATTCCACTTATGTTCCTTAAATCTTTGTTGATACGATTAACGACAGTTTGGCTATCATTGCATTTGGCCTCTAAGTCACTTTGGTGCTTACTATTGCAAAGAAATAGATAAACTAACTAAACAATGGACTACTTCTTCTGGTTATGTGATTAAGCCTAGAATTTGAATTTCCCTTAATATGCATCCCCTCATACTTTGGATCTAGCTCAGGGTAATCAATTGCAAGAAATATTGCAATGTGGTTGGCTTACAATTGAGTGGAGAGTTGAAGTCCTTCCTTCATTTTTCAATCATCATTAAACACATAGATAAGTGTACATTGCTTATCTATATTGCATTATGGAGTGTGATGAATCTTGTTACATTTCGAATGGTGCAAGATCTTGTGTGTTCATAAATTTAAATGGATATCTGAGTTTTGACGCTCACTATACCTTCATGATTAGAACTGTGTCATGTATGCATGTGAATTTTAAAGTGTACCTACAATATCCTATTCATTATTATGTTCAAGGTGAATGTGGAATTATGTGTTCATATTCAGTTAGTTGATTTCCAAAATTATGGGTATACTTAGTTTAACCAATCCCTATGTTAGTTATTCTGTCAAAAATGAGAATTTAGGTATCAGGAATTGGGCCATGATTCTCCTTGAAACTATAGGAGGGTGGGTGCACAACAATTGTAGTTTTGCTTTATGAACCTAGCCTAGGTTTCTTTTTAGTCCATATACACTACGCTTTCGAGGTCGAGAGGAAGTTTGAGAACATGACTTTTTTGACATGCTAGCTAATAGGTCTAACACCTAGTGGGTGTTGGTGAAACCACACCCTAGTGGAATCATGTTGTGTGTATAAACACCAACCATAATCCATCAACCCCAATGATCAAATCTGAGGTAAGGGCAGGGTCTATACACTTGGCAAAATGTTGTTTTAATTTGGGTGAGAAGCCTAAAGGCCAAGAGTGTGGTCCAAATAGAACTGGGAGTGTGGGAAACATTTTCAGCTACCCATCGCTAAGATATTTGTACCCTACAACACCGTAAGAATGTAGAAAGTAATATATTTTTTCTACTATTGATGTATTCGAACTGCAAACAAGAGATTACAAATTTCCTCTACTATTCTGCGAAATGGAAATCACAATTTAGAAACACATGCAATGACATGCAACCATCAAAACAACACGAGAACACAATTATTTATAGGGAAACTTGTTAGGGAAAAACCCTTCCACTGCTTTTAATTAATCATATGAGAATGAGAAACTATTACAATGTCTTGCTTCAATCCTGGAGCATACCCTACACTATAAGTTTGTTCTCCTACTAATTATCTTGCTCTGGCCAACACTTAGTCAATTCAAGGCCCCATCTTTCTCTTATTTCCTTACATGGTTCCTGAGGAAATTAGCTCCTAAATAATAAGGGAATTCATTATTTCGTTGTGCAAATCCCAAGTAATTGATCATCTTCCTCAATGCCCAGCATGTACACTCAATTAGTATACAATTAATAATTACAACGTGCCTTTTCCTCCACTTCAATTTGGCAATTCAAATTCCATGCATGTTTGGGCTACTTTTAGTTGATTGAATAGTTTAACTGATAGATCATTGAGTTAAAAACAATTCTACTACTCAATTGTCCTTCAACTAACTCGACTAGTTTCATATGCTCATTTAATTGACAATAACTGAATTATATTGCTAAATTTTAGCAACACTACATGCACAACTCTACTTCTAGCCTATAACTCGAATTTACTAAGTAAACAAGTAGACAAGGCCATGTCGCACAAGTTAACTACCATTCAAGTCATCTTGCTGATTTGGAAAATCGAATTACTAAATTTGACTAAGGAACAAGTCAAATTTAGTCTTTCTCGCTACATTTTCTAACACTCCCTCCTAGCAAGAAAGGGATTTTGCCCAACCCATATCCTACACCTGTGGAATTTGAATTTTCCCCTTGACAATGCCTTTTTCCATATTTCTGCATCTTGTTTCTCAATTGGAATGTAATGTAGCATTGTAATTCTCCTCTGCACACAATTCCGCAAGTGACAGTACCTGATATCAATGTGCTTTGACCTCTCATGAAATACTAGATTCTCATAGATTTTGATACAACTTTGATTATCACACTAAATCATTTTTGAATCCATTTGCTGACTGAAAAGACCCACAATTATTTTGCTCATCCATATGGCCTCACACGCTTCTTAACTTGTAGCCATGTATTCAACCTTTGTTGAGTTGAGTGCCACATACCTATGTTTCCCACTATACCAGGAAATAACTACAAACCCAACACTGAAGATAGCACCCGAAGTAATTTTCTTATTTGATGGACTCCCTACCCAATTTGCATCAATGAATCCTTGGAGCTTCACTCCCTTTTTCCTCTTGTACCATACCCCATACTCGATTGTGCCTCTGAGGTACCTCAACACATGCTTTGTTGCCTTCCAATAAAGCTTGGTAAGCTTTATCATGACTTGACTCAACTATTACCTGCATAACATATGTCGGGCCTTGTGCTCAGCAGATACATCAAGGATCCCAAAAGTTGTTTATAGATGGTAGCATATACCAACTCTCTTGAAGAAGCACCCTCCTTCCTCCAATTTCTAGTTAGAGGTGTGTCCATAGGCTTGTAGTTCTCCATGTAAAATCTTCGAAGTATTCATAGGTGTACTTCCCTAGAATCATAAGCATCTCACCATCACCATGACATACTTCCAGCCCAAGGAAGTAATGTATCAATCCCATGTCCTTCATCTCAAATTATCTTGCAAGGTCCTCCTTGTAAGACCAGATCAACTACTCATATCGTCTAAGTACCAAGTCATGAACATACAATACCAAGATAAGCAACTTACCATATACCACAATGTGACATAGGTTGGCATCTCTTCACTTTTGGTGAATCCAATCCACTGAGATATGTATAAGTCTGAGTGAACCATGATTAGGGTGCTTGTTTGAGACCATAAAAGGCTCTTTTGAGTCTACACGTGTCTCCCATTCATATGCCTCAAATCCCTTTGTCTGCTCTATGTAAATTTCTTCCTCAATAACACCATCGAGAAAGGTTCTCTTCACATCCATCTGGTGGATCTTCCACCCCATCTGTGTAGCTAATTCTATAATGGTTATGATCGAGGAATATCTTTCCACTAGTGCAAATGTTTCCTCATAGTCCACTCCCTCTACCTGAGAGAAGCCTTTGGCCACAAATCTAGCCTTGTACTTCTCAATGCTCCCATCAGCTGCATGCTTCACTTTGTAGATCCATATGGAACCAACTACTGTCTCATTCTCTTATGTCGATACCACATCCCATACATTTTTCTTCATGATGGAGTCATACTCCTCCACCATGCCATCAACCCACATTGGTTGAGAAACTGCTTCCTGAAATGAAGAATGCTCAAACTCAATGAGATCTGTAATGAGATCCATATACCCAATGTACCGATCTGGTGAACTCCTTTTATTGTGCTAAGATGAAGGAGCTCCCACATGCTCCCGTACATCCTGTACCAATCTGTCATCTTCTTTGGTTCTCTTCCTCCCCTACAGAATATTCTAATTAAGTGGACGCCTCCACTCAGCCACTACTCTACATTTGGCTTCTCCAAAAACTCCTAAATCTCTACATGAAGCTCCTCCTTAGGAACTATAAGCTCCTCCTATGGTGGGATACTCAACTCTCACTCTAGAGAGAATCTCATAGCCTTCTCCTCATAAAATTTGACAACTCTCCTCATTACACTCACCCTTGGTGATGACAAATACAACCTATAGTTACGTAGTGTCTCTATGTATACTACAAAGACTCCCATCTCATCTACATGCTCAAGTTTGTTCCTTTTATCCTTGAAGACATGAAAATACACAGTAGCTCCAAAAAATCTGAAATGAGATACATATGGATTCCTCTCATAGAAAGCTTCGGGTGTGATCATGTGAAGTATTCTATGAGGACTCTGGTTTTGCAAATAAACTATGTTGTTGCATGCTTATGCCCATAGGAGTAATGGCATCCCCTCATCATGCAACATGGCTATTTCTACTCCCACTATTCTTTTGTTCTTCCTTTCAACCACCCCATTTTGTTGTGGGTTATGGTGCGTTATCAATTCTATTCTAATGCCCTCTTTGGGACAAAATTCCTTAAAGGTGGTAGATAGATATTCTCCTCCATTATCACTTCTCAAGGATTTCAATTTTTGACAGGTATCCTTTTAAACCAATGCTTTGAATTTAACAAATTTTGAGAAAAGTTCATCCTTCTTCTACATGAAGAAGATCCAACATTTTCTTGGAAAGTCATCAATTAAAATAACATAATACTTGTGTTTTGTTGTAGAGGTTGTAGAAAATGGTCCACATACATCAGAGTGGACTCACTCCAAGATTACTCCAGCTCTATTATCTCATCCCTTGAAGGTAGATTTAACATATTTCCCCAATGCGCATCCCTTGCAGATATCATGTTGGTCAAGGGTACGTTTCGAGAGACCAATGGTAATCTGATGCATGATTTTTAAGGCCCCATAGTGTAAGTGTCACATGTGTCTATGCCAGAGTTCTCCAACATCCTAACTCTGCACGTCTCCTACCTTGCTACTTAGTGTAGCGCAAGCTTCCACCTTAAGTTTGCATAGGTTCTTCACACAAACTCCAATCTATTTCACTTTCCTCATAGCCACATATCTCATAAAGTCTTTCCCCTCACTGGAAACAACATCATAGTCATGATCCTCCAATACAACTATAGAGATCAAGTTCTTCTTCATCCTAGGTACATACATGACATCTTTCAAATGAAGATGGGAGCCTGACTCCCTCTTAAAGGTTACGGTACCAATTCCTTTAGTACTGTACCACCCATCATCCCCAAGTTATATGTGCATTTGGAGATCCTTCTCCTCTAAGCTACTGAAGAATTCTTTACATCATGTCATATGGAACGAGGCACCTAAATATAGATACCACACACTCCCCATTACAATGTTTTCCATACATGCAATCAGGGTGAAGTCTAATTCGAATTGTGAGGCAAGTGCTTCACCTCCTACTCCTCTTGAAGGCTTCTTGTTAGAATTCTTGTGCGAAAAATTTGTTTCATAGTTCTCGAATTCATGGCAGCGAAAACATTTTATCTTGCTCAAGTCCTTATTCTTGCCATTTTTTTGGCTAGTCTCTGGTTTTCTTTGGGCCTTCTTTCCCTTTCCTTTATTTCCCTTTCCAACCAAGGAAAAATTCTCTTCCTCCTCAGATTTGGATGTTACTCCATCTCTAGTGTTCCACTTAATTTCTTCCTGCACCAAATCAGACCGAAGTCTCTCCCAATTTTGTAATTTTTCACTTCATTTATAGAGTCCCAATAACTGTGCCAAGATTTTAGAAGGCCTAGGAGGGCTTTGATCACTAGTTCTGGAGAGGGAATATTTTCTCCAACTCATCCAATCTCATCTCGACACTGAGTGAACTTGGAGAGTAATGTGGAATGGTTTCTCCTTTCTGCAATAAGATATTTCTGAGTTTGTCCCTCAATGCCAATCTTATTGGTGTGTTAGGATTCAAGGTAACTTTTCCTTCCCCTAATATTATTTTTTAACTTGAGGAGGTGGAGGATTTTGACGATGGTATATTATGTTATTCTAAGAAATGTGAGTAGGCATTTTACTTAGTTGTTCTAGGTAAAGCAATTTGTTCATATGTTGTTAGATATGATTCAAGAGGAAGGCATGTAAAGTATAAATAATTGTGGTTGGATCAATATATTATTTTACAACCATATTTTAGAGCGTAATATTTGGAGGAATCAACTTTATGTGTCATTTTTAATACTTCTCCCACCTTGAAAATTTCCAGAGAAAATATTTAGGATCTATCTTGATGCCTTAAATGACCACATCTTTTGGTCTCAACCTTATTATGGATCTAGATTCCATAATTCACATACCTGTTGATAGCGAAAAATTTCCCAATAATAGTTTGTGACTCCCTTTGGTATGAGGTCCCAAATGGACCTCACAAAACTTGGTATGAAAGGACCATTCAAATATTGGCTCAACTCCCATGCTTAGTTGTGTGTATGTACTATGAGATATGTGTCATCATTACAATGATGCAGGTGCACCTATGGGGCTAGTAGCTATACTGAATGCAATAATGAAATAATTCTAACCGATTTAAAGGGGGGAATTTATGAGAAAATTTGAGGTGATGAGTATAAAATTACATATATCCGCATTTAAGGATTGTTTATTATAAACCTGGAAGTCTTTGCACACTTAGCTTATCACAAAAAGACATAGAATAGTCATTGACCAAACTAATAAGTACCCAATGTAGAAGGCAACCAAACTAGAACCAAGTACAAGGGATGATACTTCCCAAGGATCAAATGTGAAATTCTTCTTCTCCAACAAGTACTTATTAAGTACCTTTTGAATCTAAAATCCATTCCAAGCGGTTGTCAATTTCATCAACTAGTAATTGAGGAGAACGGTCAGAGTATCTAGCATATCCATTGGTTCTCGTACTTTATTATTTACCTCTTCAAACGTGACAATTTCCTACTCAGGTATTGTTGAGCCTCGATTTTTCCAAATTTTGAGACCTTTTATAGACTTTACCTCTCCCATTTTGAACTATCCTTAACCCCTATTATTCTTATTTCGGTTATAACATCTAGGTTTTGGCCAAAAGGATGCTATATGCTTGAGGTATGCACATTAACATAAAAAAGTGTCTTTTAACTTAATCTTAAGCATTCCTTAAGCTAGTTGTCTCCTTATTGAATTATCATGACAACTAATCTAGAGTTCTTATGCAGATTTGTTTTGGTTCGAAATAGTCCTGCAATTTCCTACAATCAACTCATGAGATCATAGTTCCTGCAAACACTCCGAAATTCCTGCAGACATGGATTTCGTGCAATCACCCAAATTTCCTGTAGCAAAATCAGCAGTTAGCTATGTTATGCTTATTTCCAAATCAAACAAGAACATGGGTTTTGTGGGGAATTCCTTATACATGGATGTTGTTCTATTGGTTGTTTACTATTAGCTAATAGCTCAGATTAGTAATTTTCCTTATTTCGAGGCACATATGGGCTTTTGCACTTGTATAAATTCGACTCTATTTTATATTGTAAGGGGTTGTTGGGTTGGCTTCACTGATAGCATATATCAGATTGTACTTGACTATAACATTTTCAGACTAATATAATATTATATGTTCTATCTATTTTACTGAGCAAGCTCTTCTAATTTTGAAGGGGTTGTGAGTGAGGGAGGGCCCCCTTTTCTCAAAACTCCCTTAGTATAGTGTGTGTGTGTGTACGTGTGTGTTTGTTTTAATTATGTTATGAAGTAATAACTTGTTCACACAGCTAATGTACTCTATCTGATATATCAACAGAAAATGATTGAATGCTTAAGTTTCATGTTAATGTGTGGATTCCATTTAATTGAGATTTGAATTACATTGATAAATGATTTCTTTAATTGCTGTAAGTTTGATTTCTTATATTTTCTAATCAACATCAACAATAATAAGAGCTATAGAGGGATGTTTCAATCCACTCCATATCCTTTTGCTGCTAAATGTTGATGCAGAAAAGAGGCATTAGTTTTGTGTATGGTTGACTGGTTAGATTAGTAAGCACTCAAGGTATTAAGCCTACATATATTTTGCGCAACATCTCACAAGCTTACCTGCCCTGGGTTGATGATTTAAGTTGACAAATTATAAGTCTATAATTTGACTCAACGTTTTGGTGTCGTTATCGGGGAGCTGCTAAGGGATAACACCAAAAGTGTTTGAATATTATGTATATTGTTTGAATTTTCAAGACTAGGGGAGTCGAAGTGGTAAGACGAAGGGCAAAGCCTACACACCTGCAGAGGTTAGAAATTCACCAAAGTTGTGTCCTGATTGTTTGGTAAGTAGTTTTATTTGAATTTATTTGAATATTAGATGGTAGGGTCCAATATTTACAAATGTATTTTGTGGTTGTGTGCGCACCACTTCCAGGGAAAATTTTAAGAACCCCCTCTAAATTTACATGTATAATAAATGGGCGAATCTCCATGGTATATAGGAAAAATGGAAGGCGATTTTATCAATAATATAATATGTATATATAATTTTTTGGCGAATCTCTCACCAGGCATGGCGAATATTTTACTCAATTATAAAATCTTGTGTTTATTGAATACACAAATGAAATCATTGTATTTATTTAAAATATCTTTTGAAATCAAAATTACCGAAATTACATATCGATAACCTAGTGGGTGTAGGATAAAATTCACCCGTGCCATTCATAGAAAGCATGAGAAAAAACCTAATACTATATATAAAACCAAGAAAAATTCAAATTCATCACTTCTAGGGACCTCGTAACCACCCTGCCAATACACAAGTATGTTCCTGTTTGCAATTAGAAAAATTACCCAAATTACAATCTGTTTACTCCAGCATATGTTGGAAAGTTATAGAAGGATGACTAGTGCAATCAATCCAAAACAGAAGTATACAAATATACTTGTACAATGTCTATGCTTTAACCATTCACCTTAAGATGTTTTTACAATATAATTTCCTAAGTCTATTTAATATCTTCATTATCATAAAAACCAACCTATATCCATCTTAACTCCACATCTACCACTCTTATGGGGATGAAATCTATTTATCCCTCTAAGCACTTGGTAGACCCAGAATTAAGATGGATCTAAGATGATAGAATTTCCCCTTTAAATGGTCTATGCTCACATGAATACCATGGTATTACCATGGGTCAATACCATGGGTTATCATAAACCTGGAGCTTAAAAATTATTATTAGTAATTTATAAAAATTAATAAAATTAATAGTTGATTTTTATTTTATTTTTTATTTTAACCAAGATAAAATGTTTAACATACATTAAATTACAACATCCATTTTTACTCTTGATCGGATCAAATATTTTTTCACTCTATGCTAGTTTGCATATCACGATATTTGATACCTCTCGGGGGTTAGTAGATCCAGAGTAAAGATGGATCTATTCTGGTTTAATTCCCCCATTTAATTAGGCTACATTCTAGGTGAATACCATGGGTCAATACCATGTGCCATTTTGGTGAATACCATGGGTCAATACCATGTGCCATTTTTATTTTTATTAATACTAATATTAGGGTTAATAATGTTTTTTTTGCATGGTATTAATAACAATCTAGTCCATGGTATTTGTCCCATAGTATTTTGCCCATAGGTTTCACCTAAATATAACGCATTTTTGAGTGTTTGTAAATATAAGGTGACTTATGGAGTAAATATAAAAAAATGTTTTATTTGTTTACCATACCTCTCATTTATTTATATTTTTATTAATTGACCATACCTCTTTTACAAATATGGTATTTGGCCCATAGGATTCACTTAAATAAAACCTCTTTCTTGAGCCTTCATAAATAGAACGAGTGTTATGGACTAAATATAAAAAGAGGTTTTATTTATTTACCATGCGTCTAGTTTATTTATATTTTTATTTATTTACCATACCTTTTGAGTAAGTATAAAAAGACGTTTTATTTATTTACCATACCTCCACTTTACTTATATTTTTATTTGTTTACACCCTTGCATGTATATAAGGTGACTTATGGAGTAAATATAAAAAAATGATTTATTTATTTACCATACCTCTCATTTGTTTATATTTTTATTGATTTACCATACCTCTTTTATAAATATGGTATTTGGGCCTTTGGCCCATAGGATTCACTTAAATAAAACCTATTCTTGAAAATGGGCGAATGGAAGGTTGTAACTCCTAATTTCAAGGGCTAAATTTACCTTTTTTACCCTCTCCCTTAAAATAAGGTGGGCTATTTGAGGTAATTTGTAAAAATGTACTATGATACAAAATATTCGCCCACTAAAAATTTAAAACCCCTTAATTTCGCCAAAGGGTGAACATTCGCCCCTAAAATTTTCTATGACCACTTCAATTACTAATAAACTGGCAAGCAAAAAGAATTCTGCAAGATACAAGACAACAAGGGAAGAAGAGTCTGGGCAAGAGGTCTGTGGTCCTCAAAAGAGTCCAGATCATATTCCTACTTCCACAGTAGCTACTTCTGCAAGAAAATCTTCTGTTGTTGCCCATTTCAAATCTCCCCTTACAAGGAAGACAACATCTCTGCTCAGTGGTCTGCCTAAAAAGGAATTCCTCATTAATCCTATTCAAGAACCAAAATTTCAAACCATTGATTTTGTAGAATTTGTGATTTACAAAGGTACTACTTCTTTTTGGTCCAAAATGGCTTATGAAGAAGGAATTGGTAATACAGATGGAGGCTATGATGAGAAAGAAGAGGAGTTGGTCACATTTGAATTCCCTAGTAGGGAGGCTATTGGAGCAACTCAAATGAAGAGTATTCCTCCCTCCGCCTTGCCTAACTTTCGTGGAGTCTCCAGTGAAGATCTTGATGACTTTTTGTTTGAATTCGACGTGTTACGCATAAGCTATGAATATTCTTCCAATGCTCAGAAGTTGAAGTTGTTTCCTGCAACACTGAAGGATGTAGCTCTCAGGTGGTTTACGAGGTTGACTTCAAACTCCATTACAACTTGGGATGAAATGAAAAAGGTATGCTTGAAGAAATATCAAGATTATTGCAATACTAGGGACCTCAAAGAAGAAATTTTTGGCATGAATTAGGAGGGGGAGAGTCTTGAGTATTTGGTGGAAAGATTTCAGTACAATCTGTAGAGATCAAAGATGAATCAACTAAGAAAGGACACCAAAAGAACAATTTTTCTCAAAGCAATTAGACCAGAATCTCTGGAGATTTTGAACTTAATGGGAGGAGGTGACATATCAAAGTTAAGTTATGATGAGGTGTGTGAGCTGTGTTAGCGATATTCAAGAGGGAATTCGAAAATTGGAGGAGGAACAAGAGATACTTCTTCCAGGTTTGTCAAGTCAGTTGCTGGAGTTGGAGTAACCAAAGTTGAAATGGGTAATCTATTTGAAAATTTAAAACTGATATTCTTAGCACTTTATCTTCACAATTAGATGTTTTATAGGCTAATAAGAAACAGGAGAAATAGGAGGAGCTGGAGAAAGCCCTAACATTGTTCTTCTCAAAATGCAAGAAGAAGTATGCCTTGAGGGAATGTCCTGCAGACAGCATAGAGGTATGCTGAATCTGTGAAGATGAGCATTCCACTGATCAATGTCCTTCACTTCCTGAAATTAAAGTAGCATATCTAGCAAATTAGGGAGCTGCCAATGCACTTTATGCAATGGCACCTCAAAGACCATGGCAACCACGGCCTATGGGTATGTCTCAATCACATTTTCAAGTTTCTTCTACTCAGAATCAGATATGGAATATTCCAATGACCTAGCAACCTTGGCCTCCACAACAACCTTGGTAGGGGAACTTTTCTTACCCTACTGCACAAAATTTTCCCTCTCAGAACTTTTATCCACCACAGCCCACACCATAGAAAATTATTCAACCTCAACAGTAACAACTTCAGTTGCCTACCCCACCAAATCAACCTCATCCTATGCAACTTCCTACCCAAATAGTGTCTAACCCTAACACTAAAACCATCCAATCTTCTCACAAAATTGGATTGGTCACTTATCCCACTTTTCCTACCTACTGTATTGCACCACAGTCACTGAAGGAAACTTTTGTTCCTGTGTTACAGCAATTTCCTGTGTCACTACAGGAAATTTAGCTTAGATCCAGAAAAGTGGTGACTCAACCCACAAGGACTAAAGAGATTACAGAGGATGATACTTTGGAAATGCTTGAAGTTGAAACCACACCTAAACCAGTAGAACAACCTACTTTAAGGCCACAAGAACCTTCCTCATCCCATATGGTCCAACATCCTTTTCCAGAGAGGTTGGACATGAAATTAAAATAGCTCGAATTTTATCTTGTGTCTGAATTAAGAAATGTGTGCTTTAAGATCCTGTTACTACAAGAAATTAAGGATATCCCAATTTATGCCAAAATAGTGAAGGATCTATGTACTAAGAAACTAGGAAGACATAAGAGAGAACTCTGTACAATTCAAGTAGGTGGAAAGCTGCAAGTCTAATGTCCACCAGATTTGCTACTGAAAAATATACAAACCCTGGAATCCCTATGGTTACCACCTTTATCAATGGAAATCCCATAAAAAACACTTTAAATTATTTAGGTGCAACCATTAATGTGATGATGGAGACTTTATCTCATATAGGATCCTTTGACTTATTACCTACTCCCACTATGTTAGAACTAGCAAATAGCTCTAAGGTAAAGCCAAAGGGGGTGTTAGAGGACATTGTCATCTCATTAGATTCTCAGGAGTACCATGTATACTTTTATGTTGTTGTTATAGACATTTTTGGGCCCTACAAACCCAAGCATGAAATGTCCATAAACCAAGGGCTCCTAAGTCCCTAAAAGTGTTGTTCTATCCCCTAAAGGAACAAGGTCAATAGATTACAGCTTCTACCAGAAGTTCTCCATGAGAAATTGCTCAGAATTGGTCAAAACAAGATCATTTCAGCTGCTCCACTGGCTAGGTGCATTGCATTGCACCTAAATACACTGTGAGGGTGCGTTGCATTGCACCTAAATACACTGTGAGGGTGCGTTGCATTTCAAAAGTCCCTTCTGTGGGGTGCGATGGGCGAGAAATGACAAATGGCAGAGTCATTCCGTGAGGTAGAGAGGCAATGGAAGCTTCCAGAATCTTCTCCTATGACACTTGCCTCACTGAATTCGACCAAGGATGAGTAAGAGGCCCTCAGTCTCCAAGTGGAAGCAAGAACTATCAGAGAGAAGACACTAATCAAATCACAAGCTAACTCATCCCCCTTATAGATATCTATATATGGATCCCTCATCCCAGAGATCCAGAGGCTAGAATTTTGCATATTGTAAGGAATTGTTGTTGGTTTTTTGAGACAAACATCAGATTGTTGGGTGATCTATGCTTTGTTTGAGGTGAAGAGGGGCTTCTTTGCTAGGAGGTTGATGCTGGGTCAGGAACAACTGGTTGTAACTCCTCCTGGATCTTTTCTTGTTTATCAATAAAAGCTATTTGAGTTTTCCTCCATACTTTTGTATCATTGATGCTTGTTATATTTGTATGGTCAATTTACATCTGATCCTAGATTGTTTATGATTATAGATCCATGTCTTTGTATAGTGCTATGCTTCTATGATCTTACAGGTACTTTGTGAAGCTGGGCGTGCAAGGGAGCAGGTAGCTGAGGACTATCAAAGAAGAGAGGAATCGAATCGAAGGATTAGCGCAAGACAGAGGTTGGTCTTTCTGTTCCCCTCTATCTATAATTCATAAAGGAAAAACAAAAGTAGCTTTTCTCTGTTTGTTTCTAAGGCAGCTGTCACACCTTAGTGGGATAGAGCAGTTCTATATAGACACTTTTCCCTGTAACAAAATGGTGACTCCACTGGGGAGCTAATTAGGTTGTTTGTTTATCATTCTTTGTTGTTTGTTTCATAAACTTACAAGTAGCATTCGAACTGCATTTGCCATAACAAATGCAAAGTAGACAACTGCTGCTTCAATCCATCTACTGGATCTGTTTATGATTTAAACAACTGATTCACAAACTATCTGATTGCCCTTGTGATAGCTCTTAGATCCTCCTTAGATCTACCCCTGATTGTTGCATTACTGATTGCTTTTGCTCGACCAACACCCAAGAACTGAACTGCAAACTGTGACCCGGAACCCGAACAGAGTCTCGTTTCTGGCCCAGTGCAGGTACTGTTCAGAGATCCTGAATTTCAACGCACTTCCCGAGTGGACAACCTGCGCTGCATTTCAGATTCTCTTTGTTACAGGTGCGCTGATCAGACTAGCTCTGTGCAGTTGTGGTTTCTGTAATTCATTCTTTCCAATTGTATTCCTAAATTTTGCTGCCTGTGATCAGTATATGTCTATTTGAAACCCCTTTTCCTTGCTGTTATTCCGCCTCCTTTGTACAAAAGAACTGTAGATGTTTTTATGTGTTTGTTGAGTCATTTACAGTTCTCCTTTGCAAAAGTAGCGTAATCGTACTGTCGTCCTTTGATTTGAATCTGTCGCAAGTGTCAATTTCAATCGTAGGAAAGAGTTTGATTGTTGTTGATGGTTGATTATCCTGTTACTATTGCTTTTGGTCTGAATTTGTAATTTTCTAGTGTCAAAAACGAGTATTCATTTCAAAATCGTAAAGTGTTGTGATCGTCTCCATTTTTTATTTCGAAAAGGAACTTGTTGATATTTGTCGCTTGAAACGAAATTCAGATTTGTGCATCAACTTTCCTTTTAGCATCCATATACTAAGAAAGTCGAAAACAAATACATGCATGTGCATTTGCATATAGACAGTCTGTTTGGCTTGATTTAGGAAAGTGCATTTTAGAGTGTGCTCTTTGCTGTTTGTGAAAAGATTCTGTCTTTCTTTCCACTAGTAGCTAGGATTTTCATTGCATAAAAGAGATAAAAAGTTTGTTTATCATCTTAGATTGCATTTTAGGAATTACATCTACATCTCGTGGTGAACCCGAAAGGAAAACTTCATAAGATCAACTTAAAATAAATTCAATGAATCTAACAACGCTTTGGAACTTAATGCACAACATTTAGAAGTCTAGGCTAGAGACGTATTCTGGCGTCGTAAAGCCTGGTAACTATTGTTCTCACTGATGGTTGGGTGATTCCTACACTTCGAGGCGATAAGTGCCAGTACGGACTTGTGCTCCCACGTATCGTCGAGTATATTTTGGGAGACCCCAATAGGCTTAATCCTTTATCCATAGGAAGCCGTGTCTGCCGCCCTATCGATCGCAATGCACTGAACACAGCATTCGGGAAGATTGACTGCCGTACCGTAAAAAGTATTCTGCAGTTTTGCGATTGGTTTGGTAATCCCTCTACCTAGATTTCCAGAGCAGTCCCTTTCGTTCCTTTTCAGACTCCTTAATGGAAAAGGTCCATCTGAGCACTTGTCACTTCAGGCTCATTAAAAATCGAAGGAGACTAGAGTCATCTTTTGTTTTTTCTCGACTCTTAAAAATTGAAAAAACAAGTTGTGTCAAAAGCGTCTAAAATTCATTTAATTTGGAAACATACTTCCCCTTTATTTTAGTTGATCGATTAATCCGCAATCGTGGAAGAAAGTCAATTGAAACCCCGTCGTTCGGGGAGGCTTACGAGTCAATCGTCTTTGTCTCTGGAATCGAAGCCAGTACGGACAAAGCGAACTCGTTTAACCGGTTCCAAATCTCCTATTAAAGTTAGAACAAGTGTTCCGACGACATCAGAGACTCCGGTTACTCCAAACATTTTTGGGATCCCTGCCTCTACAGAAGAAGTTCAACAGCCACAGAAGGACAGTGATACTGATCCTAGTCTGAGAGTAAACACTTGTGTTACCGAACCAGTTCCATCTACAACCGGTTCAGAGAGTCTTGCTCTTCAAACATTTGTCGCTGCCGATTTCATACCTTCTTCGGCACCTGAAATATTCTACGGACCTGACGGTCTTCCCCTTCCACCTGGTCTGATTGCCATAGAAGAAATTCTAAAAGATCCTCCAACAAGTACTCCAACACTATTTGGAGTCGGGATCGATCTATATCCTTCTTCATCAAAAGTTAGTCTACCACCAGCGGAAGCTCCTGTAAAATCGCTAGGTAATCTTTTGGATAGACTACAAATGTCTGAACAACCGTCAACATCTAGGACTGTGTCGTCTGACAAAGCGACGACAGAACTCCCTGCTATCACTCCAACAATGTTCGCCGGTATACCATCTGTCCCGACTAGCTCTCAACCGCTAGAAGGAGTCCACTCAGGGGCTATTTCGACAGTATGGTCTGTTCCTGTTTGTTCATCCGGAATAATATCCGGGAACTCTTATGTTGAGTCTCAACAAATTGATCCATTTGGAGGTCAATTTGGGCAGTCCGACCCCCAAGGGCAAACAATTCCCTTGAGTTCTAGATTACCACCGTATGGGGGGCAGTATACCCTTTCATTATCCCCTCTGGGAGGATATCCATACGGGAGTTCACAACAACATTCAGGTTATACTAGAATTACCTCAAGCGGTTGGGTACCAATACTACCTCAATAACCAAGAGTTGTATATTCGATGCAACAATGCTTACCTATGTCAAATATACCAACTACGCCAGCTATTGTGATGGTGTCGCAAGTTCAAGCACTGCCTGTTGTATGCCAACCTCAAGTTTCTCAGGTTGTAATGCAACAGCCCCTTGACCCTGTGACTCAACCACAATCGCCGACTGGTGGAATGACACAGGTTCAGACGGGTACAATTACCCCTCATCTTGGTCAAACTGTTAGTATCGGTCAACAGCACATGGCTTCACAACCATGGCTAGTACAATACCAACAACCGCAATTCCAACAAGTATACCAAGGTTCTGAGCAACAAATCTTTGCAAATAGTGGGCAGCCGTACATTCAAAACGGTCAAAATCAACCATTTTACAATGGTCATGCCCACCAACCTTACCAAACATACCAGCATCAAATGCATTATGCCGGTATGCAAAGACCAACTGCTCAGGCAATCCCATCTTATCCTGGGTATGCTTCACCTAACCTGAATCAGCAGTTACCCTTTGTGGCAACTTTGGAGTTACCTGATTTAAATCGGTTAACAAACGATCCAATCGCTTACGCCCCTTGGTGGCTAGCAATTCCGCATAAACTTCCATCAGATATTCCTAAATTTAATGGAAATCTGGGTGAAGATCCATCGAATCACATGATGACCTTTCATCTATGGTGTTCATCAAACACCCTAAATGATGATTCGATAAGACTTCGCCTCTTTCAAAGGAAGTTGATGGGTCCGGCGGCAAAATGGTACATCGAATTGCCTAGAGCTTCGTTCGACAACTTCAGTACCTTAGCCACAACCTTTTTAACCCATTTTCAGTTACCAATAAGGTACGAAACGGGAACAAAACTTCTTACCAACTTCAAACAGACAACGGCCACTCACATATCTGATCATATACATGAGTGGCGACGTCGTCGTAGAATGGTAAAAACCTATGTCCCCGATCAGCTCTTAACTGAATGGTTTATCAAGTCATTACTGCCTTCCATCACGGAAGATGTGGAAAAGGGGGGAGTCGTAACAGAAGAGCAAGTTATCTCTCATGCGCAATATCTAGACTTGATTTACACTCAGTCCGGCACGCTCTACGATAAAATACCTGACGCCCCTAGACCGGAATTCTCAATTCCTCCTCCTCCTAAATCGAACAATGACTCTCATGCCGGCGATGGCGTGATTGGCACAACAGACACGAAATCGAGAAAGGCTACATCCAAAAAGGCCCGTAAGATTTCAAGTCAAAATGCAAAGGATGAACTTCTTGCTTCGGAAGTAAATCTCGTATCGACAGATAAAGGCAAAGAAACCAAGCAACCAGGGAGCAAGAAGAAAGGCAAAGGGAAGAAGAAGAAACAGGAGGAATCATCACCTGAAAAATCTTCTTCAAACCCTCCTGGAGATAGGAAACCAAAAAATCCATGCTTCATATGTGATGAGGATCATTGGACCGCAAATTGTCCACACAGAGCTGAGCTTAAGGAATTATTGAAGAATTCAAAAACCTCCGAAGTGTTAACTGATCCGGTCCCAAATCCAGGAACAAATCTGGTTGAAAGTGGAAATGCTTCCCCGTCTCAAGTGCTAATGTTGTCGGTTTCAAAACAGCAAAATGATTCTTTGATATCGTCAAGGAACAAAGATTATGGGAATCCACAGCTGTCGAACAACAAGGATAAAGATCAACCTAGTAGTTCGACAACAACTTCGACAGAAGTTGCGCCACCCATCATTCCTGAATTGACAATAAAACTGCCAAAGGGAGTAGTACACAAGTCGACATTTAATCCCCGCGCTAGAGCGGCACAACATTATAATATAGTGGAAGATTTGGCCCAATCGCCATCCGCTATGTCGACTCTTGAAGTACTATAGAATTGCCCATCCCAAAGGCAGGCTTTATTATCAGCCATTGGTGGGATAGACCCAAAGGATTCCAATCTTGTATCCTTCGATCATAAAGGATACGATCCTCAATTACCAGCTCAACTAGCTTTCCTTGTTCAAGTGAAAGCCCTCAACAAAACTGTTCATTGAACAATTATTGATGAGGGAGCATCTACATGCATTATGTCAATGAGTTGCTGGAAAACTTTAGGATCTCCAACCTTGTCGCGATCTTCGACGACATTAAAAGCATTCGACGGAAGGACATATACCCCATATGGTATTCTAAGTAACTTGAAAGTTGAACTAGGAGGGAAAACAATAGAAATAGATGTTGAAGTAATCGATGGCAATCTTGATTACAACATCCTACTAGGGAGACCATGGATATATGCTATGGCGGCTGTTGTGTTGACCTATTTTAGGAAGATTGCATTTCCCTTTCAAGGAGGGATTACAATCGTCGATCAACAAAACTTCCTCCCCAATGGTTCTCAAGTTACAGGAAGCATTCCCATGATCCATGGAAGCCCCCATTCGCTTCAAAATATCGGAGTAGGCCTACTAAAAGATCCTATACTAATGGGAACTTTCGCCCTTCCACCTCCAATCAACCTGGCGGAAGTAGCGTCGATAGGAACCTGCAATATGATATCTTCTAAAAAGATCTCAGAAAACGATATCGACATGGATCATGCAATGCTTTTTCCCCCAGCCCAACGAAAATATTGTAGCAATCAATATTCCTAGCATGGGAGGCAAACCCGAATCAACGCTCATCAAGCGTTTGGATAGATAGGTCTAGAGAATATGGTACCCCTTCAGATCCTTGGTCACGAGTGCATGTCACAGACGAAGGAATTGTCAAATCAATGTTAATTGAAGGGGCACCATGGAATGATTCCCACCATCGTTCCCTTCTTCCGGATTGTGGAGAAGATACTCAAGGTGACCTTTATCATCCTTCAGTTTTTGATTTCCTATCAAATACCTTAAACACGGTGGATTCCGAGCGAAACTTGTCCAACATTGAAGAGACTATCGCCATAAATATCTCGACCAAAACAGATGTTGTAGAGAATATTTATGTCGGCAAATGTTGTTCTCCTTCAGAACTAGAAATATATAACGCTCTTTTTCGCGAATTCAGAGATGTCTTTGCTTGGTCATATGATGAAATGCCAGGCATTGACTCGAGTATCGTTGAACACGAAATTAAGATGTATCCAGATGTCAAACTAGTACGACAACGGCTACGCAGGTGCACCCCAAGAAAGCCGCTGCCATTAAGGCAGAAGTTGAAAAACTTCTCCATGCTGGTTTCATCTACTCGGTTCCTCTAACCGATTGGGTATCGAATATTTTCCCTGTTATGAAAAAACAAGGAACAATTAGAGTGTGCGTCGATTATAGGGATGTAAATCAAGCTTGTCCAAAAGACAACTACCCTACACCCTTCATTGACCAGATAATTGATGAATGCGCTGGATGCGAAATCTTTTCATTCATGGATGGATTCTCCGGGTATAATCAAATAAATATCCGCCCATAGGACCAGTCAAAGACTGCATTTATTTGTCCGTGGGGCACATTTGCATATCGAAAATTACCCTTTGGTTTAAAGAACGCAGGGGCGACGTTTCAGAGGGCGATGAATTATGCCTTCCATGACATCAAAAACATCGTTCAACCATACCTCGACGACCTTCTGCCTCATTCGCGAAAGCGGACTGATCACCCGCAGCATTTAAGAGCGATATTTCTATGTTGCCGACACTACAAGATACGACTCAATCCACACAAATGTGTATTTTGCGTCAGTTCTGGTCGTTTACTTGGCTTTGTAGTCTCAAAGGACGGGATTCGTCTCAACCCATGTAAGGTCCAGGCAATCATAAATTTGCCTCCACCTTCCAATTTGCTTCAGATTCAGAAACTCCAAGGGAAAGCAAACTTTCTGAGGAGGTTCATTCCAAATTACGCCGAACTTGCTAAAGGTTATACACGTCTTTCGAAAAAGGAAGTACCCTTTGTCTGGGATCAGGTTGCGCAAGCTTCCTTTGATGATTTAAAAGAATCCCTAATGAAAGCATCATTAATGTACGCTCCTGATTATCAAAAAGATTTTAACCTGTATCTGGCTGCAGCGGATACGACCATCGCAATGGTTTTAGTTCAAGAAGTCGATGGAATTGAACATCCTATATATTATTTAAGTAAAAACTTAAATGATACAGAAAGCAAATATTCTTATGTTGAAAAGCTAGCACTCACAGTTGTTCAAGCGATACAGAGATTTCGACACTATGTCCTCTTTCGGAAAACTACCATTCTGTCAGATTGCAACCCCATGACTTATATATTGTCGCGACAGTTGCTGGGGGAAAATATTCAAAATGGATAGCAATCCTACAAGAGTTTGATTTGGAATTTGTAAAATCCAAGTCAAAGAAAGCTCTAGTTTTCGCAGAATTATTGTGCGATCTCCCATCGTCGTCCAACGATGACACATCCGAAGAAACAATCGTGGACGAAAGTTTGTTTCTGATATCAACAAGCAATGAGTGGTATGGGGATATAATCATTTATCTCCAAACCCAAAAATATAGGCCAAACACCTCCCACTCCGAACAAAAACGTATTCGATACCAAGCAAAAGACTACATGATTGTCGGTGATACACTTTACCGTCGTGGTATCGATACAGTTCTAAGAAGGTGCCTCACCCATGAGGAGGCTGAAAAAGTCCTGAATGATTGTCATTCAGGCACGTGTGGGGGGCATCAATCTGGATATGCTACAGCACAAAAAATCTTACGAGCAGGATACTTCTGGCCAACAATGTTCAAAGATTGCATAACCGCAGTCAGAAGTTGCCATGCTTGTCAAATTTTTGATAGCAAAACCAGAAGACCACCCGCACCTCTGCAGCCAATAGTTGCAGTTGGGCCATTCGCCAAATGGGGCATCAATTTCATGACATGTAACCCCACCTCGACCGGGGGGCATGGGTATATCATAGTCGCAGTCGACTATTTTACCAAATGGGCCGAGGCGATGCCTACATTAGATAATACTGGTGAAACAGCTGCCCTCTTCTTTTTCAATCATGTAGTCGCCAGATTCGGCGTACCACAGGCTATAGTCACAGATCATGGATCGCATTTTCGCAATCACATGATGGTTGAATTAGCTGCCAAACTAGGGTTGTCTCACGACAGCTCTACTCCATATTATCCACAAGCCAACGGACAAGTTGAAGCAATCAACAAAGTCCTGAAGCGCATGCTGCAAAGGATGATTGGAGTTCACAAGAGAAGATGACACTTAATCCTGTACTCAGCTTTGTGGGCTTACCGAACATCGGTAAGGAATGCAACTAGGTTTACACCTTTCCAACTGGTATATGGCCTGGAAGCAGTCTTACCAATCTAGTGCGAAATCTCGTCTCTCAAACTCACAATCGATCTCCTCCCCAGAACTTCAGAAGAAGAAGCTTGTTTCTTGGAATTAATCCAATTGGATGAAACCCGTCGTGATGCCGCTTTGGCTAACGAAGCCCATAAGAAACGAGTCAAGGCGCAGTTTGACAAAAATGTCAAACCTTGTGTCTTCTCAGAAGGTGACTTGGTCTTGCTTTACGACCAAGAATCCGATAAATTGGGAGCAGGTAAATTTAAGTCTTTATGGATGGGCCCCTATATTGTTAAACGAGTGTTAGCAAAAGGAGCCTACGATTTAATGGATTATGACGGAATTCCACTGGCGCAACCTTGTAATGGGTTGTACCTCAAGCGTTACTATGCGTAATGGTAACCTGCATGCTTTTGTTATGTTTTTGTTTTCGCTAAAGTGTTTATTTTGGTCAAGTAATCCACTTTTTACATTTGTTGCGGATGTCAAACCTATTGGAGTCATGTGTTGGATATGCCGACGGAGCGAGTCGTATTTCACGGAACCTATCTTCCGCAGCGTGGGCTATTTTTGATCCAAGCGGCGAGTTAGTAAGTTTCAGAGGGGTATGTATTGGTCGATCAACAAATAACATCGCTGAATATAGCGCGTTGATAGAACTTCTCTCTGATGCCATCACACATGGTATACGCCGACTAATTGTCAGGCTAGACTCACAACTCGTAATACTACAGCTCACTGGTATTTACTCTGTCAGAAATCCAGCTATTTATCGCATGTTCCTAAGGGTTAAGATTTTGGAAAGACAATTTGATTTTATTCAATATCAACACATTTCCAGAAACTTAAACACATTAACTGACTCATTAGCAAATTATGTGTTAGATAGACATTTGCAACATTTATAAAAAGAAACATACCATCAATGTTTACATTTGGATCATGTAACTTAACCAAAATAAAACTCCGAAAATCAAAAATATATATAACTATTTATGGTTTACACATAATGTTCTATAACCAAGACAAAATCGGTCAAGTGACCAAAAACTCAAAATGCTAGGGGGCACCCTAGTCTAATGATGCTCGTGATAGCAAGTCACAGCCTGTGCGATCATGCGCAAGAGACGAGTCCACCATCTTGGCACACCAGTAGTATGCCGCTGTAACCTCAAAGGTAGCTCGTCAGTCCTCACATCTGGAATACCAAGAGTGAGGCCCTCAACCTGCTCCTGTAATGCTGTGAGAGTCTCGGCCACATCAAGGTCATGAAGGATAGCCCTTCCGACAGCCTCTCCTGCCGGGGCGGCAGCTGGTACTCTCAGGCGAACTACTGGACGGACAGGACCAACATCTGCATGTACACATGAGTTTGATTAAAGTCTTGATAGAATAAAGCACAAGGACATTATAAATGAAAAAACGATAAACAGAAATATGGTCAAAAATTTTACCAATGGCGCCCCATTGTTCGCCATCCGGCAGTACTAAATCTGGATCACCCCGGAAGTCCATGCCAGCATATGGATACTCGGAATAAACCATCTCCTGACGATCAAACCACCTAAAGAAGGTATCAGAAAATGAAATCTGAGACTGACCAGCATGCCTAGACATATGGTCAACCCATCTCTGCATACGTGGTTCAGTAGGAGAAGGTAAGTCGAGTGCAATATACTGCGGCTGCATCAGTGGTATCTTCTCCAAGGCAAAGGTGGTCAAAATAGAACCATACCCAAATTTCTTCAACCTCCCGCTCTTTATCTTGGTCAACTGTTCTTTCATCACAAGAAGTACTGCGTCGCACCAGTTGAACACCTTCGGTTGGAGACATTCCAAGGCATACTGCATATAATATCGGTTGGCTACATGAAGAGCCGCGCCACCAGCCATCCTACCAAAAGTAAACAGAATAGTCCTGAGGGACCTGTCAGTGACATCACGGATGATGATCTTGCCATCTTCACTCGGCTGAGATCCTTCTCTACAGTACCAGCGAACATAATCTCTCACAGAGTCACCTCCTCGGGCCAAACCTGATAAAGAGATGGGGGCACCCCGCCTCGACAAGCCAGTCAAGAAATAGATGTCTACTACAGTCAAGGGGATAGATTTGCCCCTGATCTGGAAAACCTGGTTGGTAGGATCCCAAGCATCGAGAAAATACTGCAGTAAGTTGATCTGCTGTCT
This sequence comes from Pinus tabuliformis, assembly GCA_031772625.1. Lineage (NCBI taxonomy): Eukaryota > Viridiplantae > Streptophyta > Pinopsida > Pinales > Pinaceae > Pinus > Pinus tabuliformis. The sequence continues at coordinate 1,847,584,092 of CM062816.1, forward strand.
CATGCTAGAAATGCGGAAAAACTTCAGCAAGCCACAATTTCGCAGTGCGTTTACTGTAACTGGATCATGTAGGGCAAGCATGTCCTCTTCTTCGTTCTCACGTTCTCGCCATGTAATGGTCATCTTACTCCAAAGATCTTTGAAAAACAAACAAGGGAAGAGTTAGATCTTGATTTTGGTAAGAAACAGGCAAAATTTCCATCAAAAATTGTGCACAGAATTCCTTCTCTGCGCCCATCGCACCTGCAGCAGTACTTTGGGTGCGTTGCATGTCAGATAGCCTTTAGACTGGCCAACATTCAACGCACCTTTCGATACACAGAGGGTGCGCTGAAGGCAGAACGAGTTTTTCAAACCCTAGGGGCTCAGAAAAACTAGGAATCAAGCTCAAAATACAAAATGGAAACCATGAAATGAAAGAGCTCAGGTTTAGCTCCTACCTGGTCCAGACGGCGCCGAGAATCGTCCACAGAATCTTCTGAAATCAGCTGATGAAAATCAAAGGGGAAAAGCACCTCCAAAGCTCCAACAAACCAAAGTTCAAATGAAATGGTAAAATGAGAGGTAAAAACACTTTTTCATTACTTTTTAAGTAGTTCAAAGTAAAATATTAGTGTTCTAACTCGTTTTCAAGCATATATTGTTCATTTCTGACTAGTTTGATGAAGCAGTTGAAAATACAGTGCAATCTTTGAAAGAACAAAGCTATTTATGGTAAAATAAAAAAGGGACCATTCGATCGAGCAGTTTTAGCACATAGTTCAAGCTCGTTAAAAAATAAACATAAGACATGAGCAAATGTTTCCACCCGCGTTTAAGCTCGTTAAAAAATGAACTATTCCCCAGTAAATAACCATCGTGAATGTAGTACTTCAGCCGTTAAAGCCTTGGTCGTGTTTGCACCGTCACCTCCACTTTTTCATTGGCCGATCATTCACCTCCATTTGATTGTTTACCCATTTTGAGGAACAGCTGCGAAGAGTGATTTCACTAGCCATCCTTGTGACACTGTCGTGATTGGAAAATTCCAAACCTTACCTGGAATCAACTGCTACCCATTTTATCACTCGTTCCTCAAAAGACGAGTCTCCTTTAAGCTCTTTTCAACTGACTCGTAAAATATGAAAAGATTGTCGAGCCATTGGCCTCTCCAGCTCATTAAAGGGACAGGAAGTGCTATCCCTCCTCTAGATTTTAATCTTTTTGGACCTGAGGGATTATTGCACAAAAAGATCGAGCGCTTGTTTTGTTCGGCTCGTTAAAAGTATCGAAAATTCATCCCTTCTGTATTGTTTTATACTTTTTCGGACTTAAGGGATTAGATGACGAAAAAGGAATTTTGGAGTTACCTTTATGTTCCTTTTCAGACTCTCTAAAATTGAAAAGGACCGAGTTATCTTTGTTGTTAAACTCGTTAAAAAGATTAATAGCGACAAACTTGTCTATAGACGAGAACGAGTTTCACTATCGCTAGGCTCGTTAAAACATAGCGATGGGTTTGCTCGAAGGCAAATTATAGAACAAGCATATGTTATCCTCCTCAAGCTTGACAAAAATAAAGAGGTACTGGTCAGCAATGACTGGGGAAAATTGGGAAGAAAACTTAAAGAAACTTTGTTGGTAGCAAGTCGCTCTTGAACATGACACTTCCACTCCGTGTCCGAGTCGGGTTGGGTTGTTTCATTCACCGGTCACATCACCATGGTCACGCCATACCATCCACATTTGGGGTTAATGCTACCAATCCATCACATCAGTGTCGCCGATATGTTCAAGAGAAGTCATTCAGTGAATTCACCTGTGTCTCACCCACTACCATACATTATACTCCATTCATTCATGATCGCCACCCTGAACCTTATATCACCAGATCGTTTTCACCTCCATTAAAATCATTTGCTCCGTTCCGTGTCATTGATGTGGGATTCATTAAGGCCCTCCTATGACGGATCACTTCTTGTCGACATCAGCTCATTATCCAAGAAGTTGATCTAGGAACACCCCATTCAGTACTTTGAAGCTTGCATGCCTGAATGGCAAGTTTCTCACTTCCGGCGACAAGTTTACATCAATGGCCTTCGACCGAAAGATTTTGCGTGGTGTTCGACGCCAAGTCCTTTATTCACACCACGTGAATTGTACTGCAGTACCTTGAGGGTCATTATCATTATCGGTGATTCCTCTTGCGCTTGTTAACAGTTTACATCATTGACTGGTAATCAAGCGATGTCTTTCCATGTTCGACTTTAGAACATTTCTCACATGGATTGACTTGTACTTCGAGTGAAGATCAGACGAGATTGAAGACCCCAGATCTAGTTTCATCCATCCGGGCTGCGATATATATTCAGGGAAATAAAGACATTAAATGTACATCATTGCTGCACAGATAATCATCCACTCAAAAGGATGATGGCTCTATCAGAATCATCAGTCTACACTCAGACAATTGTCTGTCCTATGTACATGAAAATGAATTTATAAAGCTGAGCATGGGAATGCCCGCCTCAGCTAGATCATGAAAATAGTATGAAGATAATGTATTGTATTGTATCTTATTACAGGTCTCCTCCCAGCATTGAAAGAACTTCAGATCCTCATAATAAAGCATTTCACCCGACACCAAAAGGTTAACGGCCTCATACTTTAGAGGGCAACTGTTATAGACATTTTTGGGCGCTACAAACCCAAGCATGAAATGTCCATAAACCAAGGGCTCCTAAGTCCCTAAAAGTTTTGTTCTAACCCCTAAAGGAACAAGGTCAACAAATTACAGCTTCTCCCAGAAGTTCTCCATGAGAAACTACTCAAAATTGCTCAAAACAGGATCATTTCAGCTGCTCCACTGGCTAGGTGCGTTGCATTGCACCTAAATACATTGTGAGGGTGTGTTTCATTTCAAAAGTCCCTTCTGTGGGGTGCGATGGGCGAGAAATGACAAATGGCAGAGTCATTCCGCGAGGTGGAGAGGCAATGGAAGCTTCCAGAATCTTCTCCTATGACACTTGCCTCACTGAATTCGACCAAGGATGAGTAAGAGGCCCTCAGTCTCCAAGTGGAAGCAAGAACTATAAGAGAGAAGAAACTAATCAAATCACAAGCTGACTCATCCCCCTTACAGATATCTATATATGGATCCCTCATCCCAGAGATCCAAAGGCTGGAATTTTGCATATTGTAAGGAATTGCTGTTGGTTTTTTGAGACAAACATCAGATTGTTGGGTGATCTATGCTTTGTTTGAGGTGAAGAGGGGCTTCTTTGCTGGGAGGTTGATGCTGGGTTAGGAACAACTAGTTGTAACTCCTCCTGGATCTTATCCCCAATTTCCTATCATATCCCCAATTTCCCACTATAGCAACACAAGGTATCCTATCCCCAATTTCCCACTATAGCCTCTTGATGCACTTTCCGAGGAAAAGAGTGATCGACATTGCTCATCATAACTTAGTTCTTCCCAGATTTCCATTCTCCAACCCAAATGGGTGCCTCTGCCTCCTAAAGTGTTGTATACAATGGTGCTACACATTAATTAGCTAAGAAGTTTGATAGGGAGAAAAGGACCAAATTCTTAGGAAATTAACCATCATTTGCAGTAAGGACTCCAGGGTGCCATGTTGTTGCTCCTTTTCCTACTTGAATCTGAATGAGAGCATGAAGTCCTAAGTAGCTTAACAACTATCTCACTAATTCCTTAAGATACGATACTCAAATACATGTAGTTTTCAAGTGTTATAGAGATACGGATGTGGCATTTCAGATTTTGAATTTACTTGCAGTAATTTTTCTTTGATACTGTGAATGCCTCAAGGTGAATAGATGTAAAAGGGTAGTAAATTGACACTTTTTAGGATATTCCAACACATAGGAAATAGTCAAGTATAACTTGGTCTAATATAGAATTAGGTAAAGTGTGTTTCTTTACTATGTACTTTTGTAACTTACAATCCGATGGTCACAATATGTTCTAGACATGAAGTGATCCAACGGTTCATTCTCTCCTCGGTATTATCGAGACTTGATCTGTGGCTTAACACCCGTTTGGTCCATGATCTCTATTTGAAGAGCATGGAGGTTGATTTGTAAGGTGACCGTTGTTGAGAGAAGCTTATGTAAATTTTCATTCTTTTACATTAATAAATTGCCTAAAGTGGCCGCGTTGGCTCAAGCCGTGGACTGTTTCCCTCTTTGAGGGTTTTAACCACATCAAGAATACTGGTGTATTTATCTGTGATCTATTTTTGAGCGGTGTCCTTTGGTTTTCTATCTGAGGAACTTACCCTGTAAATTCCTACATGGTATCAGAGCTATTTGAGGGCCCCATCCATTGGTGATCCAAATCCGAAGCTGGTACAACTCCATCCGACTGTCATTTTATAGATCTACTATTTCTAACCTCCTTCAAGCTAAGAGGAATGATCTATTATGTTAGGAGCATCTGTTCCAGTGAGAAACCCCTTTCGTTTCTCGTGAAAAGGTTTCTGATAGCCCTAACTACGTCATTTTTAAGATCTGGAGGTATACAATCTTTATTTGTAGTTTTAGTTATTTATCTCTAGGCTTATTTTGGTTTATTTATCTCTCTGCTTTTTATTATCAGATCTATACCTTTCATTTCTGCATATGCTCTTTGCCCCACAACTTTGTGCGATCTGGGAAAATCATAAACTAGAAGGAAGGATTTTTCGCATGCATATGCTCTTTTTCACCGTGCCTTAGTGTGATCTCAAAAAATCAGAAACGTTGAGGAAAATATTTAGTTTCCGGGAAAAGCTAACTTCAAGCCATAAGGTTTGGTTTTTTTTTCATGACCGTGTTGGGTTGTTTGGTTTTTTGTTTCGTAGGAAAAAAGGGTTTTTTCAAGTAAGCATGCACTCCAAAGCGTTAGTGGCTAAAAAAGAAAGAAAAAATCCCTTCCTCTTTTCTAAAAATTACTAACCTTTTAAACTAGCGCACTTGGTCGAAAGTTACTTTATGAGAATATAGGTTTTGGGTTCAAGTCTTTCTTTTTGTTGAGTTACCTTTTCAAGAAGCACATGTAACTTATGTTTTAAAGTTACTTTATGTAAAAGTGTTCTAAACCATTATAAAAAGTGAGTCATTTATAATTCTAAAGTCACTTTATCTTTTATTTAAGTTACAATTTAGTGGGTAGCTCGTAAAGTACCATTGTAAAAATGACTTGCACTTATTTATAAAAGTGGGTCACATAAAATCTCTTTTTAAAGTGAGCTAATTAGATTAAATTTGGAAATGGGGAGATTTTTTAAAAATTATAACATTATCATTCACTTCCGCACATTCACGTACTTCGTCAGCATCTTCAACAACTTTTCTTCAAAAAGCTATAACTTCTTCATCTCGAAGCCGTTTTCAGAGTTGTTTTTTTTATAATCGGCCTAATTTTTTGAGATATTTCCATTGGAACACTTAGTTTCAACATCTATAGCTTCAGTTTCTATTAAAATGGAAACTCCATGCCAAGTTATTCTTGACAACACCAACTACTTCCAATGGGTGTCCTACATGGAGGATTTACTTAAAAGTAAAGGTCTTTATAGAATAGCTTCATGCCAAGAGTTTAAACCTAAAGATGAAGATAAGCAAGCCAAATGAGAAAATAGGAAAGATCAAGCACGTGGGTTGATAGGGATGTCTATTTCTCCAGACCTTAGATTCCATATCGTAGAACTTGATACCTCTAATGAAGCAATTAAACAACTCAATAAAGTTTTTGGAATTAAAAATGAAATTAGAGCCCATCAACTCGAAAATGAGTTGCTTACATTGGACCCCAATAAATTTTCTTCGATTGAAGATTTTTTGTCCAAGTTCAAGACCCTTAGACTTCTCTTGGAAGGTGTTAAGGTTAAGAAAGAATATGGTATCCTTATCTATTCCATTCTTACTAAGTTGGGACCAACCTACTCTATGTTTGTTTCCACCTTCCATTCTACTAGAGAAGCCTTTATTTCTCAAGGACGAGACTACAATTCCCCCTCTCTTGATGCCTTTTGTGATTATTTAATAAGAGAACAAGAAAAACTCTTACATCTTGGTGTTCTTAATCTTGGAAACTCTTCTAAGAAAGCCTTAGCCACCTAGCAACAACCAAGTTCAAAGAATCCTAGGAAGCAGCATCCTAAAAAGAATGGTCCTAAATCAACCAAGGGTCCTAAGCACTTTCAGTCTCAAAATGAAAAATAAAATCAACAAAATGATAAGGCACATAAAAACAAAGGGAAGAAGATGGATAGAAATTGCAACTTTCGTAATCGAGATGGCCACTTAGAATCCAAATGCTTTAAGATGATGGAAGCCTTGGAAGCAGCAATGAATAAGCATAACATCCATTTGGAGCACTCTTCAACTTCAACTTCATCTTCAAGGATAACACTTTCTCCATGTGGTTGTCAAGCATCTTGGTCTGGTTATGCACTAAATGTATCTTCTTCTTCTCATTCTCATGAGTGGCTCATTGATTCTGGAGCTTCTTATCACATGGCCAAAAACAAAGCCATGTTTTCTTCTTTAAATGATTGTAACACCAAAAATATATATGTTGGTGATGATAGATCTCTTAGTCTTGTAGGGATTGAACTATTCATCTAGAAAATGGTCAATTTAATGATGTATGATGTGTTCCAACCTTATCCTGCAACCTTCTATTTGTATATCAAGTAAATCATTCAGGTGAAGGTAAAATCGTTGAATTTTCACCTCACGATGTTGTAATTAAGGACCTAAGAGATCCTAGACAAAAATTAGCTACTCGAATTACTGATGATTCTACAAGGTTGTATACGTTTAACAACTTTGGGTCATCAACTCTTCCCTCGGTATTTGTTGCTCATAATGATGAAGTGAGCAAACTTTGGCATGAGCGATTTGGTCACTTAAACTATCGCTCCCTTCAAAATCTATGTAAGGAAACTATGGTGACAGGTCTTCCTATGGTATCTTGCAGAGGTGGTGTTTGTTCTGGATGTGTACTCGGAAAACATCATCGGGATAGTTCTGAGAAATTTACCTCTTGGCACGCCTCAACCCCTTTATAGCTTGTGCACAGTGATTTATGTGGTCCACTTCCAGTTGTTTCATTCTCTGCCTACAAGTATTTCTTAACTTTCATTGATGATTTCTCCAGACGCACTTGGGTATACTTCTTAAAATTCAAAAGTGAAGTCTTTAACATGTCCTTGTCCTTTAAGACCTTTGTTGAGAAACAATCTTGACATCAAATTCTTAAGCTAAGATCTGATAATGGCGGAGAACATGTTAACAACAAATTCATCAACTTTTGCACTGAGCATGGAATTCATATGCAACATATTGTTCCATATACTCCACAACCAAGTGGTGTAGTTGAAAGGAAGAATCACACCTTAAAGGAAATGGTTAATTGTATGCGTCAATATAAAGGACTTAGTCTTAATTTTTTTGCAGAAGTAATTAACCGTGCAAATTACATAGTAAATCACACTCCTACTAAGGTTTTAAATAATATCACTCCAGAAGAAGCATGGAGCTCAATTAAACTAGATGTAAGTCACTTTCATGTTTTTGGAAGTGAAGCATGGGCCCATATTCCCTATGAGAAACATAAAGCCTTACAACCTAAGGGTGAAAATTGTATTTTTTTTGGATATTCTGAAGATTTCAAAGGATATAGACTTCTTCCACCTAAATCCAAAAATATTATAATTAGAAGAGATGTAAAGTCTACTGAAAATATATCGGCCTACGAGCCTAGTTCAGCTGATGTGCCACCTCTCTCTATCCCTTCTACTTCTAAAAATATTTCTTCTTCAGATGATGACAACGAGGATGACAATCCTCCCCCACCTTCTCAGGATCCTCCTTCAGCTCCTCATCTTTTAAAATGGGTTTTTGCTCCTCAGGATGTAGCAGGTTCTCTTGCAAGGTGATCCTACAGATCAACGATTTACACGTTCTCAGTTCGATAAAGCCTCTTCTTTATTGGCTCAAGCTTCAGCGAATTATGATCCTGACACCTTTGCAGAAGCTTCAGGCCATCCAGATTGGGACGCAACTATGAATGAAGAATATCGTTCATTATTGGAAAATGTTACATGGCATCTTATTTCTCTTCCAAAGGGATGAAAACTTGTTAGATGCAAATGGGTTTACAAAACTGAGTTCGGACTAGATGGAAAAGTTGATAAACATAAAGCTCATCTTGTTTCTAAGGGTTTTTCACAAGAAGAAGGCATTGAATATACTGAAACCTTCTCCCCTGTTTCCAAAATGAGCTCTATCTAACTTGTTCTTTCCCTTGCTGCCTCTTTCAAATGGGAAGTCCATCAAATGGATGTTAAATTTGCCTTCTTGCATGGGGACTTACATGAAGAAATCTATATGGAACAACCTCCTAGCTTTATAAAAATAGACTCTAGCCTTGTATGTTGAATTAAGAAATCCCTTTGTGGTCTCAAGTAAGCCCCTCGGTCTTGGTATTCCAAAATGGATAGCTTTCTTTTAGATATTGGCATTTTTAGGTGCCATTCTAACAATACTGTCTACACAAAAAAAGTGGGTAAGTCTCTTACCATTCTTATTCTTTATGTTGATGATCTTATCCTTACTAGTAGTGATCCCAAACTTATAAACCATGTGAAGTCCATCCTTAAAAAACAGTTTGAAATGAAAGACTTAGGACACTTGCATTATTTTATTGGTCTTCAAGTCTTGCAATCCAAGGATGGTATTTCCCTTTCCTAGTCCAAGTATGCATGTGATCTTCTACACCACTTTCATATGGAAGACTGTAAGCTAGATGCTTCTCCCTTTTAGCCTGGAGCCACACTTTCAGTCACTTGTACTTCCCCTGAAGTTGATGCTACCTTATACCATCAACTTGTAGGAAAACTTTTGTATCTGACCCATACCTGTCCTGACCTTTCCTTTTTTGTTGACCTTATTTCTCAGGTTATACAAAACCCACATGAAAGTCATTAGAAAGCAGCTAAAAGAATACTTTGTTATGTTCGAGGTATAGTTCAGTTTGGGATTCATTACAGTGCAGAAACATCTTGTCTATTGGTTGGTTTCACTAATTCTGATTGGGCTGGTGACCCTAATGATCAGAAGTCTACTATAGGTTATGTCTTCAGTCTTGGTTCTGGACCTATTACATGGGCTTGTAAGAAACAAAGTGCCATTTCTCTTTCTTCAGCAGAAGAAGAGTATCGTGGCACCATAAAAGCTAGTAAGGAAGCCCTGTGTCTTCGTCATATCCTGTCAGAGCTTGGCTTTTAGCAGCAGCATTTGACTACACTTTGGTGTGATAATCAAAGTTCCATTCAACTATGAAAATATTTAGTCCAACATTAGCGTAGCAAACACATTGAACTACAAATGCACTTCATCAGAAAGCTCATTCATGACTATGTTCTTGAAGTGCAATATTGTTCAACCGATGATCAAGTTGTAAACATCTTTACAAAGATTGTCACAGAGGCAAAGTTTACTAAACTTCGATTTATGGTTGGAGTTCAGGAAGTTGTCTCTAAGTGAGGATAGGCTCTAATGCCTCCTTCCTTCTCCTATTGTGTCATATTTGTACATCCTTCAATCCTATCCCAAGTTGTTCTTAAGGGGGGATGTTAGGATATTCTGACACAAAGGAAATAGTTAAGTATAACTTGGTCTAGTGTAAAGTTAGGTAAAGTGTGTTTCTTTACTATGTACTTTTGTAACTTACAATCCAATGGTCACAATATGTTCTAGACATGAAGTGATCCGACAGTTCATTCTCTCCTTGGTATTACCGACACTTGATCTGTGTCTTAACACTTGAGTTGTCCATGATCTCTATTTAAATAGCAGGGAGGGTCATTTGTAAGGTGATCATTCATGAGAGAAGCTTATGTAAATTTTCTTTCTTTTACATTAATAAATTGCCTCAAGTGGCCACATTGGCTCAGGCCATGGACTATTTCTCTCTTTGAGGGTTTTAACCATGTCAAGAATACTAGTGTATTGATTTGTGATCTGTTTGTGAGTGGTGTGCTTTGGTGTTCTATCTGAGTAACTTACCCTGTAAATTCCTACAACACTACAAAGTATGTGAATGACATTGGTCACTGTTGCATGGTTTCTAGTGCTGATATATTTATAGAATTCATTGTACTATTGGTAACTCTAGGTTACACTTTTACAAGTGGCCCATTTATGCATAACTCATCTCAGGTTGTTGATTCTTCCTTGTAAAAGTTGCTCATTATTGATTTTAAAAATGTATCAAGGAAGAAATGATAAACAACATAATATATTAAGTCAATGGCATGGTGGAATTGTTGATGTCTGTATGATTCATAGTCTGGAATCCAAATAATCTTTGGCAATAATTTGAGGTGTTGTTAAGAGGATGATCCTGACTTGAGGAGTGTGAATTGGGGAGAATGAGATTTCAAAGGTCTGAGGGGTTTGGGGGTGGTGGCTGATGTGAAATTATGATTAAGCAAGTCAAAAATATCACTTTGAGATTGTGATAGATTTCATTTGTACATTGTTCAACAAAACAACCAATTCTTTATGAATAAGTATGCCAATGGACAAGTTTATATGCGATAACATTAGATTTGTGATGCGTCTTGATTTATTTACATACTTGATATGTCTTGATTTTTTCCCCTTGGATTCAAGCTTGCCAAGTCTTTTTGAAACCATAGAAAGGTAAGAGAAGTAGCGAAACCCTGGGAAACCAAAGGCAAAGGGAAGTAAGCAATCAAGTATGGGGGGTCTCCAAATTTTTTAAAGAGTCAAATTTTTTTGGGGCTATTGTAGCAGCTACAACAGAAACCCAAGAGAAAGAAAGACCCTTGATATCAAGGACACAAATAAAAATGTAGAAACCAATAAGAAAATCCATCACTCAGAATCTAAAGTCCAATAGCCAAAGTGTAATAAATTGAATAAAAATATCTTAAGACAATGTTTTAGAAGACAATTTACAAAACAAAAATGAATTTTCTTACTAAATTAATGTACTCACTCCAACAAAAAAAGTGGGTATCTAATGCTAATTTCATTATCCCACCATTGTAATAACAAAAGTCAACATAATGTTCAAAGGACATTCAGAAGTTAAAAGTAAGCATGCAAACAATTAATACACAAGTCATATCGTATCTCGCCAATTAAATGTCCTTACCCAAACTTAAGTAAGAGGGTATGACTAATAAACAAAAGGTTAGGTCACATGAAAGTATATGGGAAACATGAGATATAACAAGTTTCCTTTGGATTGATGGTTACCAACGATGAGGGTTTTTACCAACATAAAGTTAAATGATTTTAATTGAATTCATAAGGGGTATTCTGGAATTTTATTGTGGTGGTTGCCACTATAGTTACAGTGCCAAAAACAAGATCATTGATCAAGGTCATGGGACATTACTCGACTTCTCTCCAATTTGTGTGTCAGTACACTAGGGTGAGCAAATATTTTAGAGGTGAAACACACATGGTCAATGGTAGAGAATGAGGCCAAATGGAAGGAAAGGATAATGTCAGCTAGTTTGGTGCTAACTAACCAAAAACATGGAGCGAACAGTAGAAAAGGGAGAGGGAACAAGAACAAAGAAAAAAAGAAAGGAAGAAAAACCTAGGTAATGCAAGGAGAGAGTTAGCAACCGGGGAACGAAGCTGAGGAATCGGTTGTACAAGGGTGGGAGCCTGGTCTTTCCAAGAGAACATAAGGAGGGATAAAACAAAGAAGATATATATATATATATATATATATATTTCTACATGTTAGTGTCAGAAACCTATAGAAAATTTAGAGCAATAAACTCTCTATGTCATTGTTGTCTTTGCATGTTGTTGTAGGCAAGGATTTTATCAATAAGTCTGTAACTAGTTCCTCTATTGTTTCATATCTTGTTCCATTTGCACATCAAAGTTCCTTGCCATCGTACTGGATCCCCATGCATTCATGCTATTTGCATAACAAATTTCCTTGTTGTTGTACCAAATCCCTTGCTATTGCATATATGTTACTATTTGCATAGCAGATTGTGTGGGGTTAATTAACCCTATGCTATAATCTTTTTAATGTTTTCATATCAGATTGTGTGGGGTAGATAACTCCTGGCCTCAGCAAATAGGATGCTCTTCATGGTCTCCACCAAGAAAAATCCCATGCACACGTTTTTGCAAGGCTTCACAACGTAGAAAGAATCATTCCAAACCATCCATGTCAAACTAGAAAGAGCTATACCCATAAAAGCATAGCCCCCATACGTAACGAGCTCTAAAATTTCAAGTGCATATAATGAGAAACGTAATAGCCAACCGAAGACTGAATACTCAATGCTATGGGACTGAACTTCCCAAGTGGACCTATCGCAAGGTCACATAGGACTACATAAGTTCCAAAAATTCCAGATAGGGAATATATAAGTCGAGAGCATTTATATCGTAGATATCATAGATAGGTGTCTAGTGTGTGAGGAAACTTGGGATCTACTCAGCTAACTTGTCTAGTGCTTCAATCCCTTGCTCATATTATGTGCCACTTACCTGAAATTTTTCCCCATATGCACTTAATTTATCATTAACCAGCCTCATAAAGTGCGTGGTTCAATGGAATTGGTGTTGTGTTCTATGGTGGTCTTTGTATGTCACGTTGTGTACAGAGGTCTTTTTGCAGCATAAATTGTAAAGGAACATGGAATTCTTAAATGGGTTGTTGTAAAAGAATATGGAATTCTTAAATGGGTTGATCTAAAGGGATAGTCTGAACTGTAAACTAGTACTGGCCTGAATGTGGGGTTAGAAAACCCGAGTAAGTTTAGGGTGAAGACAATATCTTTGGAATCCTTGTGGCCTAGAGGGTGGAGACATTGATTTTTGGAATCCATGTTTCCTAAAGGGTGGAGACATTTATCTTTGGAGCCCATTTCTAATTAAAGGGTGGAGGAGATCCTTTTTCCTCTTCATCATTCTTATTAATATAGAAATAGTGATCCATGTCACTTGCAACCATATGACATGATATTATAATATTAAACAAAAGCATACATACCTTATTGTACCTCTAGGTCATCTAGCCTTCTTTCAACGACTTCCTTGATTGAAGTGTATTCAACCCCTTGATCTGCTTCTTCTCTTATGTCACCATAACATCATCTATGAATTCCACAAGTTGGAGTTCTTGATGGAAAACTTGCTTCTCTTCTAGATTAGTGAAGCCTTCGATGAGGATTCCATCAGACAATTTTGAGGATCTTGTATATCCTCAACTGGCAGATGTTTCCTTTTTGACTCGATGTATGATGAGCCTTGTCCTAGATGACTCCTTCCTAAATATACTTAACTAAGATGTATTCAAGAAGATATGTAAGAGAGAAAAGGAAACCAACTCCAGTGAAGATCCCCCAGAGGTCTTTTTGTAGCATAGATTGTAAAGGAACATGGAATTCTTAAATGGGTTGTTGTAAAAGAATATGGAATTCTTAAATGGGTTGATCTAAAGGGATAGTCTGAACTGTAAACTAGTACTGGCCTGAAGGTGGGGTTAGAAAACCCGAGTAAATTTAGGGTGAAGACAATATATTTGGAATCCTTGTGGCCTAGAGGGTGGAGACATTGATTTTTGGAATCCATGTTTCCTAAAGGGTGGAGACATTTATCTTTGGAGCCCCTTTCTAATTAAAGGGTGGAGGAGATCCTTTTTCCTCTTCATCATTCTTATTAATATAGAAATAGTGATCCATGTCACTTGCAACCATATGACATGATATTATAATATTAAACAAAAGCATACATACCTTCTTGTACCTCTAGGTCATCTAGCCTTCTTTCAATGACTTCCTTGATTGAAGTGTATTCAACCCCTTGATCTGCTTCTTCTCTTATGTCACCATAACATCATCTATGAATTCCACAAGTTGGAGTTCTTGATGGAAAACTTGCTTCTCTTCTAGATTAGTGAACCCTCCGATGAGGATTCCATCAGAGAATTTTGAGGATCTTGTATATCCTCAACTGGCAGATGTTTCCTTTTTGACTCGATGTACGATGAACCTTGTCCTAGATGACTCCTTCCTAAATATACTTAACTAAGATGTATTCAAGAAGATATGTAAGAGAGAAAAGGAAACCAACTCCAATGAAGATCCCCCTGAATAGAGAAAGAAATATCCAAAGGTTTCGATGACCATATGGGAGAGGATCAGACATCATAGAGTAAAAGACATGAAACAACATAATACAAGGAAACAGCCCATAATAATACCTAAAGCCAAACTAGTTGGGAATAGAAAATTACTTCCTTACATCACCATAAAACCCAATGTGACATTGCTTGCAAATGCCAATTGATAATCCTCATGTGTAGGCTGGTGGCATTGTGTGGAGAGAGAGTCCCACACCTCCAAAAATGACCAATATGCATGGTGAGTACTGACTAGACTAACGCATCCTAAAATTGAGGATAGTGTAACATAACACACCAAATTCTCTTAGATTGCTAAATAGAATTAGATATTAAACTAGATATAGAGAAAATGACCTCCACCCTCAAGGAATAGTAATGAACTTTGAGAGGATGATTTGAATGTGGTAGAAATCATAATGATTGTGGGGGTAGGTGGTGTCATGTCCACCCTCCTTAATACCTAATGGGATGGAAGCAATGTGCCCCCCCAACATATCTCGATTCAAACATCCCATGTGGGGAAAATTTAATGTTAACATTAATTAACCTTAGTGTATAAATTAATATGAGCCAATGGGAGAGATGAAATGTTGATGATTAGAGATATTATCATTAAAATAGTTGAATCTAAACTAAGTAAAAGTATCTCTGAAGGTGACAAATCAATGCTCTATGTTACACCAAAAAGTATAGATGTGCAAGGAGAGTAAACAAGGAAATGATGAGAAGCAAAGTAACAATATCTTCATACATGTTTTGAGAGTTAAATCGAATGGGCATGTTACCAATAAATGCCTTCATCTAGTTTCCACATGTCATGACATGGTTATCCCATGTATCTTATTAATCATTTGCATGTAGCATATATTGATTCAATTAGACATCAATGATATTATTTTGGAGTTACATACTCTATGCATCAACTTATATGTAAAACATTTCAAGAAAAAACCTAAAGCATTTAACCCAATTCTAAATTTCCGAGGAAATTGCTTTCATCGAGACATCAAATTTTCACTTCATCAAGATATCTCAAATATTTTCTTAGAAGCAAAGCATGTTGGGGTGACTTAATAATTACACCCAGGTAAAATAAGACCAACACTTTGAGAATTGCACACTATAAACTAACCTTATTTTATGATTAATGGATGTCTCATAAGACTTTTGTCTTTATCAACACCTATTGCTCTAATGACATGATGTCACATGAAAATTGGGTGTAACATGGAATGTCTACATATATTTTCTTGCTTCCTTATGGTGGGTTTGATGTCCATGTGTCATAGTGTGATTGGACTATCTATATACCAAGGTATTAAGCCATTAATGTATGGAGGACTAAAAAGGAATTGTTATTTATTTGATATTGTTGACTCAATGAAAATGACATGGCATGGTTGAGGTATCACTTGGGAGTCATATATTAATCCTTACAACAATTTTGGCCACCTAGGAAGGGTGAGATAAAGAAACATAGAGTAAAGTTGTGAATATTAATTTGATAGGTTTTTCCTAAGTGATATAGAAATGCACACAAGGGATCAACTATTGAAGGTCTCATGCCACTATGTTAAGGAACAAATTTGAAGGAGAAGATATGAACTAACCAACAAACGGAAACCTAGGTAATCCATACTTAGAAAATTTGCAAAGTTTCTTGTAGAGTCTATCATGTGTGTGCTAATGAATTCCATATAAAACTAAATGGGTTACCGAGATAAATTTAGACAACATGATAGATAGCATACATGTAACCAAATAGAAAGACACCATTGAACCTAGAACTCATATTCTTAAGGTTTTTTAAAAGGCGTGTCTTCCCAAAGATGGAAATAACTACAAGTGCTAAATACCATGGTTCGATTTGATGAGGTCATCTAAATATCATAAATAAGTCAAATTCATTCTATGCAAACATATAAGGTTTTGTTAATTTGTATCTAGCTAGACTATGACTTTAAAATAGATTATCATTTTTTAAGCTAAAAATCTCATATTTTAGACTCTTTTTTACAAAATTTGTAATATTATCAACTCAAAAATACAATCTAAATAATTTTAATCTTTTCAAATCCACCTAAATTGTAAAAAAAAAAAAACACTATAACATTTCATTCAAATACAAAGATTTCTTACTCCAAAAGTGCCCTAAATTGATGTCTTTTAGTTGATGGGGAACAAAAGAAAAAAGGAAGTTGAAGGTTTCACTAGCTGTACAATTATGGTAGTAGGACAAGGGATTGACTCATATTCCTTTCTTTGTTTCCATATAAATATTGTATCAAAAATTCCTGAATTATTTTAATGTTTAAGATAATGGAGATACTGTCATAGACAAAGTAATACTTATTTATAATGGAGATATTGTCATATACCTTAATACTTGCACATTAATATTTAAAAATTATAATACTTAAAAAAAAATTAATATAATAATATTATATATAAATAAAAATATAAAATAATGAAATATCTATATATTCTTTAGGTGGTAATTATAAATGATTTGAATTTTTGGTCTAAAATAAATCTATAGTAATTTATTGCAACTAAATCATTATTTTAATGTTTAAGATAATGGAGATACTGTCATATACAAAGTAATACTTATTTATAATGGAGATATTGTCATATACCTTTAATACTTGCACATTAATATTTAAAAAATTATAATACTTAAAAAAAAATAATATAATAATATTATATATAAATAAAAATATAAAATAATGAAATATCTATATATTCCTTAGGTGGTAATTATAAATGATTTGAATTTTTGGTCTAAAATAAATCTATAGTAATTTATTGCAACTAAATCATTATTATATATAAATTTATTATAAGATAATACTATATTCTTTCGATTGTAATTATAAACCATTTGAAATTTTGGTCTAAAATAAATTTATAGTAATTTATTGCAACTAAATCAGTATTTTGAGCCCTTCCTATGACAATTTCATAGATCCAAACGTAAGCGTTAAAATAGAGGAGTCCTTCAACTTAAAAAAATTGGAGTAAGACGTAGATTTGATTTTTGTAAAGTCCGCCACATTTAATAATCATTCGAAATGGCGTATTGCAATGAAAAACGAGAATATGCGTTTGGGGGACGAGACTATGCACTGGTGAACGCATGGCCACTAAATTTGACATTACATCACACTACAAAACTTGATTTTAAATTATACAGTAGAAATGTGTTGCACATGTTCATTGTTCCGACGTGGTTCACAAGAAGTACGAATATTTGGAGAAGGGGTAAGTTATCTCTGTTATTTTTTATAAATGTTATGAATGGTTAGTTACAACATGTTTATAGGGCCGGGCCCCGATCAAATCTTGATTTTCGTTGTGTTTTCAAGATGGAATTTCTATAATGTAAATAGACAAGCCGCTCGACACATGGCCATAGCCTTCGTTGTGTTTTAAAGATGGAATTTCTATAATGTAAATAGACAAGCCGCTCGACACATGGCCATAGCCTTAGTCTAACTAGCCGGAGAAATTGTCCAAAAGGTTATGAAAATTCAGATAATATTTAGATAAAATCTGACAATTTTTTTTATAAATCCAATTCCTCCGCTAAACCACTCCCATGATCACATACCTTGACAATTGGCGTGTGTTTTTCATTACCCGTGGAGCTCTCCAAGTCTGATGCAAACCCTAACACTCTCACGCAGACAAATGCCAAAGAAGGGCCTTCCCTCCAGCAAAACCAGCCACCTGTTAATCTTTGGACCCACCTTTCCGTCTCCGTTTATAGAGACAGAGGTTGATATTCACTATCGGAATTGTTTAGCTCGGAAATTTTTTGCCACGAGAAACTTGTGTTATGTCTGACATCTGTCGTTGTCTCAGCGCGGTCTAGCGGACAGCTAGAGGCATGGAATTAAATTCAAAAGTACAGGGAGGGCTACGGCATTTACCGACGCCAGCTTGTGCAATGAATAAATGCACAAGAAAATGGTTAACGCATTGAAATTACCTGAAAATAAATTAAGTTGTTGGCCCATTCACAGCACTGCGTGCAAATCAATTAATTTGTTTTTAATTATTACAATTTCTATTAAAATTTAAATAACTATTAATATTAAATAATGATTTATGGAAAATTGGTATTTAAAAATAAAATTATAAATATTAGTATTATTTAATTTTATTTAAATAGTTTATATTTTTAAAATTTATTAAAAATTATCAATTTAATTCGCTTAATTAATCAAACAAATTAATTAATTAAATTATAAATAATTAATAAATTAACTAATTAAAAAAATATAATAAAAGTAAAAATCTAAATATTAATAAATTAATTAGATGATGGCCGACCAAATTTCTTATATTATTTCTTTCATAACCTATATATATACTCTGAAATATCGCTCATGGATACATCATTAATATCTTCAGAATATCTGTTAACGCATCCCTTGATGATGGACTCACTTGGTAGTTTGAAAAGTTGGGTTCATAAAACATAACAGATCATTCTTCCTCTATCAAAAAAATATTTTACATTTAAGGAAATGTGTATTTTTTTTAAAGTAAAATATTTTCTAAATAAAAAACAATGTTAACTATAATTAAAAACAAAAATAAATATATTTATTTGGTTGTGGTTAGTTTTAATTAAAATCGTTATTGCCAAGGCTTTTTATTTCAACTTAAGGTGGATGAGGATCTTTTGATTTTTTTTTTTTTAATTGAGGGTCTAGATTGATTTTCAAAGAAATGTGTTCAACATATGCTTAAATTTAATACTTATCAATTTGAGATTATTCCAATTCTAATAAGTTCCTCCATGATAAATTTCTCATTATTATTTATAACATTCATTTATATATAAGCAAATTTTATTTAGCAAAATGGTCCATTAGTTTTAATAAATTTAAAAAATTATATTCCTCCCACGTGGCTCCCCACCCACCAATTTCCTAGGGATTTGAGATTATTTGAATTCTAATAAGTTCGTCGATGTAAACCCATAAACGTTTTATACATGGTTAATGGTAAATGTGTGCATTAATAAAGCATACTGTGCTGCAATAGAATAGTTTTTTTCGTTATATTTATGAAGCCTTAGGCTATATTAATAGTTTTTTTCGTTATATTTATGAAGCCTTAGGCTATATTAATATTTATAATGTGGTTGTACTAGTAAAATACAAATAATCCCACTCTCCCTATGCTTGTTCAGTTTGTGTTGATATTACAACTCAGAAGATGTGGTAAGAATATTTCAGTCTCTCAACCATAAATAAAATATTCCAATGTTCATGTGAAATAACATAATTTTCTATCAACTTAAAAAAAATGATAAAAGAAATTAAAAGTGAAAAAAATAAAATATAAATATAAATGAAATATTTTCTAAATAAAAAAATAATGTCAACTATAATTAAAAACAAAAATGAATATACCTATTTGATTACTTTAAATTACATTACAACTTAGAAGATGTAAAAATATTTCACTCTCACACTCAACTATAAATAAAATATTTAGATGTTAATGTGAAATAATAAAATTTTATATCAATTTTAAAAAATAAAATAATTAAAAGTATAGAAAATAAATATATCTCCAGTTTTAAATGTGGAAGATGTATAAATTTTATACTTGTTAAAAAAAACGATTATTTCCTAACCAAAATTCCTAATAAAAATAATAAAAGGGAGGTAGTCAATTCTTTATATAAAATTAATATGTGACATTTAAAAAATATTAATAAAAAATAAAATATAAATTATAAATAAAATATTTCAATCATTTTGGCTCTACTATAAAATAAATGTAAATATGGGAAAACCCCTTTTAGATTTGAACATTTGACTTCCAAAAAAAAAATGTCTCTAACCATTAGTTAATTTTTATTATTTCAAAAATGTAATATACTTAAGATATGTTATTAGATTTATGATCATAATTTAATAAATAAGTATTATGTAACAATAGTCATATGACAATTATTATGTAATATAATCATTAATATGTAATATTGATTAATTATAGAACAATCACATGATATTTATTTAGTGCATTATATAATATTTCTTATAATATACCTTAGGTATACTACATAAACCTTCTTCAAATTTAAGAAGATTACTTAAATTTGATGAGAATTTTTTTTTAAATCGCTAGTAAAAAATAGTCCTTTTTGTAGTTGTTTCAATTAAAAAGTGTTTACTTAAATTTTATCCTTAAATTTTGAATGGGTTCCTATATTTTCAAAAGTTTATCCACATAAAATGTGTGGAACCTTAAATTTGATTTGACCATTGGGTTGCCATTTGTCACTATATGTCTAGGAATTCAAGGCATCACCTAATAGACTAGGTCCTTCTTAAGAGCATGTGCATTTCTCTAGATTTTAGCTAACTAATTATGCATCTAAAAGGTGAATGACATATTGCAACAATCATCCTTCCCATTGTATAATAGATGCTCTTTTGTGAAATTCCTAACAACAATAGTAGAAAGTAGAAACAAAGACATGAAGATTATCCATAACAACAGAGCTATTGATGCAATGAAATAACCAACTCCACATCCAATGTATGAACAAAAAGGAAATAATCTTGCAGTAAACATGTAGCAGAAAGCAACATCAAGAGAAAGCCGCAACAATAAAAAATGCTAAGGGCCAAAAAGCAGGAGGCCCAACTCAAAAATGGATCAGGAGAAGAGTTAGTAAGTGATTTGTCCCAAGCGAAGAAGAGAGACTAAGATGAATTCTTGGAAGTGGATCGAGCTCAGCGAGGTAGAACATCCACTTTTGGACAAAATTTTAGCTTCCTTGTTGTGCTCACAATAGATGTGAGAGAAGGAAATCTGAAGGAATGATTGAGATAGAGTTTTGATCTGCTATTGCTAGGAGAGAAGATTTGGATTCTGAAGTTTACATCGGTTTTTGGCCCATTTGATAATAACTTTAGAGTCCCCAAAGATGGCAATGCTTGTCAATCCAATCCATGAAGCACAATAGAGAGTGCCCCATAAGGCCAGAAGCTCGGCCCTAGCATTCGAACCCTTTCCACCAAACCAAAGGAATCTGAAGAGGTGATCAGGTTCTAGATAAATGATCATTCTATAGCCACATGACCCAAAGGAACTAGCTCCATCAAAGAATCCAACTAGAAAGGAAGACCAAAGATCAAAGGAGGAGCGAGAGGGGTGAGGAGAAGGGAAGGGCTCACGAGAAAATTCTTTAAAGTAGGCCATGATCAAAGAGTTGGTTTTGTAGACAGAAGGCTAGGAAGAATCAAATAATAGTGCATTATGTGCTCTCCATACGACCCATAAGATAAAAAATGGAAGGGTCCTAAAGGATTTATGCACAACAAACCAATGTTGGAGGTAGTTAGGGATGTGATCTAGATCGGGACAACTGCAGATTCCAGGAGATTGAGGAATTCAAATATATATTTGTGAAACATAAATATGCAACTGAATTAAATGAATTTTTCCGTGTTCCCTTTAACATACATAAAATTGTCCAGAGGTGAGAATCCATCCCACTAGAGTGTGTTAAAGCGAAATGGAACCATATATTTCTTTTCCATTTTTAAATAGTTGATTCTATTCTAATTTTATTATAATTTGTTGTATTTTTATAAAAGGGAAACCCTTATCTCAATTGCAGGTTCTCTGAACCTGCATACATTTCTGCTCAGGCCCATCATTTATGTCACTCTTTGAATAGACAAATGTTGGTGTTATTACGAGAATTATTTATTGTCAGAAAACTTTTACAAGAGATAACCCCATTTAATGTAGAGTTCAAGACATGGAATTTGGACTATCCGTGGGTCTTGTGTAGACACACAAATCCAGAATGGAGAAAGTTAGGCCAGTGTTAACAAAGTGGAAACCCTATTACAATGTAAAAACATGGTTTAAGTTTCTATGAAATGGGAATCTCAATGCATATGACACTGTCCACTTATAAAAATAACCAATATATATATAATCTTAAGAGTATGAAGGAAAGTCATGTATATATATATATATATCTATATATATATCTATATCTGTGTGTGTGTGTGTGAATTAAAGAAGTTGGTTTGATTTCCAATATGTGATTAAGATGTAGTAAAATTCATGACTATAATAATAATAGTTGTAGCATTTTTCACGTTTTGCTTGGGGTATATATATATATATAAATATATATATATATATATATATATAAATTTGAGATTTGTTTTATATTAATATATATTATGTTATAAATTAAAATAATTATTTGTTATTAAATATAGAGAAATGAATATCTATTTTAATATTTGAATTTCAAATTGTTTAATTATAATCTTTTAATACTATATAATTAATTATTATTTATAATTATCTTTACCAAAAATGTTACTCTAGTTGTTTATCTAGTAAAAGTTAATATATTTTAAAACATGTATAATTCAATAAATTTTATTTTTATAAAGGTTATTTTGGACTTTAAATGTTTTCATTATAACTATTGATTTATATAAAAATTGAAAATTTGTTTAAATAAATTATAAATATTATGTAATTATTTCTAGTTAATAATTAAATTATATGTTTTTAATTTCTCAAAAATTTAGGATTTAAAAATTAGTTAAATTTATTATAAATTAATGATAACTATTATTAAAGTAATAATCTACAGATAAATTAATAGTAATATGAAATTTTAAAAAATAAAAGATTAATTATAGAGTTTTTGAATTATTATATATAAAAATAAAAATAAAAATAAAAATTTATGGTATTATTATAATAATATTAAGAGGAGTGAAATGATAATTTGGATGTATAATGATGATGACTATGATGATTAATGCCCACTAAGGCTTATATAGTCTATCAGACCTTAAGAAGGTAATAGATTAAATAGGATTCTTTAACGTTTTATTTACATGCTCAAAAAGAAGTGAGAGAAGGGTTCCCAAATCACCATATATTTTATGAGTTAAAATGTTAAGAAGGTTGTTAAAGTACAATAGCTCATGTGGTAGCTAGCAGGTTTAATTCCCCCTCCATCTGAGTTCTATTATTTGAAGACATGTTAGATTGTGTGGAAAAAATTTGAATAAGTTGAAATGTGTGACTAGTAATTCCTATAAGCTTGAATGGGATTGAATGTGAGTATAAGGTGGACAATCTAAGAGAAAATGTTTTAATGTGACTATAGGATGGAAAATCTAAGAGAAAGTGATTTTACTATAAGATGGACAATCTAAGAGAAAGTGTTTTAATGTGAGTAAAAGATTCAACACTCTTAGGCTTGGTGGCAAACTCTTTCATGTGAGTATAAGATGGACAATCTAAGAGAATTTGTTTTTTATCTTCAACCCTCCTATTATTGGTGACAAAATCTTTCATCCCAAGGTGTTTTGAGAATTCACCAATTCCTGCATAGGTGACAAACTCTTTCATCCCATGGTGTTTTGAAAATTCACCAATGCCTAATTTCACTATGAAGCTCATGAGAATTAGTTCTAATATTGGAAATTTTCATTTTCATCTTAACACTATTCAAGACATAGAGGTAATTTTGGTTTTCCAGATGGGGGTTGATCACCTCCTTATAATATTGCACTTTCCTTTTTTCCTTCCCACTCTTTATTTTCCCACAATTTCTCTTTAAATTTGGAAGCAATATTATTTTTTATATTATCTGAACTTTGCAAGATGATCTCCTCTTTATTCCTCAATGGTCTAGCCAAGACTAAGCATCCTTATGCCACCCTCACTTCAGTCGAAGGTGGAGGTTTTGGCTAAAGTTAGAAGCAATTTTAGGAAACCCGTTTGCATCCATATTGTATAACTTATTCTTATATATAAGATGGCTAGTGATTAAATAAAATATTGAAACTAAATTAAAAGAGGAAAATAAATTATTTATAAAGTGAATGATACCTTTTTATTGATCTCTGTGATACATTTTCACTTGGCAATGTTCTTTTAATATTTTCCAATGATAATGAGTTATTTGTTTTCATGATACATTTGGTAAAGTATAATTGGTAATGTTTTGTGTTTTGTGTTTTATTTTCATTTAACTAATAATATTTTTAAATGAGATTTATTTTATTTCTATTTTTATTTAATTGGTAATGTCTTTATATGATATTTGTTAAGATATAATTTAGTGTAATGGTTTTAACAACATTTTAAAATTAGAGAATTGCATATTCCACAATTCAGAAGAATGATTAAAATGAATTCAAATATTCCATAACAAGTTGAAAAAAGTAAGACATGAAACAAGTTAATATGTAAGAAGTTATTGTTTTCATATGAAATTTTTGGGAAACATTTTACATTAATCTTTATTGTGATTTATATTTTTGTATAAATATTAATTTTACTATTGTGGACTAAGTTATGATGTGGATAATTTGGTTAATATTGATAAATGTGTATAACCATTCAAAAAACAAAAGTAAATAGAAATTATATGACTTCATGAATATGAGTAACTTTATGTGAATATAAAGGTTTATTATTAAATTTTAGACACAATGAGGTTTATATAGTAAATTAAGGGAGGATAAATGAATTTGGAACCTTATTTAGTGCTACAAGGGCAATGGAATATAGATACGACTAATAAATAGTTGTAATGTGTGGGAAAATAAATTTTAGTAATTATTTTAGTAATTATTTGTCTTTTATACTTTTCCTCATAATATAATCTTTTGATACGATTAATGAGAGTAACAACTTGACAATCATGGCCAATATTAACAGCTATATTCTAACAATTGTTTCCTTATATTAAAATATTATTTATTCAATCAAATCTAATTGTTATATTATAACGACTAAATTTGTTCTCTTCATCTATTTAACTAGATGCCAATATCTGGTTCTTCATCTTGTCCTAGTGATGAACAACACTAGATGGTTCGAAATGCGCCGACAAACCTTTGATGATGTGATTTTTACCAAAAGTTTTCTTACTTTTCATGATCATGGTAGAGTTTGAAAATGCAATTCTAGTTGATATGAATGATGGGTTCAAATATAAAATGTATTCAAGATGGTTATTGATCCTAACTCCTAATTAATGGTTATTGGATTTTCTTGCTTTGAGGATGTTGCATTTTGAAGATACGAAGAATGGAGATAAAAGCCTAACTATGGACATTAAGAAAATGACATCAAAGATGAAGTAACATACAATCACATAATATGTTAAATGGATCGACGTAACTTGTGGTAGTAAAGAAGATAGTAGTCATTCAAGCAAGATGTGGAGATGATCAATAAATTATCGTGGATATTCCGTTGGAAGAATTCATCATAATAGATCTGATAAATATTGAATTTTTTTGCTATGAATATTAATTCTTTTTAGATATCAGATTCTTTATTTATTGTTTGTATGCTTAAATATAAAATAGCTGAAATTTAAGAAATATAGAGTGAAAATAAATACACACACTAACCAAAATAAGCACAATTTTTCCCTTGGGAAACCCTTATGGGAGAAACCTATCTAGAAGGCGACGTTGCTTTGATCTCTATTCTCTAGTATGGAAAAATGTGTAGATACAAAGAAAGAGGTACTCTCTATAGAGTGACGGGACCAGCCCACATTCCAATATATGACCTTATCCAAAATATGTCTGGCACTGATTAATAATTTGTATTTGGTTTGCGATTAGGCACTAATCACACATTAATCATAAGATATTTTCCAACAGTGCCTGGATCATTTATGACAAGCTTTTAATGTGACAACTGATTTGTACCTACCTTGGTCCTCGTTTCCCGCTTGTTCAACTTGGCAAAACCCTTGGCATTTTGGTATTCCGTCATTTCGGCTTTTCGTTCTGCATGGTGAACTCAGTGAGGGTTTGTTCTGGTAATGGCTTTCTGTGCTGTCTGCAAATGGTAATGAGCTATAGGCTCTACCTGTGCTGGTGGTGGCTATGCTCTTTGCTAGCGCGGCTCTGTCACGCGTTCTGGAGGTTTGTCTGTTTGGCTTCTGGGCACAGAATGTTGATTTATTTACTCGAGCAAGAAAATGACCACTGGTTGGTCTTGTCTGGTCTCTCAATTGTTCTTGTTATGCTATTTCTTTGTTTTGCTACAGTTCTGTTGCTAATTTTTTGTTAATGTCTCTGCATGCTCCAGGTTACAGGCACAGTGACCTCACTCTGCTCATATTCTTCAGGTAAATTAACTGTCCATGCTTCATTTCTATTCTCGTCTAGTTCCAGTGCTAACAGTGTGTTTCCCCTTTGGTCTCAGGTGGTCTCCATGTTCTGTGGCTCAATGGCCTGCATTTTCTTTGTGCAAATAAGTCTCCAGGTAGTGGTTTTTTTCTCCCTTTGCTCGAATTGTATTTCTCTTCGTTCTCTTCTATTCATAGTTGAACTAACAGGTTTTGCCTGCTCTGGTCTCGTAGGTCAGGGTTCGACCTTGGACATGGTCAGTTTCAAACTCGGTTCCTACCTGGTAAGCTCTGTCACTGTCTTCATCTTATGGTTGAAACTAGGGTCTGTAGGTTTCATTGGCCGAGTCACAACATTTGTTCATTTGTTCTTCTCTGATGTCGCTATGCGACCTGGGTTCACTTGTCACAGCCCTTGTTTGTAATTTGTTTCGTTGTAACTATATAGTTGGATACAAAGGTTGACTGTTCCAAACCCTCGACTAAAGTTATTGGTTCGTGGACATTGTTTTCTTTTTACTCTGTCTGGCAAAGTAACACTGGACTGCTATGTATAAACAAACATATATTTTTTCCTTATTCCGTTGGAAATGAAAAGAAATTACGTTGAGATAGACTATCACTGGTTACCTCTGCTTGGGGTTTGTCCACATGGCGCTCAGGTTCTTGCTTTTTGGTTCGAACTGTTGTGTTGCATTAGATTCTTCCAGCCACAGGCTTGTTTACTGTTTGTCCATTCTCGTCTTTGGAAAATTTGTATACATTCGATTTGTCAGTACTCTGTTCTTTAAGAGAGGAAATGAATGAAACTATATGCGTGCACCATATTTGTCATTCTGAATTATTTAGTGGTTAAGAAAAAAAAGGGAATATAGATACATAGTACAAGATTGTTACAGATGGATGGATTCGAAAATAAACTTGTTCTCTGTCTTTTATTACTATATGCAAAATGCTGAACCTTTTGAATGATTTTCAATTTTACATTTATATCTTCTGTCCATAGTTATCTGAACTGTGTGTAGTTACTTTTTCAGTTGTTGTTATATTAGTTACACAACTGTTCATGTGTTCGGTTCTGCCTGTACTGCAAGATTTTACATTAGACATATTTGTCTTTTTCCTCTAAAATGAAAGAACAATTATTAAACTATTGTTTATTAAGGACAAACAAAATAGTGACCCTAACCGACTAAACTGTCCCTAACTAATACTGAGATTAAAAGAAAAACAAAGTCCTACATCCTACTTTGACAAACTGAACATAAAGAAACCAATTTGCTAATAAAACTTTCCACCTTGGCGGAGACCAACACCCAGTCATGGTGCCCTAGCTGGATGCTCCTGCATCAGGCTCCCGGGGTAAAAAGAAATCATGACTCCGGTCCATGAGCTTCTCGACTGAAGAACCCGCCTGCTCTATTTGCCTGGCATCAAGCCACGAACTGTCCTCAATAGGACGGTTCTTCCACTTGACCAGATATTGCAGATACTCCTTCTGTCGAGTTTGTTTGGCAACTTGAGTGTCGAGGATTCTCTCGATCTCGGGAGGCTGAACGTAAGGCATTTGTCTGATCCAAGTTTCACTTCCATCTTGGGTGTCCCATGTAGGCCGTGTGGTTCTATCTTCTTCTTCTGGGTCAGAAGTGTAGGGAAATAGGTCTGCTACATTGAAGATGGGTGAAATGTCTATCCTTGGTGGCAGTTGTATCTCATAGGCATTCGCTGAAAATTTCTAGAAAACTTTGCAGGGACCTATCTTCTTATACTTCAGCTTGTTGTATGCACCTCTAGGGAAGCGTTCCTTGCACAAATGTGCGAGGACTTCATCTCCCACATTGAACTGCACTTCCCTTCTTTTCAAATCTACTTGCTGTTTATATTTTTGGTTGCTGTCCTGCAATTTAATTTTCACCTGCTCATGCAAATCTCTCATCGCATTAGTGAAATCTTCCCCATCTACACTTCGCCTTTCTTGCTATCTGAGATCTCGCAACTCATGCACTCCGCAAGGATGCATTCCGTACAAGATCTAAAAAGGACTGCAACCCGTGTTGCGATTAGGCGAGTCATTATAAGCGAACTCTGCCTGGGCAAGTACTCGATCCCACATCCACGAATTCTCACCAATCAAGCTTCGTAGCAGGTTCCCCAGACTTCTGTTTACCACCTCTATTTGTCCGTCAGTTTGCGGATGATAAGCAGAACTGTAACTCAACTGTGTGTCCATCTTCTTCCATAGGGTGCACCAAAAGTGCCCTGTGAACTTCATGTCCCTGTCAGAGAGAATAGACTTAGACAAACCATGTAGCCTGACAATCTCTGTAAAGAACAAGTGGACCACGTGAGTGGCATCGCTGGTTTTTCTACAAGGGATGAAATGCGCCATCTTCGAGAACCTATCCACTACTACCACCACTGAGTCATAACCCCGCTGTGTCCTTGGTAGACCCAAGACAAAGTCCAAGTTGACTGAGTCCCACGGTCTACTTGGAATAGGTAATGGTGTATAAAGTCCCGTGTTTTGACTGTGACCTTTGGCTAACTGGCACACTTTACATCTGGTCACAAATCGCTGTACATCCCTTCACATTTTTGGCCAAAAGTAAAAATGACTGAGCTGCTCTAGTGTCTTGTCTATGCCGAAATGTCCAGCTAGACCTCCACTGTGCTTCTCCCGAATAATATTCTCTCTCATCGAGCAGTCAGGAATGCATAGCTGTCCCCCTCTAAACAACAGTTTCTCCTGCAAGTTATAGTCCAACCACGGACTATTGTCTCTCACCAAAGGATTCTAGCATGCTTCGTAAGCCTCCTTAAAATCTGTGTCAGTCTGATATAAATCTTTCAAGTGCTCAAAACCCAGCACTTGTACAGTACTCTCCTGCAAGAGTAAGGTCCTCCTACTCAATGCATCCACCACCTTGTTGGCCTGCCCGCTGATGTGTTTCAACACAAAGGTGAAACTCTGCAAATATTCCACCCACTTGGCATGTTTTTGATTCAGCTTGTACTGTTGCATCACATATTGCAATGTAGAATTATCCGAGAACAAAACAAATTCATTCCCCAGCAAATAGTGTCTCCAATGTTTCAACGCTTGGATGACAGCATAGAATTCCTTGTCGTAGGATCAATATTTCTGCCTGCTTTCATTCAACTTCTCGCTAAAAAATGCAACAGGTTTATCCTCCTAGCTAAGTACAGCTCCAATAGCCATACTGCTAGCATCACAATGAACCTGAAAAAGCTTTTTAAAATCTGGTAGTCTCAGGATTGGTCTCTTTGTGATCTTCTTCTTTAGTAGCTGAAAACTCCTCTTTGCTGCATTAGTCCATCAAAAAGGTTGAATGGCCTTTTTAATAGTGTCGAACATAGGTGCGTAGATTTCACTAAAATTTCTTATGAATTTCCGGTAAAAACTCGCCAGCCCATGAAAACTACGTACCTCAAATAAGCTTTTCGGGGATGGCCAATTAACTATCGTTGCAATCTTCTCTGGATCCATCTTCAGCTCATTTTCTGCTATTACGAAGCCCAAATAAATCAACTCTTTTTGCAGAAAAGTACACTTTTTCAAATTTATCAGCAGCTTATTCTGCTGCAATTTTTCCAGCACTTTTCGAACATGTCAAAAGTGTTCCTCCCTTATCTTGCTAAAAATTAATATGTTATCCAGGTACACTGTCACAAACTTTTCGATGTATTCTTTTAGCATTTCATTCATTAACCGCATAAAAGTACTGGGTGCATTGCTCAGTCCGAATGGCATAACTAGCCACTCATACAGTCCCTCGTTAGTCTTGAAGGCTGTCTTCCACTCATCCCCCTCTCAAATTCGAATCTGATGATACCCACTTTTTAAATCGATCTTAGAAAAATATGCTGCCCCACTTAGGCAATCCATCATGTCGTCCATCCGTGGTAGTGGAAACCTGTATCGGATGGTGATTTTGTTGATGGCCCTCGAGTCTGTGCACATCTTCCATTCTCCTCCTTTCTTGGGAGTGAGAACCGTTGGAACTACACAAGGGCTCAAACTCTCCCTTATCAACCCTTTGTCTAGTAGTTCCTGCACCTGCTTTCTAATCTCCTCATTGTCCTTAGGGCTTATCCGATATGCTGCCTTATATGGCAAGCTTGCTCTGGGTATGAAGTCAATATGATGACTTATGCTTCTTTTGGGGGACAATTTATCTGGAAAATCATCCACCACTATATCGGTAAACTCCTCCAACATCTGCTGAATTTCCGTGGGCAAATCTAACACCTCTGTGTGTAGCAGTACCGTCTTCACTCTTCTTACAACAACATAGCTCACTTCGCTGTCCTCAACTTGTTTCAGAATTTGTTTCCTGCTTACTAACAATGCTCTTGTCTCACTTGTCCCCGCTGTCTCTTCATCTTTGATGGGCACAAGCGTATGCTTGATCCCATCTTTGACAAACTTGTAACAGTTTGTCTTTCCGTCATGTACCACCTTCTTGTCATACTGCAATGGCCTGCCTAGTAGTATGTGACATACATCCATCGGCATTATGTCACAAATGACTTTATCCTTATATCTGCCGATATGAAACTCCACTTCACATTTCTCATCTACCAGCAACTGATGGCATTTTTGCAGCCATAAGACTTTGTAAGGGGTGGGGTATTTGAACCACTTCAACCCCAAATTTTCCACCATCTCTGTGGCCACCAAGTTATCTGTACTTCCACTGTCAATAATCAGTTTACAGCACTTATCGTGTGACTTACAAACTATCTGAAACAAAGCTTTTCGCTGAGTTTGTTCAGCTGTTTCTTTGGCTGGTTTCAACAACACCTTGTTCAAAACTAGGGCTTCCCCTGTTTCTGGAGCATTCTCTGCTTCTTGGGGAGGTGCCTCTGCTTCCTCTGGCTGTGTGACATACGAACCCCTCTATCCAGCTTGGTCTACCTCAGGACACTCAAACGATCCGTGCCCCACTTGTGACACCTGTAACATTGATAACTAGCTCCTCTGCCTCGGCCATTTCCCCTACCTTGCTGATATGGCTTACCACCTCTCATGCTGTCACCTTTTTCTGCTGTTCTGGAAGCTTTAGAACTAATGCCTTCCTCATTACTACTAGCAGTTCACCCTCTACCATAAGACTGGCCTCTACCTCTGTCGGTTCCCCGTCCTCTCCTAGAATTTTGTTTTCTAGCAATTTTCTCTTCTGCTTTCATAGCACTCTGATATGCTTCTTCAATGTTTTTCGGAGAAAGAATACTAATTTCATCTAAAATTTCTAACCTTAAACCATTTACATACTTGGCTGTCTTCTTCGGGTGTCCTCTGTATAACCGGCCCTTAAGTTCACTCGGTAAAACTCTTCAGTGTACTCCCTTATTGCCATCCCATTCTGTTTTAGATTCTGCAATTGACTATGTAGTGCAATCTGGTAATCCTTAGGCAGAAATCTGCCTTTAAACTTGGCCACCATCCTGGACCATTTCTTGATCAGCAACTTGTTCAATCTCCTTCTCTCTGTTTGGACACTGTCCCACCACAACGCTGCGTGTCCCTTCAACTTTGTCGCAACAAACTTAACTCTGCAGTCTTCACTGACTTCCTCACACTCGACATACTTATCTAGCTCGCTGATCTAGTCCAACAGAACCTCTGTGGATAAGCTGCCATCATAATTTGGGAGTTCTGGGTTGGGTTTGCTACTCACCAATAGGACTGACCTCAACAGCCTCATTTCCGGTCCTTCCTCATTCGATCCATCTGTTGTTGCTATAGCTTCCTCTTCGCTATCATCACCTATCTATGGATCCCTTCCTCTCCCTGCTTCAATTGCCTCCAAACAGGCAGTAAGAATCCTGATCTCCTCTCTCAGTCCTTCCTTTGCTATCCTCCGAACACCTCTTCCACGACCTCATCTTCCTACCTCCATTTTTCAAGCTGACTTTAAATTCTGCTCTGATACCACTATGATGGGACTAGCCCACACTCCAATATACGACCTTATCTAAAGTCTGTCCGGCGCTGATTAATAATTTGTGTTTGGTTTGCGATTAGGCACTAATCACACATTAATCATAAGATATTTTCCAACGGTGGCTGGATCATTTATGACAAGGTTTTAATGCGACAGCTGACCTGTACCCACCTCGGTTCTTGTTTCCCGCTTGTTCAATTTGGCAAAACCCTTGGCATTTTGGTATTCCGTCATTTCGGCTTTTTGTTTTGCATGGTGAACTTAGTGAGGGTTTGTTCTAGTAATGGCTTTCTGTGTTGTCTGCGAATGGTAATGAGCCACAGGCTCTGCCTGTGCCGGTGGTGGCTATGCTCTTTGCTAGCGCGGCTCTGTCACGCATTCTGGAGGTTTGTCTATTCGGCTTCTGGGCACAGAATGTTGATTTATTTACTCGAGCAAGAAAACAACCACTAGTTGGTCTTGTCTGGTCTCTCAATTGTTCCTGTTCTACTATTTCTTTGTTTTGCTACGATTCTGTTGTTAATTTTTTGTTAATGTCTCCGCATGCTCCAGGTTACAGGCACGGTGACCTCACTCTGCTCATATTCTTCAGGTAAATTAACTATCCATGCTTCATTTCTATTCTTGTCTGGTTCCAACGCTAACATTGTGTTTCCCCTTTGGTCTCAGGTGGTCTCCGTGTTCTGTGGCTCAATGGCCTACGTTTTCTTTGTGCAAATAAGTCTCCAGGTAGTGGTTTTTTTCTCCCTTTGCTCAAATTGTATTTCTCTTCGTTCTCTTCTATTCGCAGTTGAACTAATAGGTTTTTCCTACTCTGGTCTCACAGGTCAGGGTTCGACCTTGGACGTGGTCGGTTTCGAACTCCTCAGTTCCTATCCGGTAGGCTCTGTCACTGTCTTCATCTTATGGTTGAAACTAGGGTCTGTAGGTTTCGTTGGCCGAGTCACAGCATTTGTTCGTTTGTTCTTCTCTGATGTCGCTATGCGACCTAGGTTCACTTGTCACAGCCCTTGTTTGTAATTTGTTTCGTTGTAACTATATAGTTGGATACAAAGGTTGACTGTACCAAACCCTCGACTAGGGTTTACTGGTTCATGGACATTATTTTCTTTTTACTTTGTCCGGCAAAGTAACACTGGACTGTTATGTATAAACAAACATATATTTTTTCCTTATTCCGTTGGAAATGAAAAGAAATTACATTGAGATAGATTATCACTGGTTACCTCTGTTTGGGGTTTGTCCACTTGGCACTCAGGTTCTTGTTTTCTGGTTCGGTCGGTTGTGCTGCATTAGATTCTTCCGGCCACGGGCTTATTTACTGTTTGTCCATTCTCATCTTTGGAAAACTTGTATACATTCGATTTGTCAGTACTCTGTTCTTTAAGAGAGGAAATGAATGAAACTGTATGCGTGCACCATATTTGTCATTCTGAATTATTTAGTGGTTAAGAAAAAAAAAGGAAATATAGATACACAGTACAAGATTGTTACAGATGGATGGATTCGAAAATAAACTTGTTCTCTGTCTTTTATTACTGTATGCAAAATGCTGAACCTTTCGAATGATTTTCAATTTTACATTTATATCTTCTGTCCACAGTTATCTGAACTGTGTGTAGTTACTTTTTTAGTTGCTGCTATACTAGTTACACAACTGTTCATGTGTTCGGTTCTACCTGTACTGCAAGATTTTACATTAGACATATTTGTCTTTTTCCTCTAAAATGAAAGAATAGTTATTAAACTGTTGTTTATTAAGGACAAACAAAATAGTGACCCTAACCGACTAAACTATCCCTAACTAATATTGAGATTAAAATAAAAACAAAGTCCTACATCCTACTTTGACAAACTGAACATAAAGAAACCAATTCGCTAATAAAACTTTCCACCTTGGTGGAGACCAACACCCGGTCATGGTGCCCTAGCTGGATGCTCCTGCATCATAGAGTTACCTAAGACCTATGGCTTATAAATTTGCTACAAAATCTTAAGCCCTTTTTAATTCTCTCTAACATCCCACTCCCAATTTCTTTGCTCAAATATGGAAGATAACATAATAACATGAAATGTAACCCCTACTCCTCCTAGTGGCCTAGTATTTAACATAACCCAATAGCTAACTATATGAAAGGTTTGACTCCCTCAACCCTCAAATATAGTTGCAATTTTGGACCCTCTAGAGTCTTTTTTAAATTCCACACATGGCTAGCCCCATATGCATGAGTAACGGGGATTAATGTGGCATTGAATTGTACCATGGTGGTCAATATGGTATATCAACTTGCGAGAGGCATAAATTTTGCATAAAAACTTCAAGTACCAGATGGTATCGCACAAACGATATTTTTTTTTACCACAGACAAAATCATTTAATGCCTCAAAATGGCTCTCGAAGAATTCATACATAATTTTTTCAAATTAGGACCCATTGATAAAAAAGACCGTACAAGTTGATTCATTTAATTCTTCCACTCTGAAAGCATTGAGATAGATGAAGAACACTATAATAATTCAATCTAAAACAAGAGAAATTATAAATGAGAAATAGTATCGCAATTCCCTAAATTACATATGAATGAAGTCAAAATTGGAACAAAATTACCCCTCAAAGAATACAAACCTATGAGAAGATAGAAAAATAAGTATAAAGAAATGGGGTTTTAAGAAATGAATGATGATAACCTATTGCAGTGCTCATAACCATGACAAATATAGAATGATGAGATAAACATAAAAGAGTAATATATAGATATATAAAGTTAAATATGTGGAAGTTTCTCAAACAAGTGTAAGAAATCAACCAAAACATGATGGAGGCTTTTGTAATTAGGGAATAGTCATGATGAAATAACTTAGCACTCTATTGTTATATTGTAAATAAGCATGTGGCAAGTGGTTGTGAATCACATATGTGATAAGAGAAACAAACTATGTAAACTAATGAGAAAACACTTAGCATGAAGTGTATTAAGGAAAGTTGTGAGAAATTCTATAATGAGAGTTTGAGAAGGACTATGTACAATTGACAAAACTAGTGAGAATCAACTAAGGGAACTTGCACAATAATGCTTTCCCCAGAAGTAGAAATGGGGCTATCATGATGAACACATGTTCACAATAATGTGTGATTGTTCTTAGGAGTTCACACATGTTCCTAGTTATCTAGGCTCCATAAGGCCCAAGCTACCAACTAGGACCCCAATGAGGCTACTTGCTTAACATTGCTAAAAAGTGTGTGTGCATTATTAAGAAATATAATTATGCAATTTGAAAACCTTAGTTTTATGCACTATGAAAACCTTAGCTTTGTGGAATTTGAAAACCCTACCAATGTGGAATGTGGAAAATCCAACATAGTGAGTTCAAATTTGGGTGCATAATTAGAAAATGTGAGTAAACACACCATATTGACTATGCATCACAATTTGGCAATGTTTTTCGATGTATATTGAAGTGAAATTTGAAGACCTTACTTTTGTGCAATTTGAAAACACTATTTTTATGGAATTTGAAAACCCTCGTATTGTGGAATTTGATGGAATGGAATCATATGGATGTAATTGTTGTTTATACCATTATGACTAATTTATTTCCAACACTCTCTATCTCTCTATTTCCATTTACACATTTTCTACTCTCTCTCTCTCTCTCTCTATTTATTTCCTTCCCTCTCAATTTCTAACAAGCACTTCATCGACTCCCATTGAAGAAATTTTATGAAATTTCTTATCATTGGGATCTCTAACCAATAGAAAATACCACCGGCAAGAACTATGACCATAGTAAATATTACGTACAAGAACTATGAACTTGAGATCTTTAACCCTTAGGATCTATGACACATAGTAACTATGACCTCGAGAACTTTGACCCTCATGAACTATGCACTAAGAAATCAATCCTTTGTTGTTCATAGTTCCCTTGTCAATTAGGAACTATGACTTTATTTTACAAGAATCATGACCATAAGAATTATGATGTGGGAGCTTTGACTATGAAATTAAACTATTATCTTTGTTTTTCAGTCATAGTTCTAGGGAATAATTCCTTTGTTAGTTAGGAACCTTGACTCACAAGAACTATAATCAATGTTTATTAGTCGTAGTTATAGGGAATTTCTTGATCAGGGAACTATTATGATCAATGACCTATAATCATTTTATTCATTCATTGATCAAAGTTCTTTCCATATAGATTCATTGTGGTAATAACTCTCATTGGTTATAGTTACTATGGGTTACAGTTCCTATTGGCTAGAGTTATTAAGGTCATAGTTTTTCTTGAATTGATTCCAAAATCTATGTTTTCAATGTATCCATTATTTAACAATGAGCAGTGGGATAACGATGAGAAATATTCACCAAGATGAAGAGTCCTTAAGACTATGTTATCCAGATGTATGTATGTATGGTATTGATATTCTTGGCACTTTTCCATCCTCCTCTTCCTCCCATATTTTGGTCATCCATTTTTTGTCAACCCCTTGTTGTGAAGTAACCTTCATTAGGATCACTGCTACAATTTTCAAATGGTTGAGTAAGTGATATGGTGAGTTGGAAAGGTAGTTTAAATATTAAATGTGATGGGGCAATTTGTTTGAGTTTCAAATTTAAATTCAAAATCTAAAATTTGTAGTATACCACCTCTCATTTTTCTTGGAGACTGTTCCAAAAATACTTTGTTTAATTTGAATTGATGCAGGGAAATGGAAGAAAGTAGAGCCATGACATAAGAAAGAGGCTCCATAATGG
Source organism: Pinus tabuliformis (assembly GCA_031772625.1). Taxonomy (NCBI): domain Eukaryota; kingdom Viridiplantae; phylum Streptophyta; class Pinopsida; order Pinales; family Pinaceae; genus Pinus; species Pinus tabuliformis. The sequence continues at coordinate 1,847,621,180 of CM062816.1, forward strand.
ACATTTCATTGTAGTATATGTTCTGTGTCTTTTTCTCACTCTAAGAAGCAGTCTTGAAATAATATCTTGAACATTCTATGGTCTCTACATTTTCTACTCATGATCTTCTCTGACAACAATTTTACATGGGGTATTTCAGATGATGAGTCTTTCATTGGAAGTTTTCACTAATCTTTGTGTACTCTCCAGTTATCAATCTCGAATATCAAATGACCTCAAGTTTGGATAACTAATTATGGCATCTAATTACTTATTTTCTCATTCTTTTCCAAGTTCCAACAAATAAGTGTATTCAAATGTTTCACATTGCAATCAGTAGTCGATTGTTGAGTTACTACTTCCAAAAAGTATCCATTTGAAGTAAATTTAGCCAACTTGCAAAACTATAATGATGAAATTTTCTAATGAAGAAAGGCAAATGTTTGCAGCACATTTGCACATGAAGCAAATGAAATCTTTGTGTACACAACTAGAATCTCCATTGTCGCCACACCACTGGTGATATAGACAGATGCTTCGTCAATTCCTTTGAGACACAAATTATTTGATATGGGAAAGAATGTGTGTCCCAAAGAGACCCTCAGTGAGGAACCAACATGGAAATCCAAAGTAGACGAAATCTACATCCTATCATATGGGTCATTAGTATAATATAATCTATGGAATCCATCTCCATGACTAGGGCCCCACACATAGAGAAATATAGAATAGTAGGGAAAAACTAAAAAGAAAATCTTATATCCTTATTAAATACTTAATTGATAAGTTATCTTTATTTTGTAAGACATTTATTAAATTATTTAAATTTATATGTTTTTTTCTTTCTTAATTATTTTACCTCTAATAGTATGTTTTCAACAAGAAAATGTGTTGGTATCTAAGTTTTATACTAATTTGAATTACTATAAAGTTTTTTACAAATTTTAAACTCATCAATTAAAACAATTATAGTTCACAATATGACAGACACTATTTAAATACGTCACTATTTTAAATACCAATCAGGTTGAAGAGTTTGTAATTACCAAGAAAGATCTTTACAATCCTAGCACCACATAGAACCTTCCCATACAACAATGTATTAACAATTTTTTTTTTGAATTTATGTCTTCTTTCTGAAGTCAAACTAACAAAAATAAATTGAATATTATAGAATGACTTGGCATATTACAATTAAAAATCCATAAATATTTTACCCTCCTTTAATAGTTAAACTATTTTCCATACAACAATATATTACCATTTTTTTTTAATGTTCTTTTGAATTTATGTCTTTTTTCTAAAGTCAAACTAACAAAAATAAATTGAGTATTATAGAATGACTTGGTATATTTCAATTAAAAATCCATAAATATTTTACCCTCCTTTAATAGTTAAACTATTTTCCCATTTATCTTATTTATTGAAAATCCTTGTCTAATATATTCTTATAACTAGATATAATGTAAATCTTATAACTAAACATATTGGGAGGCTAAACAAATTTAACTAAGCATATTCTTATGACTACCTATAATGTAATAGGATTTTTAAAAAAAAGTTTAATTTCAAAAGACAATTTCAAAATAATATATTTGACAGATAAACAATAAATAAATTATTTAATATAAGAAATATTCATCTTGGTTTTGTCCATTTAGTCGTAAAAAAAAATACCTTCTTTTATTTACCCGCCCAAAGGTCTTACAAATTTCAAGAAAAAGAGAACTTTTGCATTTTGGATTCATTCATTGATGTTCATTCATTGATCAAAGGTGGATTGTGTTTTATTCATTTATTAGTCGTAGTTCTTGCCATCAAAGTAAATGTTTTTTTTGCATATTTAATGTGTCAAAAATATTACTTTGAAGTTCTGGAATCAAAGAGGTTAGGTTCTTACTTACATGAGGTCAATTTTGATAGAAATCACTAAAACATCCAGTATATTAAAGTATTCTCTCTCCACGAAAAAAATTAACACACTATTTGAAACAACAATTTCAAAAAAATGTTGCCAACTAAATAGAGAAATTCCTACAACCAACATAAGAATATGATGTGAATGGAATCTTATAGTGTACAACTGATCTTGAGAGTGATTTAGTAAATTTTCAATAAATTGTGAATAATTTACACATTTGTACTGGGCTCCAGAATTCATCAATATCATGCTTGTATTCAGGACTAGTTCTTGTAGTCAACGAGTCTAACTGAAAACTTATTGGAAAACCAACATGAACTTATTTTTCTGAAAATTAAGGCTAATTTTATAAATTAAGTGTAATATACTCATACACAAAATAGTTTATCTCAAACAACAATTTAATAAAATGATACAAATGATATCTAAATGCATCGAGAGTGCATCTTTTCCTACCAAGAATGTTTGCTGTACTTGCACATCATGAAAGCTTTATATTTGAAATTGAATCGAGCAGCCTTAATTTGGTACTCCGTTGGAATTAGTCGAATTGAACCTGAGAATATTTTATCTGTTCAGCTACATCGGCTTCCCCAAAGTGATATTCCGTGATATGGTAATCCATTATAAGATCCGACCTCCAAAACCTCTTTTAATAACCGTATCAACTTGTTTTGGTTCTGCTCGAATTAATCCTGTACATATTCCGTGATATGGTAATCCATTATAGGATCCGACCTCCAAAACCTCTTTTAATAACCGTATCAACTTGTTTTGGTTCTGCTCGAATTAATCCTCTACTTTCTGCCTTCAACGCTACTGCTGTGTATCCTCGCCTGCAAAGTAACATCAATTAAAAGAGAACAGAATCAAGTAAATTAGTATTTTATTCCCAATATAAACTTTGATTTTAAAAGTGTTGAGATCATAATATGTTATTGGAGGGGATTTTAGTGGCGTTGTGAAGGCAGCTTACATAGCCTGAATGCCTACATTTGATTTCAAATCATATCCACGCCTCCTACTCGAGAAAGAGCACCCGCAGCTGCAACCTTCAGATGGAGAAGAGATCTCGCCATGAGGAGCCTCTTGCTTATGTCCATTATGGAGTTACCTTGGATGTTGTTACAGTGGGGGACGGTGCCGATGCCAGTGCCAGAGAGGCTCAAAATGAAATAGAAAAGCATCTATTACCTATTCAACGAACTGCAGAAATTCAGTGCTCAATTTTTCAATTTGCAGGAAAGCATTTGAATTTTGAAATCCTTTGGTGCGGAGGTAACATTGAGTGAATTTAAGTTCATGTCTTATCCACCACCTGTATTCGCTTATGGGAGTCAGCTGTCAGAGGTGCCGGAAATCAGTGGAATTGTGCAGTGTCGGAATATTGACAGTATTAACGGAATTGGTAATGGAGACGGATGGGGCCCGCTGGCCACATCAACTAGCGTGAGCAATCTGCGATCGAGATAAGCTCGGTGGCAAGAAACAGGCTAAGCTGAAACGGCTGAAAATGGAAACAAGCTGGCTGAAACGACTGATTTTTTTTCGGTGTAGAGTCCTAAACATAGGAGCGCGACAATTTTTTTTAGTTTTTATATGCAGGGGCTTCCAATGTGATTTTGCAGTTAGAGTTTATATTGGATTTAATCAAATTAAGCAACCTAGAGAAGCATTTGAGCTAGTAGCAAGGGACAGAGCAAAGGCACTGGCAGCTTAGCTAAACATATCAAGGAACACAACAAAGGTTTTATTTTCAAGAGGTATTTTCCTTGCAATTTGATGTAACTAGTCTTATGTACCTTTCACTCTTTCAGACTCTTTCAACTTTGTATGGTCAGTGCTTGGTTATTAATTCATTAGTGTTTCAAATGTAAATAATTTCCTTTCTTGAAAATGATGTGAAAGTTATCTTGGTTTAGTTGGAGGAGATGCCTCTCCTCATTCGTATTAGATTTCCCCACCTTTAGGTCGCTTCTCCTTAGCATCATTTAGACTAATCTAGAGAAATCCCCTGAAAAAGATGCCACTTCACCCCTTATGGATCCCTCTATCATTTCACACATTCGAAGGAACATTCCATTATTTCATGAGCATTGGAGCATTTCCTTGGATCATGGTAGTTGTTTTCAACCTTATTTTCCTTCTTGTAGTCATTAATATGGATTAGGGGAGTTGGAGTGGCTATTGCCTTGGAGGACTCATACATGACCATTGGTGCATATTTAGAAGAACCACCCACCTTTGGGAGTCCCAATGTTCCTCATGTGCAACTAGAGGACGTTGCATGAGAGCCATTTGCTCATTGGATGGGTCAATCTTGCTTTGAAGAGTTTGTGGAGGTGATTTGCTTTCTTGGAGGAGGGACATTGGAGCTCTTTGACCTTCTCCTTTGTCTCTTTCGTGGGGACATCCAATTTCCTTAGAAGACTTTGTACATGTGGCATAACTACTTCACTCATTTATGTATTATTTGGCCTTGTCCTCATTAGTTAATTGTAAGATAAGAGTTTTTTTATGATATCCTAGGAAAGATCTAATGTTTTGTCCCAAGAAAAAATAATATTGTAATAAAAGGATTGTTGAACCTCATCTCTATATCAAAGGCTCCCCTCATAGCATTTTGTGTTCATATTGGAATACTTGGGAATACTATTGTTGAATATTTAGCATTGAGGTGTCTTGGTTTCTTGTTTAGTGTGTTCTCCTTAGCTACAATTTTGGTGCTTCAAGTTGGATGTTGTTAATATTTCTACACAGGTAATACTAGCTTATTCAATCCATTGGAGGATAAAGTATACCACTTGGAAAGGGTTGTGAATGTGAGATAACTCCTCTTTTCTTTGTTGTTAACTTAGTTGTTGTTAATTAATAGCTTGCTTTATATATACTCTAGTTCATTGGTTTCACTAGCTAGGGTGTAGTTGGGCTTGCTAGTTGAAAGTAGGATCATGTTGGATCCCTTGTAGAGTTTCAACATTTATTTTCAACTAGAATAGAGTGGAGGTTATAAAGTATTTTATAGCTTTTCCTCCATCCTCTAATCCTTACAAAAATAATCCTTACAAAATAAAGCATTTAGCATAAGTCTCTTCTTGACCCCATTATCATTCATATTTTTGCACTAGTCACTCCCATTAACCACCAAATACATAAAAATCGAAAATTTATTTTCCCTTTTTATGTTTACTTTAAATCTAAGGATATTATTGCATAGCTCTGGTTAGATTTCGATTTTTAAAACTAGTTGCTTTTCACATAAGTACATCTATATTCTAGACTTATTTATTTCAATTAGGAATTGTTTCAATGTTCTTACATAAAAAATTTAATTGAAAATTTCTCTAAGCCTTGCACTTTTAAGTATTTATATTTTGTTTTGTTTTATTATTTGTTTCTGCCAATGTAGAAATTGATCTCTCAATATATAAATTAGATTTGCAAACATCATAAAGTGTAGATGATTTGGTATAGAGATTTGCATTTTAGACTTGATTCATAACCGCAATTTTAGAATCATTTTTAAGGTTTATATGTTGAAGCTCTAATTGTCATTTTTCCTCAAGTTCAGTGTTTCAATCATTCATCTTTCACATAAGGCTAATTTTATAATGTGGAATTAATTTCTCATAACACAAATTAGATTTGCAAAATATTATCAAGTGTAGTTACTTTTACATAGATAAGATATCATTTCTAGACTTATTTTAAATCACTATTTGGAAGTGTTTTTTGGTTCATGATTCAACCTCTAATTGTGATTACCCCAAATTGTTTGTTTAAAGTATATATCTCCTATTTGGGGCTGCTTTATTTATCATAGAAATCTGAAATTTAAAATTGCATAACAAAATCAGATTTGTAATTTAATTAAGTCTAGTGTTTTGACATATTCATAATCACATTCTAGATGTGTCTCATCATCATCACAATTTGGAATAATTCTTCAAAGTTCATATATCAAGGATCTTATTGTGATATGCCTTAAACTTTGTATTTCAAGATTTATCCTTCACTTAAGTCTAGTTTGGTTCATTGAAGAAAATCTGGAATTTACTCTTGCATAACCTAAAACAAGATTTGCAATTGTTAATCAAGTCTAGTTAATCACACTCTAGACTTATTTTATAAATCATAATTTAGGACTCTCTTAAGTTTTACATATCTTTAACCAAATTGTGGCTATGTGTTCTTCAAGAATTCATCTTCCTTTTTGGGTTGTAATTTCTTTTCACAAATCTGGAATTTTGTCTTGTACATCATAAAGAAAATTTGTAGTTTGATATCATAGAAAGAGATTGGGCAAGATGTTTTGGCTACGGAACTCAAATATAGAAGTTTCCTTCACTGAGTAACATAAAACCAGATTTGAGTTTGATCCATGTGATCCTTATTCACTTCAACATCTAAGTGGATTTATGTCATGTATGTTTGCTTCTATTAGGGCTAAATTAACTTGTATGAAAAACTACATCACTAAGCATTGAATGCTTTGTTTTGGAAAAGTTGTATCTTCATTGTCTTCAATTCTTCAACATTAAAGTAAATCTTTGCATTAATGGTTGATCATATCAAGATTTATTTACTTGAGCTCATAAGATCATCATATAATTCATAGATAACCCCCTTGGCCCTTAGAGATCTGACCAAAACTGTAGAGGAGGTTGTATTGAGATGACAGTGATACAACTCCTAATAGTTAGTTTGAGGTTGCATCCATGGATTGGGATTTTCCACTTAGATGCGAGTTTAGGAGGTAACACGACTCTCAGCCTAAACTCCTTTAAAAACAAACAAAGGAATGTGTTTCTCATTTTCTAGAGTGTATTTTCCTAAATGCTTTGCAAGCATCCATACAAATACTGCCACAACATGTTAATACAACATAAATACTATGAACAAACACTAATCAAGTTATCATTTATGAACCAAAGAATCATGAACCCTCCAATTTGACAAATGCCAATCACTATCAAAAGTAAATAAGAAATGGGTTCTAACTTTTGTGGGTAGATGGACAAACATAGGTATTGTTCACATCATAAAATTGAACTTAGAATTTGAAATGTTTGTTAAATGGTCTAACCGAAAATTCAGTGACGTGTTTTAAAGCTTTAGAAGAAAGCATGGACTTTAATAATTGACCAATATTCACCTATGTTGAAATAACTAAGGGGTACATGAAAGTGTGCATACATGAATATCAAATAACTTGAGATACACTACCTGTTTAAACTTCTTATGTACCCTTTTCATGCACATCATCTTATGTTACATATTTATTGCACCATAGGAAGTTTATGGTGGTTTTGGTAAAAAATTGGAGCACAAAGGTTTCTATATCTAACATTGTCCTTATCATCATTGAGACCCGCATCATTTGATTAGTTGGGTTCTGTTGGCCTTTATTATCTCAAATCCCACCACAGTCTAAGAGTAATTTATGGCTCAATCAAGACCCAAGCACAATTCATTCGATCCAAACTTTGCTCCAATTTTGCACAAAAACACTACTGCTGGAACTAAGAAAAAAAATACCCCCCCCCCTCCCCCCACACTATGCTTAGGTTTACCCATGCCCTACCTCATGTTGAATGCTACTACCTCATGCTGAATGGGTTACAGGTTATGGTAATAACACATAGATCTAAGTGGAAGTTTAGCTCATGGCATAAGAATTGAATTTACCACAAGCCTAGAGCACCATATGTCAAATATTGACTTGGCATAACAAAATGACCTCGTGTAGGCACTTGCATGGTTCACAATGATTCACAAAGTTTATTACTTCTGCTGGTGTTACGCTATTTGTTGCGTGATTTGCATGAGTAGCCTTGTTGCATAAGTACTAACCTACACTTCTATTCAAATTACCGTACAAGCATACATGTCATAGGTGAGCTTACCTTACCTTGATAGGTATTAGAAATATGATTGGAATGAACGAGAATAATAACACTCAGATTGGGGAAGGTTATTTCTAGTTTGAGAGGGCATTTGGACTACTCATTTAGATATTTTTCTACAGGAAATCAGGATACTACCTATAGAATTTGGGACACTCGAACTTAATCTTTTCTGTAGAAGTCCTTAGGTGTAGTGTGGTTATTGAGACTTCATCAGATGGTTGTCTTGGATGCAAAGACAAATTATGATCAATTATAAGGGATCGTCCCTTTAGGTGAAAGCGTTGGCATATTATTAAATCCAGGCACAGAGACCATCTATGACTTGGATTATATATAAGAATTCTTGTAGTGTGTTTTCATCCTATTATGAAATTTTTAGTTTTCTTTGGTTTATCTAATCTCTATTTGCTGGAAAAAGCACTTGTTGTGGTCTTCACTAATGCCTCCAAGTCAGCTTCTTAGATCCTTCAATAGTTGCTCCAAGTCTTCAAATTCTTTGAATAACTGTCCATACTAAGTCTTCAAACCTGCTATAAATCCACCTTCAAAAAGGTCTTCATTGTGCTCCAAACGGGTATCTCCAGGACTACTTAGAAAAAACCTTCAACTTCGACTACAATATTGTTTTGAAGATGGTCCAAAACCTGCCTTATAACAACCTTAAAATATGCCCCATAAACACCTTCCAATAAACTGCTATATAGAGATCTCTTCCAAACAACGTTTATGTCAATCCGTCAATGTTTCTAAGACAAAAGTTAGATCTATCCATAAGATTAATTCAATAAGTCCAAGAAACACTCTTATTATAAATAAAAAAATGCTCTAATATGTTCAAGATTTTTCCAATATTTATTCCACAAATTTGAGTAATGTTTAAAGTAGTTTGTCTCTCAACTAAGCCATAAGAAGACTTAAATTTGAGCTATTTTCTAGCCTAGAAGGGTTGTTTCAACAAATATTTGATCATGCACAGTAAGGCTGAAGTTGAGAGGTTGTCTAAGATTAGAAAAAGGTCCCTCTCAGCCCACTCAAACAATCCTTCAACTGTGTTGTAGCTACAACACTTCACTGCATCCCTAAAAAGAGACAATAATAATATCACAAATGCTCATAGAATGGCAATGCCCAACAAAAACTTCCCACCAATAATCAAGAAACAACTGGCCCAATAGTTCTCCTAGCTTCAATATATAGTGCCTCACATCTGTGGCTTTCTTTTAAGGAATCCACACTCTAAATATAGGGATAATCCCTTTCCAAACTCGTCCTTTCCTTTATTCTTCCTTGCATCAGTCACTATCTCTTTTCTCTGTGGATTTCAGATGATATAATCAATTTTTTCTTAGCTAAAATAGATGGGACGCTAGGGTATTTATAGTTGTTTGAATGTTTCGATGAACATATGTGTATTTTCATTGGAGTTGACATCATTATAAATTTGCAGCCAGCCTGAGCAGGAATAATAATTAGATTTTATTAGATCATTTTTTTGTTATGTTCTTTTAGGAAGTTCATTTGAGTTGTCAAATTGTTGGACAATTTGTGGTTTGACTTCTCAAGTTCGAGTAGCATTTATTGCTAGATTTGTGACTCCTATAGCATGGTTTTTTAATTTTTAATTTTACCACTATTTATGTCACTTTCCTATAGGATCCCACAACTATTGAAAGAATGTACACAGATCTAAGTCTTGAAAATTCTCTTCAATTTGCTCCAAAAGGGAATCCCCAGGACTACTTAGAAAAAACATTTCACTGCTTCTACAGGATTGTTTTGAAGATGGTCCAAACCTGGCTTATAATAGCCTTAAAAGATGCCCCATAAACACCTTCCAATAAACTGCTATATAGAAATATCCTCCAAACGATATTTATTTCAATGCCTCAATGTTTCTAAGACAGAGGTTAGATCTGTCCACAATATTGACTCAATAAGTCCGAGAAACACTCTTATTATAAGTCAAAACGTTAAAATTGGCAACTAGGGCCAAACTCCATGTGGGTCATCTTATTCATGACTGATAATATTTTTATTAGATTCCTCTCGTCGAGAGGTGTAGGATTGATCTAAAGATCATCTGATTCTGATAAGTATTTATGGAGATATGAATTTATTTTGGTTATGGAATAATTATCAAGCCAACTTGCAACTCATGTAGGCTCAGAAGCACAACATTCGCATCTATTCAATCATCAACATTTGTATATAAATACAGGAGGTATTTTCCTCATTTGTATACACACATCTCATCACATCTCTCTCTCTCCTATGAAGAAAAGAGGCTCTTGTCCTACTGCGCAGAAAGGGACTCTTCTCTCACATGTGTGGAAGAAAGGATGCAGAATTTAGGGCTGCAACTGCAGATCGGAATTTTGACCAGCATTGACCATCAGACTCTCTCTCAAAACTGTGCAGTAGGTGAAACTGACTCTCCTTGGAAATCTGGTGATGCCGATGATTCTGATGCTGGTGATGCCGATGATGCTAATGTCGGTGATGTCAGTGGTGCCGATGATACTGATGCTGGTGATGTCGATGATACTAATGCCGATGATGCCGATGATGCTGATGCCGGTGATGGCAGTGATGCTAGTGATGCTGATGCCGGTGATGCTGATGATGCTGATGCCGGTGATGCTGGTGATGTTGATGATGCCGGTGATGCTGATGATGCTAATGCCGGTGATGCTGATGATACTGGTGCCGGTGATGCCGGTGATGCCGGTGATGTCGATGCCACTAATGCTGATGCCGTTGATCTAGGGTTTGTTGCTGCTGATATAAATCATATTTTTGTACTATTTCTCTCTGCTGAATTATTGAAGATAAAAGAAGATTTGATCAAAAGGTTTCCCCATATTGGGGTTTTTCCTTGGCTAGCCGCCACATCTGGTGTCTTGTGTCTTGGCTTGTTTTCTATTGATCGTTTAATGTTCTATCTACACTTTACTTACTGTACATGTGATTGCTAATATATGGATAATAATAAAAAAAAGAAGTAAACTGCTCTAAGCATAGAACATACCATAGCTTAACATGGTATCAGAGCTGAGGTGAAGACAAAGCCCGAGCAAGAGCAAGAGCAATCACCTAAGAGAAGATTGGAAAGGCTATCCTAAAAGAACTATGGGGTCCTCAACACTCTTCCTTGCCGAAGACAAGCTCCATGAAAAGTTTGACTATCACGGATGGAAGATGTCTCTCGATCTAACCTTAGAAGATCAAGGAGTGTTGGACCATGTGAGAGGCAATATTGTTGAGCCTCCATCAAATGCACCTGCTGCTACTAGGAACAAATGGAAAACTAGTGAAGTCAAAACAAAGAAGATCATCTGGGATTTTATTGACAAGCGCTTGGTGGCATCCATTCAAGAAGGCTCGAAATTCTAGGATGTATTATATATAGCTGACCTCTAAAAGAACCTGGTGTCCATCTTGGCAATGGAAGACAAAGGCTACAAGGTGACCTTCAGTGATGAAAAGGTACGTGTATGGAAGAACAATGTTAAAGATGCCTTTACTCTTGGGTTTTGAGTTGATTCATTATATCAGGTTGGTGGAAGTCCTCTAGGTGTCATGTCTTGTGACACATCTCTTTAGTCCAAACTTTGGCATCGGAGGTTTGCCCACCTTCATTATAAAGCTCTACCCAATGTAAGACAAAGGGTGACAGGGATGCCCAAATTCCGAGTAGAGAAAGAAGGTGTATGTCTGGGATGTGCCGAAGGAAAGCTCAAAAGGGGACCATTCCCCTCAAGCCAAAGCAAGACCTCTGATATATTACAGTTGGTTCACTCAGACATATCTAGTATGATGCCTGTGAACTCCTTGAGAGGATATTCATATTACCTTACTTTTACAGATGACTATTCTCGAAAGACTTGGACATACTTCTTGAAAAATAAGGATGAAGTGTTCTCTTGGTTTCGACACTTCAAAGCCTTGATCGAGAATCAAACCGAAAAGAAGATCAAGATCTTAAGGACTAATAATGGGACTGAATATGAATCTAACGAGTTTCATGACTTTTGTTAAGAGGCTGGCATTAAGAGGGAGACTACTACACCATATACTCCTAAACAGAATTGTGTGGCAGAAAGGAAGAACCGTATGATTGTGGAAGTTGTCCGTGCCATGCTCCATGATCCAAGACTTCCGAAGTCTCTATGTGCCGAAGCTGCAAACATCGCCGTATATGTACAAAACCGATGCCCTCATCAAGCATTGGGTTCCAAGACTCCTGAAGAAATGTTCACCGGTAAGAAACCTGATATATCTCATTTTAGAATTTTTGGAAGCCGTGTATATTTTCATGTGCTAAAAGAGAAAAAGAATAAATTGGGTGCATCTGGAAAGAAAGGAATCTTTGTGGGCTATAGTTAAAATACTGAGGGCTATAGAATCTATGTTGCGGATCAATGGGAAGTCGTGATTAGTCATGATGTCACCTTTGACGAAGATATGGCTCTCAACTAGGTGAACAATCTTCCCACAGTGAGGAGCTTTCAAGAAGCTGACACCAGGGAACCGAAAGAAAAAGAGTATGACAAGATATTTGCACCTATCTCCAGATATACCACCATCCACTCAATCATAGCCCTTGCGGCTTCACAAGGATGGAACCTACATTAGATGGATGTCAAGACTGCGTTCTTGCATGGTTCGATCAAAGAAGAGGTCTACGTGGAGCAACCCGAAGAATTTGAGATTTATGATCGAAAATCTCATGTATGCAGGTTGAAGAAGGCTCTTTATGGGCTGAAGCAAGCACCCCGAGCATATGAGAGGATCGATAGCTACTCGATGAAGCTGGGATTCAGTAGGAGTGAAGTCGATCCTGACCTTTACTCTAAGGTTGAAGATGACAAACCTCTCATATTGGTGCTGTATGTGGATGACCTCTTTCCAACAGGTGTAGACCCTGTCATTCACAAATGTAAGAGGGATTTGGCTTCTGAATTTGAAATGAAGGACCTAGGACTGATGCACTATGTGCTAGGACATAAAGTCTGGCAGAAGCCAAGGGAAATTTTCCTATCTCAAGGAAAATATGTGGTGAAGATATTGGAAAGATTCAGTATGGTAGACTACAAGCTCGTAACTACCTTTATGGAGCTTGACTTCAAAAAGTTAAGCAGTAGTGCATCTGGACCTGTTTTATGAAATGCCACCGAGTATCATCAACTCGTCGGAGCATTAATGTTCTTAGTGAAGTCCCATCTAGATATATGCTTTGCAGTCAACACGTTCAATCAACATATGGTTAAACCTCACCACATACATTGGATTGGTGCCAAGAATCCGTTGAGATATCTTCATGGCACAATTACTTATGGGTTAAGATACACTGTTGGAGATGTGAGACTACTTGGGTATATTGATGCTGATTGGGCAGGTAGTGTGGTGGACCAAAAAGAGCACTTCTGGGTTCTGTTTCTCCTTGGGATCTAATTCGATATCCTGGATGAGTAGGAAGAAGAAGTCGGTGGCTTTGAGCACTGCCGAGGCAGAGTATATTGATGCTAGCATGGCCTCCTGTGAGGCAGTCTGGTTGCGAAAGCTCTTCAGTGAGCTGTTTGGATTTACATTGGATACCACCATGATCCTATGTGACAACCATAGTGGGATTCATTTGTCAGAGAATCCCGTATTTCATGATCACTCCAATCATATCGATATCAGGTACCACTATATTCAAGATATGGTGCAGTGAGGAGCAATAAGGCTCCAACATATTGGTACAGATGAACAGGTCGCCGACATCCTGACAAAGCCCCTAGGGAAGGTCAAATTCCTAACTTTCTGAGAACAACTTGGTGTCATTCAAAGACCCTCTGATGAGGGTCCTGTATGATGTATTGAGCTCTGGGAGCTCCGGGGGCGCGGGGTACTTCTTGGAGCGACATATGACCACAGGGTGACTCACCATCCCCTGGTGGTGTACGTGTATAGGGTAAAAGAATCAAAACTTTCCCTGTGACACCCCGTGGTGACTATGTAGCAGGATGATTAGTTCTCCTGTGAGGTTTGGATGATGTGTTCTCCATGACGATTATGTAGCAGGATGATTAGTTCTCTTGTGAGGTCTAGATGATGTGTTCTCCATGACGATTGTGTAGCAGGATGATTAGTTCTCCTGTGAGGTCTGGATGATGTGTTCTCCATGACGATTGTGTAGCAGGATGATTAGTTCTCCTGTGAGGTCTGGATGATGTGTTCTCCATGATGATTATGTAGCAGGATGATTAGTTCTCCTGTGAGGTCTGGATGATGTGTTCTCCATGACGATTGTGTAGCAGGATGATTAGTTCTCCTGTGAGGACAAGATTGATTAGTTCTCCTGTTAAGGCATCCTACCCATGCAGTCTGGGACTCATGGGAAGTACCTCTCATCTGATCAATGAGCAGGGAAATGAGGATAGGGACCATAGTAGTACCGATGGACACATCGTTGTATCTACCGTACTCCCTATGCTAGGATGACCTTCATTGATCTGGGATCAATGATACTGGTCTGGGACCAGTGGTAGGAGTTGTACTCACTATGACGTTGACTTCAGGTCGGTTGAGACTAGTCTGGGACTAGTTGTACATACTATGAGACTGACTTTGAGTCAGTAGAGGATGATACTAGCCTGGGACCAGTGGTAGGAGTTTTACCCACTTTGACGCTGACTTCGAGTCGGTTGAGACTGGTCTGGGACCAATGGTACACACTCTGAGATTGACTTTGAGTCAGTGGAGGATGATACTGGTCTGGGACCAGTGGTAGGAGTTGTACCCACTATGACGCTGAATTCAGGTCAATTGAGACTGGTCTGGGACGAGTGGTACACACTCTAAGACTGACTTTGAGTCAGTATGATACATCCTTGATCATTTCTTCTTCTTCATAATTCAGACAAAGAAGAGTAGAACAGAACAAATCAGAGCAGAGCAGATCAGAACAGGGCAGAACAGAACAGAGCAGAGTAGGCAGGATAGAGTAGAGCAGGGTAGGGGTCAAGCTGTACAGGGCAGTGCATTTGATGGATGAATAGTAGCGACCAACAAACAGATTGAAGATGGAGTTCTCCCTAGTTGAGAGGGAGTGTTAAAATTGGAAACTAGGGCCAAAATCCATGTGGGTCATCTTATTCATGGTTGATAATATTTTTATTAGATTCCTCTCTTCGAGAGGTGTAGGATTGATCTAAAGATCATTCGATTCCGATAAGTATTTATGGAGATATGAATTTATTTTGATTATGGAATAATTATCAAGCCGACCTACAACTCATGTAGGCTCAGAAGCCCAACAGTCGCATCTATTCAATTATCAACATTTGTATATAAATATAGGAGGTATTTTCCTCATTTGTATACACACATCTCATCACATTTCTCTCTCTCCTGCGCAGAAAAGAGGCTCTTCTCCTACTGTGTAGAAAGGGACTCTTCTCTCACACGTGTGGAAGAATGGATGCAGAATTTAGGGCTGCAACTGCAGATCAGAAGTTTGACCAGCATTGACCATCAGACTCTCTCTCAGAATTGTATAGTAGGTGAAACTGACTCTCCTTGGAAATCTAGTGATGCAGTGATGCCGATGATGCTGATGCCGATGATGCCGATGATACTGATGTTGGTGATGCCAGTGATGCCGATGATGCTGATGCCGGTGATGCCAGTGATGTCGATGATACTAATGCCAGTGATGTCGATGATACTAATGCTAGTGATCCGATGATGCTAATGCCGGTGATGCCGATGATACTAATGCCAGTGATGCCGATGATGCTGATGCCGGTGATGCCGATGATGCCGGTGATGCCGATGATGCTGATGCCGGTGATGCCGATGATGCCGATGATGCCGATGATACTGATGCTGGTGATGCCGGTGATGCTGATGCTGCTGATGCTGATGCCGCTGATCTAGGGTTTGCTGCTGCTGATATAAATCAGATTTTTGTACTATTTCTCTTTGCTGAATTATTGAAGATAAAAGAAGATTTGATCAAAGGGTTTCCCCATATTAGGGTTTGTCCCCGGCTAGCCACCACATCTAGTGTCTCGTGTCTAGGCTTGTTTTCTGTTGATCATTTAATGTTCTATCTGCACTTTACTTACTGTACATTTGATTGCTAATTTGTGGATAATAATAATAAAAAGAAGTAAACTGCTCTAAGCATAGAACATACCATAGCTTAACACAAAATCTCCCCTAACATGCTCATGATTTTTCCAATGTCTCCTCCCTTTTCTCATAATAATTATCATTGAAAGTAGCACGACACCCTCACTAGTTGTAGCTCAGATTTGTGTAAATTTCTTTTTCTATTCTATATACTTAGACATAGATCGGGCTGGTACATGGTTTTGTCAATGTCTCCTCTCTTTTCTCATGGTTAAAATAAGCTAAACCTCCCCAAGCTTCTTGCAAGTAAACAACCTAGAGAAAGGTACTGAAATATATCTGTACACTAAGCTAGAGAGAAGAATAGTGAAAATAGAGTGAAACTGTCCATGTGATAACATGTAGAGACTTGAGCGAAGCGTGAAAGGAGAAGCCAACAAGAAGGTTTCCAAACTAAAACTGCAAACCTCAGCAGATGAGATAAAGAAAGAGATAAAATACAAAGTAAAAGGCTTACAACATGGTGGACTAGTAAGAAATTAAGGAGGCCACCTATGCAAGATCAAAGAGGACATAGAAAAGTGATGCCATGAGAGTAAATGATATGTGACCCAAACTTTCTTGGTATACCAAGAAACCTATTCCATATTCCTTAGAAACCTATTCCCAAATACATAGAATTTTTGAGTTAGTACGTATGTTTTCATATATATTGATTCTTTTTCTTTTGGAATCCTTTCAGCTAATTTTGGGTGAACTGGCCGAGTTTGACAACACTACTCTATAACAGGCAAAGTAATCTTCCATTTATGAGATGAAAATGTCCCCATTCCAATTATCTTTTTGTTCTTCAAAATATAAATTCAACATGAAGTTCACAATATGGCCACAACATGAAGTTCACAATATGGCCTTGCTCATAGGAAGCTAATGTGTATACATTACTTGATGTTCTTGTACCACTACATTTCCCTGTGTTTGATGTTCTTATTTCACATCCTTTGGAGTGAAAGGTGATGTTATAACCCTAGTGACATATTTGACTCATATTCAACAAGTTGTGATTGGTTCCATCTCTGAAAAGAATTTTCTGATCTTTCCCTCTTCCATTTACCAAGTTGACCATGCCTTTTCCTGTGATCTTTCCTATAGTATCAATTCCAAAGGTAGTGATATTTCCTGCAGTATGAATTCCAAACGCAACACTTCATGCCTTGTCTTCTCTTATTGATTTCAATAATTTGATCATATCACCATTCATATGCTTGGACTATCCATTGTCCACATACTAATGGCTTCATTGGTTTTAGGCATATAGGACAATGCCACAATCTTCACTCTTCTCTTCCTTTTTGTTCTACCATGTCTTTTGTTCCTCTTGAGTTTGCTTGATCTGAGTAGTTGATTTGAATTTTCTGGTTCTACACTCAGCTACCTTATGTTCATAGTTATGAAAATTATATAGTCTAGTATAATGAAATAGAGGAGTAAATGGATTGTTATACATCAGATTATTCTTATTTTCATTAACCATTCTTCTTTCTCTGTTTGACTGATCATAAATATTCTTTCTCTATTTGACTGATCATATTTGTTTCTTTTATATATTTTCTGATAATTTCCAAGATATGGCCACAACATGAAGTTCACCCAATATCTCTATATAATTTCTTCAATCAAATGACTTCCTTGGTTGTTTAAGAAACTGCAATGTTCTCTGCCTCAATACTTGATTGGGAAACAACTCATTTCCTCTTACTCCAACTCAAAACTCCTTCAAAACAAGATAAATAGATAAGCACAGGTAGAATTTCCATTGTGCATATCATCTACCTAGTCAGCATCAACAAACCCATGCAACTGAAGGTTTTTACCTCCATCTTCCTCATAGAAAATAACATAGTCATTAGTGCCCCATATGTACCTAAAGATCCCCTTGACACCTGTCCAGTGATATGTTCGGGGAAAGATATTTTTTGAGTTGATGGAAGTGAGGCCATGTGGATTCCATTTTCCTTTACCTCGGAATATGCTGGTTTTAAACCTGGCATTAATTTTTTCTTTTTCTTACACAATAGCTATTTTATGTAGTAGGGGATGGTACTAGAGTTCCCGAGCTGGTTGAAATGGATATGGTAGAAAATACTAATGGATCCTAGAGATTCTAGTGTGCATCAACAAATATGTGATATTGATCTGCAAAGAAAGTTTAACCAATTTGTCATTTTAATGTGGTGAATTAAGCCCTCGTCTAACTTGATTAACTGTGAATCATCATGGTTCTCCTTTTGAATTGAGACACATACTTTTTTCTCATAGATTTACATCTAAATGGATAGGAATCCAAATATAATTGGCTTTAACCATTGTATATGACAACAAGATTCTTAATTTTAACGATAACAAACATGGTCAATTATAGAAATTATGTAGCCAATTATAGCAATTATGTAGCTTCAATGTATTTTTGTCCATTTCACATATGAGTTGCTAGGGAAATTTACTATGCATCTAGTTCGTCATAAATGTATGTAATATTTCCATTTAAAGTAAGAAAAATTTACAATCAGAAACAAAATAGTAAAAGTTTATCAAACTCTGTCAAACCTTGATTTTAAGTCTTATACAATATTATTTAGAGAAAAATTTATAATCAGAAACAAAATAGTAAAAGTTTATCAAACTCTGTCAAACCTTGATTTTAAGTCTTATACAATCTTATTTAGAGAAAAATTTATAATCAAAAACAAAATAGTACAAGTTTATCAAACTCTTTCAAACCTTGATTGTAAAGCTTATACAGTCTTATAACAATAGTAAATGTCTTTATCCTACTAGCTAGGGAAAAACAAGGAGGTAAGGCGCCTAGGTCAAGTATGGCCTTCAGACAAATGGAAAACTTACTTCAATCACAAAAATGCCTCAATGAAGTTACGTGCATAAAAGATTAAACCAACATATTTTAGAATAATTTTATGGTTTTACACGTCATCATACATTTCAACAGTTATTTCTGTAATTATCCTAAGTAGTGTCCACAAAATTTTCTTTGCATATATTTATTACGTTATTCTATACAGAATGGTAGACTAGGTGTTTCTGGGAAAACTAGTGTCTTTTCGATTGACTAGCCCTCTAGGTTTGGCAGCTACCCTAGAAACAACAGTTTAAAGCAATTCATGATTTCTTCTATGTATAATAGATAAGAGAAAGACAAAGGAACCAACCTGGATCTTCCACTTAACTCCTTGCTTGATCTCTCTCCCCCTTGACAGAACTTGCAACTCCTCTCCGTACTTATCCCACTTGGAGAGTACCTGTAGAAACACAGTAACAAAGAACCGTCAAAGCATCTTGATCTATTATATCATAATCATTACGGAATTAGAAATATAATGAACATACAATGGCATTCACAAATAATAACATTCACAATTGCACAGTTATATGGAAGAAAACTCGAAGAACTTTATTAAATAGAAGGGAGAATTACAACCCAGTTGTCTGATCCAGCATCATCCTCCCAGCATGAAGCCCTCTTCACCTCATGAAATAGAAAAATCACCCAACAATACAATGCTCTTTCTCAAATACAAACTATCAGCACTTCCTTACAATTCACAAAATTCCGCCTCTAGATCTCTTATATGAGGGATCCATTTATATATGTGTGCAAGGGTGTGAGTCATCTCTGTGTTTTTTATTAGTGTCATTCCACTTGTTGCATTTGGTTCCACTTGGAGATTTCTTGGATCTCTTACTCATCCCTGGGCGAATTCAGAGAGGCAAGTGTCATAGGAGAAGTTTCTAGAAGATTCCATGAGCATCCACTTAGCAAACTGTCTCGGACATTTGTCCATCCTCGCTCATTGCACCCTACAGAAGGCCTCATCAGTATGCATCACACCTGGCTAGTGTAGAAGTCAGTATGCATCGCACCCTGACAGTGGAGCAGTCAATATGGTCTAGTTTAGGCCAATTCTGGATGGTTTTTCAGGTGGAACTTTTGGGGAATGATGTAATCAGTTGACCATGATATTTTAGGGTATGAAACAACTCTTTTAGGGTTTAAATAGCCCTAGTTTATCGACATATAAGATTGGGGTTGAAGTGCCAAAATATGTCTATAACAGTTTCCCCCTAAAGCATGAAGTCATAAATCTTGATGTCGGGTGAAATGCTTTATCATGAGGATCCGAGGTTTCGAACTGGAAGGTGACCTGTATAAGATACAATACAATACATCATCATAATATAATTTTTCATGATCTAGCTGAGGCAGGCATTCCCATGCTCAACTTTATAAATTCATTTCATGTACATAGAATAGATAATCATCTACAGTTGTAGACTGGTGATTCTTCATATGTAGAGTCATCATCCCTGGCTTGGATGACCATCTGTGTAGCTTCTGTGTACATTTGATGTCTTTATATCCCTGAATATATCACAGCCCGGATGGATGAAACTAGATCCAGGGTCTTCAAACTCGTTCAATCTTCACCCGATGTACAAGTCGATCCATGTGAAAAGATGTTCTAAAGTCGAACATGGAAAGACATCGTCTAATTACTAGCCAATAATGTGAGCTGTTAATAGATGCGAGAGGAATCACCAATAATGATAATGACCATCAAGGTACTACAATGCAATTCACGTGGTGTGAATATATGATATGATGTCGAACACCACGCAAAATCTTTCGGTCGAAGGCCATTGATGTCAACCTTTCGCTGGAAGTGAGAAACTTGCCATTGAGGCATGCAAGATTCAAAGTACTGAAAGGGGTGTTTCTATGTCAACTTCTTGGATAATGAGTTGATGTCGACAAGAAGTGACCCGTCGTAGGAGGGCCTTAATGTATCCCACATCTATGACACGAAACGAAGCAAATGATTTCTGGAGGTGAAAACGATCTGACGACACAAGGTTCAGGAATGGCGGTCATGAAAAATGGAGGGTGAAGGTATTACAGTGGATGAGGCATTAACTGGATTATGGTTTCTCAACTGAATGACTTCTCTTGAACATATCGATGACACTGAGATGGATTGGTAGCGTTAACCCCAAAAGATGGATGGTGTGGAAGACCAATGGTGAGATGACCGGTGAACAGAATAACCCAACCCGACTTAATCATGGTGATGGAGTGAAAGTGTCATGTTCAAGAGAAACCTGCTACCATAAATTTCTTCAAGTTTTCATCCCTCTTTCCCCAGTCATTTCTGACTAGTACCTCTTTATTTTTGTCAAGCTTGAGGAGGATAACATATCCTTGTTCTATAATTTTCCCTTCGGGCAAACCTATCGCTATGTTTTAATGAGTCTAGCAACAATGAAACTCGTTCTTGTCTAGGTGGACAAGTTTGTCACTATTGTTTTAACGAGTTTAACGACAAAGATAACTCGGTCTTTTTCATGTTTAAAGAGTTTGAAAAGGGACGAAAAGGAAACTCTGTCTCATCTGGATGAGTTTGTCGCTATTGTTTTAACGAGTTTAACGACAAGGATAACTCGGTCCTTTTCATGTTTAGAGACTTTGAAAAGGGACGAAAAGGAAACTTGAACAGTTCTTTTTCCTAGGATAATCCCTTAAGTCCGAAAAAGGATAAAATAATACGAAAGGGATGACTTTTCGATCACTTTAATGAGCTGAAAAAGACAAGCACTCGAAATTTTTCGTGAGATAATCCCTTAGGTTCGAAAAAGATTAAAACATACAGGAGGGATGGCACTTCCAATCACTTTAACAAGCTAGAAAGGCCAATTGCTCAACAATATTTTCATATTTAATGATTCTGAAAAGAGTTTAAAGGAGACTCATTTTTGAGGAACAAGTGGTGTCTAGGGTAGCAACTGGTTTCGGGTAAGCTTGGAACTTCTCAAAACATGGTGATGTGAAGAGGTTGGCTAATAAGACCACTCATCGTAGTTGTTCCTCAAAAAGGGTAAACAACCAAGTGGAAGCATATGATCGGCCAAAAGAATGGAGGTGATGGGAGGTACACAACCAAGGCTCAAAAGGTTGATAGCATGGAAATCACAAAGGTTAATTACCCAAGGTGGGTTCATTTTTTAACGAGCTTGAACCGTGGGGGAACTATGCTCAGTTTTTAGTTTCATTTTTACGCAAGCTAGAAACGACAAAACTAAAAAGCTAGAAAAAACAAAACTAAAAGCTAGAAATGACAAAACTAAAAAGCTAGAAAATGAAATTGAAAAAATTTTCATGCCCCCAGCATGATGAAAAGGAGAGTCTCTTGTAACCATATGGAAACTACTGAGGTTAGGTAGGATGGTTTCGTCCGCAGAATAAACAAAACACTTCCTAGGCTTTTGTCCATAGAATAGACAAAGGTGAATGGTGTCTCAGACCAATCACATAACTTACAGGGAAATTCATATGGTAGGATGGTTTCATCCGCAGAATAGACAAAACACTTCCTTGGCTTCGTCTGCAGAATAGACAAAGGTGAATGGTGTCTCAGACCAATCACATAACCTACAGGGAAACCTATCTTTTCAGCTGGGTTCATCCGCAGAATAGACAAGAGTGCATGCCCCCTAAGCTTTGTTACATTCACCAGACTACTCATGGCAGTCAAGTGGATGGAATGAAGGTTGAAGAGATACCACTGATGTACAATGACCATTTTGGGATGATGATCGACTTGGAGCTATGCTTGAACTGAGAAATGAAAGCTGGTCAATAATGACAATTTTGCCTTTATGTGGGAAACACATAACTCGAAAGAGTGTTGAAACAATAGCCTCCATGTTATAAACATAGTCATGTCCAAGGAGTAGATTGTAATCTAATGGTCCTGGGACTACCATCACGTTCAGGTGAACGGTTTTCCTTCCCAAAGTTATCAGTAACTTAGGAAGGATCCCTAATGGTCGACTAGTTCCTTTGTTAAAGCCTGACAAATTCTATGTAACAGGCATAAGCGATGGCGAACCAAGCACTTTCCAAGCAGTTGAGGAAAGGATACTCACTGATGCCCCTTCATCTATGATAGTGCCAGACACGATCATTTTGTAAACTTGTACTATGATCCGGAATGGTACATAAGAAGGAAGGCGAGATCTTGCTAGTCGATTCCAATCAAAGGAAGTGACTAGACTACTTGGAGGGGGTACCAAATAAATGGGTGAATTAACCCCTTGAGTTATGAGAACTGGGGGATTTTCCCCTGTTGGGAAGGAACGGGCGGATTGCCCCCAAGTTCTTTGGACTCTAAAGTGACAAAAAGAATTTGAACAGTATCGTTCTCACTCTCTTCAGGAAGGGTACGATCTTCTGAAGGTAAAACTAGGTCAACTGTCACCTCAACTTGTTGACTTTCGTTAGCTATAGACTCAGAAGATTCAGTTTCAGTGATAGGTGTTTCGACCAACGGTTGAGTTAAGTCAGCTGGTTTTTCAACTAGTAAAGGACTTGGGGAGAGTTTCCTGTATCTAGGTGGAAGTCACTGTGGTGAAGCAGGATGATTATCCAAGACTCTTTTGGCTTCATCCAAAAAAGGACAACGGTGAAGGGAATGCTTACCTTCACATAGCCTACATGGAACCTTGACCTTTCCCTTTTGTCCATGAACTTCATTATCACTAGTTGATGGTGTGCTGTCAACATGATCACCAGAGGTTGATGACACCGGACGGTGCGAACAGGGAGACCATTCTCTCAAGATCCGAGGAAAGCAAGGACAATCTCGATGAAAATGGTCTCCTCTATAAATTATAAAAGGAAATTTGGGTTTAGGAGCCTTAATGTGCAGATTTTCACCAGATGATGCATGGTTGCCCCCTTGCTGATTTGGCTTCTTCTTCTTCTCCTTCCCTTTCTTCTTCTTCTCAGTCACTTGGTTACTAGCATCACTACTTTCACCAAGCAAAGAGGAAGAAGGGGAGGGAGAAATGAATGAAGAAGAAGGCGAAGGATCAACTTCAGTATCAACTGGCTGCTGATTCGATTGCGGAGGAATCACGGTATTTTGAACCACAGAGGTTGAGAACAGCCATACTGGCAGGCCAATTGTAATTCCCGGAAGGGACAATGTAGCCATATATGGAGCACCAATATTTCCCTAAGAAGAAAAAGGACTAGGATTCCCCTGAAAAAGGGATTCCTTGATTGGTGGATCCTAGATTTGTCTCCATATATCTCAACCTAAGATCAACAAAGGAACAGGGATGTTATTCTGAATTTAATTAATTTTAATGACGCTTTGACACAACTTTTCTTTTTCAATTTTTAAGAGTTGAGAAAAAGCTAAAGATGACTCTATTCCCCTTCAAATTTTAATGAGCCTGAAGTGACAAGTGCTCAGATGGACCTTTTCTTTTAAAGAGTTGAAAAGGAACGAAAGTGGCTACTCTGGAAATCTAGACAGAGGGATTACCAAACCAATCACAAAACTACAATATACACCTTGGTGATAAATTAAAGAGAATTACCAAGGACTTATGTATGGCAATCAATCTTCCCGAATGCTGTGTTCAATGCATTGCGATCGATAGGGTGGCAGACACGGCTTCCTATGGATAAAGGATATAAGCCTATTGTGGTCTCCCATTATATACTCAACTGTACAGGGAGCACAAGTCCATGCTAGCACTTGTCGTATCAAAGAGGAGGAATCACCCAACCTTTGATGAAAATGATAGTTACTAGTTTTTACGACGCCAGAACACGTCTCTAGCCTAGACCTCTAAATGTGTTGCGTTAAGTTCCAAAGCATTGTTAAGTTCATTGAAATTTATTTTAGAGTTGATATTGTTTAAAATTTGGCCTTTCAATGGTTCACTGCGTGATGATGATTTTGAAATTCCTAAAATGCAACCTACAATGATAAACAATCGTTTTTTATTTTGAGCAATGAAAATCCTAGCTACTAGGCAAAGAAGATTACGATTCTTTCAAACAAAGAGCAAAGAGCACACACTAATGCACTTTCCTAAATCATTTTTCGCAAACAAACTAAATGCAAATGCAAATGCATGTATCTTTTTTTCGTTCCCCTTAATGTGAAAAATGCCAAAAAGGAAAGCTAAGTATAGCAAAGATTTGAAATATTTCACTCAAAGTGACATTTTCGACAATTTCTTTTCCAAAATAGAAAGTAAGACTAGATGACACTTTTCAATTTCGAATAGAAAATTATTTCGACACTTCAAATATCAACAAATCAAATAAAGTACATGACACAA
Organism: Pinus tabuliformis; assembly: GCA_031772625.1. NCBI lineage: Eukaryota > Viridiplantae > Streptophyta > Pinopsida > Pinales > Pinaceae > Pinus > Pinus tabuliformis. Next base: position 1,847,646,323 of record CM062816.1, read on the forward strand.
AGTTCAATAGACTATCTAGGGAAGGAAGACTCCACGACACTTCTCTTTTTGACATAAAACGATAGTTATGACACTTTTTGTACCAAAACAACAGATCGATTTAAGCAAATTTTCGACAAAGGATTGTAAATGATGGAAAAATACATAAAAACATTTACTAATGCTAATCAATGGAGGCTGATGTATGTGATGCAAGCAGGCTTCAGTAAGGAGGCACTGTTCATATGCAACAAATCAACTAAACAAAACTGAAAATAAGAACAAAAACCCCAAATTTCTAAAATAGAAATAGGTTCAGTCAGTCATCGCACCTGGGCTTCACAGAAACAGGGATGCATCACACTTTACAGACTCGGGAGGTGCGATGCATACTGGTTGACAGTGATAGACAGTGTGATGGGCTAGGGAGCGCAACTGAAATGGGTTTTGGCTCAAATTTGCAGCTGATTTCAGTGAGTTAAGCTGAGCTATGATGGACAGTAAAGAGAAAAGTATAGAGGAATGATCTTGAGAGGTTACTAAGCTACCAAAAGGGCATCTAGAATGCTTGTAAGTCAAATGTTCAATTCATAAACTAAACTGGAGATTAATTGAAGAAACATTCATCTACTATACAATCGCAGAGCAAGAGCAGTTCGAAGGCTACCTGGCTGACTTCAGGCTCCGTCTATAGTTTATAAAACAAACAATAACAACAAACAAACATCTATTTGTTCCCAGCGGAGTCACCATTTTGTTTCTGGGAAAACTAGTGTCTTTTCGATCGACTAGCCCTCTAGGTTTGGCAGCTACCCTAGAAACAACAGTTTAAAGCAATTTGTGATTTCTTCTATGTATAATAGATAAGAGAAAGACAAAGGAACTAACCTGGATCTTCCGCTTAACTCCTTGCTTGATCTCTCTCCCCCTTGACAAAACTTGCAACTCCTCCTTGTACTTATCCCGCTTGGAGAGTACCTGTAGAAACACAGTAACAAAGAACCGTCAAAGCATCTTGATCTATTATATCATAATCATTACAAAACCAAAAATATAATGAACATACAATGGCATTCACAAATAATAACATTCACAATTGCACAATTATATGGAAGAGAACTCAAAGAACTTTATTAAATAGAAGGGAGAATTAAAACCCAGTTGTCTGATCCAGCATCATCCTCCTAGCATGAAGCCCTCTTCACCTCATGAAATAGAAAAATCACCCAACAATACAATGCTCTTTCTCAAATACAAACTATCAGCACTTCTTTACAATTCACAAAATTCCAGCCTCTAGATCTCTCAGATGAGGGATCCATTTATAGTTGTGTATAAGGGTGTGAGTCATCTCTGGGTTTCTGATTAGTGTCATTCCACTTGTTGCATTTGGTTCCACTTGGAGATTTCTTGGATCTCTTACTCATCCCTGGGTGAATTCAGAGAGGCAAGTGTCATAGAAGAAGTTTCTAGAAGATTCCATGAGCATCCACTTAGAAAACTGTCTCAGACATTTGTCCATCCTCGCTCATCGCACCCTACAGAAGGCTTCATCAGTATGCATCACACCTGGCTAGTGTAGAAGTCAATATGCATCGCACCCTGACAGTGGAGCAGTTAGTATGGTCCAGTTTAGGCCAATTATGGATGGCTTTTCAGGTGGAACTTTTGGGGAATGATGTAATCAGTTGACCATGATATTTTAGGATATGAAACAACTCTTTTAGGGTTTAAAGAGCCCAATTTTATCGACATATAAGATTGGGATTTAAGTGCCCAAATATGTCTATAACACTAGGTATTTATGTTGCTTTTGGTATTTGTAGTATTTATGTTGTTGATTTAGTTAGAGGCTGGATTTATTTTTAGAAATAACTCTAAATAGATCCTTCAAAAGTTTGTTTTTGACCAGTTAGAGGCTTGTTGGAACACTCTGATAAGCTTGCCTCAAAGTGTTGGATAGATCTTCAATGCTCACTCAACACATTGGTAGAGTGTTGTTCAGGGTTTTGAACCTAGATCTATTTTTTTTTCATATCTAATTCCTACAGAAGCACTAAACACTACCTTGAAACAAAAAAAAACAAAATTACAAACAATCAAGGGATCAAAGAGCCAAAAAATACACTGAATAACTACATATTCATAGATTCACTCCCTAGGTTATTCATTGGTCGTGTTCTCTTGAAAAATAAGTAATAGTAAAGGTAAAAGTTGTAGTCTTATTGTTTAAACAACATGGTGCATTCAGGGAAATACCACATCATCATCTGAATATTTAGATGAATGGGAAACAAGGTCTACTCCATGTACAAATGAATACTTCAATGAAATCATATATTGGAGTTGCAGAATGTGCCAAATAGGAAACTAAAGATGTGAAGGCTTGTTGGTATCCATAGATTGGACCATGGAGTTTATATAGAAGAGGTACACTATAATTAAAAAATTGTTATTCTTATAATAAATAAATATGCACATTATTTAATACAGTGTTATTGGTCATTTCAATCGATTTTTTATTTATTTATGAAAAGCCGCTTTCGGTTCCCAATATTCCTGAAGAACCAATGGATGATATTGATAATAACGACTCTCAAGATGAAGGACAAGACACATTTATGGCTGAAACCACTTTGCAGATAAATGAGGCTGGTGTCAATGAATTTATCCAAGACTTCTACACATATTTTGAAGAAGTTATTGATTCACCCTAGCTCAGTTGGTTAGGACACCTCTTTATGCAAATGCTGAATCTTCTATATTGGTGACACTTATGTTTTTATTGAACTTGAAGGTTACACATTGATTTAAAATCACATGCTTTACTGATATATTAAGGTTACATTTATATTCCTATAAATTAATGCTCTAGATGTCTTAAAAAATTTTAATATTGTGTACACGTATAAAAATCATTTGTTACACTATGCAGACTTTTGGAAAACAAAATACTTCCAAAGGACAATAAGTTGCCTCATTCTCATAGAGAAGTATCTTCAATAATGAAAGACATTGGAATGGAGTACAAGACATATGATGCATGTCCAAAAGACCATATATTGTACTATGGAGAGAATGGAAATTTACAACAATGCCCAAAGTGTCACACAAATAGGTATCATCAAGATCAAGTATCCAAGAAGGTTCCTTATAAAGTACTACGACACATTCCACTAAAGCCAAGGTTTGAGAGAATGTTCAAAGGCAAGGAGTTGGCAAAATATATGGATTATCATGCACAAGGGAGCAGCCAAGATGGTGTCATGTGTATGGTTTTGGATGGTAAATATTGGAAAGAGATTGAGGTAAAATGGCCACATTTAAGAAATGAGCCAACGAATGCAAAAATTTCTCTAGCAATGGATGGTGTCAATCCTTTTGGAGATCTTAGAACAACATATTCTATTTGGCCAATGTTAATTATTAAAAATAATCTTCCCCCTTGGATGGCAATGAAAAAGAAACATGCAATATTGTTAACTCTTATCATACTAGGTACTAGAACATATGAATGCAATGCTCTATTGAAGATTATATAAAAATATTTCAATTCAGTTAATCCTAATAAAAAAATCTTTGTTTATTTAGGGAAATATGAAGTAAAGGATATGGATGTATACATGGAGGCCCTCATTGATGAGCTTTGTGAATTATGGGATGGTGTAAATATGTTTGATGTATCAAGACCTATCAATGATAGAAACTTCCTCTTTCATTTGATTCTTATCTAGAAAATTCATGATGCCTCGAGAATCTCTATTTGTTGTGGTAATATAATGTAAATTACGTTTATAATTATTGTGTTCATTTTACCATTTACTAAATATGGTTTCCAATCTTATTTTAGGACTACAAACAAAGGGGAAACATGGTTTTCCATCATGTGGGCCAAAATTGTTGCATAGGCACTCAAGGGATTTCAATAAAACTGTCTATGATGAGTATAGACAATTCTTACCACAACATCATTGCTATTGAGTGCATCATAAACATAAGTTCAATGAAAAGGAAGTGGAAATTAGGAAGCCAATAAAGATGAACCCTGCTTGGTGGAAAGTGATGTATGACAAAAAATAAGGGACAAATTTTCCCCTAAGAATGAAAAGCCTCTCTATTTTATGCAAATTATAATATTATGAGAACTTTCCAATAGCTCACCTATTTGATACTATGAACATCAAGAAAAATGTGGCAGAGTGCTTGACGAAACATCTAAATGGAGCTAACCTTGAAGCACAAATAAAGTTAAGAAATGACCTTTGAGTTTCCAATATCATGCCGAACATGTGGTTGTATGAAGACAACTCATGTGATCATGATCCATGGACATTTACATCAAACGAGAATGAAAACATCATTTCTACTATGGAAAGCATAAGATTTCCTTCTAGCTTTGGCGTGACATTAAAAACTTATTCATAAAAGATGGATCAGAGTTGTCAGGCCTAAAAACACATGATTGTCACAATTGAATAAAGGTAACATTGTCACATGTTAGATTTGTTGGAAACTTAATTAGAAAATTGTATATCCTAGTGATAATATCATTTCATGCATAGTTGAACATGGTTACTTGTTAATGGTCACGCTAGTATAGTGATAAAATCAGCTCATGCATATTTGAACATGGTTATTTGTTAATGGTCATGTAGTATGTATTGCCTACAACAATACCAAGTACTTTTGACCATAATGTCACTTTGACTATTTACAAATTATGTAAATATCTGAGGTATTTTTCAATCCATCATGCATACTCTTCCATGGCTCTTATCATTTGAAGTGCATCATTTGTTATGTTGTTATATGAGTTTCTACTTTTAGTTTACAGGAAATCACAAGTCTTTATTATAATGCATGGTGATACTTGTAGGTGGGCCTCATCTAAAGAGATACATCATGATGAATTGAAGTATTGGAAGAGAAATGTTTCACTTTTGATGTGTGATATTCAATGTGCTTCCCTCCAAGCTTCTTTAATTCTCAAGAGAACTACCTTGTACACCTAGTAGAAGAGTTTTAACAGTGTGGTACTATTCATATTTGAACAATGTGGCTCGTGGAGAGATATATGAAGATCTTAAAACAATTTGTGAGGCAAAAGCCTCGACCATACGGGTCCATAGTTGAGGGGTACATGGTTTTCTAGGAAATGGTTCATTTGAGTGAGTAGTTACCTCAATTGCATCTTGAAGCTCCGTGATTATGGAATTATAACCAATCTCAATCATTTGAAGGAGAAAAAATAGATGGTGAAGGGGCTTCAAATAGGATAAAAGGTATAAAAAAATGTTAGTAGGAGTTATTTTTATCTTAAATTTTATATTACATGGATTTAAATAATTATTGTTTCATTGAACAAATACATTTTTCATTGTATATGCCAAGGAGTGGGAGGAATTACATTTGTATATTGCATACAATTATGAATTTATGTTGGAATGGATGGAGAAGTATGCCGGAAAAAAAGAAATTAGAAGATGAAAATGCATGGGTTGATATATAATAGACACGGTGAAAACAAAACTCAAGGATTTCCTGCAAGCCATAAAATAAAGTGGCTAGGGAGATGCTCATGGAATTGGCTAAAGACCAATATTGCACATGAGGCAACAAAAGGGAAGGATAGAGTGACACAACAACAATTGAATTTCATTAAAGGATATATAAATGGGGAGGTGATATATATTAATATATTACATATATTTAATAAAGTGTTTTTTAACTTTCATATCCTTGAATGTAATTAGTTGATATTTATATGAATTTAGGTAAGATATTACAAAGGAATGTGGAATTTTTGTCATCATTTTCGCATCAGAAAAGTTGATGAAAAGAGAAAAACATATTACTCTGGGGTTTCAGCATCATTTGAGGTGGAATTTCATTCACATGCAAATTATAGACAACCAATCACAAGCACACTTCGCTACTATGGAGTGTTGGAGGACATTATAGATCTTGATTTTATGTCTTTCAAGAAAGTTTTTTTTCGTGTTGAATGGTACAATCTTATCGAAGTGGGAGAAGAAAAAACCATCTTTATACATAATAATGGATTCCGAATGATCAATACATCTAGGTTTAAAGCCACATTTTAAGCTTATGTGTTTTGAAGTCAATGTGAGAAAAAATTTCTCATTCCAAATTTAGAAGAACCTAGTTGGTCATTTGTGATTAATTATGATCCAAGAGGACAAAGAGTAACATTTGTTCAAGATGTAGACGACCATGATTTACTTGAAGATGTAGAAGTCCCCCTTGAAGACATAGATGGCCAATATGGAGATGATGAAAAATTTATTGTCAATGATGGATATGACCAAGACAAAGATCACGACGAGTTTGCTGAAGTGTGTGAAGGACGTGAGCAACCGCATGGGAATCAAGTCCATGAAGATGATGAATTTATTGGTTTTAATTTACCTGTATTTGAAGGTGATGAAGACTATGAAAATGATGGTATTAATTTATTTGTGGATTTAGGGTCTATTAATGATGGGGTATATATGCCATCAGATGAGGAGATTTCATGTCAGGATGAAATTTTTTGATCACTATGTTTACATTAAGATAACTGTAAGGATTCACTACAATATAATTATTCTTTACAAGTTAAGTATTGAGTTTTTAATTGTAATGAACATTAAGTAATTTGAATGTTTAAGGTTTTACTTGTGAGGATGACATTTTTTTATCACTATGTTTACTTTAAGATAGTTGTAAGGATTCACTACAATATAATTTTTCTTTACAAGTTAAGTATTGAGTTTTTAATTGTAATGAACATTAAGTAATTTGAATGTTTAAGGTTTTACTTGAAAGACACATATATTTGGTGGAGGCACCTGATCTACCACACCTCAATTCCTTAATTGAAAATTTGAAAACCTTTACTTTATGCCATCAACACCTAGAGAAGAGAAACACAATACTATAAACCTAAAAAAACTTTGCATATCGAGTATTGTTTATGTTTTTTTATGTATTGAAACATATTGAAATTTGTGTATGTTATTGTTCATGTGCTAGTGAATTTGAATTGTGTTATTAATGTCACTTGCATATGTTCTCAAATCAAGGTTTTCTTATTTTTATGTTATTATGTGTTTTTTTAAGAATGTGCCCATGGGTGTTACCGATTCTACTATGGGGGATTCAATGATCTTAACTACTTTTATGGAAATTATAACAAATGCATGAGGGCAAGACATTTCTATGATGATGCATGAGGTAAACTTGAATATTGTCTTTTATAGGTTCATTTATCTTATGTTCATTATTATATTATGCTAATTTATGTTTTTAGAATGCATGCAATCTCTAAAGTCATTCCAACCCCTATAACACCTTTTAATACATCTACGGTAATGCTAGTGGTAAAGCTTGATCAATATTTTTTTTCATTTAATTAACTTATTTCACTTTTTCTATTTATTAATATTTGTGTTTTTTCTAAGTGTGTATTTTGTTGGCATGCAGGTTTCATTTATGCCCCTCAATACACCCAGTGTTGGCATGCAGGGATCATTAATTCTCGCATATACGTCAAATGTTATGCAAAATATAAAATTTAACCATCTACTTGCGTGAGTTTGATTATTTTATTTGCTGAGAAATCTAGGGCATGGCAATGAAGGTGTTTTCTCTTTTTAATGACTGCTTGTGATGTATTTTTACTTCTTTAGATTATCTTTTACTTTCATTTGTTTTTTATTAGAGTTCTTATACATCAAATAGCTACCAAACCATAACAAGAGCAGAACATGGTCAAATTCCTCTTCCATCTTCTTCGCTTGAATTCACCTTGCATTCTTGGCAACTCGTCATGAGAAGGAGACTTCCTTTTAGTGATGCTAACTGTATACTTACCTAAATATAGTCCGAATCATATGCCTTGCTTGTCCTATTATACCCTTTGTTAATTTCATAGTTTCATGTGTGTGATTGATTCCCTAACGAATTAGGGTGATCTCTCCTTTTATAATCTTCATGTCACTGCCTTTTGAGCCAATGTGTTTCCGTCCTGAGGCCGACTTGTTGTTAGCATTTTGGCTTGGCCCTAGAGGGTCATTTGACTCTATTTGGCTCAAAAAATATATTATATTCAATATGTAACATGCCCAAATGGGTCTTTATGACAACAATTCAATGGTTTATGAGGTTACCAAGAGCTACGTTGTCTTATGATGACTGCTAGCAGTATGTAGACTTTTACTTCAACTATGAGCTCTTTCTTTAATTTGTATGCTTACCATGATGCCTTCTTACTAAGATGCATTCAACCATGGCAAAGGTCTTTCATCTTTTACTTTTTCCTTGCTATTCATCGATATTATGAATAGTGTCTAAGGGTTTGTATAGTTCCCTTATTTCATTATGCTTTTCAACGGGCCAACCCATACATTTCTTACTTCTTGTAACTGCAATACTATTTTAGCAACTAACCCAAGCAAAATATGATACCAAAACATGATGCCAAGTTACCTTTCTAGGGTTTTATGTAATCAACAGGTCATTCTAGTGTTTCTTAAATTCAAACCTTAGATCATACTATTTTCCCTTTATCTCAGTCTAAAGTTTATCCCATGCCCTAGAAATCAAATCATAGGGAACAAATACCTTAAGATTAGGGTTTCTAGATACTAGGGTTTTCTTAAAATATAAACCCATAAATTCAAGCTTACTACATCTTATGATGAACCCTTAAAAAGAAAATTATTATACATACCTCATGATGGACCCTTGAAAGGAAACTTATTATACATATCTCATGGACACCTACCTGTAGTGCTTATTATTTTGGTTTCCATGATTCTTTGCAGCGATACTGTACATGTCATTGATCATTTTCCATCTTCATGACCTTCTTTTAATGAGTCTTTAGAGATATTGTCGTTCTTCTAATGGGACTTGCTTCTTCATGTGTTCCTTCAAGTTATAGTATGATTTATTATGGAACTTATTTGCCACAAAATATCAACATGGATATTTTTTTTCCTATTTAGTTCCATCACCTTTTCAGAATGAATAAATGAGTATTATTCTTCTTGAAAGACTGATTGAGTTATGGAGAAAAAAATGGTTGGTGCATGCATTTTTTGTGCCAGCTGATGCCTTATCCATAGTTTGTATGTATGTATGTATGTATGTATATATATATATATATATATATATATATATATATATATATATATCTGTCTCTCTCTCTCTCTCTATATATATATATATAGACACACACTTACCTAAATATAGTCCAAATCATATGCCTCGTTGGTCCTCTTCTACCTTTTGCTGGTTTCAGAGTTTCTTGTGTGTGATTTATGCCCTAACAAACTAGGGCAAGCTCTCCTTGTACAGCCTCCATGTCATTGCCTCTTGAGGCGACTTGTTGTCGTCCTAAGGCTGACCTATTGTTAATACTTCGACTTGGTCCTGGAGGGTCATTTGACTCTACTTGACTCAAACAAATATCTTCTATGAAATATGTAACATGCCCAAATGGGTCTTTATGACAATGACTAAATGATTTATGAGGTTACCAAGAGATACATTGTCCTATGATGATTGCTATAAGTATGTAGAATTTTACTTCAACTATGAGTTCCATTCTTCAATTTGTATGCTTACCATGATGCCTTCTTACTAAGATGCATTCAACCATGACAAAGATCTTTCATATTTTACTTTTTCCTTTCTATTCATCTATATTACGAATAGTGTCTAAAGGTTTGTATAGTTCCCTTGTTTCATCATGCCTTTCAATGGATCAACCCATCCATTTTTTACTTCTTGTACCTACAATACTATTTTAGCAAGTAAACCAAGAAAAATATGATACCAAAACATGATGTCAAGTTACTTTTCTAGTTTTTTATGTAATCAAGAGGTCATTCTAAGTTTTCTTAAATTCAAACCTTAGATCAAACTCTTTTCCCGTTATGTCATTCTAGAGTTTATCCCATGCCCTAGAAATCAAATTGTTCTCATTCTGTATTTTAGAGCTTGAGGGAGTAAACACATAGGACAACATCAAAACCACTTTGGAAGATGTAATCTAGCCTTGCCAGCTTTAGAGAGGGATCTCTCTATTTAATTTAGCTTTGTTTTATGTGAATTTTAGGTTAGTTATGATTGTAATGAGTGTTTTGTTTGAAAGGTTTGGATGATTTAAGTGTTACAATTCCATTGGGTCATGGAGTCTATAAATTAAACTAGATTTTGCATCATTTTTTTAGAGGAGTTCTCACAGGGAAAGCTAGGTTGCACTATCTGAATCTTTTCAGAAATTAAATGAAATTTTAGAATAGTAGAAGTGTAAGGTCCAATAGAAACCAAGGAGAAATTAAGAATACCTTGATCTGACTTCAGTGGAAAATGTTAAAATTATCAATAGCCAAAATAGGGTGCTCTAAATAACAAATCTTATTTATCAGAGTTTCTATTGAAGAATTCTGATTTTTTAGAAAACCCGAGAAAGAAAAAACAATGTTCAAACACTTAAACAAAAGAGACACATTACCATTTTATACACGACATGAATCTTGTGAAAGGTCCTTGTATTATTGATGCCCCAGTACTTGGAAAAATACAATATGCAGAGGAAATTACATTTGGAAATCAACCCTTAATACTTCAAATGGTGAAGTATTTATACTAAAAATTGGAAGAATCCTTTACCAAATCGTTGTCAAACCGACATTGTATTATTAGCCTAATTACAAACAATATGATCTAATCCTAGTAGACAAATAGGCCATGTAGACAGCTAAAAGGAAAGGTGGCCATGTTTCGATGGTTTCGGTTGCTGAGTCAACCCGAAACTGTGCTGCATTGCTAAACTGACCATCGTGCTGGATGCTACGTTGGAAATTATTTTACTTTTTCTGAATTATCCTTCAATCTAGTAAATCGACCAATTCTTCCCATCTCTTTTCATCTGGTATGGTTAGTTTTGTTACCCTGCAGTAAATTTCATCTACCTCTATGTATTTGGAAAAAGTTGGCTTCACAATAAATATGTGTGTTACTTCATTCTGTACATAGAAGTCATTTGACATCGTTTCCAAAAACGCCTTTTCTGTTGTACTTTCCTTAATCCCACTAAACTTTATACTGCTCTTGTCAATTTCTTTCATCTTTAGGACATAGTCTGCCTGAGTGATTAATTTTTCAGTTATTAAATAAATGCTTGGAAATCCTTTCTAGATCAAAGATTCAATTTTGTTAGTAAACTTGTTTCCTTGCAGCTCCAAGGTTTCACACCTTTCTTCCAACTAATCATTTAGATTTATCTTTGTCAAGACATTCTTGACTTCTCGAATGGTGGTAGTTCTATCATTGATCCCTACTTCTTCAAGCTCATACTTGGACTTAGAGTTCAAGAACCTGATTATGTTAGAGGTTTCTATGGGAATTTCTCCCATCTTCTATCTTCCCTGCACTACAGTTTTTGTAGCCTTTTCTATCAACACTTTCTGCTCAAATATGATTTGGATAGAAGGCCAAATGTCATTCATAGAGTCTCGTATATTCATCCAAATGGTTTCCTTGGCTTGGGCCAAGCTTTGACCAATTGAAGTGTGTCTTTCTACCTTCTGCAACTTCTCCAACAGTCTCTGGGATTTCTACATTTCAGTAACCCGAGCAGCTTCAGCTTTGGCCTTTTGTACTTCTAAAGCTTTGGGTTGGCCTTGCAAAGTCTCAATCTCTCTACTGTCTTTGTTACTTGTTCAACAATCACAGTCTAAGTGGAAGAAGTGGCTGCAGTGGTTTCCACTATTGCTGGAAGCTGAGAAATAGGTATGGTATCCAAGGGGACAATGGCCATATTCTGACTCTCTTCTTTCTCCTCTATCATTTTCTCCATCTCTAGCTCCATCTTCCTAATCTTTATATTCTGGTCTATGATCAACTTCATCATATCTTTCTTCTGTGCTTCATTTTCTTCAATGTCCTTAGTTAATGGGTCCTCTGTGGCTGGCAGCTTGAGCTTCTTTCTCAAGGCTGCAATGTCTAGGTTCTTCTTTTTAATAATATCCTTAGCATCATTGACATCTTTAGGGTCATACCCTTTCTTTACCACCATGTTTTCCAAAGACTTGATCCTATTATGCTTTGCCAAGGAGGACACCTTCTCCATTTTTAGCTGAGACTGAACATTTGTAAGTGAAACCTGCAATTTAGATAGAGACATAGCAGTGTTGGTAAATGTGGAGGATATCATTTCACCTGTTTGCTTGTGCATCTCCATTTGATCAATGGGATGTATGTCCTTAGTGCTGAACTAGAAAGTAGTGCTCTTGTAGTCTGCTTCTAATTTTGGTTGTGGGATTTGGGCCTCAAGAAAGGCCATATGCATTTTCCCATGCTGTATGTCAAAGACTGACAACAACCTACTCTGTGAGATTGAGGTCTACTTCCAGATTCTAGCGCAGTTTCCTTGTGACCCTATGAAGATGAAGGTCCAGTAGGAGATGTTGTGAATTTCGTAGTTGCAGGTGGTGAATATGATGGTAGTCTACTCCACAATTTCTTTGTCCAATTCTACTCTATGAGTTAACTTTGTTCTCTTCCTGTAGCTAATCTTGAACTCTTTGGCTTCACTCCCAGTTGTTGATGAAGATATTTCCTCCCTCTATCTTTTTCTTGATTTTTCCTGAGCAATGGGAGTCTGCAAGATGGAAGTAGAAATGAGCTATTCTTCAGCTTCCTATAAGGTGTTTTCTGTCCACTTCAGCTGATTGGCATATTCCTCTATTTTAGGCCTTGAAGTATGATGTAAGAAGTGATTTTATTCTCCACTTTGAGCTTTGAAATATTGCCACACAGGTCATAAGACCATGTAAAGCTCAGATTGAACTTCATTTCTTTAAGCATTCTATTTGCTTCTTCACCCACTATCCTTGTGTTACACACAAATGGGCCCACCTATGTCTTTATTATGAATTGTGACTTCTTCTTGGCCTCTATAAAGTGGATGCCCTCCAAATTCAACATCTGTCTAATATATTGCAGAGAAAAAATCCTCATTGGGAGGCATTTGGGGAGTTTGTAGGGTGCCAATTCACAACCATACACCTTGATTTTTGTATAATTTTGGTATAAATACCAATCCCCAGTCTTTTCCTAATCTGTTAGGTGCAGAATTATCTTGATTTCCTCACTGATTCTGGGCTATATTGCATTGTTCAGAATGTTCATGGCTAGGTGAACAAAATATTCAATCAACTGCTTATAAGAAAACTCCTACTATTCTTTCATGACAAATGAGGTCCAAAAGATCACGAGCTGCTGATTTCTTGCCTCATCAAGATTCTGCAATGAAAAACTGAATTTGTTTGCTTGATAGTAGAGGAAAATATAAATTAAAATAGAGGTGTAATTGAACACCTGTTTTGTGGGAAACTTTATGAATTGTTTATGAATGCTGTCAGTGAAGAGTTGACTGAAATTGAACAACAAGGAAAGCTTGCTGTCTGTGGAAAATATGGAGAGGAATCCTAAAACAGGCTCATCTACCCACTATTCAGAATAATAAACTAAAATGTAGGAAATCATGGATATAATTTGTTTCGCCTGATCAGGGAAGATGGAGGAAGGATATGGAGGATTCTTTTTGGGCAATTGGGCATTCTCAGGAAATAAAATCTCAAAGATTCTTTCTCTGGTGTCGAAATATAGCTTTTGATAAAGCTGGGTAAGGTTTTCTAGGGAGAAAGAAGCAATATTTTCCACAGTGGGAGGAAGCATCATTTCGTCAATGGACTGGGCAGTAATTATGAAGAGAATGTCACCTGTAGGGGTTATAATAGCTCTTTGGGCAGGAACATAGAAAGCTTGACACCTTTTGGTAAACTTTGGGGCTTGGAATATCAAGGGGAAACGTAATGGGGGAGGTTGGATTCCCAGAACCCAATTTGATTGGTCTTGTCTGCATGTTTATGTTTTAACCAGCAATATAATTCCAGAAAATCACAGTCACATTGGGCTTCGTTAATCATGTAATCCCTATCAGCTAAAGGTATATGATTTAAATCTATAGAAGGGGGAATTAAAGGGTTAATAGGCTTATCTTGAGTCTTAGTCTTTGGAGGCATGACTGTAACAATTGGAAAAACACGAGGAATAGAGTGAAAGATAAGAAGAAATTAATCAGAGGAGCTTACCGAGCAACAATTTGGATAATGAAATGTCAAACAAAACAAACAGGGAACTTTCAGGTTTTATGTTGTAGTCTGGTCGCAGAATAGCTCTGAGAGTGGTCGTTGTGTAGAGATGTCAGTTTACAAAGAAACATGAGTGAAAAGTGAGGAGGGCGATAGGTTTAGAAGCTTTTAAATGTGGGGAATGTTCTGTTGAAAATGGCGTGGGACCGTTATTTTTTGAACGATTATCTGGGAGAATCAAATAAATGTTGAACAATTATTTAATGAGAGGGCATTCAATAGGCCAACGATTATGCAACATGGTAGGAGGAGAGTGGTGGAGGAGTCATGGTGGGGCGCAGTAGAGTGGGCGAGGGAAAGGTGGCTTTCGGAGGGGGTAGCAGGCAATATGTGGTTTTGGTGAGGGGGGTGTGAAAACACGAGAAGGCAACACATAGGGGATGGGGCCCGATGGGATAGACAAATTTTCGGAACACACCCCCCCCCGATGGTAAAGGAAGATGGAGAGGGGGGGCCAAAGGTAGATGATGACCGTGGATGAGGAGCGGGAGTGGATCGCGAGGCTTTCAAACTACTACACTTTAACCATAATACGACAAACAAGCTTTATCTCCATGTTCCTTTTTCCTTTTTCCATGTCAGACATAGGATAAAGGATAAATACTGAAATATATGAAAGTACTTTATTCCATGGCACATATTTGGCCTTTTTTCCATGTGATTAAACTTACGATAAAAATCGCATATGCATATATTTTCATAATCATCTAATTTAACTACCCTTAGCTAGACTAGCATTTTTGTTTTTCAAAATGGTGCAGTTAGAGTCTTAGACTAGCAAACCCACTTTATTTTCTTTTATTATAGAATGAAAAACCATCTAACCTATCCCTTATTTCTCATATTGATTCAGATTAAATAGTTGAATCAATGTCATTTTCTACCTAACTACTGATTTACCCAGATTAAACTATTGGGCAAATCTTATTCTCTATTCTAATTTATAGAAATTGAAAGGAGTTTAATCATGATTGCACTGTATGATTAAACTAAAAGCTAGAAATTGTGGCATTTTGAACGAGCTGCACACAACCTTTATTTAACAATAATGAAGAAAAACTACCTATGAGTAGTGGCATTTGGACTTGCAACACTTTTTGTATTATTCCTTTCTTTTGGCGGGGTTCAATCTTTTCTTTCCTTTTTTCAATATTTTTGTTTTTCTCTTTTTTGTTATTTATACCCTCTTTTCATTTTTTAATTCCTTTTCCTTTTATTTGGAAATCATTCGCAAATTAACAAGTATTTACAAAATAAGATTCCTTAGATAAAATACTTTATTACCTTGAGATCCTATAAATTATAGGACCTTAATAGTGGCTCTAGCTAGGGATGACACTCTCCCTATGAGGTGCCAAGAACATTTGATTTGTAGCCTTGAGTGTTTTATTTCAGCAATATCTAAACCTGATTTCCTTTTGTTCTAGTACTTATGGTAACATATCAATGGAAGATTGGGGACTTCTCTGCGGGCTTCAACTTCTGTTAATAGGTCACCCAATTCAAATAATAAAGACAATGATATTTACAATGATAAATGCTAGAAAAATCTCTATTTCTTAGAGAAATAGTGTTTGAGCATCCTGCCATTGACATGTCCACCATGTACATATGTCCCATCTACATTTATGAGAAAAAATGCATTATGCCCTCTAAAAGCATAAATGACATAAGGTCCCATCCATAAATTGTCAAAATTTCCATGCTTCCCTTTGTCTTCTCTTCTGGAATCCCACTTTAAAAATTTATCATCCAAGGTGAAATCATATTCTTTTATTCTTCTATCAAAAACTGTCTTAATATTCTCATGGATGACCTAAGCCTTTTTATACACTTCTTGTCTGGATTGCTACAATTGGATTACCTGATCAATTCTCCTTTGAATGTCATTTGGTTCAACCTACAATTCCTGAATTAACTTCATGACTGGAACTCCCAAAGAGGATGGAAAGACAACATCCATTCCATAAACCAATTGCTATGGTGACATGCCAATTGATTTCTTTATGGTGAGCCTATCAGTACAAAGTGCATTTATCAACTTGTTGTGCCATGGCTTTTTGTTGTCTGCCAACAACTTAATAATATTTACCAGACTTTTATTTGAAGATTCAACCAACCCATTACCTTGTGGGTAATAAGTAGTTGGATGTCCTAATGTGATAAGGTATTTATTACAGAAATCTATCATTTTCTTAGACCTAAAGGCTGCAACATTGTCTATAATAAGCTTGTTTGGGCAGCCAAATCTAGATAGAATATTGGTTTCTAAGAATTTGATGATAACAACATCTGTGGCTAGTCTAGAAGGAGTGGCCTCAATCCATTTGGTGAAGTAGTCAGTAGCAGTAAGGATCCATTTATGTTGAGCAGAGGATGGTGGATGGATTTCTTTAATGAAATCTAATCCCCACTGTTGGAAAGGGCTTTCAATAGATATGGGCTTCAAAGGTAGAGCCAAAAGCTTTCTTTCCCCTCAAAGATTTGACATTTGCTACAAGAGGTTACCTTCTTATGAACATCTGGGAAACATGTAGGCCAGTAAAAACTAGCTCTAAGGATCTTATTGGAAGTGGTTTTCCAATACAGATGGCCACCATAGTCACCTTCATGGAATTCCTGCATTGTTATTTCTACATCATCTCTCAATAGACACTTTAGTAGAATACCTCCAACATCTTTCCAATATAAAACCATGTCTATGATGCAAAAATTAACTGCTTTTAGCTTAAAAAATCTAGCCTTTGTCTTTGTTATTCTAGGAGGATCATTTAAATTGAATAAAACATAAATAAGGTCTACATACCAGGGCGAGGTCGTGAAAGCCTAATCTAGTTTTGGAGTCACATGTTCCTCTTGATCATCCAATTCATCTACAAAGTTGATATCTAAAGCATTAAAATTAGATTCAGCCATTAATTTGGCTAATCCTTGTCCTTTGATAAGCTTGGTTGTCCTGATTTCCATATCATATTCTAGAATGATGACAATCCATTTGCCTCTGTTTCCATCTGGTCCATTCTTTGTCAAAATATCTTTAACTACAACATTCGGTACATAAGAAATTATGTGAGAATGAAGGATATATACTCTAAAATCTTTAATTTATTTTATCAATTTGAAAGCCTGTTTCTCCATTATATTATACTTGAGTGCAACGTCCATTAAAGCCTTGCTAAAGAAAGCAATGGGTTGTTCAAATCCTTCATCATTTTTCTGTAAAAGGACAACTGCAACAATATGTTTAGAAGAAAATGAAAAAAATTATAAAATACTTAGTAAAATCTGGACTGATAAGGACTAGTTCTTTTGTCAATGCTTGTTTAACTTGGTCAAATGATTGCCTAGCTTCAATGTTGTTCCATCTGATTTCAAAATATCATTTTAACGTGTTTTTGATGTTTCTGAGAATTTCTTCAAGGTTAGGGATAAATCTTCTCAGAAAGTTTATAATACCATTAAATGATTCAAGTTCCTTAATGATTCTTGGATGATTGATTTTCAGAATAGCTTCAATCCTTTTATGATCAATTTTAATACATTCCATAGATATGGTATGACCAAGAAGTTTTCTCTCTTCAAGGCCAAACATTGTTTTCTTAGGATTTAGTGAAATCCCAAACCTTCTACATTTTTTGTTGGCTTATTGGGGCCTGACCTAGGCTTGGATTTGATTTAGCCAAACAAATCCCGGTACTATTGGCCCTTTCAACAACAGTTTGCGGAGTGCGGACTAAGGTCTCACCCAAAGTAGTATGGGAGGGTGCTAGAACTAGGTTTCCGTACCCTGGATATGTCTGATGGTTTCAAGTGGTCCGTGGTTCGACCCTGCATGCACGTCGCTACGCGCACTTATTTGTACCGCACAGCTTGAGATGTTGCCTTCGTGCAGCCCTACTTGGGGGCCGAACATTATTATTACTCATGTTCTTACTAATATTCCACCGTTAGTTGATTAACTTAGCTTATTTGCATGTGTAAAGTATACTTAGCAACATCAATCATTCATACAAGTGCACACAGTAAATAAACAATATATTTGCAATTGATATCATACATGTAATAACTCAAGAACAGATACACAGAATTTGGATAAAACTTCTCTTTATTATTCTCTTTTTCGGTTACAAACTCGACTCCTCCCTACGCACTCAGCTACAGAGCCTTCTCCTATTCTATGACCCAATATACACTTATACTCTTCCTCTATGCTTCTACTTCTCTATCTCATACTTCTCTCTCCAACTCTAACTGTATTTTACACTTAGAGCCTCGCTCTATTTATACAATCCCATGGTCCGTGGACCATGGGTAGGCCAACGTTACATTACAAACTAGGGCGGACAACCCTATGACTCTACCATACTTCCACGCCTGCAATTCACGGGGCTTTACAACATTATTCGGTCAAAACATGGGTTTTGAGTCCCAAAACATGCCTTGGGGGGATTCCATACCCAACAGGCCCCCAACACAAACATCGTGACTGGTCCTCCAGTCACTTTGTTGGTGCGACAATCTTGGCACAGAGTTCCTCCAACTATCCCCACACTGTGCTGATGTCGGTAGTGCACTGAGCCGCTGCTTGCTGGATCTGTTGCATCCTCTATTCTGAGACCTTTGTGTCTATGTTATTTCCCTACATCTGTACTAGTATTTGCTGCATATGTTTATAGTCCCGCACCTTTGTCTGGCGCCTCAGAGCATGAACATTGTGCTTCGGGCGGCTAGTCAGATAGCCGGCCCACTCGTGTAGGGCTTCAAGTGGCTACCATTTACTTTAGATAGGAAGGGTTCTCCATTTAATTTGACTAACTGGATAACACCTCCATCTGTGACCTCCTTGACCATGTACGGTCCTAGCCAATGCATTCTGAATTTACTTGGAAAATTTTCAAACTTACTGTCATACAACAGTACTAAGTTGTTTAGTTTGAAGGTGCATAACCTAATATAGCGATCGTGCTAGGCATTTTCGCACTGCTTTTGTACCCGCTGATGAAAACCAGCCAAGAACTGTTCCTCCTTAAGTTCTTCTAATTGTGTGAGCCTTTCCTCCAGAGCGTCGCGGCCGTCAACCTGGTGTGTGCTGCTATGCACAGACTAGGTACGATATATTCCATCAGCATGACAGCTTCCATGCCCTAAACTAACCGGAAAGGTGTTTGTCCTATCAGTTTCTTGCATGTTGTCCTGTAAGCCCATAGTATTGCATGTACGCATAGTTCCCAATCGCTTCGCTGCGCATTGCATACCTTGGTCAGTACAGTCTCTAGTATTTTGTTGAATGCTTTGATAGTCCCATTAGCTTGTGGGTGATATGGCCTACTTTTTTGATGATATACCTGGAACTCTTTTGTGAGCGCGCTAATGGTTTTGTTTAGGAAATGTGTTCTGCAATTACTCATTAAGATTTTCAGACAGCCAATTCGGGTCAACACATTTTCAAACAAAAACTTCATAGTCGTAGTGGTCATGTAATCTTTGACTGGCTGTGCTTTCACCCATTGTGTCAAGTACTTCGTCGTTGTGATAATGTAGCATGTGCTCATCTTTCCTTAATGTTTAATAGGTCCTACAAAGTCAATTTCCCATTTCTCGAACGGTTTCAGTATCATCTGTGGATTCAACGGCATCTCGCCCCTCCGCAATGGTTTTCTAGTCCTTTGACATATATCACTGGCCTTATAGTGTGCTTTTGAATCCTAGTGAGGGGTTGGCCACCACACCCTATGTGAAGAGTCTTCTGTACGGTCGTGCATCCGGCATACTGTCCTCCTATAGCACCCCCATGTGCTTCCGCGAGGATCTGACTCCTTTCAAATTCAGGCACGTATGTTCGCAATATCTCATCATTTACCATTTGTATAGGTGCCCCGTGATGATAGAAAAATCCACTGCGCGCACAATGAATTCATTTTTCTATTGAACAAAGTATTCCTTCGGCGTGGTCCTTGTTGTCAAAAAGTGGATTATATCTTCGAAGTGCCTGTCCATGATGCGCACCACAAAGAGCTGTGTGTCAGGCAATCCTTCCTCCCAACTAGTAGGTTCCTCGCCTGTCTCAATACGTGACAAGTGATTCGGTCCTACGTTCAGGCATCTAGGTTTGACCATGACCTGAAAGTCATATTCTTGAAACAATAAGAGCCACCTACATATGCGCCCCCCCAACACAGGCTTAATGACCAAGTACTTTAGCACGGAATGGTATGTATACATTTTGAAATGTCCCCCTAGCAAATAGTGTCGGTATTTTTGGAGCATGTACACCATTGCCAACCCCTCGCGCTTGGCTGTGGAATAGTTCTTCTCGGCTTTGGACAATCAACGACTTGCAAGTGCGATAGGATGATCCAAGCATTCTCCTCCTTCTTGTGTGAGCACTGCTCCTAGCGCGCTACGGGATGCATCGACATGGACATGAAACTCCACATCCCATTTTGGGAAGACCAGGATTAGAGCGGAGGCCAATTTCCCCTTTAGAACATCCAGGCTCTTCATGCAATCATCATTCCAGCAAAATGTGACATCCTTTTTTAGTAATTTCTCCATCGGCGTGGTGATTTGGGCATAGATTTTGATGAACTTCCTGTACTACCCTATGTGTCCCAAGGTAGCGTGCAATTGTTTAACACTTCACGGTGTTTCCAAGTTTAGAATCACTGCAATCTTTGCAGGGTCCACCATCAGTCCCTATTTGCAGACCACATGTCCCAGCAGGTTCCCAAAGGGAACAAGGAATGTGCACTTCTTAAGGTTCAATGCAATCTAGTGTCGTCGACAAGTATCTAGCATCAAGCGCAAGCTTGCTACGTGGTGCTTAACCAATCCAAAGAAAGTCCAATCATCCAGATAGACCTCCAGGAACTTGTGGACGTATTCTTTGAACGTGGCAACAACGATGTGTGAAAAGATGGCTGGCTCGTTCTTCAACCCAAATGGCATAACGGTGTATTGAAAGCAACCCCATTCCATTGCAAATGTCGTTTTTCTCCTGTCTTCGTGTGTGATTTTGATCTGGTGGTGCCTTGAGAATCCATCCGTAAATGAATATGCTTCTTATCTGCCAACATTTTCCAATACTTCATTTGTGAATGGGGTCGGGAATGGGTCATGTACACAGGTGTCATTCAGCTTCCTAAGGTCCACACATATTCTTATTTTTCCCTTCTTCCTTTTCTCCTGTACTACCATAGGGCTCACCCAGTTAGATTCTTCCACCAGCTCAATAATTTCAGCTGGGAGCATTTTGTCTAACTCTACCTGGACCTTGTCCTTATACTTTGGATTCAAGCGGTAAGGCCTCTGGTTGACCGGCTTCACGTCGGGTTTTAGGGTGATCTTCATCATCCCTAAGTCACCAACGATCCCTTTTAAGTCCGTAATTTTGGTCGGGAATAAGTCTTGGTACTCATGGAGTAACTCAATGACTTTATCCACCATGGCATCATCCCAATAGTCACCAAGCATTGCATAATTTGGTTCTGCTTCCGTCCCAATGTTTACCTGCTTCGTTTTTAGTGGTACGGTGATGTCAGGATCCTCAATCAGTAGTCCTTGAACCTCGCGACAGCCTTTAGCTTCTGGAATGTTAATATTCCATGGATCCTCATCATCTTCCTCAATATTTACATTGTAAGACTCCAGCGCGTAGCTCAGCTAGCTCGCCCATTCCGGCTAAAGCACTTCCACTAGTTCCTGGGGTATTTTGAAAATAACTACTTTTACTGCTTGTAGCGCATCATCAACAGTATCCCATGAACGATCTTCAAAAGTGAAGGTTAATAGGAATCCTTCTCATAAGATACCCCATTCGCTCATGCCATGGCAAAGATCCCTCTCAGTATACCAATTCATGGGTATGACATCTAGGTTATGACAGAACAAATGCACCCATTCAGGTTGTGGCTCTTCCCCGTGGACCTTAGTCCATTTCGCGAGGTGTGTGCATGGATTATCCCATCCATCATATTAGTCTGTTAGATGCATCTATTGTTTCCCAAATCGTAGGTGCATCATCCTTCTACAGTCATGGAGATCCTCAAAACTTCTTTGATGAGTACCCCACCACCTTGCGGGCATAGCGCGTAGCGCCCATTTCAATGCATCGAAACGTTGTTGTTCTGGTACTTCTTTTTCAAACTTGTTCAGGAAATCATCTACCGTGGTCAGTCCATCATACATAGGAAAATCTCTTGCCTCTGTTGCTACACATCGTAGTGACCTTATCATCATATTGCAATTGAGTGTGATTACCTCATGTAATCAATTCTGCCATCTTTCTATCTCCTTGTCCGAATCTGAGGTGCAAGAGCTTTCGTGCTCCCATGAAATCTTGCCATCTATTGTCGGATTCACCCAATCCTGCTCTCGTGTGGTTATCTTGTAAATATAGTTGAGATCATCATCGCTCTCTTT
This sequence comes from Pinus tabuliformis, assembly GCA_031772625.1. Classification (NCBI taxonomy): domain Eukaryota; kingdom Viridiplantae; phylum Streptophyta; class Pinopsida; order Pinales; family Pinaceae; genus Pinus; species Pinus tabuliformis. The sequence goes on from CM062816.1 coordinate 1,847,668,954, forward strand.
GTCATGCACTGGCTCTATGTAGCGTGATCCTTCCGCAAGGTCTAAAGGTACCACTACGCGTAGTGACTTTTTCTCAAAAATCATCTTGCACTTCTTTAGATTTATCTCTCCGTTCATATCAGTGGCCCAATCTATTCCCAATAGCATGGGGTAGGGATTGCTGTCAACGACAATCTCTATCACTTCAAAATCTACAAGCGCACTTGCACCTTCGATATCTACCATTATTCCCTGCAATCTTCCATTCGGTAGGATCTTTTGTTGATTCGCCATTCTCAATTGAATAGGATACCATTGCGATGCGAGCTTGCCCATGTGCTCCCATGTCTGTTTTGGCAGAACGTTCGCTTCCGATCCTAGATCCAAAATCACTTGATCCAATTCATATTCCCTAATTTTCATAGTCAATCTCATCTCCCTTCCTATTCACGTTGTGTGCTTTCCGAGCTTCCAGACTACGCGTGGTTCCCCTGATCCAGCACATCTAGTGATGAGCTCTTGCAGTCCCTTCACAACCTTGTTGTCATGCAGCAACTTCATGCATGTCTCCAGAAAGGTAGTAAGCATTGATGGGTCCATCTCTGGTTCTAGTTTGTCCTTACTACCTAAAGTGGAGGCCTCCGTGAAGCTCTTCTTAGCTTCCATGAATGTCTCCTTTGCGTGCTCCAAATTAGACTCTGGTTCCTTTGTTGGAGCCTTGCGAACCTAGGCACTTTCTTCTGGCAACTTACCCTTGTCATCTCCTATCATGATACCACTTCAGAGCATGATGTTTACATTCAAGTCCTCCTTGCGCAGCTCAGACCTCATCATTTGCAGGTTCTAAGTAAGGGGAGGCTGGAGTATTCCTTTATCATGCAACCTTGCTATCAGTGTGGGGCAGTCTTCTGTCTCGTGATTAAACTGGGTACAATATAAGCATGATGCTCTCATCAGAATTGTACAATTGTGGGTATAATGCCCTGGCCCTCTGCAATTGTAACAAATCAGCTTTCTGTGACCCCTTCCTGGTCCCATTCCACCTCGAACTTGACCACACCCCTGAAATCCAGTGCCTTCCATCCCTGCATTTTGATCGAGGGCTCATGTCTCGGTTTGAACTGTGTAGGTAGGAGTCTGATCCATCATCAGTTCATAACTTCTACAGGTGTGCTCATCATGGCCTACCGACCTGCAGAAATTACAGAACAATTGTTGGGATGTCTGTATATACTTCTGTAATAGGTGGCAATTATCTATAGCATGATTCCCTCCTATCTGAAAAATTGCACACCATAATGCAGGCACTGCACTTGGTCCCTCTTGTGCCTCTGGTCTCAATGGCATTGGTCCTCCTCCCGCCAGGTAGTTCATGAAGACTGGACAATGGTCCTTGTCATGTCCCTGGCCTTTGCATTTTATGCACCATACTTCCTCGTATGCTTCTGGGCAAGCTGTCCTATCTTGTTTCAAGATCTGCATTTCAAGACACAAATTTTTCAATTACGCGTGGATCTGTTGCACTCCCAAGCTAGGATCTTGTATTGGGGTCTCATGCAGTCTCATTGCAATCTCCAAGGCTTCGGCTTGAGTAGATAGCTTCTGCTATGATAGCGCGGTCCTTAGATGCGGCGTTAGTGATGCTACAAACCATGCACGGTGTTGTCCATCTATCAAGGTCATGTTGGCTTCGCGAATCATACTCTTCAGTCTCTGATCCAGCTCCCAGGGGGTCTCGCCTGGAAGCATCGTGATTTCCTTAAACCCAATAATCGACTGTGTCTTTGATTTTGGCCTGCTAAATTCCCTGTTCAACGCAGCCTGGATATCTGCGATCCCCATATTTGGATGGTCATTAGAATGCTTAATGTACCATGTCAGTGTGTGATCCTGCAATGCGCTTACCAATGTTGCCTTTTCTATATTGTCATCTGTGACTCCTTGCGCTTCCCGTACGGCCTTTACCACGAACCAAAATTGGTCCAAATCTTCGTTCCCTACTCCTTTAAACATCGACAACTTTATTGTGCTCGCCATATTAAACTCTGGTGGTGGCGGAGGTGGTATGGACGAAGATGGGGGTGAATATGCTAAAACTGGTGGTGGTGAAGGTGGAGGTGGTATGCGCATAATTCACTGTCTTGTCAGACTGATCGCACTTCTGGGTGAAACTTTCACGAGCTCTTCCTCACTCTCCCACAGAGGTGAAATCAAGGGACTAGTCTCTAATTCTTCACTACTTCTGTTTCTATAGATCCTCCCACTTCGCGTTGCCCCAAGCCTCAACTTATTCGTATAACCCATTTTTGACACAGTAGCATTTTAATCCAAGTGTTTAAAGATTTAATGTACTTACCTCGCAGTCCTTTGAGGAAGCGTCCTTCCATCTCGCTATAGCTAACTGTCATGTATACCCCGAATTTAGTGATAAACCCTCCTATAATTCGATTGAGCCAATGGTCCATAGCGCACGCGATCTTATCTTCTGATGTTTGTTGTCTGCGCACCAACTCTAGAGCCCACACAATCGGTTTGTCGAGCCTACACCTTCCTTGATTTCCTACTAGCTTCGTGATCCACTCATACAATTCACAGGGGAAGGATGCAAAGAAAATTTCATGGATTTCTGTATATAAGTAGCACTCTAACCATTGTTCCTTTGATACTCGTGGATTCCTATTTTCTTGCACCATGAACTCATGAATCTTTCTGTACAACCACCCTTCAATTTCTTTCTTTGTTGGATTCCAATGACATGACATCAGACATCCCTTATGTAGATCCCGGTCCCAGCAACAAAACCATTTTTTGGCTTATTAGGCTTGACCCAGGTTCAGAGTTGATTTAGCCAAACAAATCTCAGTACTACTGGCCCTTTCGACAACAGTCTACGGAGTGCGGACTAAGGTCTCACCCGAGGTAGTATGGGAGGGTACTAGAACCAAGTTTCCGCACCCTAGAGATGTCTGATGGTTTCAAGTGGTCCACGGTTTGACCCTGCACACACGTTGCTATGCACACTTATTTGTACTGAGTAGCCTGAGATGCTACCTTCGCGTATCCCTACTCGGGGGCCAAATGTTATTATTACTCAAGTTCTTACTAATGTTCCACCGTTAGTTGATTAACTTAGCTTATTTGCATGTGTAAAGTATACTTAGCAACATAAATCATTCATACAAGTGTGCGCAGTAAATAAACAGTATATTTGCAATTGATATCATACCTGTAATAACTCAAGAACATATATACAGAATTTGGATAAAACTTCTCTTTATTATTCTCTTCTTCGGTTATAGACTCGACTCTACCCTGCGTACTCAGCTACAAGGGTCCACGCACTTAGTTGCGGAAAAATAGACCTATGGGCACTCAGTTGCAGAGCCTTCTCCTATTCTATGACCCAAGATCCACTTAGACTCTTCCTCTATGCTTTTACTTCTCTCTCCAACTCTAACCATCTTTTACACTTATAGACTTGCTCTATTTATACAATCCCATGGTCCTCGGACCATGGGTAGGCTGACATTACATTACAAACTAAGGCGGACAACCCTATGACTCTACCACACTTCTGCGCTCGCAATTCGCGGGGATTTACAACATTATTCGGTCAAAACATGGACTTTTAGCCCCAAAACATGCCTTCGTGGGATTCCATGCCCAACATTTTTCAAATACTCTTATCAGATGCATCAAATGTTCTTCATCAGTTTTAGAATATACAATTATGTCGTCTAGATATATCACAATAAATCTTCCAATTTCATTAGCAAAAGCAATATCCATTGCTCTTTGAAATGTGTCTCGAGCATTCATTAATCCAAAAGGCATCTTCACATACATGAATGTACCCCATGGAGCAGTAAAGATTGTTTTATATTGATCCTCTGGATGGACTAAAACCTGATTATAACTTGAGAAACCATCTAATAAAGAAATGCTAGAAGATCCAACTACCTTTTACAGAATATGATCTATTTTAGGTAAATGGTGGTTGTCCTTTAAGGAGACTTTATTAAGGTTCCTGAAATCTATGCACAATCTAATTTCACCTTCTTTCTTTTTAGTTGGCACAATATTAGAAAACCATTTAGAGTAACTAAGAGGAACTATGATTTTAGAGTCATGCATTCTTTTAATTTCCTTCTCAATTATAGGCATCAGAATAGGATTTATTCTGTGAAGTTTTTGTTTAAATGGTCTCTGATCCTCCTTAAGTGGAATTTTGTGTTGTATAATTTTGTATCATATGTTTTAAGATCTTCATAGCTCCAGGCAAAAAAATCATTACATTCATTGAATAAATCAATGTACTTTTGTTTTTCATGAGCTGGGATTAATTTAGACAGTTTTATGATTTTGGGGTCTTTTTCAGTACCTAAATTACATTCTTCAACTGTTGTTCCTGTGGGCTCAATCTCAGGCTGTTTGGCCACATCATTGAAATCAAATAATTCTTCTAATGGAGCTAGACCTCTAGGAAAAACATTATCTTTGAGTTGGAGTGTTTCAAATTCTTCCTTTTTAGGGTCTATCTCAAGCAATTCTAGTTTATTTACAACTTTAACTATGGGTGCATTTACATCTGAATTATCTAATTTCCTTTCTAGATTAGAATGTACAACAATTTGTGTATCTACTTCAAATTCCAAATCAATACTATAATCTTGAAATTCATCTTTGGATTGTAGAAAACTTTCTATCTGTTTATCATTTCCAAAAACCTGCCAATACCTCATGTTATCTGCTAGAGCTGGTTGATGTTCCAACTCTAGTACATATTCTTGACTAGGATAAGGCAGTTTAGAGGAGCTAGCTGAAAAAGACGTGTTATTTGGAATGATATTTTTCTTTCTAGGAAGTGTAGAAATGGCATATTTAAGAAAAATTTATAGAAAATCAAGCACAAAATTTATGTATGCTCTCATCCTAGGGTGTTTGGCTGAATACTCTCCTTTAATTTGTTTTATAATTAATTCAACATTCCCTTGAATGGAGATTCTTTTGGCACCTAATTTTTTCAACAACTGCAATCCTAAAATAAGGGCTTCATACTCTGCTATGTTATTGGTACATTGGAAAGTAAGCCTGTATGAGTGACCCTCAGCATGATTGGTTCCTATGTTTACCACCCATATTCCTGCTCTAGAACGTCTTTGCTACAAGAGCCATTAAAACTCATGTTCCAAAGCAGCTCAGGAGGAGTATTTAGTTATGTTATTTGTGTTTGGGTTGGGTCTATTTTAGAAATTTCAGTTTCAAAATTGATCACTTGAGTGTTGATATCTCCATCATTGTAAAGAATGAAAGAATCCAAATCTGAGTGAATAGAATAAAGAGGATAGTTGCGAGGTTTCTCTTGACTACTCACCATGAATTTCATCAAGGTTTCCCTATATAATCTTCTTGCTGCCCAAAAACTGGTATGATAGCAAAGGTCATATCCATCTGTATGGTTCCTTGTACTTTTATGCCCCATGATCGTGACAACAACATGCCATACATAGGGGGAATATCTGTAACCACTATATCCATTACGAGACTTTTGGCTGGGATTTGTCCTAAAGTAACACACAAGTCTTTGATGATACCTAGACATCTTACTTTATTGGAATCAAAGGAGTATAAATCTTTATAAGACCTGGTAATATCAAGTCCTAATCTCTCCATAGAAACTTTGGGCACTAAGTTGTGGGAAGCTCCTAAATCTAACATAGCATTATGGAGGATTTTATCAAGAATATTTAGGCTAACAAAGAATGGAGGAACACCCCCTTCCTGTGGTTTACCTTCAACTTTCGGTCCAAACAAGGGCTCAGGATGGTCATCATTCAGATTTATAGAGTCCGTGTTTGCCCCTATGTTTAAAGCTTTCATTACTTGGGGTTTGTACATGTTTTTATTCATTAACTCTGTGAGAGGAATAAGGATTTTCAATTTTGCTAATTCATTCTCAATGTTGAACGATGCTTGAATATTAATGAAGTTGGGAAGTTTAGATTGATTTGTGATTTGTTTTGTTATATGATATTTTTGTCGGCTAGTGGTTGGGATATCTGTCTGAGTAGTTTTAGGAACACTGTCAACTATCTTCTTGACATGAATTTCTACTTTCTTCTTACCAGAATTATGCACAATCTTCATAGGAAGACTGTATGTGGTTTTCCTTGGTTCAAGTTCAGATGATTTTTTAGGAGGATTATCAGATTTTTTGGTGTTGAGAGTTTCTGAATTCTTTCTTCTCCTAAGGTTATACTACCTATGGACTTACATTATGGCATTTTTAAACCCTTGTTTATATTCATCTGATTCTTCAAAATCTAGTTCGGTTTGAGCTAGGAGAAAAATTTCTTGCTCTTCTTGAGTGAGGAAAATTGTTTCATCATAGTTTATCCCCATCATATTTATTTGATTTTCCTCCAAATCTTCAATAATATTTCCCTCGTCATTAGTGTAATTTTCCTAAAAAGGAAGCTGAACATGTTGGTTAGGACCCTTTTGCTCTCTTTGTTTGATTTGGGGAAATTTTCTTCTAAAGTTTTTCTTTCTATTTTGACGAGAATTTTGGTTTTCACTCACTTGAGTTTGGTCATTTAGGTTTACTATTTTCATCGTTTGATTCACTACTCTCACTAGGTTATCAATTTTATGATCAACAATAGAAGTGGAAGGCTCTTCTTTTATGGTAACCCTTTGTTCAGATTTTAGTTTGGCCTTCTTGGCTAAGATGTTAGCTTGCATTTCTTCCAAAGTTGTCGAGTATTTCTCTCTAAGTTGATATTCCATGTCTACAACAAAACCATGAGGAAAATCAATTAAATCTAGGCCAGGTGAGGGCTTGATGTCTTGTGGAATGGCATTGTAAATAGTATTAAACCATTTACAGTATTCTTCCACACTTTCATTTGGTTTTCTTTTTAGTCTTTTATATTCATTTAGGAGTTGAAGTAAATTTTTCTTGATCTCCCATCTAGCTAAGAAAGTTTGATGGAATGCATCAAGGTTATCTATACTTCCTACAGGCAAACTTCTAAACCATTTCTTGACATCACCTCCTAAACTTTGAGCAAACAATCTCATTTTACATTGACTTCATCTAATTCTTGAAGGTCAAACACATCATTCATTTTTTCCACATGCTGCTGAGAAGTATGAGAACCAATGCTATCAAAGGTCACAATTTTAGATTGGTAATATCCAGACATAGCATTTAGCTGGCCTAGTAGCATCGAAGGTGCATACCTACCTTCCATAACTGGCCTGGAAGATGGACCTGATGTAGTTGTAGCCGTCATAACTACAGGGATAGTAGGAATAACAATTTGAGATATCACATGTGAGGAAGTTAAGACTATGGAATGAGTAGGAATGGGAGGTTGTTGATGAAAACACTGAGAAGATTGGGTAGACAAAGAGGCTGCCACAATTGTTAAAGCAGAAAAATCAATAGATTTTTGAATATAAGCTTCTTCAAAAGCTTGGTCCAAAACTAAAACTAGACCTTGTAATTTGTGAAATTGTTGCAAGGATTCAAGATCAGGATCTATTTCAAGAAGTTGGGTTTGGGGTATGTATGGATGCAGTAGGGCTTTATCAATGACAGTCTGATCTACAAAAGCCTCAGATTTTGAACTAGATAAACTATGCTAGAAAGGCAAATCAAACTCTATACCTTTAATAGTTTCAAATTTCTCTGGAAGAGATTTAGACCTTAACAAAGGACTATTCTCTAGAAGAGAATTGAATCTAGACAAAGGACTATTACTACATTGACTCTATGTAAGACTTCTCTTTCTCACCATTTTTTCTGGATTATCTACAAATTCAGTAGGGTTGGGATCAGGGTGAGCTCTAGCGAAAATTATTTTGGGAGCTAGGTCTATCAAAAATCATCATACAAATAAAAATCAAATCAATGACACTCTAAAATATATACAAAATACAACCTTAGATCATGTATTTCATAATGATATATAAGTTTTGATTTATAGAAATACTGATTAAATACCATGGAATAATGATTTTTAAATCTAAAGAATTTTCTTCCCCAGTATGGTCGTCTCTATGTTGTTGTTCTGTATTTTTTAGGTTGAGGGAGTAAACACATAGGACAACATCACAACCACTTTGGAAGATAGGATCTAGCTCTGCGAGCTTCAGAGAGGGATCTCCCTATTTAATTTAGCTTTGTTTTATGTGAATTTTAGGTTAGTTATGATTCTAATGAGTGTTTTGTTTGAAAGGTTTGGTTGATTTAGGTGTTATAATTCCATTGGGCCATGGAGTCTATATATTAAACTGTATTTTGCATCAATTTTTTAGAGTTCTCAGAAGGCAAGCTAGGTTGCACTATCTGTATTTTTTTAGAATTTAAATGAAATTGTGGAATAGTAGAAGTGTAAGGTTCTATAGAAACCAAGGAGGAATTAAGAATTCCTTGATCTGACTTCATTGGAAAACATTAAAATTATAAACAACCAACATAGGGTGCTCTAAATAACAAATCCTATTTATCATAGTTTCTGTTGAATAATTCAGATTTTTTAGAGAAACAGAGAAAGAAAAAACAATGTTCAAACACTTAAACAGAAGAGACACATCACCATTTGGTACACCACATGAATCTTGTAAAATTTCCTTGTATTATTGATGCTCCAGTACTTGGAAAAATACAATATGCAGAAGAAATTACATTTGGAAATAAACCCTTAATACTTCAAACAATGAAGTATTTATATTGAAAATTACAAAAATCCTTTACCAAATCGTTGTCAAACCGACAGTTTAGTATTAGCCTAATTGCAAACAATATGATCTAGTCCTAGTAGATAAATAGCTAACATATGTAGCTAAAATGAAAGGTGGCCCCGTTTTGATGGTTTTGGTTGCTGAGTCAACCTAAAAATGTGTTGCATTGTTGAACTGATTGTCATGCTGGATGTTGCGCTGACAATTGTTTTACTGTTTCTGAATTATCATTCAATCTAGTAAATCAACCAATTTTTCCCATCTCTTTTCATCTGGTATGGTAAATTTTGTTACCATGAGGTAAATTTCATCTACCTATGTGTATTTCAAAAAAGTTGGCTTCTCAGTAAAAATGTTTTTTACTTCATTCTCTACATAGAAGTCATTTGACATCATTTCCAAAAATGCCTTTTCTATCATACTGCCCTTAATCCCACTGAACTTTATACTACTCTTTGCCATTTCTTTCATCTTCAGGACATAGTCTTCCTGAGTGATTAATTTTTCATTTATTACATAAATGCTTGGTAGTCCTTTTTCGATCAAAGCTTCAATTCTGTTAGTAAACATGTTTACTTACAGATCCAAGATATCACACCTTTCTTCCAACTGATCAATTAGATTTCTCTTTGTCAAGACTTTCTTGACTTCCTGAATGGTGGCAGTTCTATCATTGATCCCTACTTCTTCAATCTCATACCTGAACTTAGATTTCAAGAACCTAATTACTTTAGAGGCATCTGTGGGCATTTCTCCCAACTTCTCTCTTCCCTACACAATAGTTTCTGTATCCTTTTCTATCAGCTCTTTCTACTCAAATATGATTTGGATAGAGGGAAAAATCTCATTCAAAGAGTATAGTATATTCATCCAAATGGTTTCCTTAGCTTGGGACAAGGTCTAACCAATTGAAGTGTCTCTCTTTACCTTTTTCAACTTTTCCAACAATTTCTGGGATTTCTGCATTTTAGTAACCTGAGCAGCTTCAACTTTGGCCTTTTGTACTTCTAAAGATTTGAGTTGGCCTTGAAAAGTCTCAATCTTCTTTGACTGGAGTGACATGTTCTCAAGTGCCTTTGTTACTTTTTCAACACTCATAGTCTGAGTTGAAGAAGTGGTTGCAGTGGTTGCCCCTATTGCTAGAAGCTGAGAAATAGGTATAGTATCCAAGGGGATAATGGACATCTTCTGACTCTCTTTTTTCTCCTTTATCATTTTCTCCATCTTTGGCTCCACCTCCCTAATTTGTATATTCTGCTCTATTATCAACTTCATCATATCTGCCTTCCGTGCTTCATTTTCTTCAATGTCCTTGGTTAATGGGTCCACTGTGGCTGGCATCTTGAGCTGCTTTCTCAAGGCTATAGTGCCTAGGTTCTTTTTTTTAATAATCTCCTCAGCAACATTGACATCTTTAGGGTCATACCCTATCTTTACCACCAAGTCTTCCAAAGACTTGATCCTATTATCCTTTGCCAAGGAGGATCCCTTCTCCATTTTTAGCTGAGACTGGACATTTTCAAATGAAGCCTACAATTTAGATAGAGACATAGCAATGTTAGTCAATGTGGAGGATATCATTTCACTAGTTTGCGTGTGCATCTCCATTTGACCAATGGGATGTATGTCCTTACTACTGAGCTAAAAAATAGTGCTCTTGTAGTCTACTACTAATTTTCGTTGTGGGATTTGGGCCTCAAGGAAGGCCATCTTCATTTTCCCATGCTCTATGTCAAAGACCGACAACAACATACTCTTTGAGTTGGAGGTCTACTTCCAAAATTGGTTATAGATGCTATTTTTTAAAATATCATTTCCTGAGCTTAATTTCCTTGTGTCTATCAAAAATTGTCTTCTCCTTTTCTGTTTGGACATTCTGCAATTCTAGCTCAGTTTCCTTGTGACACTGTGAAGATGAAGGTCCAGTAAGAGATGTTGTGAATTTGCTAGTTGCAGGTGGTGAATCAGTGATTATGATGGTAGCCTACTCCTCAGTTTCTTTCTCCAATTCTACTCTAGGAGTTAACTTTGTTCTCTTCATGTAGCTGATCTTGAACTCTTTGGATTCACTCCCAGTTGTTGATGAAGATCCTTCCTCTCTCTGTCTTTTTCTTGATTTTTCCTAAGGAATGGGAGTCTACAAGCTGGAAGTAGAAAAGATATGTTCTTCAACTTCCTTCAAGGTGTTTTCTGTCCTCTCCAGCTGATTAGCATACTGCTCTATTTCAGTCCTTGAAGTATGAATGTAAGGAGTTCTTTTATTCTCCACTGTGAGCTTTGAAATAATGCCATAGGGGTCATAAGACCATGTAAAGCTCATAATGAACTTTACTTCTTTAAGAACTCTATCTTCTTCTTCACCTGTTGTCCTTGTGTGTTATGAAACTAGCTCAAGAAAAGATAGAAAAGATAGATCAACGCCTTAGAATTCAGCCTCTTCGAGGGGGCAACCTCCTTTACATTACATAAATGAACAATTCTTGGATGATACAAATGAAAAGACCTCCTTTCTATATATAGGAGTCTAAGGGGTCATAATATAATCAGAGCCGACATAACAATAATAATGTAAGGGCACAATAATAACAATAGTGGGCTTCTATGGGGCACAATAGTAACAATATGGGCACTAGATGGGTACATCAATATAATAAGGGGGTTGTACTAATAACAATAAGGGGTTACACTAGTAGTATAGGGGCCTAACATGCCCCTCTCCTTCAAAAAGTGTTGTCCTCAACGCTTGAGTAGTTATTGATGCTTCTGTATAAAATTCTCGTCCTCCCATGTGGAATCTTCAGTGGGTAAGTTATTCCACTTGATGAGATACTCTGAAATTGATCGATTTTGTAGCTGTCAGGTTCTTGTTTCTGTGACTGCTCCAGGTTCCAATATGATTTTTCCTTCCTCTTCAATTTCTGGCAATATTGTTTGAATTGGGATCTTTTGCAACTTTTGAATAAGTGGCCATACTTCTTCGTCCTTCTTCCATTCATCCCTTGCTTCATTTATCCAATCTGGTTGGATAATATAAATGGTGCACAACAATGCTTCCACATCCTCATCCTTCCTTGAGAGTGCATCTACCACCACATTTTTCTTCCCTTTTTTCTAGATGATTTCAAAGTCATAACCCAACATATTTGTGACCCAATTTTGTTGCTCTTTAGAGGATAATCTTTGTTCTAAAAAGTATTTAAGGCTATCATGATCCGTTTTTACTTTGAAGTGTCTTCCCATTAGGTAGGGTTGCCATTTCTTAAGTTCATGGAGTATTGCCAACATTTCCTTCTCATAAATAGCTTTGTGTAAAAACTTTCCCTTGATTGGACGACTTTCAAAAGCAATGGGTCTTTCATCTTGCATTAAAACAACACCAATTCCATTTCCTGAAGCATCACATTCCACAATAAAGGTTTTTGTGAAGTCTGGTGTAGCTAAGACCGGTGCTTGGCACATTGCCTCTTTAAGATGCTTGAAGGCCTTTGTTGCTTCTGGAGTCCATGAAAATGCATCTTTCTTCAATAATGTTGTTAGAGGTGCTGCTATTCTCCCATAATTCTTAACAAACTTGCGATAATACCGTGTCAACCCGAGAAATCCTCGCAGATGCTTTATGGATGTGGGGATTTTCCATTCCTTAATGGCTTTAATTTTGCTAGGGTCTACCTTAACTCCTTCATGAGATACAATATGACCCAGATATTCCACCTCTTGTACTCCAAAGAAACATTTGGATCTTTTTGCATATAATTATTTCTCCTCCAATAGTTGTAGCACCCTGTCAACATGTTCAACATGATCCTTCCAAGACTTGCTGTAGATTAGTATATCATCAAAAAATACTAACACAAATTTTCTAAGGAATGGTTTGAAAATGGAATTCATCAAACCTTGAAATGTTGAAGGTGCATTGGTAAGGCCAAAAGGCATGACCAAAAATTCATAATGACCCAAATGAGTTCTAAATGTTGTTTTCAAAATTTCTTCAGTCTTCATTTTGATTTGATGATATCCTAAATGAAGATCAAACTTGGTGAAGTAAATTGATCCATGCAATTCACCCAGTAATTCATCAATGACAGGAATGGGAAACTTATCTTTAATAGTGAGCTTATTGAGCTCCCTATAATTCGGAAATATGCACCATGATCCATCCTTCTTATGCACCAATACTACTGGGGAAGAGAAAGAACTTTGACTCGGTTGAATTATACCAGCCTTTAGCATTTCTGCAACCATACATTCAATTTCACTCTTTTGGGCATAGGGGTATCTGTACGGCCTAATGTTTGGAGGAACACTTCCTGGAATCAGATGAATAGCATGATCATGATCACGAATAGGTGGGAGACCTTTGGGAGTCTCAAATACCTTGGAATGATTTTCCAAGACTTTTTGGAGATCTGGAGAAATAGATGATTCCAATGTGGAAACATCTAGCAAACATAATTGTGCAATTACACCTCTTTGTTCCTTTTTTAGAAGCGTTGTCATACCGTTAGAGCTTATTATCTTTCCCGTTTTCCCTGCAATACCCCTTAATTCAACTTCCTTTCCTTCCACAGAAAATTTCATGAAAAGTTCTTGAAAATTAAAAGCTATTGTACCCAAGGATTGTAGCCATTGGATTCCTAGTACAACATCAGCACCTCCCATTGGAATGGAAAGCAATGGGCTAGTCAATACATATTCTCCCATGGGTAGCTTGATATTATGGCACTTTCCAGAGCAATTTATTGTTCCTCCATTTGCAACCATCACTTGACACTCTGGTGCTGGATATAAGAAGCAATTCAATTCTTTTGCTACCTTACAATGAACAAAATTGTGGGTACTTCCTGAATCAATCAACACTATTACTTTTTTCTTCTTGATTTGTCCTTCTATCTTGATGGTTTGAGGAGTGGTAATTCCTGCCAATGAATTACAAGATATGGTTAGATTAATTTCTTCTTTATCTAGGCTTTGTTCCTAAAGTATATCCTCTTCTTTTCACCTTTCTTGCTCCTCTTCTTCTTCCTCTTCACAATCTATGTAGAATAATTTCTTCTCAGCACACTTATTACCTTTAGTGTATTTGATATCACAACTTTTACAAAGCCCTTTTGCTCTTTTTTCTTCCAATTGTTGTGGTGTCAACCTTATAGGTTGTTGAAGACTAGGGGCAACAACACTTCCATCTTTGTAGTTGTGAGTGGTATGCTTCCTAGTTGCCATAATTTTGCTTTCCATTTTTCTTGCTAACCTGAATGCCTTCTCTAATGAATCAGGTTCCCAAAGGCGAACATCATGTTGGATATTATCCTTTAAAGTCCCTATGAACACATCAATCCTATGCTCCTCTGGAATTTTTTTTACCCTTATGTTCAATTTTTGGAACTCCTCAATGTGCTCCATTATTGAACCCTTTTGTTTGAGACTTATCAATTGGCTAAAAAAAGTGTTGCTTTTTGTATCCTCATAATGTGCTGTCAATTCTTTCGTAAAAATTTCCCAAGTGATAATTTGTTTACGAGAGTGAAGCCATTGATACCATACAAACTTTTTTGGTTGCAAATATAAAGTTGCAATAGGTACCTTTTGTGTGTTTTTCACATTATTGAGATCGAAAAATTGCTCCATCTGTAATATCCATGTTGCGGGATCCTTGCCATCAAACTTCCTCATATCAATTTTTGGAATATGGTGGGTCTTCGATCCAACACTAGAGTCTATGGAATCATGATTAACATTTCTTTTATTCTCATCATGAGTTTCCTTTACTACCCTTTCACTATTAGTGACCATTTCTTGTAGCAACTTATTCATATTTATCTTCAATTCTTCCATCTTATCATCCATGCCATCAATTTTAGCGTCCATGCCATTCATCTTAGCTTCCATGCCATCCATCTTAGCTTCTACGCCTTTATTTAAACAATCCATCTTAGCTTCTACACCTTTCTTTAAACCATCCATCTTAGCTTCTACATCTTTCCTTAAACCATCCATCTTAGATTCTGTTGCTTTTTGTGCAAGTGACACTTGTTGCACTTGGTCTCGTAATTTTGATATATCATGTTGCATTTCTTCCTCTTATTCATGAGTCATGCTAGAGCTTTCAGGTTTCTTACCAGGTGTTTGCATTTTCTTTCCTTGGGGCATCAATTATCAATTGAAACTAATTTTTCAAACCAAGCTTATGCAAAAATTAAAAAAAAACTACACACCTTTTTTCACTTTGTAGAAGCTTGATATTGAATCCGATGTATCTCTGCAATTTCGGATCATCCAATTCTAAAATTGTGACCTATAGTAGCCCTCTGTGTCCTCTTTCCAATGCCACCAGTCTGATCCAAATTGGATTCTCCAAGGAATAGTTACGCACAATCTCCCAAGATGACCTGATTATAGACTAGTTCAGTAGAGCGAACTTGTACGGCGTGCCATGAGTCACTGTTTCGACCTTTGGCTCTGAGAAATATATAAAAAAAACTACAGTCTGTCCTCTTTCTGTACCTTCTTATGAAATTTCAATCCGATGCATAGAGAGAAAGTTATGACGATTTTCCCCAGGTCACCTGTTTGGAATGTAATTCAGGAGTCTGCAAAAAGAACAACTTCCTCAGATCATATCTCCGCAAATATAGCGCGAAAAGCTCTGAAATTTGGACCCGAGATTTAGTGTGATTTCTTCTCAAATGGGTTTTTTTTTAGCTTCTGAAACGTCGCAGAAAAAAAGTTATAGCAAAAATGCCACGATGACCTGTTTGGAGCAGTGAAACCCTAGAATCTAAAGCTCTGATACCAAATGTTATGAAACCAGCTCAAGAAAAGATAGAAAAGATAGATCAACGCCTTAGAATTCAGCCTCTTCGAGGGGGAAACCTCCTTTACATTACATAAATGAAAAATTCTTGGATGATACAATTGAAAAGACCTCCTTTCTATACATAGGAGTCTAAGGGGTCATAATATAATCATATCCGACATAACAATAATAATGTAAGGGCACAATAATAACAATAGTGGGCTTCTATGGGGCACAATAGTAACAATATGGGCACTAGATGGGTACATCAATATAATAAGGGGGTTGTACTAATAACAATAAGGGGTTACACTAGTAGTATAGGGGCCTAACATTGTGTTACACATACATGGGCTCACCTGTGCCTTTATTCTGAACCATGACTTCTTCTTGGCCATTATAAACTGGACGCCATTGGAATTCAGAATCTGTCTAATATACTCCAGAGAAAAAATCCTCATTGGGAGGTATTTGGGGAGTTTGTAGGGTGCCAATTCACAATCATACACCATGATTTCTGTATAATTTTGGTATAAATATCAATCCCCAGTCTTTTTTTGATCTGTTAGGTGCAAAATTCTCTTGATTTCTTATCTGATTCTGGGTTGAACTACACTATTCAGAATGTTCATGGCTAGGTGAACAAAATCTTCAATGAAATTCTTATAAGAAAACTCGTTCTGTTATTTCATGACCAATGAGGTCCAAAAATATCATTGGCTGCTAATTTCCTGCATCATCAAGCTTTTTCAACGCAAAACAAAATTTGTCTACTTGATAGTAGAGGAACATATAAATTAAAATAGAGGTGTAATTGAACTCGTGTTCTGTGGGAAATTTTATTAATTTCTCATGAATACTGTCAGCCAAGAATTGACTGAAATTGAATAGCAAGGAAGGCTTGCTCTCTGTGGAAAATAGGGAGAGGAATCCTAAAATGGGCTCATCTACTCACTAATCAGAATAATAATGGGAGATCATGGATAGAATTTGTCTGGCCTGATCAGGGAAGATGGAGGAAGGATACGGAGGATTCTTTTTGGGCAATTGGGAATTCTCAGGAAAGAAAAATCTCAAAGATTCTAGCTCTGGTAGCGAAATCTAGCTTTTGATAAAGCTAGGTGAGGGTTTCTATGGAGAAAGAAGCAGTATTTTCGACAGTGGGAGCGAGCATCATTTGGTCAATGGACTCGGAAGTAATTGTGAAGAGAATGTCACCTGTAGGGGCGATAATACCTCTTTAGGTAGGGACATAGCAAGCTTGACACCTTTTGGTAAACTTTGGGGCTTGGAATGTCAAGGGGAAAATGTAATGGGGGAGGTTGGACTCCTAGAGCCCAATTTCATCGGTCTTATCTGCATGTTTAGCTTCTAACCAACAATATAATTCTGGAAAATCATAGTCACATTGGGCTTCATTAATCATGTAATCCCTATCAACTAAAGGTATATGATCTAAATCTATGGAAGGGGGAATCAAAGGTTGAACATGCTTATCTTGAGTCTTAGTCTTTGGAGGCATGACTGTAACAATCGGAAAAACACGAGGAATGGAGTGAAAGACAAGAAGAAATTAATCAGAGGAGCTTATCGAGCAACAGTTTGGATAATGAAATGTGAGGCGAAACAAACATGGAACTGTCAAGTTTTATGTCATAGTCTGGTTGCGAAATAGCTCTGAGAGTGGTCGTTGTGCAGAGTTGTAAGTTTATAGAGAAACATGAGTGAAAAGGGAGGAGGGCGATAGGTTCAAAAGCTTTTAAATGTCGATAAAGTTCCGTTGATAATGGCGCGGGACCATTAGTTTTCTCACGGTTACCCAGGAGAATCAAATAAATGTCGAATGGTTATTTGTCGAGAGGGCATTCAATAGGGAAGTGGTTATGCAATGTGGTGGGAGGAGAGTGGTGGCGGAGTCGTGGTGGGGCGCGGTAGAGTGGGTGGGGGAAAGGTGGTTTTCGGAGGGGGTAGCAGTAGGCAGTATGTGGTTTTGGTGAGGGGGTGTGCAAAAACACAAGAAGGTGACATGTAGGGGATGGGGCCCAGCGGGAGAAATAAATTTCTGAATACCCCCCCCCCCGACGGTAAACACATGATGGAGAGGGGGTCCGAAGGCGAATGAGGGTCATGGATGAGGAGTGGGAGTGGATCACAAGGCTTTCAAACTACTGCACTTTAACCATAATACAACAAACAAGCTTTGTTTCCATGTTCCTTTTACCTTTTTCCATGTTAGACTTAGGATAAAGGATAAATAATGAAATATATGAAAGTACTTTATCCCATGGCGCATATTTGGCCTTTTTTTCATATTATTAAACTTAGGATTAAAATCACATATGAATGCATTTGCAGAATCATCTAATCTACCTACCCTTAGCTAGACTAGCATTTTTGTTTTTCAAGAGGGTGCACTTAGACTAGCAACCCACTTTATTTTCTTTTATTACAGAATGAAAAACAATCTAACCTATCCCTTATTTCTCCTATTGATTCATATTAAATATTTGAATCAATGTCATTTTCTACCTAACTACTGATTTACCCAGATTAAACTGTTGGGAAAATCTTATTCTCTAATCTAATTTATAGAAATTGAAAGGAGTTTAATCATGATTACACTTTATGATTAAACTAAAATCTAGTGACTGTGGCACTTTGAACAAGCTGCACACAACCTTTATTTAACAATAATGAAGAAAACTATCTATGAGTAGTGGAATTTGGACTTGCAACACCTTTAGTATTATTCCTTTCTTTGATTTTTATTTCTTTTGGTGGGGCTAAATCTTTTCTTTCTTTTTTCAATATTTTTGTTGTTCTCTTTTTTCTTATTTATACCCTCTTTTCATTTTCTAATTATTTTTCCTTTTATTTGGAAATCATTGGAAGATTGACAAGTATTTACAAAATAATATTCCCGAGATACAATACTCAATTACCTTGAGATGCTATAAATTATATGACCCTAACACAAATCATAGGGAACAAATATCTTAAGATTAGGGTTACTAAATACTAGGGTTTTCTTCAAATATAAACCCATAACTTCAACCCTGCTACATCTTATGATGGATCCTTAAAAACAAATTATTATACATATCTCATGATAGACCCTTACAAACAAAATTATTATACATACCTCATGGACACCTACTTTTAGTGCTTATTATTTTGGTTGTCGTGATTCTTTGCAACGGTACTCTACATTTCATTGATCATTTTCCATCTTTGTGACCTTATTTTAATGAGTTGTTAGAGATATTTCCATTCTTCTAATGGGACTTGCTTCTTCATGTGTTCCTTCAACTTATAGTATGATTTATTATTAACCTTCATTTCCACAACATATCAACATGGATATTTTTTTTCCTGTTTAGTTCCATCCCCTTTTTAGAATGAATAAATGAGTATTAGTCTTCTTGAAAGACTGATTGAGTTATGGAGAACAAGAATGATTGATGCCTTAGCCATGATTTGTATATATATATATATATATATATATATATATATATATATAGATATATACTTACCTAAAGATAGTCTGAATCATATTCCTCACTTGGCCTGTTCTACCCTTCATTGATTTCATATTTTCTTGTGTGTGATTGATGCCCTAACAAATTAGGACAAGATCTCTTTTTATAGACTTAATGTCACTGCCTTTTGAGCTAACTTGTTCCTGTCCTGAGGCCGAATTGTTCTTAAAATTTTGACTTGGTCCTGGAGGGCTATTTGACTCTATTTGACTCAAACAAAAATATTATATGCAATATGTAACATGCCCAAATGGGTCTTTATGACAACGACTCAATAAGGAATCCTAAGATCTCACAATGGGAGCTTGACCTAGAATACAATTACTTGAGCATGAAACCCATGCCTAAAACATAAAAAAAATAATGTTATTTTTCCTTCTTTACATAAATTACATAAAATCGTGACTACATATGTCATTATGAGACTAAACCTAGTTACATATTTCAACATTATTCATCTATTATTCCATCTTATTATTTATATTTGTGTCTTGATGGATGTTTCTAGCGTGACTCCAACAAGTATACAATCTATTGGTATAGAGGGTCATGTTATGCCCTCTACACCTAGACCAAAACCCCATAACATGCCCTCTACATCAAATACTGATGTTCCTAGTATCCCTATTGAATTGCACATGCATGCCCCTATTAGGAGTATATCATAATTAATATATAATCCATCAAATGTGGGTCCAGTCAGAATTCTCCCACCAAGACTGAAACAAGTTTCTTTGAGGAGTCTCAAAGACTCACAATTAAGAATGTTATGGCACCTACCAACTATTCCTGAAAATGTTCAAATCGGACAAGAACTAATTGAACAAATTCAGTTATGGGAAATTCCATTGTTGGAGAGTGAAAATCCTACCTCAGATCAACAAGTAATATTATTTTATTTTTTTATATTTCCATTTGTTACACTTAGGATAATTATTTTAGAAATGAAAATAGTTTCATATTTTGGTTGGGTTCGTAACAGTTCCATAATTTCATTGTAAATGCAAGAAATAAGTGACAAAATCCCTAATGTACCTAGAAGGGCATCTACCTCAACCCCAAGACTACAAAAATATCATCACTAACTACAAAAGGAATGCAAGAAGTTATAGTCTTGCTCACTTCAGAAGGAAATGTCTTGAAGGATGAAATGGGGTTAAAATTTTATCACTTTATTTTTTGTCGCGCAGAAAAATGATTTGGAAATACCATCCAAGTTTATTGGAGGAAGCAAACTAATGTTAAAAGAGAAGAACTACTAAAAAAATGTCATAATAACATTTTTTAATCCTAGTTTTGATAAGGAAATTATTTTAGAGATTGAAAGTAAATACATTCACTCAAAACGAGACAATTTAAGGTCAAAGTTGGAAAAGAACTTGATGTATCCACATCCAACTTGGATCACCGACCAAGTGACGTGGGATGAAATTATGAAAGACGCCAAATTTAGGATGGAAATCCCTAATAATCCAAACTATAGGCCATATGCACAAGGAGGAGCTAAGAGACGCCTTCGAGATACAACCAAAGAAACCCAAGCTAGGGTGTCATGAATTGGGTCTAATAAATTAGGCTCTAGTGGATATAATAGTATCCACAATGGCATGGTAAGTGATATTTTCATCTATTATATTTTTTATTTTAGGGAAAATAACATGGTCACATTGAGTTAATTATATCTTATTAGTTATTATACCTTATAAATATGATTATCTTTGTTAATGTATGTTCACCAGTTTCAAAAGGAAGTTTCAGAGGAAGAAGTAAAATATGATTTATTACATGTTTCTTAAAGTCTTCGACAACATATTATAGATCGAGGGGAATAATTAATTACTGGTTATGAATTTGAGGTTAGCTATTTATAATATATTATAAATAATGCAACAATTTAATTGGAGGTATAATGTTATTCTAACAAGCTAAATTGTGTTGTGTATAGGAATCACAACAATCAAAATCATCAGGTGAAACATCTAGGAGTGAGCATGAGGAGGAGATACGAGCACATGATGAATTGTTTGTTGCACACAATCATTCAATTATTATTCCTGAACCTTGGAAGGAAACCATTGTTGAATTTCAGTGAATGGGAGTCAAAAATAATGAGGAGGGTGTTCAATGTGATGATAATTCCACACCCACAATTAATGTAGTGCCTCGTAGAAAGAGGACGAAAAGGATTGGTATGTGTTAAATCTAATAAATTGAATGTGCATCACTCTAGCTTCTAAGGAGTGCACTAGGTTGTGAGGGTCTAAACATAAACTAATTCTGTGTGCAACAATTATTTTTTTGAAGATACTTTGTTTCTTGAAATTTTTGGAACAAAACAAATTTTGAAAATATATTGTTTTTTGAAGGTACTTTGTTTTCCTGACAACATTATTTTTATGTGAGTGTCACAAAAAAACAATGCCTTCACTATAGATAATGAATTGAATATATTCTGACTTTGGGTTAGCAATAGTTTCCTTCAATGGAACTCCTACAACAATATTCTGGACTGTATGAATTTGTATGCTTATGATAGTTCATAATTGAATACTTTTTTGTCAAGAATTATATTTTAGATGATACATGTTTTGATTTTAATGCTTACTGTTGTGTTTGTGTTTCCAAGAGGAAGCCCAACCATCATGTTAGGGAGGGATTCTAATTTAATTCTTACTATTTCTGTTTCCAAGAGAAAGCCCAACTATCATGTTAGGGAGGGATTCTAATTTAATGCTTATTGTTTGTGTTTCCAAGAGGAAGCCCAACCATCATGTTAGGGAGGGATTCAAGAAGACAAGCAACCTGGCGTGGGTTTTACCAAAGCATCAAGCCAACCCAAATGGGCTTGTCCCTTAACATAGGTACTTGCTTCTAATTTCTCACTCATACAATTTGCATACAGATTTTATTTTGTAAGACAAAAACCACCCAATTGTTGGTTGGGACAGGATGAAAAATCCTAGTACAGGTTGCTTTGGAGGTTCTCAAGTACAGTCCATACCGTAATGCACTAAGAATCAAACTGGGATAGACCAATCTACTGCTAGACCACAATCCAAACAACCATACAATTTTCATACATTAACCATACACCTATGAATTTTAAATGTTGTATTTAGCTTTCAGATGGATTTTCTATCTTTTCTTGTCATGAAGGTGGCTTTCAGACCATTTCTTGGACAATGGGAAATACCAGTCTAGGAATGGGTCAGTATATCAAAATTATTTTCCATGTCTAAGCATAGTTAACAACTTTCTTGTGCATATATGTCTTCAACTTCTTTCATTGAACCAATGTCTGTCATTGAATTTATAGCAAAATTTCTAAATAAGGATGTGGTAACTAGGCCCTTGTCTGATGTTGATTGTATAAAGGTACTAACCTCTGCTTCACACCATTCTTCAGATATCTTATTTGATACTAAATAGGTTCTATTTCTTGACATGCTATTATCGAGGTCTATACATTGTAAATCTAGCTTGTATTTATGCCTTACATTTTAGAACTTTGTTCTAGTCTAGAATGACCCAAAAGACAGAAAGTATTTGGACTTGTCAATCTGGTTATATGCCATCAATAATTTTTTTTAAAGCAGATGAACATTTTTTTCCTATCAACCTTGCCCATTTTTACCACTTTCTAGATTGTTTCTATTAGAATACCTGTGAAAAATATCTAGCCACATGCAATGTTCTTCTAGTCATGCTTTTACTCTGAAAAACACAATTCGATAAAAATCAACATATACTAGTTTATTTTTAATTTTTATTTTTTTCCCAAGAAAACAAACTTTGTATTTTATATTTATAAAATAGAAATCAAAATACACATAAATTGGCCTTTCTTCTCTTATTTAGTTTCATAGAGTTTTTGGCCTAGACTCCTAGGATATATTCCAGTCTTATTTCATGACAAAAATGGTTCTTTCTGGTCTCTCAAGAGAGAAATAACATATACATACTCAATATTTTTCTTGCATAGACTCAAAACATGAATGACCTGAGCATAGACTCAAAACATGTCTGATAGGTTTTGTGGTCTAATTCGGGCATAAATATGTACACTTGAAAGATGTTTGGTCTTCACAAGTTTTGTGATCTAATTCTAGGAAAAACTATGTACACTTGAGAGTTTCTCTAGGGGCTATTTCTTTAGGTGAGAAAAAAAATGTGAAATTTTAAATGAAATTCCAAACATACCAATGCTACTAGCCCATACCCGGCCAAATGTTTCAGGTGGCCATTTTGGTTACCCCAAACCGGATATATGGGTCAAGATTTTTAAAGAGTTTAGAACTTCACCCTAAAATTAGTGGAAATATAAATTTGATTGTGAGAGTGTTTAAATTCTTTTTGGTCTAGATATAGATTGCAAATTTCAATATAATTTTATCAAAATCATGCTAGAATTTTTACTATTTTTTAGAGAAAAATTGTGTCCGGTTTAGGCTAACAAAATTATGATTGTTCCATGAAAGGCCCTGGCGTGTTTAGATTCTGCGATGAAATTCTGATTGTTCCATGAACGATCCTTGGTGCTAGATACCATGTACTGGGCAATAAACCATGCCTAGAAACCAATTGACCAAGATTAAAAAATCAAATGCCAGTATCAATGCACATACTGATTCTACCTATCACACTCAGGTAACATTCATATTTTTTTATCTGTTTATGTTTTCTGGTTTGTTGACATCTATTTCAAGCAATTGTTTCATGTTTGTTTTTTACTGTTTGTTGTGTTTCATGAATTATCAAACCTGACCCAAGGGAGTTGTATGCCTACCACAAGTAGGTCAGTGGAACATGATCAAAAAGGTAATGACTATCTTCTCTTAAATTTATTTCCCTCTATGCCATAAAGGATATATGTTCTTCAATAGGAAAATAGCCTATGTATAAACTTTGTACTATTGAAATATTTTGTTGTTTGTAATTTGTTAGCTAACATTTTCATAGCATGAGATGAAATAGAAAATGGTTAATGGAGGCACACTTAACCATTGGGCTTGTATCGACTTCCCATGGTGCATTCATGAGAGTGTTGCTCTTGGATTTTGTCACGAGTTGGCTAAAATGTGTGAAATCTCTGGCATGGTAGGAACATGTGGGCCTGGTTGACCTTTTATATTCCTTTTAGAGGTTGTAACACAATTTTCAGTTTGTCCCATGCTATACATAAAACCTGGAAAGAAATGCTCCTAATATTTGTTATTGGTTTATGCCTTCCCCTAGTTGCAAGCATTCAATCTTGAACCTGTTATTCCAATCTACATGGCACGACCCGACCAGGTTGAAAGCTCTGAAAACTGAATACAAAGATGCAATGAACAACTAAGAGGCAAGGAATAGGAGCTCCTCATAGTCATTCTACGCGAAAATAATGGATCTCTATATGGTCAATATTCTATTCTTTTTTTGAGGATTCAGTTTCTTTAATCATGTAGAAATGGATTTTACATGGAATTCGATCATGTAAAATTTATGGAATATCTGAGTATGTTATTCTAGTAATATGTTTATCATTTGTGTGAAACCTTGAGAGTCACCTTCAGTTATTACACTTACATTTCTTTCTTTGGAAGGGTTGAGAAGCCTAAATTTGAGAGAAATTAACTCGGTGACATTATTGCTAGTTATTGTTATAGACATTTTTGGGCACTGCAACCCCAATCATACATGTCCATAAACCAAGGGCTCCTAAGTCCCTAAAAGTGTTGTTGCATACCCTAAAGGAAGAAGGTCAGCTGATTACATCATCTCCCAGAAGTTCTCCACAGAAAACTGCGCAGAACTGGTCAAAGCTAGACCATATAGACTGCCCATTGTAGAAGGTGAGATGAATCCCACCTGGTCAAGTGTAAAAGGTGCGATGCATACTGGATAGCCCTTCTGTAGGGTGCAATAAGCGAGAGTGGACAAATGGCAGAGACAGTTTGCAAAGTGGATCGACATGGAATCTTCTAGAAACTTCTCCTATGACACTTTCCTCTCTGAATTCGCCCAGGGATGAGTAAGAGATCATCAATCTCCAAGTGGAATCAAGAACTATCAGAGAGAGGACACTAATAAAAAACCCAGAAGCTGACTCACCCCCTTGCAATTATCTATATATGGATCCCTCATCCCAGAGATCCAGAGGCTGGAATTTTTTATCTTGTAAGGAAGTGTTGTTGGTTTCTTGTTGGAGCATCACAGTGTTGGGTGATCTAAGCTTTTCATGAGGTGAAAGAAGGGCTTTCATGCTAGAGGATGACGCTGGGTCAGAACAATTGGTTGTAATCCTCTTTGCTATTCTTGATATTAATAAAGCTATTCAAGTTTTCCTCCATATTCTTGTATGTATGATGTTATATGCATTTGTGTGGTCAATATATATCTGGTCCTATATTGTTTATGATTGTAGATCTCTGTTCTTCGATAGTATTATGCTGCTTTGATTCCACAGGTGATCTTTGAAGCTGTGTTGACGAGAGAGGAGCGGCAAGGATCTGTTAGAAGAAGGGAGAGAAACTGAGCAAGGAACCAAGCGCAAGACTGAGGTTGGTGTCCTTCATTCCCCTCTTATCTACTTCTCATAAAGGAAAACGAAAGTAGTTTTAGTTTGTTTGTTTCTAAGACAGCTACCAGTCTTAGTGGGACTAGTAGCTCTGAGTGGACACTAGATTTCCCGATAACAAAATGGCGACTCCACTGGGGAGCGAATAGATTGTCTGCTTGTCTATATTTGTTTATTTTATAAACTTACTGACGGAGCCTGGAGTTAAGGCAGCTAGCCTTCGAACTGCATTTGCTATGCAAGTGCAAAGTAGATCAATGCTGCTTCAGTCTATCTCCGGGTATTTTTAATGAACTGAATAGTCGATTTGAAAACTTTCTAATTGCCCTAGTGGTGGCTCTAGTAACCTCATTAGATCAGCCCCTGTGATTTGTATTTATTTATTATCACTTGCTCGGCCTAAATCCCTGAACTGTGCTGCAAACTGTGATCAAGAAATGGATCAAAAGTCTCGCGCTGTACCATCGCACCCTATCTTCAAGGATATCAGTATGCATCGCACTTCCTGTGTGCAGTAGGTGGGATGCATACTGAATTCCCTGTGTTACAGGTGCGCTGATCAGAAAAGGCTAATTTTGCCTCCAGACTTTGGTTTTTCTTCACTCTTTTCAGCTCTATTCAGGAGTTTTGCTATCTGTAGTCAGTATACCTCTGTGTAAACCCCCTTCCTGTCCATTATTCTGCCTCTATTGTGAAAAGAACTGTGAATGTTTTTGTGTATTTTCCGCCATTTTCAGTTCTCTTTTACAAAGTAGTAGCATAACCGAACTGTCGTTTCTTGATTTGGAAGTGTCGCAAGTGTCGTTTTCAGTCAAAGAAAAGAATTCTATTGTTCTTGATGGTCGATTATATAGTTACTCTTGTATTTGATTTGAATTAGTAGTTTTTCAAGTGTTGAAAGTAGTTTTCAATTCAAAATAGCAAAGTGTTGTCATTATTGTCCTTTCGTTTTTGAAGAGAAATTTGTTAGTATTGTCGCTTTGAAAAGATAATTCAGATTTGTACTTAGCATTCTTCTTGTCATTCAAACATTAAGAAGGCTGAAAACAAATACATGCATGTGCATTTGCATTTATACTGCTTGTTGGTTTGATTTAGGACAATGCATCTAGTGTGTGCTTCTTGCTCTATGTTGAAAGAATATCATCTCTCTTTCTTTAGTAGCTAGGATTTTCATTGCAAAAAGTAGATTAAACGATTGTTTATCATCTTAGATTGCATTTTAGGAATTGTATATCTACATCATGCGGTGAACCTTAAAGGCAAATTTCTTAAGAAATATCAAATGTAAAATAAATTTAATGAACCTAAAAACGCTTTGGAACCTAAGGCACAACATCTAGAAGTCTAGGCTAGAGACGTATTCCGACGTTGTAAAGCCTGGTAACTATCGCTTTCACTGTTGGTTGGGTGATTCCTCCTCTTTGAGATGACAAGTGCCAGTACGGACTTGTGCTCCCACGTACCGTCGAGTATATATTGGGAGACCACAATAGGCTATATCATTTATCCATAGGAAGCCATGTCTGCCGCCCTATCGATCGCAATGCACTAAACACAGCATTCGAGAAGATTGACTGCCGTACCGTAAAAAGTATTCTGCAATTTTGCGATTGGTTTGGTAATCCCTCTGTCTAGATTTCTAGAGCAGTCTCTTTCGTTCCTTTTCAGACTACTTAAAGGAAAAGGTCCATCTGAGCACTTGTCACTTCAGGCTCATTAAAAATCGAAGGCGACTAGAGTCATCTTTTGTTTTTTCTTGACTCTTAAAAATTGAAAAAACAAGTTGTGTCAAAGCGTCTAAAATTCATTTAATTCGGAAACATTTTCCCCTTTATTTTTAGTTGATCGAGTAATCCGCAATCGTGGAAGAAAGTAAATTGAAACCCTGTTGTTCGCGGAGGCTTAGGATTCAACCGTCTTTGTCTCCAGAATCAAAACTATTCCGGACAAAGCGAACTCGTTTAACCGGTTCAAAGTCCCCTGGTCAGGTTGGAACCAGTATTCTGACACCCTCAAAGACTCTGGTTAATCCAAATATTTCTGGTACCCCTGCCTTTACAGAAGAAGTTCCACAGCCACTAGAGGATAGTAGAACTGATCCTTTTATACCTGAACTGGCTCAATCTATAACTGATTCGGAAGGTGTTGTTCCCCAAAAATCAGTCGCTGCAGAATCTATACCTTCTTTGGCACCGGAAATATTTTACGGACCTGATGGTCTACCTCTTCCACCTGGTTTGATTGCTATAGAAGGGATTGTGGAGGATCCACCATCTAGTACTCCATCGCAATTCGAAGTTAGGATCACTCTATATCCTTCTTCATCAGAAATTACTCTACCGTTATCAGAAGTTCCTGTAGAATCGCTAGGAAATCTTTTGGATAGACTAGATATGTCTGAACAACCGTCGACATCTAGGACTGTGTCATCTGACATAGCAGCGGCAGAACTTCCTGCTGCCACTCCAACAATGTTCGTCGGCGTACCATTTGTCGCAACTAGCTCTCAATCACTGGATGGAATCCATCCAGGGGCTGTTTCAACGGTATGGTCTGTTCCCATTTGTTCATCCGGAATAATATCTGGAATCTCTTATGTTGAGTCTCAGCAAATTGATCCTTCGCAATGTCAATTTGGGCAGTCCGGTCCTCAAAGGCAAATAATTCCCTTAAGCACCGGATTACCGCCGTATGGAGGGCAATATGCCCTTTCATTGTCTCCTCCGGGAGGTCAAACATACAAGAGTTCGCAACAGAATTCAGGTTATGCTGGAATTACATCCAGTGGTTGGATACCAATACTGCCTCAACAACCAAGAGTTGTATACTCAATGCAACAAAGTATGCATATGTCAAACATCCCCACTACACCAACTATTGTGACGGTGTCGCAAGTACAAGCGTTACCTGTTGTATGCCAACCTCAAATCTCTCAGGTCGCAATCCAACAACCCCTTGTCCCTGCGACACTACCACAATCGTTGATTAGTGGCTCCTTGATTGGAGTGACCCAGGCTCAAATGGGTACCATTACCCCTCATCTTGGTCAAACAGCCAGTATTGGGCAACATCACATGGTCTCACAACCATGGTTGGTGCAATATCAACAACCACAATTCCAACAAGTTTACCAAGGATCTGAGCACCAAGTCTTTGCAAGTAATGGGTAGCCGTATATTCAAAATGGTCAACATCAACCATTTCACAATGGTTATGCCCAACAACCTTACCAAAGTTATCAGCATCAAATGCACTATGCTGGTATGCAAAGACCCACTGCTCAGGAAATCCCATCTTATCCTGGGTATGCTTCGCTGAACCTGAACCAACAGTTGCCCTTCGTGGCAACTTTAGAGTTACCAGATTTAAATCGGCTAACAAATGATCCAATCGCTTACGCCCCTTGGTGGCTAGCGATTCCTCATAAACTTCCGTTAGATATTCCTAAATTTAATGGAAATCCGGGTGAAGACCCATCGAAACATGTGATGACCTTTCATCTATGGTGTTCATCCAACACCCTAAATGATGATTCGATTAGGCTTCGCCTTTTTCAGCGAATGTTAACTGGTTCGGCAGCAAAATGGTATATCGAATTGCCTAGAGCTTCTTTTCATAACTTCAGTACCCTAGCCACAACCTTTTTAACCCATTTTTAGTTACCCATAAGGTACGAAACGAGAACAGAGCTTCTTACCAATTTCAAGCAAACGACGGCCACTCACATATCCGATCATATTCATGAGTGGCGACGTCGCCGTAGAATGGTAAAAACGTATGTTCCCGATCAGCTATTGGCTGAATGATTTATTAAGTCATTGTTACCTTCTATTATAGAAGATGTGGCAAAGGGAGGAGTCATCACTGAAGAGCAAGTCATTGCTCGTGCTTAATATCTAGACTTGATTTATACTCAGTCTGGCACGCTCTATGATAAAATCCTCGATGCTCCCAGACCAAAATTTTCCATTCCTCCTCCTCCTAAATCAAACAAAGACTCTCATGTCGGCGATGGTGTGATTGGTACGACAAGCACGAAATCGACAAAGGCTACATCTAAAAAATCCCGTAAGATTTCTAGTCAAAATGCAAGTGAAGAACTTCTCACCTCGGAAGTAAATGCCATATCGACTGACAAAGGCAAAGAAACCAAGCAACCAGGAGGCAAGAAGAAAAACAAAGGGAAGAAGAAGAAACAGGAAGAGTTATCCCTTGAAAAATCTTCTGCAAACCCTTCTGGAGATAAGAAACCAAATTGTCCATGTCTTATATGTGATGAGGATCATTGGACAAGAGAGTGTCCATATAAAGCTGAGCTTAGAAAATTCTTCAAGAATTCGAAAACCTCGGCCGTATTGACTGATCTGTTTCCAAATCCAGGAAAAAATCTGGTTGCTAATGACAATGCTTCCCCATCCCAAGTGCTAATGTTGTCGGTTTCGAAGCAACAAAATGATGCTTTGATATCAACAAGGAATAAAGATTACGGGAATCCACAGATGTCGAACAACAAGGATAAGGATCAACCTAGTAGTTTGACAACAACTTTGACCAAAGTTGTGCCACCCATCATTCCTGAACTAACGATAAAGCCGCCAAAGGGAGTAGTACACAAATCGACATTTAATCCTCGTGCCAGAGCAGCACAGCATTATAATATAGTGGAAGATATGGCTCAATCGCCATCCGCTATGTCGACACTTGAGGTACTACAGAATTGCCCCTCTCAAAAGCAGGCTTTATTATCAGCAATAGGTGGGATTGACCCAACGGATTCCAATCTTGTGTCCTTTAATCACAAAGGATATGACACTCAGTTACCAGCTCAACTAGCTTTCCTCATTCAAGTCAAAGCCCTCAACAAAACTGTTCATCGAACAACTATTGATGAGGGGGCATCTACATGTATTATGTCGATGAGTTGCTGGAAAACTTTAGGATCTCCACCCTTGTCACGATCCTCGACGACATTAAAAGCATTTGATGGATGAACATACACCCCATACGGGATTTTAAGTAACTTTCAAGTCGAACTGGGGGGCAAAACAGTAGAAATAGATGTTGAAGTAATCAATGGAAACCTCGATTACAACATCCTACTGGGAAGGCCCTGGATATATGCTATGGCTACCATTGTGTTGACCTACTTCAGGAAGATTGCATTTCCTTTTCAAGGAGGAATTACAATCGTCGACCAACAAACATTTCTTCCCAATAGTTCCCAAGTTACGGGAAGCATTCCGATGATCCATGGAAGCCCTCATTCGCTTCAAAATATTGGAGTAGGCCTACTAAAAGACCCTATATTAATGGGGACTTTTTCCCTACCGCCTCCAATCAATCTGGCGGAAGTGGCCACAGTGGGAACCTGCAATATGATATCTTCTATTCAAAAGATCTCTAAAAACGATATTAACATGGATCATCTGCAGGTGTTGCCTCCAAGCCCAATGGAAATATTGTAGCAATCAATGTTTTCTGCATGGGAGGCAAACCCAAATCAACGCTCATCAAGCGTTTGGATAGATAGGTCTAAAGAATATGGTACCCCTTCAGATCCTTGGTCGCAAGTACACTCTACAGACGAAGGAATTGTTCAGTCAATGATAATTGACGAGGCACCATGGGAAGATTACCACCATAGTTCCCATCTTCCGGATTACCAAGAAGATACTTCTAGTGACCTTCATCATCCCTCAATTTTTGATTTTCTATCGAATACTGTAAACACGGTGGATTCCAAGCGAACCTTGTCCAATATTGAAGAGACTATCACCATAAATATCTCAACCAAAACAGATGTTGTAGAGAATATTCATGTCGGCAAATCTTGTTCTCCTTCAGAACTGGAAATATACAATGCTTTTTTTCGCGAGTTCAGAGATGTCTTTGCTTGGTCGTATGATGAAATGCCAGGCATTGACTCAAGCATAGTTGAACACGAAATTAAGATGTATCCAGATGTCAAACTGGTAAGATAGCAGCTACGGTAGGTGCACCCCAAGAAAGTCGCTGCCATCAAGGTAGAAGTTGAAAAACTTCTCAATGCTGGTTTTATTTACCTAGTTCCTCTAACCGATTGGGTATCGAATATTGTTCCTGTAATGAAAAAACAAGGAACAATTAGAGTGTACATTGATAGGGATGTAAATCAAGCTTGTCCGAAAGACAACTACCCTACACCCTTCATCGACCAGATAATTGATGAATGCACCTGGTGTGAAATATTTTCGTTTATGGATGGATTTTCGAGGTATAATCAAATAAATATCCGCCCACAGGACCAGTCAAAGACTGCATTTATTTGTCCATGGGGTACATTTGCATATCGCAAGCTACCCTTTGGTTTAAAGAACGTAGGGGCAACATTTCAGAGGGCAATGAATTATGCCTTCCATGACATCAAAAACATCATTCAACCATATCTTGATGATCTTCTGGCTCATTCACAAAAGCGGACCAATCATCCGCAACATTTGAGAGCGATATTTCTACGTTGCCAACACTACAAGATACAACTAAATCCACACAAATGTGTGTTCTGTGTCAGTTCTGGTATTTTACGTGGCTTTGTGGTCTCAAAGGACGGGATTCGTCTCGACCCATGTAAGGTTCAGGCAATCATTAATTTGCCTCCACCTTCAAATTTGCTTCAGATTCAAAAACTCCAAGGGAAAGCAAACTTTCTGAGGAGGTCCATTCCAAATTACGCCGAACTTGCTAAAGGTTATACTCGGCTATTGAAAAAAGAAGTACCCTTCGTCTGGGATCAGGTCGCGCAAGCTTCCTTTGATGCTTTAAAGGAATCCCTAATAAAAGCATCATTAATGTACGCTCTTGATTATCAAAAAGACTTTAACCTGTACCTGGCTACAGCGGATAGAACCATCGTAATGGTTTTAGTTCAAGAAGACAACGGAATTGAACATGTAACTCCACCTCGGCCGAGGGGCATGGGTATATCATAGTCACAGTAGACTATTTTACCAAATGGGCCAAGGCGATGCCTACATTAAACAACAACGGCGAAATGGATGCCCTCTTCTTTTTCAATCATGTAGTCTCTAGATTCGGCATTCCACAGGCCACAATCACAGATCATGGATCGCATTTTCACAATCACATGATGGTTGAATTGGTTGCCAAATTAGGGTTGTCCCATGACAGCTCTACTCCATATTATCCGCAAGCCAACGGACAAGTTGAGGCAATCAACAAGGTCCTAAAGCAGATGCTGCAAAGGATGATTGGAGTCCACAAAAGGAGTTGACACCTGATCCTGTACTCAGCCTTGTGGGAATACCGGACATCGGTGAGGAATGTGACTGGGTTTACACCCTTTTAATTAGTGTATGGCCTGGAAGCAATCTTACCGATTCAATGTGAAATCTCGTCCCTCAAACTCTCGGTCGATCCTCTCCCCGGAACTTCAGAAGAGGAGGCTCATTTCTTGGAACTAATCCAATTGGATGAAACCTGCCGTGATTCCACTTTGGCTAATGAAGCCCATAAGAAACGAGTCAAGGCGCAGTTCGACAAGAATGTCAAACCCCGTGTCTTCTCAGAAGGTGACCTGGTCTTACTTTATGACCAGGAATCTGATAAATTGGGAGCAGGTAAGTTCAAGTCCTTATGGATGGGCCCCTATATTGTTAAACGTGTATTAGCAAAAGGAGCCTACGAGTTAGTAGATTATGATGGGATTCCACTGGTGCAACCTTGCAATGGGTTGTACCTTAAGCGTTACTATGCTTGACTCAAGATAGTAACCCCTATGCTTTTGTTACATTTTTGTTTTCGCTAAGGGTAATTGTTTTGGTTAAGTGATCTACTTTTACGTTGTTGCAGATGTCAGACCTATTGGAATCATTCATTGGATATGCTGACGGAGCAAGTCGTAGTTTGCGGAACCTATCTTCTGCGGCCTGGGCCATCTTCGATCCAAGTGGCGAGTTAGTAAGTTTCAGAGGGGTATGTATTGGTCGGTCAACGAACAATATTGCTGAATACAGCACGTTGATAGAACTCCTCTCTGATGCCATTACGCATGGCATATGCCGACTCATCGTCAGGCTAGACTCACAACTCGTCATACTACAGCTCACTGGTATCTACTCCGTACGGAATCCAACTATCTATCGCATGTTCCTAAGGGTCAAGATTTTGGAAAGGAAGTTTGTTTCTATTCAATATCAGCATATTTCCAGAAACTTAAACACATTAACAGACTCATTGGCAAATTATGTGTTAGATAGACATTGCAACATTTATAAAAGAAGCATTTCATCAATATTTGCATCAAGATCACGTAACTCAACCAAAATAAAGCTTCGAAAACAAAAAAAAAATATATATATATATATATAACTGTTTATGGTTTATACATAATGTTCTGTAACCAGGACAAAATCGGTCAAAAGACCCAAAACTCAAAATGCTAGGGGGCACCCTAGTCTAATGATGCTGGTGATAGCAAGTCACCGCCTGTGCAATCATGCGTAAAAGCCTAGTCCATCGACTCGGCACGCCAGAAGTATGTCGCTGCAACCTCAGAGGCAGCTCCTTGGTCCTCACGTCTGGAATACCAAGAGTGAGGCCCTCGACCTGATCCTACAATTCTGAAAGAGTCTTGGCCACATCAAGGTCGCGAAGGATAGCTCTTCCCACAGCCTCTCCTGCTGGAGCGGCAGCTGGTACTCTCAGATGTACTACTGGCAGAACTGGTCCAATATCTACATGAGCACATGAGTTTTGATTAGTCCTGATAGAAGAAAGCATGAGAACATTATAAAAAGAAATGATGAACAAAGATATGGTCAGAGAATTTACCGATAACTCCCCACTGCTCACCGGTCGGCAGCACCAAATTCGGGTCACCCCAGAAATCCATACCAGAATATGGATACTCAGAAAAAACCATCTCCTGATGGTTGAACCACTTGAAGAAGGTATCAGAAAAGGAAACCTGGGACTGACCAGCATGTCGGGCCATAAGGTCGACCCATCTCTGCATCCGTGGCTCAGTCGGTGGAGGTAAACCAAGTGAAATGTACTGCGGCTGCATCAGTGGGATCTTTTCCAAGGCAAAGGTGGTCAAAATAGAACCATAGCCGAAGTTCTTCAATTTTTCGTTCTTTACCTTGGTCAGTTGTTCTTTTATCACGGGGAGTACCGCGTCACACCAGTTGAACACCTTGGGTTCAAGACATTCTAAGGCGTATTGCATGTAGGACTTGTTAGCCACGTGAAGAGCCACACTATTAGCCAGTCTAGCAAAAGTGAACAGAATGGTCCTCAAGGACCGGTCAGTGACATCTCGGATGTTGATCTTGCCATCCCTACTCGGCTGAGATCCCTCTTTGCAATACCGGCGAATATAATCTCTCACAGATTCGCCCCCACGGGCGGAACCTGATAATGAAAGAGGGGCATCGCGCCTCGATAAACCGGTCAAAAAATAGATGTCCACGGCAGTCAAGGGGATGGATTTGCCTCTAATCTGAAACACCTGGTTGGTAGGATCCCATGCATCGAGAATATATTGCAACAAGTTTATTTGTTGCCTCATGCTAGAGATGCGGAAAAACTTGAACAGGCCACAATTCCGCAGTGCATTTACAGTAACCGGATCATGTAAAGCAAGCATGTCCTCTTCTTCATGCTCGCGTTCTCGCCATTTAACAACCATTTTTACTCCGATGAATCTCTGCAAAACAAACAAGAGAAGAGTCAGGGTCCTAATTTGGCAAAAAACAGGCAAAAATTCCATGAGAAAATAGTGCAAAATTTCCCCTCTCGCTCCCATCGCACCTACAACAGTGTATTGGGTGAGATGCATACTGACTGGCCAATGGACAAGCCAGTATGCATCACACCTTTTGATATAGAAAGGGAGCAATGGAGCTAGGGTGAATTTTTCAAACCCCAAAGGCTCAGCAAAATGGGGAAACATGCATAGAATTCAAAAAGGAAGGAATGCAACTGAAGAGCTCAGGTTTAGCTCCTACTTGGTCCAAACGGCGCCAAGAATCGTCCACAAAATCTCCCGGAATCAGCTGGTAAAAATCAAGGGGGAAAAGCACCTCCAGAGCTCCAACAAACCAAATTTCAAATGAAATGGTAAAATGAGGGGTAAAAACCACTTTTAAATTACTTTTCACGTAATTCAAGTAAAATATTAGTGTTTTAACTCATTTTTAGAACATATATTGTTCATTTCTAATCGGTTTGATGAAGCAATTGAACAGGCGATACAACCTTTGAAGGAACAAAGTGATTAGTGGTAAAATTAAATCAATGACCATTATCACGAGCAGTTTTTATGCAGAATTCAAGCTCATTAAAAATTAAACATAAGCAATGAGCAAGTGTTTCACCCAGAGTTTAAGCTCATTAAAAAATGAACCAATTTCCGGTAAATAACCATTGTGAATGCATTATCATCAGCTTTTGAGCCCTGGTCGTGTTCTCATCATCACCTCCACTCTATTTTAGCCGATCATTCACCTCCATTTGATTGTTTACCCCTTTTGAGGAACAACTTCGAAAAGTGATACAGTTAGCCATCCTTGTGACACTACCGTGATTGGAAAATTCCAAACCTTACCTGGAATCAGCTGCTAGCTGAAATTATCACTCGTTCCTAAAAAACGAGTCTCCTTTAAGCTCTTTTCAACTAACTCGTAAAATATGAAAAGATTGTCAAGCGATTGGCCTCTCCAGCTCGTTAAAGCGACCAGAAGTGTTATCCCTCCTCTAGATCTTAATCTTTTTGGACCTGAGGGATTATTACACAAAAAGATCGAGCGCTTGTTTTGTTCGGCTCGTTAAAATTACTAAAAATTCATCCCTTTCGTATTATTTTATACTTTTTTGGACTTAAGGGATTATATGACGAAAAAGGATTATTGGAGTTTCATTTACGTCCCTTTCAGACTCTCTAAAATTGAAAAGGACTGAGTTATCTTTGTCATTAAACTCGTTAAAACCTAATAGCGACAAACTTGTCCATACAGACAAGAACGAGTTTCACTGTCGCTAAGCTCGTTAAAACATAGCGACGGGTTTGCCCGAAGGGCAAATTATAGAACAAGCATATGTTATCCTCCTCAAGCTTGACAAAAATAAAGACATATTGGTCAGCAATGACTAGGGAAAAATTGGGAAGAAAACTTGAAGAAACTTTATTGGTAGCAAGTCGCTCTTTAACATGACACTTTCACTCCACATCCGAATTGGGTTGGGTTGTTCCGTTCACCGGTCATATCACCATTGGTCCATCACACTATCCATATTTGGGGTTAACGCTACCAATCAATGTCAGTGTCACCGGTATGTTCAAGAGAAGTCTCTCAGAGAATTCACCTATGTCTCATCCGCTGCAATACATTCACGCTCCATTCTTTCATGACCGCCACCTTGAACCCTGTATCATCAGATCGTTTTCACCTCCAAAATTATTTACTCCATTCCGTGTCGTAGATGTGGGATTCATTAAGGCCCTCCTATGGTAGGTCACTTCTTGTCGACATCAGCTCATTATCCAAGAAGCCGACCCAGGAACAACCCTTTCAATACTTTGAAGCTTGCATGCCTCAATGGCAAGTTTCTCACTTCCAGCGACAGGTTTACATCAATGGCCTTCGACCGAAATATTTTACGTGGTGTTCGACGCCAAGTCCCTTTTTCACACCACGTGAATTGTACTATCGTACCTTGAGGGTCATCATCATTATCGATGATTCCTCTCGCGCCTGTTAACAGCTTACATCATTGGCTGGTAATCAGGCGATGTCTTTCCATGTTCGACTCCGGAACATCTTTCACATGGATTGACTTGTACTCCGAGTGAAGATTGAACGAGTTTGAAGACCCCGCATCTAGTTTCATCCATCTGGGCTGTGATATATTTAGGAAAATAAAGACATCAAATGTACATCATTGTCGAACAGATGATCATCCAAATCAAGGGATGATGGCTCTACCAGAATCATCAGTCTGCACACAGACGGTTGTCTGTCTTATGTACATGAAAATGAATTTATAAAGCTGAGCATGGGAATTCCCACCTCAACTAGATCATGAAAAATATTATGAAGATAATGTATTGTATTGTATCTTATTACAGGTCGCCTTCCAACTCGAAAAAACTTCAGATCCTCATGATAAAGCATTTCACCCGACATCAAAAGATTAACGACCTCATGCTTTATGGGGCAACTGTTATAGACATTTTTGGGAACTGCAACCCCAATCATACATGTCCATAAACCAAGGGCTCCTAAGTCCCTAAAAGTCTTGTTTCATACCCTAAAGGAACAAGGTCAGTTGATTACATCATCTCCCAGAAGTTCTCCACAGAAAACTGCTCAGAACTGGTCAAAGCTGGACCATACAGACTGCCCAATGCAGAAGGTGCGATGCATCCCACCTGCTCAAGTGTAAAAGGTACGATGCATACTGGATAGCCCTTCTGTAGGGTCTGATGAGCGAGAGTGGACAAATGGCAGAGATAGTTTGCAAAGTGGATCGACATGGAATCTTCTAGAAACTTCTCCTATGACACTTGCCTCTCTGAATTCGCCCAGGTATGAGTAAGAGATCATCAATCTCCAAGTGGAATCAAGAACTATTAGAGAGAGGACACTAATCAAAAACCGAGAAGCTGACTCACGCCCTGCAATTATCTATATATGGATCCCTCATCCCAGAGATCCGGAGGCTGGAATTTTGTATCTTGTAAGGAAGTTCTGTTGGTTTCTTGTTGGAGCATCATAGTGTTGGGTGATCTAAGCTTTTCATGAGGTGAAAGAAGGGCTTTCATGCTGGAGGATGATGCTGGGTCAGAACAATTGGTTGTAATCCTCTTTGCTATTCTTGATATTAATAAAGCTATTCAAGTTTTCCTCCATATTCTTGTATGTTTGATGATATATGCATTTGTGTGGTCAATATATATCTGGTCCTATATTGTTTATGATTGTAGATCTCTGTTCTTCGATAGTATTATGCTTCTTTGATTCCACAGGTGATCTTTGAAGTTGTGTTGATGAGAGAGGAGCGGCAAGGATCTGTCAGAAGAAGGGAGAGGAACCAAGCGCAAGACTGAGGTTGGTGTCCTTCATTCCCCTCTTATCTACTTCTCATAAAGGAAAACAAAAGTAGTTTTAGTTTGTTTGTTTCTAAGACAGCTACCAATCTTAGTGGGACTAGCAGCTCCGAGTGGACACTAGATTTCCCGATAACAGTTATACCTAGGCATCATGCATACACCCAAACAAGTTCTTCTTTATCACTTATGAAAGCCCCACCAAACTCAGTAGTCGACTATTTCCCTTAGATTCAACAAAGTGGAGATTCATAAAATGCATGGGATTAGGATCCTATTTATCTAGAATGGGACTTATAGGCTCTAAAGATCTTAAAAGTGAATGGATGTTGTTAGGATTGAGCTCGAAGCATTTGATAGTCATAACATATTGTGCATTACATTATCAATTTACTCTTGGCACGAAGTATAAAATATCATTTCATGTATGCCTTACATGATTCTACCCTATATTTCATCCACTACAAGGTGGGTGTTTCATAAGATACACTAGTTCCCTTGCTTCCAAAATTCCCATAGTAGGAAACCTAGAAATTTTTTCCATGTGATCTCGAGACTAGGGTTTGATAAGACATAGTGCTTCTAGTGTATGATAGTTTCAAACCATGTGATCTCCACTTAGTAAACATATATCATGACACATTTTGTCATGGGACATTAAAGAATACCCCTATTCTCACTATACATTGATCAAAGGCTCTCAAGGTCATTTTGTTTAAACTCATCCAAATACATCTTTCTAATAAAAAGGACCCCTATTTTTTATAGATATCTGCTATTTTTATTGAAAACATTTTTTATACCCCCTACTGCCTATAATACCCCGTACCCCTACATCTCCCCACCCAAATACCTCTAATATTTTGACTATATTTTTCACAATTTAGAATCCCACTTTATGAATATAGTCTTCCTTCTTCCAATTCAGGACTGTCTTTTTTCGCGATGTATACATATCCATGTTGGATTCCTACGACTTGTTTTTCTTCTTTTCCACTGTATCCATATCCGTGATAGATTTTTGTTGGAAGAGTTAGAAGCAGTGATTTCTGAGGTTTGCCTCTTCAGATATCCTTATAACAAATTTCCATTTTTAGGTTCAAAAGTAGCGATTTCTATGGTTTGGGCTCTTCAGATACCCTTATACTTACAAATTTTTGTTTACAGGCTCACACTGCCTATATGTTAATGCCTCAATGTTTCTAAGATAGAGGTTAGATCTATCCACAATATAGACTCAATAAGTCCAAGAAACACTCTTATTATAAGTCAAAATCTCCTCTAATATGCTCATGGTTTTGCTAATGTCTCCTCCCTTTTGATCATAATAATTATCATTGAGAGTAGCATGACACCCTCACTAGTTGTATCTCAGATTTGTGTAAATTTCTTTTTCTATTCTATATACTTATGAAATTATGATTGTTTAGACTACACGATGAGATTTTGATTGCTCCATGAACGATCCTTGGTGCTAGATACCATGTATCGGGAAATCAACCACGTCTCACAACCAGTTGAACAAGATTACAAAATCAAATGTCAGTATCAATGAACATACTAATTCTACCAATCACACTTCGGTAACATTCATATTTTTTTATCTATTTCTGTTTTTTGGTCTGTTGACATCTATTTCAAGCAACTGTTTCATGTTTTCCTTTTACTGTTTGTTATGTTTCATGAATTATCAAACCTGACCCAAGGGAGTTGTATGCTTTCCATAGGTAGGTTAGTGGAATATGATAAACAAGGTAATGACTATCTTCTCTTAAAGGTAATTTCCCTATACGACATCGATATGTGTTCTTCAATAGGAAAATAGCCTATGCATAAACTTTGTAATATTGAAATCTTTTATTGTTTGTAATTTCTTAGCTAACATTTTCATAGCATGAGATGAAACATAAAATGGTCAATGGTGGCACAGTTAACCATTGCACTTGTATCGACTTCCCATGTGACATTCAAGAAAGTGTTTCTCTTGGATTTTGTCATGAGCTAGCTAAAATGTGGGAAATCTCTAGCATGGTAGGAATATGTCGGCCTAGTTGACCTTTCATATTCCTTTTAGAGGTTGTAACAAGAAATGCATTTTATCCTATGATGTATATAAAACCTAGGAAAAAATACTCCTAATATCTGTTATTGCTTTATTCCTTCTCCTGGTTGCAGGTATTCAATCTTGAACCTGTTATTTCGATCTACATGGCATGACCTGACCAGGTTGAAAGCTCTCAAAGTTGTATACAAATATGCAATGAAAAACTGAGAGGCAAGGAATTGGAGCTCCTCATAGTCATTCAAGTCGACAACAATGGATCTTTGTATGGTCAATATTTTATTCTTTCTCGAGGATTACGTAACTTTGATCATGTAGAAGTGGATTTTACATGGAATTCAATCATGTACAATTTATGTAATATCTGAGTATGTTATTCTATTAATATTTTTATCATTTTTATGAAACCTTGAGAGTCACCTTTAGTTATTACACTTACATTTATTTCTCTGGAAGGGTTGAGAAGCCTAAATTTGAGAGAAATTAACTCGGTGACATTATTGTTATTTATACCTAGGCATCATGCATTCACCCAAAGAAATTCTTTCTTATCCCTTATGAAAGCCCCACCAAAGTCAATAGTCTAGTATTTCCCTTAGATTCACCAAAGTGGAGATTCATAAAATGCATGGGATTAGGCTCCTCTTTATCTAGAATGGGACTTGTAGGCTCTAAATATCTTAGAAGTGAAAGG
Source organism: Pinus tabuliformis (assembly GCA_031772625.1). Lineage (NCBI taxonomy): Eukaryota > Viridiplantae > Streptophyta > Pinopsida > Pinales > Pinaceae > Pinus > Pinus tabuliformis. The sequence continues at coordinate 1,847,710,442 of CM062816.1, forward strand.
GTGTTGTTAGGCTTCAGCTCGAAGCATTCGATAGTTATAACATATTGTGCATTACATTATCAATTTACTCTTGGCACAAAGTGTAAAATATCATTTCATGTATGTCTTGCATGATCCTACCCTATATTCCATCCACTATAAGGTGGGTGTTTCATAAGATACGTTGGTTCCCTTGCTTCCAAAATTCCCATAGTAGGAAACATAGAAAAGTTTTCCATGTGATCTCGAGAATAGGGTTTAATAAGACATAATGCTTCTAGTTTACTATAGTTTCAAACCATGGGATCTCCACTTAGTAAACATATAACATGACACATTTTGTCACGGGACATTAAATAATACCCATATTCTCACTATATATTGATCAAGGGCTCTGAAGGTCATTTTGTTTAAAATCATCCAAATACATCTTTTTAATAAAAATAACCCCTATTTTTTTATAGATATATGCTATTTTTATTGAAAATATTTTTGTATACCCCCTAATACCTATAATACCCCCTCCCCCTACACCCCCGACCCAAATACCTCTAATATTTTGACTATATTTTTCACAATTTAGAATCCCACTTTATGAATATAGTCTTCCTTCTTCTAATTTAGGACTATCTTTTTTCGCGATGTATCCATATCCATGACAGATTCCTATGACTTCTTTTCCTACTTTTGTTCTGTATCCATCTCCGTGACAGATTTTCGTTGGAAGAGTCAGAACCAATGATTTTTGAGGTTTGCCTCTTTGGATACCCTTATAACAGATTTCTGTTTTCAGGGTCAAAAGCAGTGATTTCTAAGGTTTGGGCTCTTCAGATACCCCTATACTTACAAATTTATGTTTTCATGCTCACACTGCCTTTATGTCAATGCCTCAATGTTTCTAAGATAGAGGATAGATCTGTCCACAATATTGACTGAATAAGTCTCAGAAACACTCTTATTATAAGTCAAAATCTCCTCTAATATGTTCATGGTTTTGCTAGTGTCTCGATTTTCTCATAATAATTGTCATTAAAAGCAACATCACACGCTCTCTAGTTGTATCTTAGATTTGTGTAAAATTTTTCTCTTCTAGATACTTATGAAATTATGATTGTTCCATGAAAAACCCTGGATTGTTTATACGATGCAATGAAATTCTGATTGCTCCATGAATAGTCCATGGTGCTAGATACCATGTACCACGAAATTAACCATGTCTGGCAAGCAGTTGAACAAGATTACAAAATCAAATGTCAGTATCAATGCACATACTGATCCTACCAATCACACTTAGGTAACATTCATATTTTTTTATCTATTTCTGTTTTTTGGTCTATTGACATCTATTTCAAGTAATTGTTTCATGTTTTCCTTTTACTGTTTGTTATGTTTCATGAATTATCATACATGACCCAAGGGATTTGTGTGCTTGCCACAGGTAGGTTAGTGGAACATGATGAATAGGGTAATGACTATCTTCTCTTAAAGATAATTTCCCTATACAACATAAATTATATATGTTCTTCAATAGGAAAATAGCTTATGTATAAACTTTGTACTATTGAAATCTTTTATTGTTTGTAATTTTTTAGCTAACATTTGCATAGCATGAGATGAAACAGAAAATGGTCAATGGAGGCATAGTTAACCATTGGGCTTGTATCAAGTTCCCATGGGATGTTCAAGAAAGTGTTTCTCTTGGATTTTGTCATGATTTGGCTAAAATGTTCAAAATCTTTGGCATGGTAGGAACATGTGGGCTTGGTTGACCTTTCATATTCATTATAGAGGTAGTAACATGATATGCAGTTTATCCTGGTTGGAGGTATTCAATCTTGAACCTGTTATTCCAATCTACATGGCACGACCTGACTAGGTTGAAAGCTCTTAAAATTGTATACAAATATGCAATGAAAAAACTCAGAGGTAGGGAATTGGATCTCCTCATAGTCATTCTAGTCGACAACAATGGACCTTTGTATGATCAATATTTTATTCTTTCTTGAGGATTCAGTAACTTTGATCATGTAGAAGTGGATTTTACATGGAATTCAATCATGTAAAATTTATGGAATATCTGAGTGTGTTATTCTAGTAATATGTTTATCATTTGTATGAAACCTTGAGAGTCACATTCAGTTATTACACTTACATTTATTTCTGTGGAAGGGTTGAGAATCCTAAATATGAGAGAAATTGACTAGGTGACATTATTGCTATTGATACCTAGGCAACATGCATACACCCAAAGAACTTATTATTTATCACTTATGAAAGCCCCAACAAAGTCAGTAGTCTACTATTTCCCTTAGATTCACCAAAGTGGAGATTCATGAAATGCATGCTATTAGGTCCTATTTATCTAGAATGGGACTTATAGGCTCTAAAGATCTTAGAAGTGAATGGGTGTTGTTAGGCTTGAGCTGAAATCATTGGATAGTTATAACATATTGTGCATTACATGATCAATTTAGTCTTGGCACAAAGAATAAAATATCATTTCATGTATGTATTGCATGATCCTACCCTATATTCCATCTACTACAAGGTGGGTGTTTCATAAGATACATTGTTTCCATTGCTTCCAAAATTCCCATAGTAGAAAACCTAGAAACTTTTGCCATGTGATTTCGAGAATAGGGTTCAATAAGACATAATGCTTCTAGTTTAATATAGTTTCCAACAATGGGATCTCCACTTAGTAAACATATATCATGACACATTTTGTCATGGGACATTAAAGAATACCCCTATTCTCACAATATATTGATCAAAGGCTCTCAAAGTCATTTTGTTTAATCTCATCAAAATACGTCTTTATAATAAAAAGGACCCCTATTTTTTATAGATATCCTCTATTTTTGTTGAAATTTTTTTCTTATACCCCCCAATACCTATAATACCCCCTACCCGTCCATCTCCCCACCCAAATACCTCTAATATTTTGACCATAATTTTCACAATTTAGAATCCCACTTTATGAATATAGTCTTCCTTCTCCCAATATAGGACTATCTTTTTCTCCACTGGATGCATATCCGTGACAAATTCTTGCGACTTCTTTTTCTTCTTTTGTGTTGTATCCATATCCGTGAAAGATTTCTGTTGGCAGAGTCAGAAGCAGTTATTTCTGAGGTTTGGCTCTTTGGATGCCCTTATAATAAATTTTTGTCTTCAGGGTAAAAAACAGTGATTTCTAAGGTTTGGGCTCTTTGGATACCCTTATACTTACAAATTTATGTTTGTAGGCTCACAATAATATTTTGACTCTATTTTTCACAATTTAGAATCCCACTTTATCATTGAATGTGGTAAGATATTGGTAAACAAGTTGAAGTTTGTGTCTTTCATACAAGCTAGGTTTGATTATGCCAAGCTACTTGAAGAGATTGTCCCAATTATCACATAAGGATGTCTTAAATTTACAAGCGTTAATGAGACTATCTACAATTTCCACTTTTTTGTGACAATGATGGCAAAAGAAAGGCCCTTGAGATCCTCCTTTCACAAAGTTAGCCTAGAATAAAAAATTTCTTCGAGCTAATGCTGACAAAAAAAGAGAGGATTTTGGACAGAGGGTTCACTTCCAATTTTTTACCCAAATACCATGTGGGAATCTTGTAAGTCTATTATTAGCTTGTAAGATTATTTAATAGTAAAATACCCACCTAACAAATATTCCCATTGATGTTTATGCATGATGTTATGAATTTTTATTTTTGTTGATGACAACTATTTCCATAATCAATCCGAGTGAAATTCCATCCTAGCAGGTGGCCTTTGATCCTTAGGTATCCATGAGAACCATTTCTCAAGGCCAATTTCATTCTAATAATGGAATCATTGTTTTCTCATGTGCATCAACATAGTATTTTGAATTGCTTATATATTTTATTTGTCCGTCAATATTGGAAATTGCTGCTAGGCATAATCCCAAAATAATGTTGTTAGTCCATCCCTAACATTTTGAAATCATTGTTCCTCTATAAGGTGTCTATTTTCACAATCTAAATTCCAAATTGGATAACTAGGTCTATTTCAATCCATTCTTAAAAGACCATGTTATCTAAGCTCTAACACACACTTTTTCTTCCATATCCTTGTCTGTAAGGAACCATGACCTTGAAGTTATTTCCACCAAGTTTTTTCACCAAGAATTGAGATTAATAAGTCAATATATTTTTGACCCAATCCTTTTACTAATTTAGAAAGGAAAATTCCATGATCCCATATAACTATTTCCTGTATTTTACTTATTTTTCCCCATCCCATAGGAAGGCATGTTGCAGATTGCAAATAGACTTTACAATGTGATTGAGCAATTCAAGGGAAGAAACAAATAGCGAAACAATGCTTGAAGAATAGCTTTCAATAGAATTAGTTAAGCTATCAAGTTAATAGAAAAAATTTCCTAGTTAGCTAGTTTGTTTTCAAGCTTTATGATAATATACTCCGAAGTAGTGATGCAAAGATAATTATCTACTAAAGTGCCTCCTCAATATATGAAGAGAGGGAATCTCTAATGAAACCATTTCATTATAGAAATGTTTAATTATATACCATGTTGAGTACTAAATTGGTGCTTGTATGATTGAAGATTCATAGGATATCATAAATTTATTTTTAAATTGTTGGAAGGCATTGAATTCACAAATAATAGGAACATCCATAAGAATGATATCATTGAAAATGTATTGTTGCAAGTTTGGAAGATTCACATAGAAATCTATCGCTATAGAAATTTCTATCATTGAAGATAACTATTAACCTAGATTCACCTAAAGAATTATGTATATTGAAGATATTGATGCAAGTTTGGAAATTCACCTACATAATTAACCAAGAAATTTCTATCATTGAAGAATGATACCATTGAAATCATATTTATGGAAGTTACATCACTATAGAATTTTACATGATGGATTGCTTTATTCACCTACATAATTAACCCATATTTAGTAGGAAATTAATTGTTATTGTGTTTTTTGTTCTATTAATTATTTGGATTAATGATTTGTGTCCATGTACCTATATACTATCTCATCTAAGATGGAAGTACTAAATCATATCATCATGAGTATTCTTCAGGATGGTTCTAATTATTGGGCCAAGAATTCGTTATTGAAGGAGCGTGTGATCAATGTTGTGGCGACTTTGCAAGAGGCCAGAGAGCTTGCAAAGAGTTGCAGAGAGATTTCATTTAGTGGGAAGCTTATGATGCAGAGTGACCTAGATGTGCTCGTCAACAAACTCAATTGTCATCTGCGTGATTTGGATATTCTCATAAAGAGAAGACTATTGAGGGAATCTAGTGATGGCTTCAAGGTGTCAAGTCCAGATTCCAGTAGGGATGCCCTAGTTTTTTTTGTCAAGGGTTTGTTTGCAAGGCTTAAGATTGGTAATACTGAACTCAAAAAATAGGCCTTGATTTCTCTTGTATAGTTTTTGGAGGAGGATGACATGAATATTCTGTTTGTGGTAGATGGAGGAGTGGATATTCTTTACTTGGTGCATTTTCTTGATTCACATAATGTTGCTATCAGAGAATATGCAGTTGTTGCAGTGTTGATTTTGGCATAGTTTGATGTCTTCAAGGCTTGTGTTGCTACAAAAAGTGTTGTGCCACCGTTGATTAGGTTGTTGGAATCTAGAACTTCTTTCTGCAGGGAGAAAGAAGTTGAGGCTCTACAAGGATTGACTATTGACCTTGAGGAGGAGAGTATTAATGGTGAGATGAATGTAATCTTAGGGATCTGTCATTGTAATGATGGTACCTACATAGATAGGGAGTATGCCTCTACAATTTCTACATTTGGTGGAATCTCAACTCTGGTTGAATTCTGTAGAAATGGGTATCAAGGGCAGGGTATTGCGTCAGAAGTGTTGAGGAACTTGGCCTTTGTGGAGGAAATAAGAGGTCTCATGGTAGAGGAAGGAGAAATTCCTATGTTGATAAATCTTGTGAATTATGGTAAAACCCTTTCAGAAATGTTTTCTACAAAATGTTTGCATATGTTGGGTGCCCTTCATGAAAGCTTGAGGTAGAAGATCTACAGAGAAGGTGGGGTTGAATCACTTGTTCTGTTTTTGGAAAAAGTCGAGAGTACCGAGGTCTGAGGCATTGAGATTTCCTTCCTATCTACCAATACTACCCATCCCATACTTGGCTTAGATGAGCTGAGCCCTAGAAGAGAGAAAGGTCAATAGGAGAGATGAAAATAACTCGGAGCAACTTCATGACTTCCTCACCTACTGTACCACTCCCTGGGCTGAAGAAACAAATACTTAAAACACCCTAAAACAGAGAATAATATGGAATCTATTACTCAGTATATAATACTTATGTAAGGGTTAGCAACACTATAGAATAAAGGTAGACTCTATAAGGAAGATAGAACTAGATTAGGAATATAAGCATTAAGAATTCTCTTATTATATCTTATCCTATACTAAAACTTAACTAATAATATATCACACTAATTAAGGATTAATATTTTCAATTTTTCATTATTTCATAAAACGAGACTCTTCTTGAAAAAAAATGATATTAGACTTAAACTTCACTCAGACTCTCTCATACTCTCTCCAGAAAAATATGATAGGAATTAGGGTAATTACTACTTTATAGGCCTCAGAGGGAACCAAAACCCTTAAAACAAGAAATCACCAACCTTTCACTCTTCATATCCACCTAGTTACTCTGAGAGCCAATAGTAACTAGCTGCTAGTTAATCTGGAATCCTCTAGGCTATTTCGCTAATCCTATTAGAGAGGCTAATCCTATACAGTGATCCAATACTTACTGCTTAAGACTCAGCAGGCTATTACAAGGTTAGTTTCCATGGAGAACTTACTCTAATACAAAGGAAAGTACAAAAGAAAGTTGAAGGCTAGTAGTACCTATTTGGGGCATAGACAAACTTACTCTTGTTGGGTTGTGTTATATTCTTTCCACGTAGTTAACAGGGGGTTTGAAGGGCACCCGTAACCCCACTTTATGGGGTCCAAGGCAGCGCCCCGGAAAATTTTGGTTTTGGACCCTATGTTAGGTTGGGTGGACCCACCTATGGTTTTGTGCATGATTTTCACACATGCTTTTTGGACGCGATGGTTTTTTGGTCCATGTTATTGGGCACGATCGTTTTCGGTCCATTGTATTGGACGTGATGGTTTTTGGTCCATGGTATTGGATGCTTCGGCATGTATAAATATGTATTGTAACATTGAAAGGAACATAATGAAAAATCAAGCTGGTAGTCTTGGTTTTGGGATCCAGTGGGAAAATCTCTCTGTATATGTGTTTTATGTGTTATGCTCTCACATTGTTTATTTTTCTATGTTTTAGAATTTGTATGTAGGTAATATCTGTACGGGGTTAAAACCTGCATTTGGTATCAGAGCTATTTTTGGCTTCAAGGGGACGCCTTTGTTGCTGAGGGGTTTCACTCGGGTCTGTGGTAGACCCTATTCAGTGGGAGATCTGCGAGATCAATTCTGGTGGTGAAAGAAGATGGCGAGTGGTGGAAAGATAGAGATCGAGAAATTTAATGGTTAGAGTTTTGAGTTGTGGAAACTCAAGATGGAGGATCTGTTGGTGGATAAAGATCAGTGGATCGCGGTAGATCTAGGTACTAAACCAACGAGAGTGACCGATGAAGAATGGAAGAAGCTGGATCGGAAGGCAAAGAGCACAATACAATTGTGTGTCTCAGATTCAGTATTGCTGAATGTATCAAGGGAAGCTACAACAAAGGCTTTGTGGGACAAGTTAGGGACTTTGTACCAATCTAAGTCTCTGGTGAATAAACTGTTCCTACGGAAAAAGTTGTATAACCTGAGGATGAAAGATGGAGACTCAGTGATAGAGCATCTGAATGCGTTTAATACTGTGGTAATTCAGTTAGAATTTGTTGATATTAAAATTTCATATGAAGATAAGTGCATCAGTTTGTTGTGTTCTCTACCAGATTCGTGGGATAGTCTGGTTATTGCAATAGATAGCAATGCAACTGCCTTGCATTTTGATGAAATAGTCTCATCCTTGCTGATGGAGGAGATGAGACGGAAAAATATGGCGATGAATGGTGATGCCTTGTCTGTACGAGGATAGTCTGAGAACAGAAACAAAAATAAGTCATCGAGTGGGAGATTTAAATCTAGAGGAAGATCTAAATCTCCAGGAAAACCTGTAAAGGTGGTGTGCTGGAAATGTGGAAAGGAAGGGCACTTCAAAAGAGACTGTAAATCTAAAGATCCTTATAAAGGAAAGGGATCTGATGATGCTCCTTCTACAGAGGTGAAAACCACCTCAGATGAAGGTGGGGATGTGTACTTGGCTTCTTCAAGTACACATGTAGATCATGAGGCATGGTTGATTAACTCAGGTGCATCCTTTCACTTCACTCCCCATAGAGAGTGGTTCTACGAGTATGAGAAATATGATGGTGGTGATGTCTTCTTGGGGGATGACAGGAAGGCTAGAATCATTGGTCACGGAAAACTAAAGTTGAAGTTGCAAGGTGAAAGGGTTAGAACACTACTAGGTGTTCTACATATTCCTGCATTGGCCAGAAATATAATTTCTATAAGCAAGCTGGATGACACAGGTGTAAAAACAGTGTTTGAGAAGGATACCTGCAAGATGGTTCGGGGAGCACTGGTATTGATGCAAGGAGTTTGGAATAGAACTCTGTACAAGCTGCAAGGTAGCACTATTGTTGATGGGTGCAATAGTTTTGTGGTTCCTAAAAGTGGAGTAGAAAATCTAGTCGTCTCTGGAGAGAGGACCATGCTGTGGCATCAAAGGCTTGGACATATTGGAGAGAAGGGCCTTCGAATACTTCATGGTAAATGTATGGTAGAAGGTATGAGTAATATCTCTCTGGATTTTGATTTCTGTGAAAATTGTGTATATGGGAAGCAGAATCGGGTGAGTTTCCCTTCTGGTAGTAAGAGGGCGAAACAGATATTAGAACTTGTGCAGAGTGATGTGTTTGGGCCTGTGAAGGTTCCATCACTGGGTAAGTCTATGTACTATGTATCATTTATAGATGACTTCTCAAGGAATACATGGATATATTTCCTTAAGAAGAAATCTGAAGTCTTTGACAGGTTTAAGGAATTTAAGGCTCTGGTGGAAAACCAGACAGAGAAGAAGATAAAGGTGCTGAGGACAGATAATGGTGGAGAGTTTTGTAGTAAGGAATTTGAAGAATTCTGTAAGAAGTGTGGTATAGCATGACAGAAGACTACTCCATATACACCTCAGCAAAATGGAGTTGCAGAAAGAATGAATAAGACGTTGATGGAAAGGGCAAGAAGCATGCTCAATGGTGCTGGGTTAGGACAGGAATTCTGGGCAGAGGCGGTGGATACTGCATGTTACCTGGTCAACAGGTCACCTTCATCAGTGTTGGAGGATAAGACTCCACAAGAGGTATGGACTGGTAAGAAACCCTCTCTTTCACATCTGAGGGTATTTGGATGTGATGCATATGTACATGTTCCAAAGGAGAAACGAACCAAGTTTGATAGTAAATCTGAAAAGTGCATCTTTATTGGGTATAAGGATGGTTTAAAGGGTTATAAGCTTTGGAACCCAGTCACACGGAAGGTTGTGTACAGCCGAGATGTGGTGTTCAGAGAGGTGAAAGATGTTATTAAACATGAAGTCTAATGAAGGAACCTGAGAAGATGGAGTTTGAGCTAAAGGAGGAAGAATCAGACTCTACAGCAGAGGAGGAATCAGAAGATGAAGAGCCACAAACTCCGGCTGTGAGAAGATCAGTTCAAGAAAGAAGGTAGCCTGAAAGGTATAGTCCATCTGCTTTCTGTTCAAATTTTGCTTTATCTATTACTGACGATGATACCATAACTGTGAAGGAAGCAGTAGATTCAGAGGATGGAAAACTATGGAAAGAGGCCATGGTTGATGAAATGGCATCTTTGCACAAAAATGAGGCTTGGGATTTGGTGGAGTTGTCGGCTAGAAGGAAACCCGTTGGTAGTAAATGGGTGTTCAAAAAGAAGAAAAATGCAGAAGGAAAAGTGGAGAAATACAAAGCTCGGTTGGTACCGAAAGGTTATTCCCTGGTGCCAAGAATTGATTTTGGTGATTTTTTTTCTCCTATTGCTAAGGTAACTTCTATTAGATTACTTTTATCTGTTGCTGCTGCTTTTGATTTTGAGGTAGAATAGATGGATGTGAAGACATAATTTCTTCACGGGGATCTAGAAGAGGAAATCTACATGAAACAACCTGAAGGCTTTGCGGTGAAGGGTAAGAAAGAACTGGTATGCAAGTTAAAGAAGTCTCTGTATGGGTTAAAACAATCACCAAGGATGTGGTATCAGAAATTTGATAAATTTATACGGGGACTTGGCTTCACTAGAAGCAAAGCAGATCATTGTGTGTATTTTAAATTAATTGGTGACTGTGTTATTTATCTTGTCTTGTATGTGGATGATATGTTACTGGTTGGAAATGACAAAGGAATTATCCAGGATTTGAAGACCCAATTGTCCTCCAAATTCGACATGAAAGATCTTGGTGCTGCAAACTATATTTTGGGCATGGAAATTAAAAGAGATCGGGAAAAGAGGAAGCTCTGGTTAAACTAGAGGAAGTATGTCGAGACAATATTGCAGAGGTTTAATATGCAGGATTGTAAACCGATGAAGGTTCCTATTCCTGTAGGTGTAAAGTTATCTATTGAACAGTGTCCCAAGACATAAGAAGAGGAAGAGGATATGTCCTATGTTCCATATGCAAGTGCAGTAGGTAGCCTGATGTATGCAATGGTTTGTACTAGACTAGACATTGCACATACAGTGGGAGTATTGAGTAGGTTTATGTCAAAACCAGGAAAGGAGCATTGGATAGCAGTGAAGTGGGTTTTCAGGTATTTGTGTGGCACTAGTGGTTATGGTTTGTGCTACCAAGGAAGACCAGGACTAGACAGAGTGTTGGATATTCATGGCTTTTTTGATGCAGGCTGGGCTAGAGATCTGGATCAGAAAAGATCTACAAGTGGGTATGTGTTTAACCTATTTGGAGGTGCAGTCAGTTGGATGAGTAAAAAACAATCTGTAGTGGCACTATGAACTACAGAGGCAGAATACATGGTGTAGAGTACTAAAAAAGGTATGTTTCTGATGATTATTTCAGTATCTTTTCAGTAGAACTTGTAAACCTTTTTGCATCATGAACTTGGAAAACGATAAAAAATTATAACAAAACATGTGAGATTAATATGCAAGACTAAAATGCTGACAATTGTCATTTCCTTATGCAGGAAGGAGTGAAAACGAGAAGTTGCCGTTCCAAAGGAAAGGACAAGGATGGGTTAATCGTTGTCCCTTTAACGGGAGACCGAATGCAAACACGACAAAGAAAATCAAAGAAAATCTGCCCAGAAAAGGGGGTGGAGATATCAACTCGGCGCAGGAGAGAAAAAAATGATTGAGGATTAACGGTTCGGCGAATCCCTCAGGATTGTTAAATTGGAAACTAGGGCCAAACTCCATGTGGATCGGCTTATTTATGGCAGCTGATATTTTTATTGGATCCCTCTCGTCGAGAGGTGTAGGATTGATCCAAAGATCATCCGATTTCGATAAGTATTTATGGAGATATGAATTTATTTTTTTTATGTAATTATTATCAAGCCGACCAGCCCTTATGTAGGCTCTAGAAGGCCAACCGACGTGTCTATTCATCATCCTCGTTGTGGTATAAATAGATGAGGATTTGATATCATTTACACACTTATTCTTGATGTGATCTCCTCTCCACGTCTTAGGTTTTTGGAAAAGGAGAGTCACAAAAGGAATATGCTGGCCTAGTTTGATGATGCCCTAATCTAACACACTTAGCCGCAGTAAGGAAGTTATTATTTCGCTGTTCATGATGGAGACCATTACACTGTTAATAGAGACACATATACAATGGAAAACAATGAGGATATTACGCTGTCCAGGAAGCAGTTTATACGCATGTCATGAAGGTCCCCATCCGCTGTAAGTGGAGACACCTTATCCACCGTAAATGAAGACACCATATACGCAGAAAAATGGAGATGTATTAGTTGCAGTCATCTATGAATTGGGCCAAGGTAACAAAGCCACAGTCATGATAACCTAGCCGCAGTAAGCAGCAGGAAGATGATCTACATACGCTGTAATGGGAGTCAATCATACGCTGTAATAAAGACATCTAAACCCAGCATGAAGACTCTATACGTTCCTAGTGACACAGTCTATACGTAGCCATAGACTGATCTATACGCAGCCATGGAATATGCGGCCTTGGAAACACTAAATCACAATCATGAACCTACGCAGTCATGAAGATGGATCCAATGCAGTAAACACACTGATATGAAGACTCATTCGCAGGTCATACGTAGATATGGAGACACTATTATACATTGGAAGACCTTATACGCTGCAATGGAAACCAAACGCACAACAATGGAAACATTCCCTAATTCATTGTCAATGGAGTCATATATATGCAGTTATAGAATCTATACACACATCGTGGACAGAATATACGTTGTCATTACACACAGCAATGGAAGCTCTTTATTCACAGCCGCAGTGATGAAGAGGAATCACTGTAAAGGCATGAAGCCGCAGAGAGCCACAGTCAGGCAAAGTCAGGCAAAGTCATAGTCAAATGGAGTTACAATCAAAGTCATGGAGCCGTAGTTAGTTTAGTCTCCTCGAATGCATTAAGGATCTAAAGCCTATCCATTCTCGGCATGGCAATCTTGATATGAGAAGGAGCTGTTCTGATTTCGGTGGCAGTCGTATAGCAGACTTGTTACAGTCTTGCTATTAGAATTCAATGAGAAGATCCTTGGCATATGTATCATCACTGCAATCAGATCTAGCTCAACATGTTTCGAAGAAGTGGCAAGGACAACATGATGATGAATGAGATCATGATGTATGGGCAACATAATGTAGATCATGGGCAGCATGATGTATGGGCTGCACAGTGATGCATGAGATCAAGAGCAGCATGATGATGCATGATGCAGCATGATGCAGTATGCAGTGGTGCAGCTTGAGAACCTGATGTAGGATGATGATAGGTGAAGGAGTCACCTTGGAGGATCAGTTGAAGTAGAATATCTTCAACTGATCTCATTGTTATAGGAGATGATCTATTGTTACCGGGAAAAGTGTCTATTTAGAACTACTCTATCCCACTAAGGTGTGGCAGCTGCCTTAGAAACAAACAGAGAAAACTACTTTTGTATTTCCTTTATGAATTAAAGATAGAGGGGGATAGAAAGAACTGACCTGTGTCTTGCGCTAATCCTTTGATCCAATCCCTCTCTTCTTTGACAGCTTCCAGCTACCTGCTCCCTTACTTGCCCAGCTTCACCAAGTACCTGTAAGATCACAGAAGAAGAAAACTATACAAAGACATGGATCTTTATTCATAAATAGCTTAGGATCAGATTTAAGCTAACCATACAAATGTAACAAGCATCAATGATACAAAAGCATGGAGGAAAAACTCAAATAGTTTTTATTGATATACAAGAAGATCCAGGAGGAGTTACAACCGATGATTCCTGACCCAGCATCAACCTCCCAGCAAAGAAGCCCCTCTTCACCTCCAACAAAGCATAAATCACCCAATACTCTGATATCTATCTCAAAACCAACAGCAATTCCTTGCAATGTCCAAAATTCCAGCCTCTAGATCTCTGGGATGAGGGATCCATATATAGATGTATGCAAGGAGGATGAGTTAGCTTGTGATTTGATTAGTGCCTTCTCTCTGTCATTTCTTGCTTCCACTTGGAGACTGAGAGCCTCTTACTCATCCTTGGTCGAATTCAGTGAGGCAAGTGTCATAGGAGAAGATTCTGGAAGCTTCCATTGTCTTTCCACCTCGTGGAATGGCACTGCCATTTGTCATTTCCCGCTAAACGCACCCTCATAGTGCATTTAGGTGCGTTGCAACGCACCTAGCTAGTGTATTTAGGTGCTATGCAACGCAGCTAGCCAGTGGAGCAGCTGAAATGATCCTGTTTTGACTTATTCTGAGCAGTTTCTGGTGGAGAACTTCTGGGAGAAGCTGTAATTTGTTGACCTTGTTCCTTTAGGGGTTAGAACAACACTTTTAGGGACTTAGGAGCCCTTGGTTTATGGACATTTCATGCTTGGAGCTGCAAGGCACAAAAATGTCTATAACATCTATGCTCAGATCTAGTCAAGTCAAAGTGTTGACTTCTGTTGTAAATGTACTCTCTCTCTCTTTCTCTGCTGAGCTTTGAAGATAAAAGAAGATTTGATCAAAGGGTTTCCCCATACATTGTGGGGTTTGTCCCTGGCTCACGCCATATCTTGTGTCCTCTTGTCTTGGCTTGTCTTCTCCGTTTTATATTTATGTTCTATCTGCAGTTTATCGTAATGCTGATGTGATTGCTAACTGTGAAAATTTAAATAAATTGCTCTAGCATAGAACATACCCAAAACTTAACATGGTATCGGAGCCGAGGTGAAGACAATGCCCAAGCAAGAGTGAAAGAGCAATCACCGAAGGCAGTTGGGACAATATAGAAGGATCAATGGATTCCTCATAATTCACCTAGGGTGAAGTCAAAGCAGAGAATGTTATCAAAATGGCGTAGCGGAAGATTCTGATGGTCCATCTTAAGATCACTTCATTGGGAAGTTCGGATCTAAGGGTGGAAGGAAAGGCGGATGCCTTGTTGAAATAAGTTCGGCCGTTATGCGAAGGAGTGTCCGAATGGCAGAGACACATCTCTTGATGAAGATAACAATCATTCTTGGGACATCTTCAATGATCAAAAGAATGACTGGCAATGCAGGTCATCAAGGAAATAGTCGACTCTTCCACGAAAGCAAGGAACCCCAAAATCTCTTTTATGTACCTGATCGAACCTGATGTCCATCTCGGAAATGGAAGTCAAAGGTTACAGGGTGGCACTTATCGATGGAAAGGTACGTGTTTGAAAATAGATCTTTTAAAGATGTTTTTGAGTTCAGGGTTGTATCAAGTTGCAGGAAGTCCACTGGGGACCATGTCCATTGACTCAGCACCAGAGGTCTGTGAGTCAGATGGTGACTAGGATGCCTGAATTCAAAAAGAAGCATGAAGGTACATGTACCGAAGGAAAATATTATAAGGGGACCATTCCCCTCATGCAGTAGGTTCACAGGTTTGGAACAACTCGAGGAGTTTGAGAATCATGATCAAGGAATCTCATGTGTACAGGTGGAAGAAAGCCCTCTATGGCTTGAAGAAAAACAACTCGGGCATAGTATGAGAGGATTGATAGTTATCTAATGCAGCTGAGATTCACTAGGAGTGAAACCAATCCAAACCTTTACTCGAAGGTTGTGGATGATAAACCTCTCGTACTGACACCTATGTTTGACAGGTGCAGACCCTCTCATTTATAGGAGACAGAGGGAGTTGGATTCCAAATGTGGGAAGATAAGCTGCAAGCTTGTGACTGCCTCGAGGATCTTAACTTTCAGAAGTTATATGGTAATGATGTCGGACCAGATTTGGGAAATGCCTCTGAGTTTCATAAACTCATTCGCGTTGATGTTCTTGGAGAACCTCTGTCCGGACATCTGTGTTGCAGTTAGCATGGTGAGCTCATATTTGGTTGAGCCTCACTAGATTGGTGCCAAGAATCTTCTAAGATATCTTCAGGGCACAATCTCTCATGAATTGAGATACACTACCGGAAATATGAAACCACATGATTATTCGAATGATGAGTGGGTAGGCAGTATGGAGGATCACTAGAGCACTTCTCAGTGTTGTTTCTCTTTGGAATTTGCCTCGATATCCTGGATGAGCAGGAAGCAGAAGTCGGTGACTCTGAGCACCACCAAGGCACAATACATTGTTGATAGTATGGCCTTCTGTGAGGCAGTCTGGTTTCTTAAGCTCTTCAGTGAGCTGTTTGTACATATGATGAATACCACTGTGATTCTCTGTGACAACCAGAGATGGGATTCGATTATTGAGGAATCCCGTATTTGACAATTGCTCCAGCAGATAGACATCAAATACTGCCTTATTTGGGATATGGTAAGTCGATGATCAAGGAGGCTCCATCGCACTGAGATGATGTATAGGACAGAGCCCTGAGGAAAGACCAAATTTGTGATTTTCCCGAACGACTTGGAGTCGTCAAGAGACCTTTGTAAAAGGGTCCTACATGTTGCATACATTGAGCTCTGGGAGCTTTTGGGGGCTTGCAGTTCTAATGGAGCAACATACGACCACAGGGTGACTCACCCTCCCCTGGTGGTGCGCACTAGAACAAGATGATTCGCTTTCTTGTGGGACAAGATGATTCGCTCTCTTGTGGGGCAAGATGGTTAGTTCTCCTGTGAGGCCTGGATTGATGTGTTCTCCATGGTGATTGTAGCTGGATTGATGTGTTCTCTTGTGAGGCCTGGATTGATGTGTTCTCCATGGCAGCCTGGATTGATGTGTTCTCCATGGCGATTGTAGCAGGATTGATGTGTTCTCCTGTGAGGACAGGATTGATTAAGTTCTCCTATCGAGGCATCCTACCCATGCAGTCTGGGACTCATGGGAAGTACCTCTCATCTGATCAATGAGCAGGGAAATGAAGTTAGGGACCATAGTAGTACCGATGGACGCATCGTTGTATCTACCGTACTCCCTACGCTAGGATTTCCTCCATTGATCTGTGATCAATGATACTGGTCTGGGACCAGTGGTAGGAGTTGTACATACTATGACGCTAACTTCGGGTCAGTTGAGACTGGTCTGGGACCAGTAGTACACTCTCTGAGCCTGTGATACTAGTCTAGGACCAGTGGTAGGAGTTGTACATACTATGACGCTGACTTTGGGTCGGTTGAGACTGGTCTGGGACCAGTGGTACACACTCTGAGTTTGACTTCGAGTCAGTGGAGAATGGTATGAGACATTCTCGATCAATTCTTCTTCTTCATAGTTCTGCAGAGCAGAGCTAGAGGAGCCAGCAGCGCTGAGCAGAGCTGAGCAGAGTAGAGCTAGCAGAGCAGAGCCAGCAGAGCTAACAGAGCTACCTGAGCAGAGTGGTTATGGTTTGTGCTACCAAGGAAGACTAGGACTGGACAGAGTGTTGGATATTCATGGCTTTGTTGATGCAGGCTGGGCTGGAGATCTGGATGAGAAAAGATCTACAAGTGGGTATGTGATTAACCTATTTGGAGGTGCAGTCAGTTGGATGAGTAAAAAACAATCTGTAGTGGCACTATGAACTACAGAGGCAGAATACATGGTGTGGAGTACTAAAAAAGGTATGTTTTTGATGATTATTTCAGTATCTTTTCAGTAGAACTTGTAAAACGTTTTGCATCATGAACTTGGAAAACGATAAAAAATTATAACAAAACATGTGAGATTAATATGCAAGACTAAAACGCTGACAATTGTCATTTCCTTATGCAGGAAGGAGTGAAAACGAGAAGTTGCCGTTCCAAAGGAAAGGACAAGGATGGGTTAACCGTTGTCCCTTTAATGGGAGACCGAATGCAAACACGACAAAGAAAATCAAAGAAAATCGGCCCAGAAAAGGGGGTGGAGATATCAGCTCGGCGCAGGAGAGAAAAAAATGATTGAGGATTAACGGTTCAGCGAATCCCTCAGGATTGTTAAATTGGCAACTAGGGCCAAACTCCATGTGGGTCGGCTTATTTATGGCAGCTGATATTTTTATTGGATCCCTCTCATCGAGAGGTGTAGGATTGATCCAAAGATCATCCGATTCCGATAAGTATTTATGGAGATATGAATTTATTTTGTTTATGTAATTATTATCAAGCCGACCAGCCCTTATGTAGGCTCTAGAAGCCCAACCGACGTGTCTATTCATCATCCTCGTTGTGGTATAAATAGATGAGGATTTGATATCATTTACACACTTATTCTTGATGTGATCTCCTCTCCACGTCTTGGGTTTTTGGAAAAGGAGAGTCACAAAAGGAATATGCTGGCCTAGTTTGATGATGCCCTAATCCAACACACTTAGCCGCAGTAAGGAAGTTATTATTTCGCTGTTCATGATGGAGACTATTACACTATTAATAGAGACACATATACAGTGGCAAACAATGAGGATATTACGCTGTCTAGGAAGCAGTTTATACGCAGGTCATGAAGGTCCCCATCCGCTGTAAGTGGAGACACCTTATCCACCGTAAATGAAGACACCATATACGCAGACAAATGGAGATGTATTAGTTGCAGTCATCTATGAATTGGGCCAAGGTAACAAAGCCACAGTCATGATAACCTAGCCACAGTAAGCAGCAGGAAGATGATCTACATACGCTGTAATGGGAGTCAATCATACGCTATAATAAAGACATCTAAACACAGCATGAAGACTCTATACGTTCCTAGTGACACAGTCTATACGCAGCCATGGACTGATCTATACGCAGCCATGGAATATGCGGCCTTGGAAACACTGAATCGCAATCATGAACCAACGCAGTCATGAAGATGGATCCAACGCAGTAAACACGCTGTTATGAAGACTCATTCGCAGGTCATACGTAGATATGGAGACACTATTATACATTGGAAGACCTTATACGCTGCAATGGAAACCAAACACACAACAATGGAAACATTCCCTAATTCATTGTCAATGGAGTCATATATATGCAGTTATAGAATCTATACACACATCGTGGATAGACTATACGTTGTCATTACACTCAGCAATGGAAGCTCTTTATTCACAGCCGCAGTGATGAAGAGGAATCACTGTAAAGGCATGAAGCCGCAGAGAGCCGTAGTCAGGCAAAGTCAGGCAAAGTCATAGTCAAATGGAGTTACAATCAAAGTCATGGAGCCGTAGTGAGTTCAGTCTCCTCAAATGCATTAAGGATCTAAAGCCTATCCATTCTTGGCATGGCAATCTTGATATGAGAAGGAGCTGTTCTGATTTCGGTGGTAGTCATATAGTAGACTTGTTAATAGTCTTGTTATTAGAATTCAATGAGAAGATCCTTGGCATACGTATCATCACTGCAATTAGATCTAGCTCAACATGTTTCGAAGAAGTGGCAAGGACAACATGATGTATGGGCAACATAATGTAGATCATGGGCAGCATGATGTATGGGCTGCACAGCGATGCATGAGATCAAGAGCAGCATGATGATGCATGATGCAGCATGATGCAGTATGCAGTGGTGCAGCTTGATAACCTGATGGAGGATGATGATAGGTGAAGGAGTCACCTTAGAGGATCAGTTGAAGCAGAATGTCTTCAACTGATCTCATTGCTATAGGAGATGATCTATGCTCAGATCTAGTCAAGTCAAAGTGTTGACTTCTATTGTAAATGTACTCTCTCTCTCTTTCTCTGCTGAACTTTGAAGATAAAAGAAGATTTGATCAAAGGGTTTCCCCATACATTGTGGGGTTTGTCACTGGCTCACGCCATATCTTGTGTCCTCTTGTCTTGGCTTGTCTTCTGCGTTTTATATTTATGTTCTATCTGCAGTTTATCGTAATGCTGATGTGATTGATAACTGTGAAAATTTAAATAAATTGCTCTAGCATAGAACATACCCAAAACTTAACAAGGATACATGATCTTGAGGGATCATTGTTTAATCTATTTTTGCACTTAGAAATCTCTGCCGTCACCCTTATAAAAGGGACAGCACTGTTAGCTCAAAGAGAGAGTTAGACATGATTATGTTTTTATGTAATTTCTGTTAAGATCAAAACTTTGACCATCGAGTCTCGATAAGAACTGGTTTATTGTAATTTTGCTTTATGCATTAATACAAATTTGGTGATTACTTCATCTTTGAGTCTGGATTAACTTCAAGCGGTGTACCCCTGGAGGCTAAGGGCCCGGCCCTGGAGGACACTTGCTCCTATATTATTACGTTTGGTTTATGCGTGGTTTGCTTATCGACGTTATTTGGTAATCTGATGCGTTTTATAAGTTTACATCACAAGCTCTGTTATGTTTAATTCATTAAAGTTTCTACAGACAGAACTATTGTATTGACTCTGCATCATATTACTGTTCTTTTAAGAGTTGATCTAATATTGCTAGTCTTAAGAGAATACTGTCACTATTCCATTACAGAGCTTTTGTGCTGTGCACCTATTTATTAATGTTAACGAATTCATCTTGGGAATTATGTTCTTTACGATTGTTGGATTTATGAGCAATGCTGTTCTATTTTGAAACGCGGTCGTATTCTTTCTAACTGAGATTGATACTTGGATCAGATTACTATTTAAGTGTGTTGTGTGCGTATATGGTTTTCTAGCGTTGTTCCATAATTTATCCGTAATCAGTGTTGTTCCATTAGTGTGTGCTTTTTAATTCACCCTTAAGAGTGAAGATTACTATTTGATTACGATTAGTGCATTTGATCTGATAGATTAAGATTGTTGCTACTTGCGAGACTTAGTTGCTGTTCGATTTATTAGCTGTTGTTCCATTTCAGATTTGCTGTTCTATTTCAGACTTGTTGTTCGATTTCTTAATTTCTATTCCATTTCTCATCTTCCGTTCCATTTATTGGTGTTGGTGTGAAGAACGATCGCAAGCTGTAGTGAGCATTGGCATTTACTGTCCGGCTCCCAGACCTACGATCTGTTCTCTGATTTCCTTTTCCATCAGTTTCCAAAGGGATGGGTTATTGCTACTGAACCCTTGACTGATAAGTTACTTAGTCTTTTGAATGTGTGATTTGATCTTTTGAAGTAGTTAAGCTGTAGACAAGCATCCGTTTACTCTTGTATTTCTGAACCTATACTACCAGCATTACTCTGACAAATGATATCCTCAGACTGAGACACTCTTTGAAATAACCAAACGTTCTTGGATTGACATATTAATGTGAGGTACTTAGAGGTGAAAGAGACCCTTTTTATAGCTCTACATTTTGGTGCCGTTGCCGAGGAAAGAGTGTAGCCATTTGTTCTTTTTTTAGAGTAGTGTACGAACCTGCTAGGGAAGAGTTGGATTTTAAAAACGGAAGGTAAGAACCTACATACGGAGTATGTAAAAGCCCTGCTCCTCTGTCCGCTTTCCTGCAGATTTGCTGCTGTTTTGTTTGAATAGAATTTAGTAGTTAATTTGAGTGCATGACTAAGCAGAAAAAACACCAAACCTCTAACCAATCCAGAAAAAGCAAAGGGGCCAGTGACCCTTGGCCGAACGACCTTCATAGACGAAATATACAAGAAAGCAGAATCTCAGCCATTAGTAGGACCCAGGAAAATCATTTCTAAACAACCTACTAATTCCCTTCAGGCCACAGGATCACCATCTGTAGCCTTTGCTGAGGTGCATAGTCAAACTGAAGAGCAGGACTTTCAAGAAATTGAAAATTCTACTCCAGAACTATTGCAGGAAGGGAATTTCAGCAATCTTTGTGAAGGAGAAGGAGAGACAGGGGAAATTGAGGAACCAAGATCTCCTATTGGAAAAATTCAGCCATTAAACAGCCCAGACAAGGGAAGTGTTGCAAAAATCATTGTTGGAGAAACTCAATCTCCTCAGACATTAGGCATTCTCATTATCCCAGATAAAGGAAGTGATATTAAAACTGTCCTTGTTAAAGCCATTCCCTCTCAACCTAGGAATACCCTCCTAGATAACCCAGAAGGTTATTGGCATATATTCGACCCAATGGCTCAAAACCAGCCAAACACTCAAACCTCTACATTACAATACCCTATAGTGGATTCTGCAGCAAATGTGCCTATGAAAGCAATCCCTCTTCAACATATCCCTACATTCTATGGTCTTACATCAAAAGATCCGGATGCATTTTTATTTGAATTTGATGTATTGTGCAGGGGATATGATTACACCACCGACCCCCGGAAACTAAAACTATTTCCCTCTACATTAAAAGGGGTTGCTTTAAGATGGTTTATGGGATTAGGTGGTGGGGTTATAAATAGCTGGGATCAAATGAAAGAATCTTTTCTAAAAAAATATCAGGATTATTGCAGGTCTAGAGAACTGAAGGATGAAATATTCCAGATGACAGCTAGACCAAATGAAACATTAGAGGAGTATGTGGAACGTTTTCAGTATAATCATCAGAGATCTCCCTATGCATCACTACCTTTACCTGATAATGTGTTAAAAACAACATTAATAAGGGGCATGAAGGAACAATGGATTGAAACATTAAACATTATGGGAAATGGAGATATCTATCAAGAAAAATTTGCTGACATTATTGATTTATGTATCAGGAGCTCTAGAGGTAGCACAAGAGTAAACTGAGAGAACATGATTGGTTTGTAAGAGATAATAAAATGTCGATAGAAGGAGTAACACGTGTAGAAATTGGAAATTTATTGGAAAATTTTAAAACTGATATACTAGGGACACTAACTACACAGCTTGATATTTTGTAGGCCAAACATAAGCAAATGGAGGCAGAACAGAATTTGGCAATCTTCTGTCCCCGATGCAGGAAAAAGCATAGTCACAAGGAGTGTCCACTGGATACAGTCCAAACATGCGCCATCTGTACAAAAGATCACCTTACGGAGAGCTACCCCTCACTTCCTGGATTGAAAGCGGTATATAAGGAAGTGGAAGAAGAACCAGAATCGGTGTATTTGCTCAACCAGCGCCGTCAGTGGCAGCCGAGACAATCTGGTATGTTTCCAGACCCAACTTCTTCTTTTCAGCCTCCACAGTATAATGCTCAACAATATAATACGTGGAAAAGCCAATCCCAACCCTCGTTTCCAAACTGGTCACCACAGTTGTTTCCTTCTTCAAACCCGTGGTTGAATCAGGCAAGCCAATCTGGTTGGCCAAATTTTCCTTATACTCCACCATATTGGCAAGGTAGCTCATATCCTCCACAATGGACTCCTCCTACTTCACAAAGTTCAGCCTGGTAGAAAAACTAGCAGAGACCGATGCATCAGCCAGTAGGAACCATTCTGCTCCCTCAACATACACTACCAGCCTTATAACAAAATCCCCAGTCTAATCTGAGAACGCAACTCCCAGCCCAACCCAACCCCAATCCAAACAACAGACCGGTTCAATCTGTCCAAATCATAGAAACACCTGAGATAGGAACCGATCTGAGGGAGTGTAATGATCTTCAGTTAAGATTTGGGTGTGTTATTGAAACCGAGGGAGATAAGACAGTTCAGGTTGAAGATCAGTTACCCAGAGAGCATATGTCACAACAACAGGATGTGCATAAACAACAAGCTCACAATCAAACAACCACATCCTCTCCTCCGTTCCCAGAACGATTAGTCATACCTCGACCGATACAATATCCTGATTTTGACATTCTGGGAGAATTACAAAATCTGTACATAAAAATTCCATTCCTCCAAGCCATTCAAGACATCCCGATATACGCAAAAACTATCAAAGAATTGTGCATAAAGAAATCAAGGAGGAATATAACAAATAATCCAAGAGTCCAAGTAGTCGGCACTCTATCTGACTTATTATCAGGAAAAGAAACACCCATTAAATATGAAGACCCAGGAAATCCAATAGTCACTGTGAAAATTTATGATCAGACCCTTCCCAATGCCTTAATTGATCTAGGGGCTGCAATCAATATCTTAACAACCACTACTTGCCAAAAGCTAGGCATTACATCTGTAGAACCCACCTCTACCTTGCTAGAATTGGCTGACCGATCTGTGGTTAGGCCAGAGGGTACTCTACATGATGTCATGGTCTCTGTTGATTCCTGGGAATATCCAACCGATTTCCTGATAATAAATCCCAAAACTCGACTTGATGGACATCCATTGATTTTAGGAAGACCTTTGCTTGCCACTGTCGATGCTTATATCGGCTATCGGCAAGGAAATATGACCATAACCAAAGGACCAAATGTCAAGAACTTAGTTCTATATTCTCCAGTGCAGCCAAGTGTCACAATAATCAAAACTAATATACATCCTATATCATACCTTACTGATAACATTAGATCTCCATTAACTATACAAGAGGCACTTGATTTCAAAGATCAAACAGAAGACGATGCCATTAATAATTTCATTAGTCAAACAGAACTCACATCCAGCACACAATGTCATATGATAAGAGCAGCATTTGATAATGAATTAGAAGAAGATCTGCTGAAAGATACACATGATCAAACAATACATGTTACCTCTGTTGCAAACAGTAAAGTTGTGAAAATTGAACCGGGAAAAACCTTAAAATTTAATGCCAACCTCACACCCGAACAAGAAATGAAGCTCATCCATTTGTTAAGGAAATATAAAGAAGCATTTGCATGGGACTACCCTGATATGAAAGCAATTGACCCCCAATTATGTACACACCACACTTATACAGAAAAAGATGCGAGACCTGTTCGGCAACCTCAAAGAAGACTTAATCCTCATCTAAAAGATGTGGTAAACGCTGAACTTCAAAAACTTTTATATGTCAATTTCATCTATCCTATATCTGATAGTAAATGGGCCTCTCCGCTTGTGGTGGTACCAAAAAAGAATGGGAAATGGAGAATCTGTGTGGACTACAGAGAGATAAATAAAGCAACACAAAAAGACCACTTCCCTCTCCCGTTCATCGACCAAGTATTAGACACTTTGGCAGGAAAGAAATTCTTTTCTTTCCTGGATGGCTTCAGTGGATACAATCAGATTCAGATTGCCCCTGAAGACCAAGACAAAACTACTTTTACTTGTCCTTAGGGAACATTTTCCTACCAAGTCTTACCTTTTGGCTTATGTAATGCTCCTGCCACATTCCAAATGGCTATCCTTAGCATTTTCGCAGATTTAATAAATGAAGGAATCGAAGTATACATGGATGACTTTACACCATACGGAGATGATTTCGATCCTGCATTGGATACCCTAGAAAACGTTCTACAACGCTGCATTGCTACCAGGCTTTGTTTAAGCCATGAAAAATGCTATATGATGATGACTGAAGGACTTGTCCTAGGACATTATATTTCAAGAGCTGGCATTCAGGTAGACGCGGCCAAAATCCAAATAATTTTGCTTATTCCCACTCCTACCACTCAAACAGAGGTACACAGTTTTCTTGGATTTTTTGGTTATTACAAGAGGTTTATAGAACATTATTCGCATATTGCTGCACCTTTGTATGCACTAACTGGTAACTTTGATATTCTTTGGACAGAAAAGTGTGAACGTGCTTTCGAGGATCTAAAGAAACTTGTATCCACAGCCCCAGTCCTTCGAGGACCAAATTGGGATTTTCCATTTCAGATATCATCTGATGCCTCAGATACAACCATTGGAGAGGTCCTTGGGCAAGAAGAGGATAAAAAACCATGTGCAATTTATTACATCAACAAAAATTTATCCCCTGCTGAATTAAATTACATTGTTACTTAAAAAGAATTCCTAGCTGTAATACATGCTGTCAATAAGTTTAGACATTACATTACTGGATATCCTGTTATCTTGTATACAGATCATTCTGCCATAAAATATTTGGCAAAAAAGCATGTCACAAATGGCAGAATAACTAGATGACTGATTCTATTGCAGGAATTTGATATCACAATCAAGGATCGACCTGGCAAAGAAAATCCTGTAGCCGATTTTCTCTCAAGAATGCCAAAGCCAATCGATGCAGCAGCAGTTGAAGATCAATTTTTGGACGAGCATCTGTTTGCTGTTGCTATTCAAACACCCTGGTACGCTGATGTTGCCAATTACCTAGCAGTAGGTAAACTGCCGAAACATCTAACCCCTAATGAGTGGAAACAGATTGTTCAGAAGAGTGCTTGATTCTCGTGGATTGGGGGCTATTTGTTTCACACATGGGCAAACATGCATATCAGGAGATGCGTTCGAGAAGATGAAATCTTTGACATTTTAAAAGGTTGTCATGATGGACCATGTGGTGGACATTTCGCTGAGCGCAAAACTGGACATAAAGTGCTGCAGACAGGGTATTATTGGCCCACGATTTTCAAAGATGCAAAGAAATTTGTCCAAGCCTGTGACAGTTGCTAGCGAGCAGGACGCCCTGGTCAGTCTGATGAGATGCCTCTGAAACCACAGTTAGTCATTGAACCATTCGAGCGATGGGCTCTTGATTTTGTTGGACCTATTAACCCATCATCAAACCAGAAAACATATATTTTGGTGGCAATAGAATATGTCACCAAGTGGGTTGAAGCAGAAGCATTGCCTAGAGCTACAGAGGACTCTGTCATACAGTTCCTGTTCCATCTATTTGTACGTTATGGCCTTCCAAGAGAAATAATTATAGATGGTGGACCACAGTTTGCTGGGAACAGAATAGCTGCAACACTCAACAACTATCATGTCCAGCATAAAATCACTACTCCATACCACCCACAGGCAAATGGGCAGGTAGAAAGCAACAATAAGATAATAGAATAATTCCTAACAAAAACCATTGCGTCACATAGAGGTGATTGGGCTGCCAGACTACCTAAAGGAAATTGATCTTCAACTGCTACTGCATCGATTGGCTTTGGCATTCTTGAAATCCAAACATTATGGACAACACATGAAGTTGGCTTAGATCTAACCGAGGCACAGATTAATCGATTGCAGAAGATCAATGAGTTGGAAGAAATTAGGCTTTCTGCACTTCAAAATACTGCCCTGATCCAACAGTAGCGAGCTAAATGGCATGATGCTCTCATAAAAAATAAAGTCTTCGACGAGGGAGACTGGGCTCTTTTGTATGACTCCAGGTTTCAGGACTTCCCTGGGAAACTCCAGACTCGTTGGCTGGGACCATACGAAATCCAGAAGGTACATGACAATGGGACCCTTACTCTAATCACTATTGACGGTTCTGGATATACCTTCGAGGCAAATGGCCGCCGAGTTCGTCTCTATCGCAAACCACTCACTCGGGAGTCCTTCTGCCAGCAGCTACACCGAGATTCTGATATGGAGATTTTGGGGGAGGAAGAGAAGTCTTCCTCACCTATAATTTATTAAGGAATTCATTTCTTTTTACAGTTTGTACATAAGCTCTTTTTCTTTGAATCATTTGTACATATTTTTGAATTAATGTTTTGCTGTCATTTTTTTGCTGTTCCGTTTTCAAAAGAACAACATTTTCCTTCGGCTATTCCTTTTTCAAAAATAACAAATCCCGTTGGATCAGTCGTCATCTCGCTGTAATTTGGATCTTTTTCTTTATTTTTCTGTGTTCTGCTGTTCATTTTCCAAAGGAACAACATTTTCGATTTTTGCCATTCCTTCTCCAAAGGAATGGCATCTGTGTGTTCTGCTGTTCCTTTTCCAAAGGAACGGCATTTGCTTGTTCTGTTGTTCCTTTTCTAAAGGAACAGCATTTCGATTTCTGTTGTTCCTTTTTCAAAGGAACGGCATATTTGCTTGTTCTGCTGTTCCTTTTCCAAAGGAACAACATTTTCGATTTCTGCTATTCCTTTTCCAAAGGAATGGAATTTTTGCATGTTTTTATGTTCCTTTTCCAAAGGAACAACATTTTTTATTTCTGTTGTTCGTTTTCCAAAGGAAAGGCATTTTTGCGTCTTTTGCTGTTCCTTTTTCAAAGGAACAGCATTTTTGGTTGCTGCTGTTCCTTTTTCAAAAGGAACGGCATTTCCGTGTGTTTGCTATCCCTTTCCCAAAGGAACAACATTTTTCTTTGATTTCTATTGTTCCTTTTTCAAAGGAACGACATTGGAATGTTCTGCTATTCCTTTTCCAAAGGAACAACATCTGTGTGTTCTGTTGTTCCTTTTTCAAAGGAACGGCATTTTCTGCTATTTGTGGTCTTTTGTTGTTCCTTTTTCCAAAAGGAACACCACTAGCATGCTTTTGCTCTCCTTGAGAAATAGCTTGTTCCTTTTGCTGATCTAAATTGAGGATGCTTATTGCTTCTGTTCTTTCAAGTATTTTAGAATACAGCTATGCACTTATGCAATGGATACAAAATCACAACATACTGAAATCAGCAAATCATAAATCGCTATCTTTATAAGGCTCTGCATTGGTAAGAGGACAAAAGGAAGGACACACTTATTTATCATCCTTTGCTGTCATTATTTTACTAATTCTGCTCTGATTGGTTATCTTTATCATGCTGATCCCTTTTAATCCTCCTTGATTATTATTTAGGAATAAGAGCAAAGGGTTTATATCTTCCTATTGAGATGCTAAGACTTCTTCCACCATTCCTACTCTTAAGGAGTGTTGAACCACCCTTTGTGTATAAATAGGGAAAGTACTTTATGAAAAAGAAAGAAAAAAGAGCAAACATGACTTATAAGTTGTCAAATGCAGGATAGGGGGTCTCATTAAGAGCCAGCCTACCATGATCATGAGGACGAAAGTGAAGTGGCATTCCCACTATGGCCACCACACCAGGGATATGGTCCAAAAGGTATATCAAATGAACAACCCTTGGAACAGGAGGTCTCATCACGAGTCGGCCTGCCCACTTTTCGCTCCTTCCTCGTGAATGGCATTATGACTAACTGGTCACCAAGCCAGCATAATGGCCTACATTTTGACATCACACAACATTCCCTAAGCATACACAAAGGATCATGGTTCCATGGGTGAAATAAACAACTCTGCCAAGGTTATGGACACCTGTCGGCAGCAGAGCACTGTTAATGGTATTGAAGTCACATTATTTACACCAATAGATAGCTATTAACACCCTTCTGTTTCTTATACCTTAGTAATCAATCATATATTATTTCCCAAACTATATAATGCACGTACATATATTATCACCAATCATGACAGAACAGTTGACAATGACCGCATAAGCTTCCGTATCTACGGTAGATGTCCTATCCCCCAGTCTCACATCATATCACATCAGTTTCTCACGTAGAACTGGTTTAAAGTAATTTTGCTTTATGCATTAATACAAATTTGGCGATTACTTCATCTCTGAGTCTGGATTAACTTCAAGCAGTGTACCCCTAGAGGCTAAGGGCCTGGCCCTGGAGGACACTTGCTCCTATATTATTACGTTTGGTTTATGCGTGGTTTGCTTATTGACGTTATTTGGTAATCTGATGTGTTTTATAAGTTTACATCACAAGCTCTATTATGTTTAATTCATTAAAGTTTCTACAGATAGAACTATTGTATTGACTCTACATCATATTAATGTTCTTTTAAGAGTTGATCTAATATTGCTAGTCTTAACATAATACTGTTACTATTCCATTACAGAGCTTTTGTGCTGTGCACCTGTTTATTAATGTTACAGAATTCATCTTGGGAATTATGTTCTTTACGATTGTTGGATTTATGAGTAATGCTGTTCTATTTTGAAACGCAGTCGTATTCTTTCTAACTGAGATTGATACTTGGATCAGATTACCATTTAAGTGTGCTATGTGCGTATATGGTTTTCCAGCGCTGTTCCATAATTTATCTGTAATCAGTACTGTTCCATTAGTGTGTGCTGTTCAATTCGCCCTTAAGAGTGAAGATTACCATTTGATTACGATTAGTGCATTTGATCTGATAGATTAAGATTATTGCTGCTTGCAGGACTTAGTTGCTGTTGGATTTATTAGTCGTTGTTCCATTTCAGATTTGCTATTCTATTTTAGACTTGCTGTTCGATTTCTTAATTGCTGTTCCATTTCTCATCTGCCGTTCCATTTATTGGTGTTGGTGTGAAGAACGATTGCAAGCTATAGTGAGCATTGGCATTTATTTTCCGGCTCCCAGACCTACGATCTGTTCTCTGATTTCCTTTTCCATCAGTTTCCAAAGGGATGGGTTATTGCTACTGAACCCTTGACTATTAAGTTACTTAGTCTTTTGAATATGTGATTTGATCTTTTGAAGTAGTTAAGCTATAAACAAGCATCCGTTTACTCTTGTATTTCTGAACCTATACTACCAGCATTACTCTGACAAATGATATCCTCAAACTGAGACACTCTTTGAAATAACCAAACGTTCCTGGATTGACATATTAATGTGAGGTAATTAGAGGTGAAAGAGACCCTTTTTATAGCTCTACATTTTGGCGCCGTTGCCGGGGAAAGAGTGTAGCCATTTGTTCTTTTTTCAGAGTAGTGTACGAACCTGCTAGGGAAGAATTGGATTTTAAAAACGGAAGGTAAGAACCTATGTACGGAGCATGTAAAATCCCTGCTCCTCTGTCCGCTTTACTGCAGATTTGCTGTTGTTTTGTTTGAATAGAATTTAGTAGTTAATTTGAGTGCATGACTAAGCAGAAAAAACCAGAAAAAATACCAAACCTCTACCCAAGCCAGAAAAAGCTAAGGGGCCGGTGACCCTTGGCCGAACGACCTTCATAGACGAAATCTACAAGAAAGCAGAATCTCAGCCATCAGTAGGACCCAGGAAAATCATTTCTAAACAGCCTACTAATTCCCTTCAGGCTGAGGTGCATAATCAAACTGAAGAGCAGGACTTTCAGGAAATTGAAAATTCTACTCCAGAACTATTGCAGGAAGGGAATTTCAGCAATCTTTGTGAAGGAGAAGGAGAGACAGGGGAAACTGAGGAACCAAGATCTCCTATTGGAACAACTCAGCCATTAAACAACCTAGACAAGGGAAGTTTTGCAAAAATCATTGTTGGAGAAACTCAATCTCCTCAGACATCAAGCATTCTCATTATCCCAGATAAAGGAAGTGTTATTAAAACTGTCCCTGTTAAAGCCATTCCCTCTCAACCTAGGAATACCCTCCTAGATATCCCAGAAGGTTATTGGCATATATTCGACCCAATGGCTCAAAACCAGCCAAACACTCAAACCTCTACATTACAATACCCCATAGTGGATTCTGCAGCAAATGCGCCTATGAAAGCAATCCCTCTTCAACATATCCCTACATTCCACGGTCTTACATCAGAAGATCCGGATGCATTTTTATTTGAATTTGATGTACTGTGCAGGGGATATGATTACACCACCGACCCCCAGAAACTGAAACTATTTCCCTCTACATTAAAAGGGGCTGCTTTAAGATGGTTTATGGGATTAGGTGGCGGGGTTATAAATAACTAGGATCAAATGAAAGAATCTTTTCTAAAAAAATATCAAGATTATTACAGGTCTAGAGAGCTGAAGAATGAAATATTCCAGATGACAGCTAGACCAAATGAAACATTAGAGGAGTATGTGGAACGTTTTCAGTATAATCTTTAGAGATCTCCCTATGCATCACTACCTTTACCTGATAATGTGTTAAAAACAACATTAATAAGGGGCATGAAGGAACAATGGATTGACACATTAAACATTATGGGAAAATGAGATATCTATCAAGAAAATTTTGCTGACATTATTGATTTATGTATCAGGAGCTCGAGAGGCAGCACAAGAGTAAAACCGGTAGAACATGATCGGTTTGTAAGAGATAATAAAATGTCGACAAAAGGAGTAACACGTGTAGAAATTGGAAATTTATTGGAAAATTTTAAAACTGATATACTAGGGACACTAACTACATAGCTTGATATTTTGCAGGCCAAACAGAAGCAAATGGAGGCAGAACAGAATTTGGCAATCTTCTGTCCCCGATGCACGAAAAAGCATAGTCACAAGGAGTGTCCACTAGATACAGTCCAAACATGCGCCATCTGTACAAAAGATCACCTTACGGAGAGTTGCCCCTCACTTCCTAGATTGAAAGCGGTATATAAGGAAGCGGAAGAAGAACCAGAATCGGTGTATTTGCTCAACCAGTGCCGTCAGTGGCAGCCGAGACAATCTGGTATGTTTCCAGACCCAACTTCTTCTTTTCAGCCTCCACAGTATAATGCTCAACAATATAATACATGGCAAAGCCAATCCCAACCCCCATTTCCAAACTGGTCACCACAGTCGTTTCCTTCTTCAAACCCGTGGTTGAATCAGGCAAGCCAATCTGGTTGGCCGAATTTTCCTTATACTCCACCATATTGGCAAGGTAACTCATATCCTCCATAATGGACTCATCCTACTTCACAAAGTTCAGCATGGCAGACAAACTGGTAGAGACCGATGCATCAGCCAGTAGGAACCATTCCGCTCCCTCAACCTACACTGCCAGCCTTAGAAAAAAATCCCCAGTCTAATCTGAGAATGCAACTCCCAGCCCAACCCAACCCCAATCTAAACAACAGATTAGTTCAATATGTCCAAATCATAGAAACACCTGAGATAGGAACCAATCTGAGGGAGTGTAATGATCTTCAGTTAAGATCTGGGCGTGTTATTGAAACCGAGGGAGATAAGACAGTTCAGGTTGAAGATCAGTTACCCAGAGAACATCTGTCACAACAAGAGGATGTGCATAAACAACAAGCTCAAAATCAAATAACCACATCCTCTCCGTCGTTCCCAGAATGATTAGTCATACCTCAACCGATACAATATCTTGATTTTGACATTCTGGGAGAATTACAAAATCTGTACATAAAAATTCCATTCCTCCAAGCCATTCAAGACATCCCGATATATGCAAAAACTATCAAAGAATTGTGCATAAAGAAATCAAGGAGGAATATAACAAATAATCCAAGAGTCCAAGTAGTCGGCACTCTATCTGACTTATTATCAGGAAAAGAGACACCCATTAAATACGAAGACCCAGGAAATCCAATAGTCACTGTGAAAATTTATGATCAGACCCTTCCCAATGCCTTAGTTGATCTAGGGGCTGCAATCACTATCTTAACAACCACTACTTTCCAAAAGCTAGGCATTACATTTGTAGAACCCACCTCTACCTTGCTAGAATTGGCTGACCGATCTGTGGTTAGACCGAAGGGTACTCTACATGATGTCATGGTCTCTGTTGATTCCTGGGAATATCCAACTGATTTCCTGATAATAAATCCCGAAACCCGACTTGATGGACATTCATTGATTTTAGGAAGACCTTGGCTTGCCACTGCCGATGCTTATATCGGTTGCCGGCAAGGAAATATGACCATAACCAGAGGACCAAATATCAAGAACTTAGTTCTATATCCTCCAGCGCAGCCAAGTGTCACAATAATCAAAACTAATAGACACCATGTATCATACCTTACTAATAACATTAGATCTCCTTTAACTATACAAGAGGCACTTGATTTCAAAGATCAAACAGAAGATGATGCCATTAATAATTTCATTAGTCAAACAAAAATCATATCCCGCACACAATGTCATATGATAAAAGCAGCATTTGATAATGAATTAGAAGAAGATCCGCTGAAAGATGCACATGATCAAACAATACCTGTTACCTCTATTGCAAACAGTAAAGTTGTGGAAATTGAACCGGGCAAAACCTTAAAAATTAATGCCAACCTCACACCCAAACAAGAAATGAAGCTCATCCATTTGTCAAGGAAATATAAAGAAGCATTTGCATGGGACTACCCTGATATGAAAGGAATTGACCCCCAATTATGTACACACCACATTTATACAGAAAAAGATGCAAGACCTGTTTGGCAACCTCAAATAAGACTTAATTCTCATCTAAAAGATGTGGTAAAAGCTGAACTTCAAAAACTTTAAGATGTCAATTTCATCTATCCTATATCTGATAGTAAATGGGTCTCTCTGCTTGTGGTGGTACCAAAAAAGAATGGGAAATGAAGAATCTGTGTGGACTACAGAGAGCTAAATAAAGCAACACAAAAAGACCACTTCCCTCTCCCATTCATCGACCAAGTATTAGACACTTTGGCAGGAAAGAAATTCTTTTCTTTCCTGGATGGCTTCAGTGGATACAATCAGATTCAAATTACCTCTGAAGACCAAGACAAAGCTACTTTTACTTGTCCTTGGGGAACATTTGCCTACCGAGTCTTACCTTTTGGTTTATGTAATGCTCCTGCCACATTCCAAAGGGCTATCCTTAGCATTTTTGCAGATTTAATAAATGAAGGACTCGAAGTATACATGGATGACTTTACACCATACGGAGATGATTTCGATCCAGCATTGGATACCCTAGAAAAAGTTCTACAATGCTGCATTGTTACCAGGCTTTGTTTAAGCCATGAAAAATGCTATATGATGATGACTGAAGGACTTATCCTAGGACATTATATTTCAACAGCTGGCATTCAGGTAGACCTGGCCAAAATCCAAATAATTTTGCTTATTCCCACTCCTACCACTCAAACAGAGGTACGCAGTTTTCTTGGATTTTCTGGTTATTACAGGAGGTTTATAGAACATTATTCGCATATTGCTGCACCTTTGTACGCACTAACTGGTAACGTTGATTTTCTTTGGACCG
Source organism: Pinus tabuliformis (assembly GCA_031772625.1). Classification (NCBI taxonomy): domain Eukaryota; kingdom Viridiplantae; phylum Streptophyta; class Pinopsida; order Pinales; family Pinaceae; genus Pinus; species Pinus tabuliformis. The sequence continues at coordinate 1,847,744,690 of CM062816.1, forward strand.
AAAAGTGTGAACGTGCTTTCAAGGATCTGAAGAAACTCGTATCCACAGCCCTAGTCCTTCGAGGACCAAATTGGGATTTGCCATTTCAAATATCATTTGATGCCTCAGATACAGCCATTGGAGCAGTCCTTGGGCAGGAAGAGGATAAAAAACCATATGCAATTTATTACATCAGCAAAAATTTATCCCCTGCTGAATTAAATTACACTGTTACTTAAAAAGAATTCCTAGCTGTAATACATGCTGTCAATAAGTTTAGACATTACATTACTGGATATCCTGTTATCTTGTATACAGATCATTTTGCCATAAAATATTTAGCAAACAAGCCTGTCACAAATGGCAGAATAACTAGATGGCTGATTCTATTGCAGGAATTTGATATCACAATCAAGGATCGACCTGGCAAAGAAAATCCTGTAGCCGATTTTCTCTCAAGAATGCCAAAGCCAATCGATGCAGCAGCAGTTGAAGATCAATTTCTAGACGAGCATCTATTTGCTGTTGCTGTTCAAACACCTTGGTATGCTGATGTTGCCAATTACCTAGCAGTAGGTAAACTACCAAAACATCTAACCCCTAATGAGCGGAAACAGATTGTTCAGAAGAGTGCTCGATTCTCGTGGATTGGGGGCTATTTGTTTCACACAGGGGCAGACATGCATATCAGGAGATGCGTTCAAGAAGATGAAATCTTTGACATTTTAAAAGCCTGTCATGATGGACCATGTGGTGGACATTTCGCTGAGCGTAGAACTGGACATAAAGTGCTGCAGACAGGGTATTATTGGCCCACGATTTTCAAAGATGCAAAGAAATTTGTCCAAGCCTGTGACAGTTGCCAGCGAGCAGGACGCCCTGGTCAGTCTGATGAGATGCCTCTAAAACCATAGTTAGTCATTGAACCATTCAAGCGATGGGCTCTTGATTTCGTTGGACCTATTAACCCATCATCAAACTAGAAAACATATATTTTGGTGGCAACAGAATATGTCACCAAGTGGGTTGAAGCAGAAGCATTGCCTAGAGCTACAGAGGACTCTGTCATACAGTTCCTGTTCCATCTATTTGTACGTTATGGCCTTCCAAGAGAAATAATTACAGACGGTGGACCACAGTTTGCAAGGAACAGAATCTCTACAACACTCAACAATTATCATGTCCAGCATAAAATCACTACTCCATACCACCCACAGGCAAATGGGCAGGTAGAAAGCAACAATAAGATAATAGAATCAATCCTAACAAAAACCATTACGTCACATAGACGTGATTGGGCTGCCAGACTACCTGAAGCACTGTGGGCTTACAGAACAACATGGAGAAGCACCACTGGTTACTCACCTTATCAGTTAGTGTTTGGAAAACAACCCATTTTTCCCATAGAATTCGAAATCCAAACATTACGGACAGCACAGGAAGTTGGCTTAGATATAACCAAGGAACATATTAATCGATTGCAGCAGATCAATGAGTTGGATGAAATTAGGCTCTCTGCACTTCAAAATACTGCCCTGATCCAACAGCAGCGAGCTAAATGGGTGACACTATCATCAAAAATAAAGTCTTCCACGAGGGAGACTGGGCTCTTTTGTATGACTCCAGGTTTCAGGACTTCCCCGGGAAACTCCAGACTCGTTGTCTGGGACCATAAGAAATCCAGAAGGTACATGACAATGGGACCCTTACTCTAATCACTATTGACAGTTCTGGATATACCTTCAAGGCAAATGGCCACCGAGTTCGTCTCTATCGCAAACCACTCACTTGGGAGTCCTTCTACCAGCAGCTACGCCGAGATTCTGATATGGAGATTTTGGGGGAGGAAGAGAAGTCTTCCTCACCTGTAATTCATTAAGGAATTCATTTCTTTTTACAGTTTGTACATAAGTTCTTTTTCTTTGAATCATTTTTGTACATATTTTTGAATTAATGTTTTGCTGTCATTTTTTTGCTGTTCCTTTTTCAAAAGAACAACATTTTCTTCCGGCTGTTCCTTTTTCAAAGATAACAAATCCCGTTGGATCAGCCATCATCTCATTGTAATTTGGATCTTTTTCTTTATTTTTTTGTGTTCTGCTGTTCCTTTTCCAAAGGAACAACATTTTCGATTTTTGTTGTTCCTTCTCCAAAGGAATGGCATCTGTGTGTTCTGTTGTTCCTTTTCCAAAGGAACGACATTTGCTTGTTCTGCTGTTCCTTTTCTAAAGGAACAGCGTTTCGATTTCTGCTGTTCCTTTTTCAAAGGAACGCCATATTTGCTTGTTCTGCTGTTCCTTTTCCAAAGGAACATCATTTTCGATTTCTGTTGTTCCTTTTCCAAAGGAACGACATTTTTGCATGTTTTGTTGTTCCTTTTCCAAAGGAACAACATTTTTTATTTCTGCTGTTCCTTTTCCAAAGGAACGACATTTTTGCGTCTTTTGTTGTTCCTTTTTTAAAGGAACAGCATTTTTGGTTGCTGTTGTTCCTTTTTCAAAAGGAACGGCATTTCCGTGTGTTTGCTGTTCCTTTTCCAAAGGAACAACATTTTTTTTTTTTTTTCTGTTGTTCCTTTTTCAAAGGAACGGCATTGGAATGTTCTGTTGTTCCTTTTCCAAAGGAACAACATCTGTGTGTTCTGTTGTTCCTTTTTCAAAGGAACGACATTTTCTGCTATTTGTGGTCTTTTGTTGTTCCTTTTTCCAAAAGGAACACCACTTGCATGCTTTTGCTCTCCTTGTGAAACAGCTTGTTCCTTTTGCTGATCTAAATTGAGGATGCTTATTGCTCCTGTTCTTTCAAGTCTTTTAGAATACAGCTATGCACTTATGCAGTGGATACAAAATCACAACATACTGAAATCAGAAAATCATAAATCACTATCTTTATAAGGCTCTGCATTGGTAAGAGGACAAAAGGAAGGACACACTTATTTATCATCTTTTGCTATCATTATTTTACTAATTCTGCTCTGATTGGTTATCCTTATCATGTTGATCCCTTTTAATCGTCCTTGATTATTATTTAGGAATAAGAGCAAAGGGTCTATATCTTCCTATTGAGATGTTAAGACTTCTTCCACCATTCCTACTCTTAAGGAGTGTTGAACCACCCTTTGTGTATAAATAGGGAAAGTACTTTATGAAAAAGAAAGAAAAAAGAGCAAACATGACTTATAAGTTGTCAAATGCAAGATAGGGGGAGCCAGCCTACCATGATCATGAGGACGAAAGCGAAGTGGCATTCCCACTATGGCCAGCACACCAGGGATATGGTCCAAAAGGTATATCAAATGAACAACCCTTGGAACAGGAGGTCTCATCACGAGCTGGCCTGCCCACTTTTCGCTCCTTCCTCGTGAATGGCATTATGACTAACTGGTCACCAAGCCAGCATAATGGCCTACATTTTGACATCACACAACATTCCCTAAGCATACACAAAGGATCATGGATCCATGGGTGAAATAAACAACTCTGCCAAGGTTATGGACACCTGTCGGCAACAGAGCACTGTTAATGGTATTGAAGTCACATTATTTACACCAATAGGTAGCTATTAACACCCTTCTGTTTCTTATACCTTAGTAATCAATCATATATTATTTCCCGAACTATATAATGCATGTACATCTATTATCACCAATCATGACAGAACATTTGACAATAACCACATAAGATTCCGTATCTATGGCAGATGTCCTATCCCCCATCCTCGCATCATATCACAGCAGTTTCTCACATATTAAGCGATCCAACTCTACGCCTCGATTTCGGTAATTCGCTGCTTTTGTAAACATGGCATATTACCATATGCTGTTCCTTTATGACTCTGATTCAGAATGGGTGCTGCTCCTTTATTTGATGGCTGGGACAGCCTATCACATTGCGGGGGGGAGGATAATCTCATCATTCCCTGGATTACGTGTCAGCTCACTATTCGGGAAGTTGTGTACTGGGGTATAGCAAGGTTCAACCGTATATTGTTTTTTAACTTTTTCTGCACGACTTGCTGTTCATAAGCCATTTCTATTGTATACTCTGTAGCATTTGAACAAGTCTTGTGTCTGTTAGCCTCTCTGTGTTTCAAAAGCATGAACAACTGTCGTTCCATTAAGAGTTTACAGCGAAACTATGGGAGGAAGATCGATCTGGAGGGAACCGCAGGTGTTGACAGTCTTCGCTGCTGCCCGGGAAATCCTGGCAAGAGTAGGGTGGCTGACTTATCTCAACCGCTTGCAGGAGTCTAACGAGACGGTGGCAATTGAATTCTTGCAGAATTTGTAGGAGGATCACTCCACAGTGAGGGGGAGACATATAGCAGTCACCGATGATATAATCGCAGAAGTCTCAGGACTACCAGCCACCAGACCTGTATGGACGCTAAAAAAGGAGAGATTGCAGCAGATTATAGAAATCTTCCGGGACGAAGGCCAGAGCCTGGAAATTAGAGGAAAGGGAGTTTTGCCAGCAACGCTACGAGAGCCCTGGGCAGAATTGGCAAAGACTGTTCAAAGCTACATCACTTGTGAAGGCAGAAAAGACGTGGTAAGACCACGACATCTTAAACTCTTAGCTATACTAAAGCAGAAATGCTCTGTAAATTTACCTACATTTTTGAATTCGTTACTTCATGACGTTGCACGGAGCATAAAAAAGGCATAACATGTAGAGTCAGTTGTTAGTCATCATGGGTTGATTCGGTTAATTGTCAGTCATAGCCTCACCCAGCAGCAGAGCAGCTGGGAAGAGCTAGTTGCCATGGTAGATGGGGGGTTGACAGCACCATCCCCAAAACGCAAGCATGCCACCAATACACCAGAGAGTCCAGAAAAACACAGAGAATTAGCAAAACAGAAACATGCCACCAGTACATCCGAGCGTCCAGAAAAACGCAAGGAATTGGCAAAGCGTAAGCATGCCACCAGTACACTCGAACGGCCAGAAAAACGCAGGAAACCGGTCCGGTTAGCACGGATACGAGGGAGGCTAGAGAAGCTCCAGGAAAAAACCAGCCGGTCGATAGAAATTGAAGATGAGCAACCCTCACGGCCAGAAGAAGAGGCTGAGTAATCTGAAGAAGAAGAGAAAGAAGGGGCCGAGCAATCCGAAGAGGAAAATGAAGAAGGAGTCGAGAATTCTGAAACAGAAGCCGAGAAATCCGAGCAGGAGGAGGAAATGGAATAGCAGGAAGGTAGTCCATTGCAGGACCCTGTGGGAGAAGATGAATTGGCCGAAGTGTTGGCCAATATGGGTGAATATGGCCAACCTTCCAATCCATCAGACCTCCATGACAAACCCCAGGAGGAAAATACACCCGAAGAACCACATGCAAAGGAGGCAGAAGAAGAGAATCTGCCTGTTCATGATAAAGAGACGATAGGAGATACTGAACAGGAACAATCCGTTCCTAACCAGAAGACACCCGAAGAAATTCTGGAGGAAGCAGGGGCAGAAAGAGAAGTTGCCCAAGAAATGACAGAACCAGTTAGGGTTCCTGCCCCAGAACAGCCAGAGCAGAACAATGAAGAAACACCCCAGAAGGAAGATCCGGGACTAGTCACAGTCCAGGCCACAGTGAACAGCCTGTTGTTCCTTCTAAGGAAATTTTGGAAATCAAAGAACTGCGAAAGGAACAACAGAGATTATTGAATATAATAGTCTAGCTCCACCAGCAGATTAGGATCCTGAAAGCAAGGCAAAGGGTAAAAATGACTTCAGGAAGGAAAAATGTGACCACTCCAGCAAAACCCCTCAAGGAAAAAAGGCGGAAGACCAGAATCCATCCTGCTGTTCAAAACCCCGACAAAAATCAGGCTGCTGTTCCAAATGATGCTGAAGAACAGACTGTTGTTCCAATTGAAAAGGAACAGCAATAGACTAATATTCACGTTAAAATAGAAATAGATGACATGATGACCTGTGATAAGGGAATTCAGATGGAGGCACCACTTTCAGGAGTGATAAGGGTTATGAACTCAAAGCAACGCAATAGGAAAGTTCAGGTAAAACTCCCGGCCTCCACTACCGCATGGAAAAGAGATCCAAAAACAGTAACCCTGTGAAAGGGGTTGAAGCAAGCTCAGCAAGAAGCAGAAAAGCTTAGAGAGCTAACGGTCCCTCACAAAAAATATGAAGAGCTATAGCAGCAGCTTAGGAACGTCAATCAATCTGAAAGCCAGGCTTTTGAAGGTTGGCGTAAGGAACAAGAAAAAGTCGCAAAGGTAACTCGTAGACTAGATATCGTTATCAAGCAGATGGATACCTTGTGTTCTTTATACAATGACGTCTTAGCATGTAGAGCCCCTGCCAAGAATTATGCCCTGTTTTTACTGGAACGGTATTTGCAATTAAAAATAAAAGCTGTTAAAGTAGGTGCTGCCATACAAATTAACACTGTCGATGATTTTATAGACTGCTGTAAGCACTACGGGGTAAAAGTCCAGAGACTGTTGTGTGAGTTCTATTTACATAACCTTGTATTAGACCAGGAGACCGAGCTGAACCCTGGCCCTTTTGTTGGAGACATCCAATTGCAGGCGTTCATCTCATTTGGGGTTGATCAGATTAAATGGCTTAAAGCCTATAATACTTTCAAGAGGCAAGAAAATGGCTTAGATTTGTCGGTAAGGGCTGAGCCTAGGAACCCAGTACAGTTGTGGAAAGCACATAGAAACTTCATGAAGACTCCGAGTGTAACTGAAGCATTGGGACCCATGCATGAGGCACTCATTCGACAAGGATCAGAATACTTTCTTTCTATCAAAGACCTTGCCATTGATGCAGCTAAGTTTCGGTATCAAATCTCTAATCCAAATATCCAACTCAGGGAACCGTTTAAGTATGAGAATTTTAAATTAGCTGCCAACGCTTGCACCTCTATGGCGAAATCATTTTGAGGGCAAGGCCATCCTGGTTAGGATATAGGTTCCGGAGTCCAATTATTTGGCACCCTGCACCCGGATACCAAGCCCTGTATGAGATGCACGAGGGTCAGACAGGCCATTTCTTTGACTACCTAGTTACTCATCATGGTTGTAGGCCTCCACATGAGATTCCATCTCCAGCCTATTCTCTCACTGCCTTGCATGTCAACTACAACGTTTTCATGAGGGCATGAAACAGGGTAAGCAGGGGGGTGTGTGGAGTACTAAAAAAGGTATGTTTTTGATGATTATTTCAGTATCTTTTCAGTAGAACTTGTAAACCTTTTTGCATCATGAACTTGGAAAACGATAAAGAATTATAAAAAAACATGTGAGATTAATATGCAAGACTAAAATGCTGACAATTGTCATTTCCTTATGCAGGAAGGAGTGAAAACGAGAAGTTGTCGTTCCAAAGGAAAGGACAAGGATGGGTTAACCGTTGTCCCTTTGACGGGAGACCGAATGCAAAGACGATAAAGCAAATCAAAGAAAATCGACCCAGAAAAGGGGGTGGAGATATCAGCTCGGTGCAGGAGAGAAAAGAAATGATTGAGGATTAATGGTTCGGCGAATCCCTCAGGATCCTTGATCCTGAGGGATCGTTGTTTTATCTATTTTTTCACTTAGACATCTCCACCATCACCCTTATAAAAGGCACAGCACTGTTAGCTCGAGGAGAGAGTTAGACATGATTATGTTTTTATGTAATTTTTGTTAAGATCAAAACTTTGATCATCGAGTCTCGATAAGAACTGGTTTTTTGTAATTTTGCTTTATGCATTAATACAAATTTGGCGATTACTTCATCTCTGAGTCTGGATTAACTTCAAGCGGTGTACCCCTGGAGGCTAAGGGCCCGGCCCTGGAGGACACTTGCTCCTGTATTATTACGTTTGGTTTATGCGTGGTTTGCTTATCGACGTTATTTGGTAATCTGATGTGTTTTATAAGTTTACATCACAAGCTCTGTTATGTTTAATTCATTAAAGTTTCTACATACAGAACTATTGTATTGACTCTACATCATATTACTGTTCTTTTAAGAGTTGATCTAATATTGCTAGTCTTAACAGAATACTGTTACTATTCCATTACAGAGCTTTTGTGCTGTGCACCTGTTTATTAATGTTACGGAATTCATCTTGGGAATTATGTTCTTTACGATTGTTGGATTTATGAGCAATGCTGTTCTATTTTGAAACACAGTCGTATTCTTTCCAACTGAGATTGATGCTTGGATCAGATTACTATTTAAGTGTGTTGTGTGCGTATATGGTTTTCCAGTGTTGTTCCATAATTTATCCGTAATCAGTGTTGTTCCATTAGTGTGTGCTGTTCAATTCGCCCTTAAGAGTGAAGATTACCATTTGATTACGATTAGTGCATTTGATCTGATAGATTAAGATTGTTGCTGCTTGCGAGACTTAGTTGTTGTTCGATTTATTAGCTATTGTTCCATTTTAGATTTGTTGTTCTATTTCAGACTTGTTGTTCGATTTCTTAATTGCTGTTTCATTTCTCATATGCCGTTCCATTTATTGGTGTTGGTTTGAAGAACGATCACAAGCTATAGTGAGCATTGGCATTTACTGTCCGGCTCCCAGACCTATGATCTATTCTCTGATTTCCTTTTCCATCAGTTTCCAAAGGGATGGGTTATTGCTACTGAACCCTTGACTGATAAGTTACTTAGTCTTTTGAATGTGTGATTTGATCTTTTGAAGTAGTTAAGCTGTAGACAAGCATCCGTTTACTCTTGTATTTCTGAACCTATACTACCAGCATTACTCTAACAAATAATATCCTCAGACTGAGACACTCTTTGAAATAACCAAATGTTCTTGGATTGACATATTAATGTGAGGTAATTAGAGGTGAAAGAGACCCTTTTTATAGATCTACACATGGCAGCCACTCATGCAAGCAAGGAAGTAGTTTGGTTTCACAGATTGTGTTCAAGTATGGGGTTAGTATAGGAAGCTATAAGGATAGACTGTGACAGCCAAAGTGCAATTTTCTTGGCAAAGAACCCTGCATATCGTTCAAAGGCAAAGCACATTGATGTTCAGTATCACTTTGTGAGGGATATAATAGAAGAGAAAAAGGTGTTGCTAGTAAAGGTGGACACTTTGAAGAATACTGCAGATGCATTGACAAAATCTGTGAGCTCTGAGAATTTCTCCTGGTGTAGAGAAACAATGGGCGTTTCAGGGCTAGAAAAATGACTAAGCTCTCCCGTGGCCCCTATGGAAAGAAAACAACAAGTGGGAGAATGTTGGGTTGTGTTATATTCTTTCCATGTAGTTAACAGGGGGTTTGAAGGGCACTCGTAAGCCCACTTTGTGGGGTCCGGGGCAGCGCCCTAGAAAAGTTTGGTTTTGGACCTTATGTTAGGTTAGGCAGACCCACCTATGGTTTTGTGCATGATTTTCGCACATGTTTTTTTTGGATGCGATGGTTTTTCGGTCCATGGTATTGGATGCGATGGTTTTCAGTCCATGGTATTGGATGCTTCGGCATGTATAAATATGTATTGTAACATTGAAAGGAACATAATGAAAAATCAAGCTAGTAGTCCCGGTTTTGGGATCTAGTGGGAAAATCTTTGTGTATATGTGTTTTATGTGTTATGCTCTCGCATTGTTTATTTTTCTGTGTTTTAGAATTTGTATGCAGGTAATATTTGTATGGGGTTAAAACCTACAACTCTAAGGACTAACATAAGTGTATCTTATGAAGTTCACACTCTAAGTCTCAAGTGCTAGTTCATACTGCTAAAGAAAATTTGATTGGTACGTAAATTCAAAGAAAACCTTCTCATTGCTAATTTTATATAACTTCTAGGGAATTCCAATAGCCCATAGTATTTAGTCCCCATCTAATTATACCCCTTATTTAAATAGTCCTTTGGCATATTAGTACCCAGCCATATTCCATAATAGGGGATCCTAGAGTCGATCCCAATAGTCAATGCCAAGAAGAAATAAATGTTGGTACTCAATGTTGGTACTTGATGCGAGGAGTTGATGTCTTTATTTCCTCTTTTGATCTTTCCTTTCTCCCTCTTCCTTCCCCTGATCCAAAAACTCATGTCTAAGTGAAATGGAGGAAATCAAAAAGGTTAAAAAAGGTAATAGCTATAAAATTGCATTATCAGAAACCTTCATTTTGAAAGAAAAATCAAACATTAAGTAAAGCTCCCTATGAACTGGACTAGCTTAAGGCTTAGCCCTATGGGAGATTGTAGTTCTGTTCAAGCCTACCATAAGTTCTCCATAGAGTGCAAGAAAAGCAGTCAGTTCCATAGCCTTAGTTCCAATTCAAATTTATTTTGAGTAAATTCCTATGGGAGACTAAGTAGGTTATTACAAGGCTATTTTACATGGAGAACTTACTCTAATACAAAGGAAAGTACAAAAGAAACTTGAAGGCTAGTAGTACGTATTTGGGGCATTGACAACCTTACTCTAAGGACTAACAGAAGTGTATCTTATGACTTTCACACTCTAAGTCTCAAGTGCTAGTTCATACTAATAAAGAAAATTTGATTGGTACATAAATTCAAAGAAAATCTTATCACTGCTAATCTTATATAAATTCTAGGGCATTCCAATAGCTAATAGTATTTAGTCCAAATCTAAGTATACCCCTTATTCTAATAATCCTTTGGCATAGTAGTACCCCAACCATATTCCAGAATAGGCGATCCCAGAGTCAATCCCAATAGTAAATGCAGCCGATGCCAAGAAGAAATAGATGATGGTACTTAATGCTGGTACTTGATGCGAGGAGTTGATGTCTTTATTTCCTCTTTTTGATCTTTCCTTTCCCTATCTTCCTTCCCCCTGATCCAACAACTCTTGTCTAAGTGGAATGGATGAAATATAAAAGGTAGAAAAAGGTAATAGCTATAAAATGACATTATCAAAAACCTGCATTTCGAAATAAAAATCAAACATTAAGTAGAGCTCCCTATGAACTGGACTAGCTTGGAGACCGTAGTTTCGTTCAAGCCTATTGTAAGTTCTCCATAGACTGAAAAAAAATCACTCAATTCCGTAGCCTTAGTTCCAATTCAAATTGATTTTGAGTAAATGCCTATGGGAAACTCTAATATTCTATAATCCGGTGGAAGTATACGTGAAGCCATATATACGTTAAATCGTTAGAAAGATAATAAAATTTGGTTGGACAAGATGACAAGTAACAATTATGATGACAAATAACAATTATGGTAAGACTAGTTATCTTTATCTAAGCCTTACTCTCATTGTTGTTCTCTTAGATTAACTAAGAATTTAACTAAGCATAGTGAAATCAATCTATTGTTCTAGTAGTTCTAGCTAGTAAAACCTATATTCTCTATTTGATAGCAGTAGGGTTAATGTGAACATGAGTGCATAAGAAATAAACATAAGTGCAGAAGATAAAGATAAGTTCTATCTTGATATTTATTCTAAACAATAGTAGTGTTAACATGAACATGAGTGCAGAAGAAATAAACATAAGTATATAAGATAAATATAAGTTCTATCTAGATTTCTATTCTAAACCTCAACCTAGGGAACTCGCATGTTTGGGGAACTGAACTCAGATTCTTTCTCTAATACTGACCTTAATAATCTAAGGACACATCAAATTGAAGAATATAATTGTAGCATCATTGAAACATCATTACATTATGAAATACATCATTAAGAGACATGGCATCATAAGATACTAACTGTTGTATGGTATATTTATCGATAGTCATGGAAGATTTTTCCCGCCCATTTTGTTTGGTGCATTGTGCCAGCCATCGGTTATTTTTTGTTTGTATTTTTGTTGGAGTTTTTGTGTTTATTGTGTAGCAGTGCATTATTTTCATTTTGTTGATAACTTGCTTTCCTAATATTTTGTTTTGAATAGTGCTTTAACAAAAAAATTCCTTATGTAAATATTAAGTGACCTTTGGAATTATTACACAGGGTTTATGGTTGCATTTGAATTCTTTGCATGATATATTCAATTTTGAGGTTTGGGTTAGTGATTTAAAAAAAAATTCCTTCTGTCAATATTTAAGTGACCTTCGGAATTATTGTGTAGGGTTTATGATTGCATTTGAATTCTTTGCATGATCTATTCAATTTTGAGGTTTGGGTTAGTAAACTATGTTATTTTTATTATTTTCGAATGTTTATTGGAATTTTGCTCCAAAATCTTTGATATCCTGATTTGAATTATTGGCTGTTAGAATTCTTTTTTTATATGCCCTTTTCGCCATATTTCCAGAAGGCATTGAAGCTATTGCCTATAAGTTTATGTGATTGATTGGATTAATATAATGATTATCCAATGATATTAATTAGGGGAAATTTAATTAAACTCTATGCTATAGTCTACTAGGCTTTAGGGAATCATAAGAAATTAAACAAATGTGAATTTATAGTTATTGACTGGTTTTTCCTTGGTTTCAGGTCAGGAATCTACATCTACACCGATTAGAATAGTTCATTACCTCTTCCTCAATTGGAGTGCCCGAAACTTCCGTGCAATATTGCTTAATAACAACTAGGTGCATTTTATGCTCATGAGCAGGTTTACACAGATTAGAGAATGCTAAATAAATACTTCATTGGTGATTGTCGAATTATGAAAGCCAATAATGGAGGAGATAACTTTGTAGGTCACCAATAACTTGAGAATTGGCCTATATCATGTTACCATGGCCTTTGTCAATTTTCCATCTTTTGTAAAATCTTCATCAAGACAGGGTTGCCAATCAATTGTATATTCTAATGCATATTCATTCTTACAATTTTTTGTTATCAAGGAAGCTAATTCCAATTATACAAGGGCATGAATCCAATTTTCTACCATTTAATTTGATTCAAACTTTTGGATTTATATGTTAGAGAGTGAACTCTCTTGTAGTATAGAGAAATTCTTTTGTCCTCATAATATGTCATCAAATGAAGTTCCAACTGAGGATCTTGCATGTTCAAATTCAATGACATGAATGTATTTTCAACAAATATAAGTGTGTTGCCTTATTATTTTCAAGGTTGCTTTCTAGAATTGTTAAGTTTTGGAAATTGTTTTTTCATTTAGATTTAAAATGACTTTGCTATTAGCTTTATAAAAAAATGGAATTTATTCTTTCTTTTTTTCCATAAGATATTTTAAATTGGAATTTATTCTTTCTTTTTTTTCCATAAAGAACATATATTTAAGGTAATTAAAATCACTATTTGGGAACTTTAAATGTTGAAACCACCTTAAAATAACATTTCAAATGATTTTGTTTATTTTTTCTAAATATTTTTTCATATTGTCTCTAGAGAGATAATAGTTGGAATTATGGACATATAGTCTTTATAGAGACAGTATGCTTTTAATCTTAGCTATTGTCTCTAAAGAGACAAAAATGTAATGGTCTCTAAAGAGACAAAAATGAAAATGTATCTACAAAGTCAAATGAAATTGTTTCTAGAGAGACAAATGAAATTGTCTCCTAAGAGACAATAATACCTATGTCTTTATAGAGACAATAGTAATATAGGTTTTATATTGTCTTTATAGAGACAATTCTTAAGACAATCATTTTGAGACACTAATTTTGAGACACCCACTTAAAGACAATATTTAAGACAATACACAAGTTTCTTTTGGTCTCAAGTTAAGTCAATTGACTCTAAAATTGTCTTAAAACCCCCCACATGTAGTAGTGAAGTTTCTCAAGTTGTTGAAGAAATGCACAATGGTAAAGCTCTTGGCCTAGATGGTTTTACCATTGACTTCTTTAAAGCCTATTGGGTGGTGGTTAAATAAGATGTTTTTGAAGTTCTTGTAGACTCTCATTATATCTCTATTGTTCTTAAGGTGGTAAATTCCACGTTTGTAACTATAATCCTGAAGGAGGAGGCAACTAGCGCTCCACAAAAATTTAACCCGATAGCCCTGTGTAATGCAATGTACAAGATCATCTCAAAATTTGTAGGTAACCACCTAAAATTGGTTTTTGCTATGTTGATTTCAAAAGAGTACTAGTATGGCTTTGTCGAAGGTAGGAAAATATTGGACAATGCTACCCATGCCCATGAGATACATCATTCCCTCAAAAGTATGGGAAATGAAGGAATGATAATTTCACTATACCTATCTACGACATGTGATAAGGTCTATTGGGGATATACTGAAGCACTTTTAAAGGCTTTTGGTTTTGAACATATTTGGATTATATGGATCATATCCTTGGGGACCTCTACTACTTTTTTTGATTTTAGTTAATTGTGATCTTGCTAAACCCTTTTTCCTTTCTCAAGGGATTTGTCAAGGGGAACCTATGTCTCCTTTTTTGTTTGTTCTAATGATGGAAGGTATAGGTAGGGCTATCAAGGTTGCTACAAGGGAGGGGGATATTAGGGGCCTTCAACCACATGAAGTATTCCCATCTACAATGCATCAACAATTTGTACATGACACCATGTTACATGGCATTCCCACAGTAAAAGAGGCTAAAACATTCAAGGCCATCTTGGACACTTTTGTGGAAGCCTTAGCTATGGAGATCAACCAATCGAAATCCATGATTTTCTTCTTTAATACTCATTTTGTTATACAAAGGAATTTGATAACTATCTTAGGGTTCTAGAGTAAGACTCTTCCTTCAAAATATCTAGGTATCCCTCTCACAACCAAGGCTTGGAAGACAACAAATTTGGAGAAGATTATGTCTAAATTGGAGGATAGAGTTAAACATTGGACTTATAGAGCCCTGAACTTAGCCAGAAGTTTTGACTTAACTAAATTAGTGTTACAAGCAATCCTGAGATACATGTTATGAGTATTCCCAAATCCTGAAGGAATCCTACAAAAGATAAGGGAGATCCAAAGGAATTTCTTATGAAAAGGGGCTGAAGACAAGAGGAAATGGGCATTAGCATCCTGAGAGAAGGTATGTAAACCAAATTTCCTCTAGGTGAACACTATTTACAAGATCTAAAGACTATCAATAGAACATGCAGACCTAAACTATGGTGGCATTGGTTAAAGGAAGGTACATCACCCTCGGCTAGTATGTTATGAAAGGAAAAATATGCCAAAAATTGGCACACAAGACCTCATCTGTACAACAATTAAGGGATCAAAAATATGGAATTAAGATTGGGCCAATAGGAAACTATATAGAAGCACTACTTTTGGGAAATTAGAAATGTGAGAATAATGTTGTTCTCAAAGGATTCCTAGCAGCACAACTTATCCTGAACAAAGAAGAGAGATGCCCAATTCAGTTGGAAACTCAGAGACAAGGACAAACAGAGGTATACCAGTATTGGGAACATGAAACACAGGATACTAAATGGAGAATATGGAACCCTAATATATTTTTGGGTCTTAATCAGAATGGTGTAATGTTCCTAGAACTAATGGTGGAATTAAGCAAGAGAGGAATCCTTTATGCATAAGACAACGAACATTTGTGGTTGAGAAAAAAGGAAGCCAGAGAATCGAACCTTAAAGAGGCTAGATCCTATATTTAAGGTCATCACAGTAGGGAAATAGACTTAGTGTGGAGAATGATATGTATGTCGCCTCAATGGCCCAAGATCAAAACCTTCCTTTGGTTGGTTCTACATTAGAAGCTTTTGACACGGGAAAATTTGGTCAAAAGAGGTTTTATTGGGGCTTCTTCGTGCTACATTTGTGAATGCATGAAAAGGATCAAGGTGTCTAACGAGCATCTCCCACCATAGGAGGAAAGAGTTTTAAGAATATTAAATTAGGAGAATCCTCATTGGAACTTAACTTGGGTGAGAGGACCTCAGATACAGATGGGCTTTACCATTTGGGTTCTTCTCCCAAGTGGTTCTTCAACCTAAATTTCGATGGGGCTTCAAAAGGAAAACCAGGGGATGTAGGAGTAGGAGGAGTTATCATAGATTGTACGGGGCGAATATTTAGGGTGTTATTCAACAACCTTGGGAATAATTCAAAAAATGATGTAGAATTCCACACCCTCGACCAGGGGCTGGAAATTCTATTGTGAGAAAGATTGTTCAACGTTATAGTTGAGGGGGATTTGATGATTTCCATTCAAGAAACGAGGAGGATAAAATGTGGCACTTTCGTAAAGAAGGTAACAAAGAATTGGCATCTAGCACAACTAACCCAATGGATTCAAAAAGACCTATTTGTATTAGTGGCAGTTGAATTTAGTTTGGTTCAGAGATTTGCATATGTGGTGGGGGACAGATTGGCCAATGAAGGGGCTACTAGCTAACAATCAAATGAGGATGTGGCATGGTCATCAATCTAGGAGGGTTAATTGAAATAAGGTTTCCAGAAGTTAGCTGAAAATGACAACTCATCGGTAGATGGAATGGAATCCAATGAAGTAGTGGGAATGGTTCAGACAAAGAACCATCTGATAACATGATCAACTACTACATGCATTATGAAAGGAAAGGGGGTATCAAAAATAGGCAAGGGGATGGACATGTAGACTAGTTACATGGAAAAGGTGGAAATCGAAGGTAGTGACATTATGAAAACTCAAACCAATATAGATTACAAGGTTGGAGATAAATGATGAAGGGTAGTATGAGAAGTGGAATGGTACCATGCATGCAAGGGATATGTGTAAGGATCGACGAGAGGATTTGATGACCTTGTCAAATCTCCAAGTAGTGGTGAATGAAGGCATAGACTAGTAGAGGTTCACACGAGGTGGTGATCTCATTACAGGTAGATCAGGCCTGAGCAGTACAACACTGAGAGATACTATGGAAATTACCAAAACACATGGAATGCAGAGCACTCAAGCCATCAGGGTTTTAAATCCATGGGTTGATGCCCTTTCTATCATGTTGTGTCTGGACTCTATGCATTTCAGGAGTAACAAGGGGGTGGAAAGGATAAAGTTTAGGTGTGAGATGATAGTTGTTGTATTAGATTGGATGATGGGAATTATTAAATATTCAGCTGAGAGGCCTAAAGTGGAGGAAGAGGGAGAGGGGAGCTGTAAACTTACTCGTATGGAGACGGTTGAAAGGGAGGTGGTGTATTCATTCCATACAACTGTTCCACCAAGAGGGAAAGAGGCAGTAGAGTTTTGGGAAATGGAATTCTATAAGGGACGTCAGTCTATGGTCGATAGTTGAATATAGGAGGAAGTAGAGTAGAATATAGAGACGGGCACTACAAGAACTAGGGAGACTTTGTATCACCGAACTCTAGAGATAACATAGCACATTAAAAATTTAATGGGCAAGTTGCAACCTGTTAGGGATGAAGAGAGGGAGAAAACCTAGGAGAACACTTTGAATCAATTGAAGGCAATTCATCAGAGGATTGGAGGGGTGGAGATGATGCTCAGAATGCTAGTAGATATCAGAAAACTTCAACAAGGTTGAATTGAGAACCTGCATGATATGTTATGTATCTATCTACAATATGCCCATAATATGAACATCACTTTGGGGAATGCAAAGGGCAAACCAATGCATCTCAGGAAATTAAAGGCATGAGCATCAGGAGCTTTAGGCTTATCTTCAATGCTAGCTCCTACGAATGCAATGCCCCAATAAGAAAGTAGCTAAATGAGGTCTTGGAACAATACATCTCGAGTGATAGGGTTTAATTTGTTAGTATGGTATTTAGAGATATGTTTTAGCATGGAGGGAGTCAATTTTTTTGTTAATTGTAAGTTTGGTAATGCTAGTTATCATCATGACATACCTAACAATAGTAATAGTAGTAATAGGAAGCTTTATGTACAGAGCATTATACAGAAGAACTTAATGGCTAAATTTCATAAAGGATGTATCAAAACAATTTATTTTTGCAACTAGACTGGTTTCCAGTCTCGTAGACCTGTTGCTATTTTGTATTTTGACATGTTGAAGTAATATAAATTTCTAGTGTTCACTTAGAAAAGAAAATATCCATTGATGTTTGCATTTATAATATTTTATCAAAAGAAATATATTAAACATAAACAATGATAATATCAAATGCTAAGCATCACTTATTTATACAAAATAAGATGACATTATTTTTTCTTAATATTTTGTTATGTTGTATATCTATCTTCAAATCATGTTGAACGTGCACCTAATCACTATAGGAACAAAACCAATAAAGATTTGATATAGTAATACATAGTAATACATATTGAAAGATGTGATATAGTATTTTCATATCTATAATACATATTGAAAATTAAGTATACATAAATAAAATTCAAGAATGGAGTTTAATTAGTTTGATATAAAATATTGGGGCGGAAAAAAATAATATTATTTCAATGAATGAATAAAAGAAATAAATAAATAATAATGAATTTTTTTATTTTTTTTAATTTAATTTTTATTAATAAGGTTATAAGAGTTTTTTTTTAAAGTATGGTTTCCAATAATTTTAGTAAAATTTTAAGTAAAAATAAATGAGATGTAAAATTAAAAAATATGTTAAAACAAAAAATAAATTTTTTTCATATAATTTTAAAAGGATATATATATAATTTATGACCTTTTATAAAAAGAAAAATATTTAAATATAATAAAAAGATTTATATTATTTATAATATAAATTTAAAAAAGATGAATCGTATAACTTAAAAAAAAACACTCTCAAGTAATCCTTAAATAAAAATTTGAACTAATAAAATCATTCCATAAAATTTACAAGTGGTGAAAAGTGTTTTGCCTCTCCCAATATAGAGCATCCACAAACTTGGGGTAACTGCAACAGCGGAATATAACACAATATACCATACGTGAAATTTATTTTACATGTTAAGCATTAAATTCGAACTCTGAAATTTATTTTACATGTTAAGTATTAAATTCAAGCTATGCTTACTTGAGGTAAGCAATACATAATTCAAATACGAAAAATCTTAACAAACTGAAATTTCATAGAGCAAGGATGACATATATGCACTTGGTGGATAGAATTTCTATTTTGAAATTGAATAATTTTAACAAACAAAAATGTCATAGAACAGGGATGACCACAGATGCTTTCTACGGATTTTAGTGGTCTTCTCCTCGATTATATCGGTATATTTTACAGGAACCCCCAAGGAAGGGACGATAGTGGGATAAATCATAATAGACATCATCTCTCTGAATACATGCAATAAATTTAGTCTTCGAAAGTAGCCATGGTGTGTGTTCCGACTTGCATATACCCTCATTCAAGTAACACTAGAAATATCTTTCGCATAGCAAATCTATTCTATCATTAAACTTCTCAATCATGGCTAGTACTTTCAAGAATTATGGGTCTCTATTTAACTAGAAATATTTAAAAAATGCCATAATAATATTTAGCACTACAAAATAAATATTGAACCACCTAGTGCTCCCTTAGTGAAAAAACATGCATAAAGGTTTGTGACCAAATGCCCTAAATGTGATATGTTTTCCGCTCGTCAGTTGTGCCTCGTGTTGATGATGAAACTGACACCCTAGTTGTGCAGGGCTCACAAAGTGTCACTTTCTGTCAACTCAATGTTGTTTCCATTATCACCTCAGCAAGAAATCCTCTCATTTTGGATTAATTATTGATTACTAGGGGTGTCCCAAAGCACAAATTTATGGGGTCTTTTATGTGACTAGATCCCTAGCATTTAAAACCATCTTTAGATTGGATGGTTTAGCATCTTGATGATCTCTGTCCTATTGACGACAAGTTTTGTATTCATTATTGCTTTCATTGCAACACCTCTAGTAGATATTGATGGTGTTCATGAGGCTATTTCTAGTTGTGATAAGGGGATTAGGGGCTCCCTTATCACAACCCATGATCCTTAATGTGTTTAATCGGTTAGCCAATGGGGCCCAAGCGTATAGTTGTAGGGGCATTGGGACCAAATTTTGGGGTTCATAACACTGGTAAAAGTTGAATGGCATGACCAAAAATGTTGTGGGGGGGTATGTTATGGTGTATTGAATGGGGCAAGGGGACACAAGGGTAGCATGGATGGTATAAATCAGAGGTAAAATCCTGGTTCACTAAGATCTATAATCCTAGCATTAGAGAATGAGAAGGGGGCTTAGGACTTAATTTTGTAGGGTCTAGGGGACCTATAGTCAAGGTAGCAAGAGAAATCAATAGGGGAACCCCCAATAGTGGTGATAACATGATTAGGAGTCAAACTATCACAAATCATAAGCCCTTAACCCATAACACCTAAATTCCCTATCCCCTTAACTCCCAATCCATAATCCCTTAACAACTACACTAAAAAATCATAACCCATAAACCCCTTGGCTCATTATTTCTTAAGACACTAACCCCTAACTGATAATCCATGAACCAATTCCTAAGACATAACTCCTTATCCTCTTAACCTGTGACCCTTAACACCTAACCCTTCACCTCCTAAACACCTTAACTGCTAAGCCCTTAATGACTAACACATAAATCCCCTAATTCTTAAGTCATTAACCTCTAAACTCAATTGTGTCAATGTAGAATAATATACATAACAGAAAATAAAAATGATTTTATCCACATCAATGCTTGAAATAGCCTTAAATTAGTCATGAGTGGTGAGCTAGTGGGTGAATGTGGGGCACTATTAAAGATACATTCATGTTTAAATTCCTTTTACATTGTGAGGTTGTTCTCCAATAGGGTTGAAGCATCATCACAAGGAAGCATGACACACTTTTGTGAGGGAGGTATTAAAGTTGTAACAAAATTCAAGTGATTTATATCTCCAATGTAAATGATATCATTTTATGTTTGTGTTAGGTTATTAGAGAGGTTATTTATAGAAAATACATTCAATGTACTTAGACTTCATCTTTTTAGGGCCTCTACTCTAACATGGATTTTTACCAGGAACAATTCATGCAAATGAAAGGGGCCCTTTTTGTTTAACCACATATACACAAGAGCACTGGATGGTTCCCTTCAAATCCCCCTTGGTGTGTTCAAAGCGGGTTTACCTTTGCATCGAGTTGAAATTAATCATAATGACCTTCCTCTTCTTAATAACATCTGCTAGCTTTTCCATAGACACGAAATAATAGAATTAAAGGATCACTGCATTTGTAGATGAGGGAAGTGTTGTGGCCCCTTGATCAGTAAAAGAATTGACTTTGGTTGGGAAAATTGATTGTATTCCAAGTACAGTTGGAGGTTTCTTAGGTGACTATCAAAGAAGAGCCCTAAGTCCTATACTTGTGAAGGAAAACAAGACTGGTTAAAGGGTAGGTGTATTGGGAGTAAGGATGTGCAAACTTTCAAGGGATAAAGTAGTCATCAAGTGCGCTAGCCAACTAGCCTTAGTTCACAGTATTGTAGAGGATTGAGTTAGTGAGAAAAAGGGTCGCCACCATATCCCTAGACTTGTCATGTTGGAGAAGCAGTATGGAAAATGTGGGAATACCAAAGAGTTGTTCACAAAGAGAGTTACGAGTAGCTGATCAAAGACCCTAAGTGTTGTATACCTTGAAGGAAAAAGAAGGAAGCTAACAGGAAAATCTTGTTGACATGAGTTTAGTATCCTAAAAGATTTAAGTTCATTGATAGAGGCAGATTGAGGAGTTCCAGAATAAGAGGCAATATGACTTGCTAGATGTGTTCAGGACATGTGGACTAAAAGGGTTGTGTGCGGCGAACATCAACAAGTAGGTCAAGTGTTGTCTTGTTCAAGCTAGATTCACTGTCAAAGGAGTAACACCAATCCCTAGTTTTATTCCTTGTATCAATGTGATTGTAAAGGGACATTATCCCTAGTACAGGAGCTCTAGCCTTTTCTATTAAAGTTTGTAATATAATAAAGAAGGGTTTGAAAAAGTTACAAATTTACATCTGCACTAGTTTATTCACCGATGTGCATAGATTTATTTGTGCAAGGTATATGTGTTGTGGCACTTAAGAGTGTTTGCATCAAATATTTTAAGACCAAACCCATATTCTCATGTGTCATGGAAATTCAACATATGCCTTATTTACCTAAGAACTGCCTGTAACTCATCTTAGGCTACTCATGTCTAATCTCAAATCATCCCACTTAACAAGTTACCAAGTCAAGGCTTATCACATCCAACTGTGGTCATAAAACAACTAACCAACACAGTTTACATCTTGACATGCCATAACACCTGGCATGTATTAGACTTCCTTGGCACTATCTGGCATGCACTAGAATCCCCTACATTGCTTGGCATGTTTTCACACTCCCAAGCACACCCTAGCACTTCCTGACATCCCTTGGTATTTTAGCATACCTTGCCACTGCCTAGAATATAAACTTACCACTCTCTCCATAAAAAACCTAGAACTCACTGACACTCCCTATCACACACTCTTATTCATTCATTTCCATGCACCTTGACCTAGTGCTTCCTTGTGTTTGCTTGACACTCCTTAACACTCCCTAGAATGAACTAGCACACCGTCGCACCTGACACATCTTGGCATGTAGCCCTAGCACTCTATCATTCCTTGACACTACCTAACATACCTTGTAACTCTCTCCTTAGCACACCTACAACTTGTTGACACTCCCGGTCACAAACTCTTATTCATTCATTTCCATGCATTTTTACCTAGTTGTCCCTTGTGTTTCCCTAGCACTCCTTGGCATGTGTTGGTATGCCTTAGACCCAGGACATCTTGGCATGTCGCCCTGGCCTCTACCATGCCTTAACGCTGCTAACATACCTTTTCACTCCCTCCTGAGCACATCGGGAATTCACTAACACTTCCAATCACAAACTCTTATTTGTTCATTTCCATGCATTTTGACATAGTGCTTGCTTGTGCTTAAATCGAACTCCCAACTAACACTTCCTTGCATGCTGTTGCAAATCTTAGCCGCATGCCTGTTGGCTTAGGTGGTCTTGGCCTAGGTTTAGAGTTAGTTGCGCCAACCAACAAATCCCTACACTACTGGCCCTTTCAGCAACAACCCGCGTAGTGCAGGATGTAGTCTCACCCGAAGCAGTGTGGGGGGATGGTAGAACCAAGTTTCTGCATCCAAAGACTAGTGTGATGTCTCTTAGCACCTCATATCGGTCTTCACGCAGATCGATAAACTCTTAGGGCATGTTATTGCAACCCTTTTAAGAAACCTTCAAACCTTCCCGAATGTCAACGATCAGTCTTTGTGGACCACTAAAAATTGTTCTGTCTATTTATGCGCATCAGGGAGTAGTCCTAAATTAGTGTTCATGCAAATTTACTTAAGTTATTAGTAAACATCAGAGAATTCATTATAGTTTTCGCAGAAATACATAAACGTGTTTTGCATACATCGTTAACCCTTATTCAAGATAATCGCACAACATATGATCAATATTCCATAAAACACATTATTAATAGACATCATATAGATTTAACTAAAATAGAGATAAAACATATATTCACAAGAATTCTTTGGTAACTGTCTTTGTTGATCTTCAATTCAGGAGTACAAACTCAAAACTACCCTACGCACTCAGTTGCAAGGGTCTGTGCACTCAGCTGCGGTCTCTACCTAGGCCTATGAGCACTCAGCTGTAGAGCGGTTCTTCTCCTATCTAACCCACTTTTCTTCACTATCCTCCTCTTCTATTCACCCATATCTTATCAATCTATTGAATCCCTGCCTTAGACTCTCTAAAACACACCTATTTATAGCCTTTTTCATACAATTCCATAGTCTGTGGACCATGGATGGATCTCAAAACTCACTCATGATTTACATAAAACAAGGGGCTAAACCCCTTTGATTCGTAATCATGTACGCTCTCCACATCCATAAATCGTTGAGACTTTACATTAATTACAAAAATGTACCAAAACTTATGTTATCTTAACCACAAAACTAACCTAGGGGACACCCATCCCAACAAGCCTCAACCAAAAAGATCATGACTCACCATTAAGTGAATCTACTGGTGTGGTGATCTTACTGTGAAGATTCCCCAACTCCACTTGGATCACTTCGACTTCGGCAATGCTCTGCATTGATACCTGCTTGACTTCCTCAACCAGTTTCTCCATGGACGGTCCTTCTACAACCAACCTCATCATCTGTTATGTCTTCTGCAAGCCTTTAAGCATATCCTAGATAGTAGTCGTGACTTGATAGGCTTCCTCTAACCATGGCTGCAACTTGGCCTTTAACAAGGCCTCCTTCTTCTGTGCTTCCTCCACCTGTGCTAGGAGCTGCTTTCCCTCCTGTAATTTGGCAAGGCACTATGCTGGTACAATTGAGCGCACAGTTTCCCTGACTTCATCATATTTCCACTACAACTCCCTTACCTTTGTATTTAGCGTCTGCAGGTTCAGATCCTCCTACAGATTGGTCACTAACTCCATTGCTTGTTCGAACAATGTCATACAATCCACAATGGTGGCATCCAAGGTAGCCATTTCTTTCGTTATCACGGATCTGCGCTGCTCCTCGACCTCAGGAGGAGTCATGGGCTGTAACTTTAACTGTAGCTATGTAATCTTCATGTTGAGCTCAAACTAGATTCGGCTAACCTTTGCTTTAGCTTCGCGCACACCAGCGGCTAATTTTCTGATCTTTGCTTCTGGTTGTGCATCCTCTGGGGTGTGGAGCTCAGGAACTGTCTTGCATGCCTCTAACACTACTGACTCCAGTTGTGAACTATGCGCCTGTAGCATCTCCTTTCCTTCAAAACTTGGATCCTTTTAGCGAACAATTGCTGATTATTCACGTTAATTTCACTGATTGCATTGAGTGCTCAGTTTTCTCTAATCCAAAGCTCCTCCACGACTCCCTGTAGTAATGCACGAAATGACTCAAGTGATATCGTAGCAAGGTTCAGTCCCATTTTTTTAACTTTTTCAAGGAGTATGCATTGTTCATCGATTTTGGCGTGAACTAAGCCTTCAGACAAGGGGATGACTCTCACATCCTAAGCCCATGCCATCACCTTCTCTGCATCTTCCTTCTTTTTCTACGTTGCCAGGTTACGTGCAGCGTGCTTAGCTGCCTCCTTCCTTTTCTGTGCGACAGAACTTTTGGCACTCGTACTTCGTCCAATAGCTAAGTCTGATGGGGCATGCCACTCAGCAGGCCATCTCGCTACCACCTCCTGCACATTCATTTCCATCACCAAATATGGCAAGTCATGCAATTTTTGCACTGCATCATTTCGTGCCTGGATATATACCCTATGGAATTCAACCTTGAATGTCGCGTAGGCTAAAAGCTACGTGAACAAGGTTAGGGACAACCTCAAATGCTTATTGATGGCCATGTGGAGATTCATTTCCATAAGAACCCAAAAAATCTTTGTCTTTGTAATCCATTTGACATCCTTCATAGACCATAAGGAAGCGAATTGTGCTACTTCTAGCAATCCTTCCTCGAGTGGAGGAAATTGGCTATCCTCTAGAAATTCTCATGAAACAAGCATAATTGACAGTAATAGCCAAGCGTAGTGAAATGAATTGGATTTTTCCCGCACCTTGCGGAAGTTGGCTAAGAACTCCTGGCACAAGTACTTGGCCCAATTTAATTGTACACCTTTCATGCACTGCGTAGCAAGGGAAACCATTGGCGCCAGAACTTCATCCATGTGACACTTTCTCATCAACTTCCCTACTAAAAACTGGGTAGCCAATTTAACTACCAGGTCTATTATAGACATGATTGAATACCCTCGCCACTTCTTCACGAGGTCGTAATCTGTCTTCATTCTTTCTGCAAGGTATTTTTCCCTAGTGTTTCCTTCAAACTCCTTAGCCGGGTTCAGGCCTTCGTAAGGCAAGTCCGTGATCCTATCAATAATCATGTCTATAATGGGTATAAGCCCTCCTAGCTAGAGACAGCCATCATGCACCAATGTGAGAAGATGGCACATACAAATTATGTTGATGGGGGTGCGGTGGTAATGTGGAACCCATAGAAAATTGAGAAACCCTGATTTCTCCACATCATGGACCCATTCCTCCATTTCCAGTGTTGTAACGCTTGTTTCTTCATAATAAACCCTGCGCATATACTAATCCATCACCAAATGTGGAAATTTAGTGTGGTCTGCGAGGTCCCAATCCTCCATTTTCAGTAGCGGGACCCTAGCGAGCTAAGGGCCTTCAAAAGGGACCTACTCAATTAGCAGGGGTGTGGATATTGTAAATTTCTGAGCATCCAGGTCCTTCGTGACCTTTTATTTTCCCTTCCGCGGAGGTATATACTATGATAGCCTTGTTATGGGTTCCGCTCCTTCAACATCAATATCCTCTGTCCCCTGGGCTCCTTCCGCCTCCAGGTCCAACACTTTTGCTGGCTTCTTATCTTTCTTGTACAACTATGTCGAGATATGCTTCCTTGGGGATGCACTTACCTGCACCAAATTTTGCTACTTTTCCTTTGCTGCAGGTTGCTTCTCTTTCACTGTTGGTCGTTTGTCTTTTTCCATTGTCTTTTTTGGCCTGGGAGACCTTGGCATAGTGGGCACCACAAGCGTCGCTTCGACACTTGATACTTCTAGCCCTGGAGCATCGGACACAGCTGCTTCCAAACTCAAGGATTCGGTGGCATTGGTGGCAATCATTCTCTCCATAAACAACTCACGGGCTTCAGGAGAAATGTTTGTGTGTGATAGGAATTCTTCCCAAATAGCTCAACTCATAGGCAAGAGGCAGCAATTCTCACTAACTATTCTAAGAGCGCAAAGTGTTCTCTGTTGGACTAGCATGCATAATTTACAAGGGGTTTTGAATTCAAATACGATCATTCCCCCTAATTTCTGATAATTAATGTTGTTTTGGTGGTAGATCTTTAAATATTTTTTCCTTAAATGCCGCCATCCCACTCCTCTTAACCGTCTTCTTACTGTCAAGTCATGAACAGTGACTCCAATGGTCACTTTCCTGTCTTGTTACATGGTACCTTTCCCCATGATGCAATTTCTGTGCATAGCTTCATAGGTGGCCTCTTTGTCACTTTCTGCATAGTCTTCTTGCTGCATTGTCCTCCAAAATGGGCATTGTAGCTCATAGTCCTGCTCTCCCTTGCAACTTCTTGGAGCACTAAGACTATCCTGCTGTCATATAGTCATTGCGTAGGATCCCTTGTATACAACTTCAATCTGCTCCCATTCACTCTTCCCGGGGAAGGTTCCCCATTTAGCTTCATGAGCTGAACTGTTCCTCCATCTGTAATTTCTTCGATAATATATGGTCCTAGCCAATGCATCTAGAATTTTCCCAGAAACTTGGTGAATTTACTATCATATAACAGGACAATATCATTTACCTTGAAAGTGCAAAGCTTGATATGGATATCATGCCATGCTTTTTCACATTCCTTCTAGTCTTGTTGATGAAATCTTGCAAAAATCGATCCTCTTCAAGCTCCATCAGCTGCACGAGTCATTCCTCCAAGGCCTCATGATCTGCCATACCTGTGAGAGCTGTTATGCATAGGCTAGACATAATATACTCCATCGGCATTACATCTTCAACCCCATATACCAACCTGAATAGAATTTTCCCTCTCAGCTTCTTACGAGTAGTCCTATAAGCCCATAGTATTGATGGTAAACACACTTCCTAGTCATTTCACTGCGTGTTGCAGATCGTCGTCAGTGCGTGCTCCAAAATCTTGTTTAAGGCTTCAACAGTTCCATTGGTTTGTGGGTGATATGGTTTACTCTTCTGATGGTAGACCTAAAATTATTTGGTCAACGCGCTAATCGTTTCATTCAAAAAGTGCATACCTCTGTCACTCTTCAACAATTTCAGGCAACCAAATCTGGTTAAGACATATTAAAAAAAAACTTAGCTATCATAGCCCCTGTACAAGCCTTAAATGGTTGTGCATCCACCCATCTGGTTAGATATTCTGTCACAGTGATGATATAGCACACACCTGTCTTCTTTCCCAGGGGCTAAATTGGCCTAACAAAATTAATCACCCATTTCTAAAATGGCTGCAAGGATACTTGATGATGTAATGTAAATTCATCCCTTCGTGATGGTCATCCAATTCTTTGACATGCATTGCATGACTTACAATATGCTTTGGAATCCTTGTGCAAGGTAGGCCACCATAGACTGGCTTGCAAAATCTTTTGCACCGTTTCCTTGCCTGCATAATGACCTCCCGTAGCTCCTCCATGAGCTTCAACAAGGATGTTATTCTGCTCAAAATTTGGCACATATCTTCGCAATATTTCATCTGCACCCATCTTATACAGATGTCTTACAATAACTGAAATTTTTTTCACGTGCACTACTAATTCCTTCTTTTGTTTACTGGTATATCATTCTGGTGCTATCCTCGTAGTCAAGAAGTGAATAATGTCTGCAAAATGATTGTCTGCTACGCGGACTGCAAAGAGATGTGCATCTGGAAACCCTTCCTCTAGATTAGTAGGTTCCTCGCTGCTATCGGTCCGTGACAGATGGTTAGGTCCTGCATTTAACCTCCTTGGCTTCACAATGACTTCAAATTCATACTCCTAGAATAATAGCAACCATATGAAGATCTTCCCCCAAACACAGGCTTGTTGACCAAGTATTTCAAGTCAGAATGAACCATGTACATCTTGAAATGCCCTCCTAACAGATAGTGCCTGAATTTATGCAGCGTGTACACCATGGCCTATCCTTCGTGCTCAATCGTTGAATAATTCTTCTCAAGCTTTGATAATTTCCTGCTTGCGAAGGCTCTAGGATGGTCCTTTTCTCCTTTGCCGGCCTACATTAGCACTGCACCCAACCCAATGCAAGAGGCATCCACATGTACGTGAAACTTCTTTTTCGAATCTGGGAATACCAAGATCGGCACAGTGACCACCTTTTCTTTTAATACATCTAGGTTGTGCTGAAATTATTTGTCCCAACAGAATGGTGCATCCTTCTTCAGCAGTTTCTCCATGGGCACGATAATTTGAGCATAAGCTTTGATAAATTTTCTCTAATATCCCATGTGTCCCAACATCGTGCATAGCTGCTTAACGTTCCTTGGGGCCTCCAAATTCATAATTACTGCAATCTTTGCAGGGTCCACCATAAATCCTTTTTTGCACACCACATGACCCAGCAAGATCCCAAAGGGAACATAGAATATACATTTCTTCACATTCAACATGATCTAGTATCTGTGACACATATCCAACCTCAGGTGCAGACTTGTTACATGGCACTTTACTAGTCCGAACATTGTCCAGTCATCAAAGTATACTTACAGTAACTTATGAATGAACTCTTTGAACGATGTGATGACTACGCAAGAAAATATCGCAGGTGCATTCTTAAGTCTAAATGGCATCACAGTATAACGAAAACAACCCCACTCCATTGCGAAGGTCATTTTGCTCCTATCCTTGGTTGCTATTTTAATTTGATGATACCCAAAGAAGCCATCAGTAAAGGAGTAGGCCTCTTTCCCTCCAACATTCTCTAATACTTCATTAGTAAACGACATTGGGAATGATTCATGGACACATGCATCATTAAGCTTCCGCAGATCTATGCAAATCCTTATCTCACCTTTCTACTTCTTCTCTTAAACCACCATCAGGCTCACCCAATCAGATTCTTCGACAGGTTCTATAATTCCTGCCCCCAATATCTTATCCAGCTCTAGGCGAACCTTTTACTTGTATTTAGGATTAAGGCGATATGGCCTCTGTTTAATAGGCCTCACGTCCGGCTTAAGAGTGATCTTCTTAACGCCCAAATCACCAACTATGACTTTCAAATCCAACAAATTGGTAGGGAATAGATCCTGGTATTCGCGGAGTAAGTCAACAACTTTATCCACGGTATCATCGTCCCAGTAATCTCCAATCTTGGCAAACTTTAGTTCTTATTCAATACCAATGCTTACTTGCTTTATCTTCAACGACGTGGTGATATCCGAGTTATCTATTTGTGGGCCTTCGACTTCGCGATGCCATTTTGCCTTAGGAATATTAATTTTCCTTGGCCTTCATCTTCCTCTTCAACGATTACATTATAGCATTCCAGTGCGTAGCGCAACTGGGTACTCCAATCTGGTTGGATCCATTCCATAGGTTCTTGTGGCAATCTAAAGATAACTACCTTAATCTCTTGTAGAGCTTCATCGATGCCTGTGAATCCATCTTCAAAGTTGAATGTCAATAAGAACCCTTCCTTCAATATATCCCAGTCCGTGGTGCCATGGAGGAGCTCTGTTTCTAGATACCAGTTCATGGGAATTGTATCCAAAGTATGGCGAAATATGTGTACCCATTATGGTTGCAGCTCTATTCCCCATGCTTTAGTCCATTTTCTTAGGTGATCCCACAAATCATCCCTTCCGTTATATTTCACAGTCAATCTAGTGTTAGGATGCCCAAACCGTAACCTCATCATCCTTCTGTAATCTCGCTATCCCTCAAAGCTATCCTTACGCATACCCCACCATTGTGCGGGCGTAGCGCCCAGTGCTAAATATAAAAATTGGAAGTTGTGATCCTCAGGGACTTCATGATCAAATGAATCCAAAAACATATCTACGTTAGTTAAACCATCATAATAGGGTAGATTACTTACCTCCCACGAAACACAGTGCAATGACTTTGTCATGATATCCCATCACAATGTGGATACTTCATGCAAACAATTCTGCTAATGCTCCAACTCTTCGTATGAACCAGAGGTGTAGGAACTCTCTCGGTCCCATGCAATTTGTCCATATGCCATCAGATTGATCCAATCCTAGTCCCACACTATTATTTTGTAAATCTAATCCTGTTCATCATCACTTTCTTCATAGTCGTAGACTAGTTCAGTATAGCGCACCCCTTCTGCAGGGTCCAACAGTACTATAACTTGAAGCAATTTCCTTTCAAACGACATTGTCCTCTTCTTTAGATTGATGACCCCATTCATATCAATGGGGCAATTGATTCCTAGGAGCGTAGGGTATGGATTACTGTCATTGACGATCTCTATCACCTCAAAGTCAGCCATTGCGCTCGCACCTTATATATCAACAGTTACTGCATATAATAGTCCCATAGGGATGATTTTATTCTAGTTCGCCATTCTGAGTTGAATTGGAGATCACTGCAGCATAGGTCTCCCCATTATTTCCCATGTTTGTTTTGGTAGTACGTTCGAATCGGACCACAGATCCAAGATGAGCTTGTCCATCTCATAATCTCCTATCTGCATAGTGAGCCTCATCTAATGCCTTGTTCATGCCTTATCTTTGCTAATTTTTCTCACCACCCGGTGTCCATCAGTGACCTTCTCCTTTTTAGTGCATTTGTTTATTAACTGTTGTAGTCCTTCCATAGCTTTGCTATCGCGCAACACTTTTATGCAGGTCTCCAAAAATGTAGTGAGTACAAATGTGTTATACGAATTTATACCTATAGATAAGTACATCTTCCATAAGTGGGTAGTTTCACTTAGAACAATAGAAGTAAAGAATCTTAATATTTCCCTACGATAGATATCTAAGATCAAGGAACCCACTTGTGATCCTTTGCTTCCTTTGATCTCCTATGAATTGCTCCCGTTGCTCCCGCCCAAATTGATTTCGCTTAATGGGTACGTGTCAACATAAACAGAAGACGACAACAATCAAAGCATATGATCTATCTACTATAAACAAATGGAATCAACAACATTTGAACATACATTCATCATAGATACAAACAAGATTATGGGAAAAGGAGCAAACAACTTTATTGATTGATAGAATGAGGAGTTACACCCAAAGTAGTTTGATCCCGTGTCACTCATCCAACTTAGTTCCAAACCCTCATCACACCAATAGCACATCAATCCAGCAACATAACATTGCTTGAAAATGATTTCAAGTCTCAAACCAATAATATTTCTCTACAATCTTCAAATTCCAACCCCCTTGATCACTAAGAGGAGTGGTCAATTTATAGGGAAATGCAAGTGGTTTTTTCATAAATTGGGCATTGAATGGTTTTCCATAATTGGAGTTAGTTTCCCTGCAACAAGGGATGAGAGGATAGAGGGCTAATTGATCCATATCCTATCCAAAGTTGAGCTTATAGGATGGGATAAGAGCTGGGATCCTTCTAGAATGCTCTAGAATGAAGGAATATTCCTAGAACCTTATGCAAATTTCACTCATTCTCGGATAGCGTAGGTGTAAGTGGGCGTAAGTGCACTGCAGTGCAGGCCTAAATGGGCCTACCTGCTCTGCAGCGCAGTTGCCCCTGACCAAGGCTGTGCTGGTGTCCCAAGGAGGCATTTCAGCAGGGTTTCAAGCTAGGAAACTTTCATGGATGGAAGCATTCAATGTGATGACTTGTCTAGGGCATGTAGCAACTGAATTAGGGTTTGATGAACCCTAATAGTATTGATTTGATTGTTAAGAGTGAGATGCCAAAATAGACCTGTAATAGCTACCCCCTAAAGCATGAAGTCGAAAATGATAATGTTGAGTGATATTCTTTATGATGTGATGAGGAGGATCTGAAGCGGATGGTGACTTACATCAATGACAATACATAATATCATGATATTTTTTATTTTTTCATGAATTGCTGAGGGAAGGCATACCCATGCTCAACATATAAACTTTTCATTACATGCACATGAATCAGATAGTTGTCTATAGATATAGACCCATGATAGGATAACCATCTGTGTCAATCCATCCTATAGATGATTTAGTACTCTCCTGAAATCATAGCCCGGATGGATGAAACTAGATCCGAGGTCTTCTATCTCATCCAATCATTTGCTCAAGTATGAGTCTAACCATGTGAATATGTGATCTGAAGTCGAACATGGGAAAACACCATCTGATTACCAACCAATGATGTAAGTCGTTAACAGACACGAGAGAAATCACCGATAATGATAATGATTCTCAAGGTACTACAGTGCATTCTGTATGGTGTGAATAGATGTCTTGATGTCAAACACCATAAAAAGTATTTTGGTCAAAGGCCTGTGATGTCAACCTATCGCCGGAAGCAAAAAACTTTCCATTGATGTATGAAAGCCTCGAGATACTGGAAGGGTGTTTCTAAGTCAACTTCCTGGATAATGTGTTGATGTTGATAATAAGCGACCCATCGCAGGAGGGCCTTGATGTATCCCCCATCAATGACACAAAACGAGTGTAATGATTTTGAAGACAGAATGAGGCTGACGACACAATGTTTGAGAATGGCGGTCATGAAAATGAAGGTTTATGAGTATTGCAAAGGATGAAGTTTACTGAGTGACTTCTCTTGAACATGTCGGCAACACTGAATGAATTGCCAGCATTGACCCAAAACCAAACTGATGGATGGTGTGATAGACAATAGTTATGATAACCATCAAGCAGATAACCCAACCCAAATAGTCACAGAGATGAAGTGAAAGTGTCATGTTTAAGAGCGACTTTCTATCATAAAGTGATTTACCCCTTTTCCCATTTTCCCTAGTCATTGCTGACCAGTACCTCTTTATTTTTTAACATGCTTGAGGAGGATAACATATGGTTGTTGTATAATTCCACCCTTTGAGTGAATCGATCACTATGTGATGTTTTAACGAGTCTAGCAAAGGTGAAACTCGGTCTTGTCATGATGGACAAGTTTGTTGCTATTTGATGTTTTAACGAGTTTAACGACAATGAGAACTCGGTCCTTTAATGTTTAGAGAGTTTGAAGAGGGACAAAAATAAAAATCCACAAGTTCTTTTTTGTAAATTTGTCTCTCAAGTTCAAAAAAGCGTAAAAATAATA
This sequence comes from Pinus tabuliformis, assembly GCA_031772625.1. NCBI lineage: Eukaryota > Viridiplantae > Streptophyta > Pinopsida > Pinales > Pinaceae > Pinus > Pinus tabuliformis. Next base: position 1,847,778,269 of record CM062816.1, read on the forward strand.
CAAGAGAGAACCTATTGACCATGTTCGATCAACGTATTCCTTTTTTGTAAGCAATCTATCTCAGTTCGGAAAAGGGTTAAACTTATACCGAGTACATGTTGTTTCCAATCCGTTTACGAGCTGAAAAGGACAAGTGCTTAGAAATATTTTCATATTTCCCGAGTCTGAAAAGAGCTTAAAGTGGACTCTAGTGGGGTTCCTTTTTCAATGTTTAACAGATCTCGAAAAAGAGAAAATTATGCTCTGTGGTCAAAAGTACAATTTGTGATCATGCATGTCAAATTTACTATGTCAGCTGTAAACCTACACAAAGAACCACCAAATGGATTAAACATACCTATTTCATTGGTAAAAATAGGTAAAAAGTATAGTTCATTCATTTAATGAACATGAAATAACCATAAAACAAGAATTTACAAAGTCATTTTTACCATTTGATATTTACCATTAAGTTTTTGTGCCTTGAACCAGGTTTTTACCTCGAACTTCAGCAGCTGATTGCGAGAGACTCTATGGATCATTCTTCATGCTGTTAGGTCCAGGTAGGAGATCTACCTCTTTCTTTCATTTAAGGTCATTATTTTTCAATTCTAGGCAAATGTTTTAGGGTTTTGGGGTTCCTAGGGAAAATATACCTAGCCCTGGGATCAACACGCCCTTGTACATTGAAAAAATGCACCGCAGTGCAGTCAAGCAGAAGGGGAACTGCTATGCATCACATTGTCTCAAGACCAGGGGTGCGCTGGGTGCAATTTAGAAATTTGTTTCTTCATTTTTACCCAAAATCTCTTCAATTTTTGGCATGAAATGAATCCTAGCTAAGCCTATGGTGTGATTTCAGACTTTGATCAGATTAGAATGGCTATCACTTGGCGTGAAAGAGGACATGAAGAACAGGATATGGTTGCCCTAAATGATCCTGGTACTATTGAGGCCCTCGAAGATTGTGGGTTACTCAAATATTTCAGGTTGTCTGGGATGAGGCAAAATTTAGAACTATTGAAGTTCTTGGTTCATTCATGGGATCTAGCGGAATAGGATTTTCACATAGGGGACAAAGCACTACCTATACTGATCGAAAATATTTACTTTCTTACAGGATTATTGAGATGTGGTGCCCCCATTTCTCTTTCAAGTTCTGCCCATGGGGGTGAATCAGTGAGGGACTGCATTTGACAATTATGTTTGCCAAGTACACAGCCTAGCAAATATGGGAAGATAAACATTAGGGATGTTCGTGATTTTCCCTTGCGAACAATCCTCTTTACTATCGCAAAGTTGGCAGGTAGTGCAACACTTCATTTGGCGAATAGATCATACATGCAGTATGCGCTTGAGTGTCTTGAGCCAACTATATTCAATTGGTGTGAGGAAGTACTCTCTTTGATGAAAGAGCAGCTAACCAAAGTAAAGAGCGGTAAGATGAAATTTTTTGGCTATGGTTCGATCTTGATTGCTTTTACTTTGGAGAGAATTCCATTGATGCAACCTCAGCATGTGTCATTGAGTTTAACTAGTCCTAGAGATCCACGGATGCAAATATGGGTTGAGTTGATGGCTAGACATGCTAGTTAGTCATCAATCTCATTTCCTACTACATTCTTTAGTTGGCTTCATCGACACAATATTGTCATCCAAGAGCATCCATATGCAGGGATGGATTTTCAGAATGTCTTTCCAAGAGATGAACTCTAAGGAACATATGATCAATAATTGGATTTCGGATGGTATAGACATTCATAAGTTGTAGTACGACAAGTTGTGAGTCTAGCCTAATGATGATTCGACGAATTCCAAGTGGAATGGAATCAGAGAGGAGTTCAATCAACGCACTTTACTCAGCGATATTTTTCGTAGATCAACTGATATAAATGCCTTGAAAACTCACTAACTCGCCACTTGGAGCAAATATGGCCCATGATGTAGAAGATAGGTTCTGCATACTACGACTAGCACCATCGGCATAACCAGCAAATGGTTCCAAAGATTCCAACATTTGTAGCAAATTCAAAGCAGATTACTAACCACATAAAAACTCTAAAAGTCACACTGTGACTCACTCACGCAATCAAAGCATATATACAGTGTTTTTACTATGCACAATCAAGCATAGTAACATTTAAGATACAACCCGTTTAAGGGCAACGACAATGGAATTCCATCATAATCAACTAACTCATAAGGACCTTTTGCCAAAACACATGTGACAATGTTGGGGCCCATCCATAGTGGTTCAAATTATCCTACTCCTAATTTATCAGCTTCCTGATCATAAAGCAAGACCAAGTCTCCTTTTGAGAATATGCAAGGCTTGAAATTGCCATCATATTGTGCCTTAATTGATTTCTTATGTGCTTCGTTGGCCAATGTGGCTTCACGATAGGTTTCATCTAGATGGATGAGTTCTAAGAAACATGCTTCCTCATTAGAAGTTTGAGGTAATAGTCAATTGCGAGTTTGTGAGTTTTAATGATGAAATTTCACATTGTATCGACAAGATTTCCTCAAGACCATACACCAATTGGAAGGGTGTGAATCCAGATCTGTTTCTTACCAAGGTTCAGTAAGACCACAAGGCTAAGTACAAGATCAAATGCTAGTTTCATTTGTGAACTCCTATCATTCGTTGAAGCATTTGATTAAGGACTTTATTGATGGCTTCAACTTGTCCATTAGCCTGTGGATAATAAGCAGTAGAACTAGCATGTGAAAGTCCTAACTTGGTAGTTAATGCAGTCATAATGTGATTGCGAAAATGTGAACCACGACATGTAACTATAGCATGTGGTACACCGAACTGTGCAACCACATGTTTGAAGAAAAAACATGCAGTTGTCTCACCGCTATTGTTTAATGTAGGCATCGCCTTGGCCCATTTTGTAAAATAGTGAACGGCGACAATAATATACCGATGACCCCCGGCCGGGTGAGGGTTAGTGTCATGAATTCAATGCCCCATTTTGCAAATGGTCCAATAGCGATGACAAGATGCAGTGGTGGAGGTGGTAATCAAGCTTTAGGGTAAAAATTTTGGCATGCATGACAAATTATGACAGCAGTAATGAAATCGTTAAATATGGTAGGCCAGAAGTAACTAGCACAAAGAATCTTATGTGTGGCAGCCTAACCAAATAAATGTCCACCACAAGCACCAAAATGACAATCATTTAAAACTTTTTCGGCTTCCTCATGTGTGAGGATCTCCGTAAAATCGTATCGATACCGCGACGGTAAAGGGTGTCGCCAATGATCAGATAATATTTGGCTTCATATCAAATACATAATTGTTGTGAGTGAGAGGTATCGGTCTGGAAAGTTTGGGTTTGGAGATAGATCAGTATATCTCCATATCAAGGGACAGACGACGAGATTAGAAACAAAGGCTCATCTAGAATTGATGGTTCCGTTGTTGAGTCGATGGCAGTAGAGGGAAAGTCGCAAAGAAGCTCGGTAAAAACTAGAGATTTCTTTGACTTGGATTTGATGAATTCCAAATCAAATTCCTACAAAATGACGATCCATTTTGAATATTTCCCCCCAACAATTGACGTAACAAGATGTATGTCATAGGGTTGCAATTCGAAATGACAGTGGTCTTTCAGAGCAGGATGTAATGGTGAAATATCTGTACAACTTGAACGGTAGCCAAAGATAACTTCTGAACATAAGAATACTTAACTTCTGTATCATTGAGATTACAACTCAAATAATATATTGGATATTCAATCCCATCTTCTTCTTGGACTAAAACCATAGCAATGGTTGTATTTGCAGTGACAAGATACAAGAATTAGTTGTTTTGATAATTAGGGGAATACATTAATGACGCTCTGATCAGGTTAACTTTGAGATCATCAAAGGAAGCTTGCACAACCTGGTCCTAATGGAAGGGAATTCCCTTTTTCAAAAGACGAGTAAATCCTTTAGCAATTTCAACATAGTTGGGAATGAATCTCCTTAGAAATTTAGCCTTCCATTGGAGTCTTTGTAACTGAAGTGAATTGGAAGGTGGAGGCAGATCAAGAATTACCTTAACATTTAAGGGGTCAAGTTGAATTCCTTCTTTAGACACTATGAAACCAAGAAAATGACTAGAACCAACACAAAACACACATTTATGTGGATTGAGTCGAATTTTGTAGTGTTGACACCGTAAAAATATGGCTCTCAAACGTTGCGGGTGATCAACCCATTTCCATGAATGAGCAGGTAAGAAGTCTAGATAGGGTTGAACAATGTATTTGATGTCATGGAAGGCATAATTCATTGCCCTCTGAAAAGTTTCCCTAGTGTTCTTCAAACCAAAAGGGAGTTTCCTATATGCGAATGTGCCCTAGGGACATATAAATGAAGTTTTAGATTGGTCCTCTGGGCGGATATTGATATTATAGCCAGAATATCCATCCACAAATGAAAATATTTCACATCTGATACATTCATCAGTTATCTGGTCAATAAAGGGTGTGGGATAGTTGTCTTTTGGACAAGCATGATTAACATCCTTATAATTAACACACACTCGTATTGTCCCTTGTTTCTTCATGACAGGAACAATATTGGAAACCCAATTGGTAAGAGGAACAGGGTATATAAAACTAGCATGCAAAAGTTTTTCAACTTTTTCTTTTATGGCAGTAGCTTTCTTCAAATGAACAGGATGGAGGCGCTGTTGTACCAGCTTGACATCAAGATACATTTTAACCTTGTGTTCAACTATACTAGAATCAATACCTAGCATTTACTCATATGACCAAGAAAATATATCATGGAATTCACGAAAATAGCATGGTAAGTTTCAAGTTCTGATGGAGAACAAGATTTGTCAACATGAATGTTTTCTACAATTGTAGGTTTGGTCGAAATATTGATAGAAATGATTTCTTCGATATTTGATAAGTTTTGTTTGGAATCGACTCTGTCTATAAATACAGAATTCGAAAGGAAATCAATAATTGAAGGGTGATTTAGTTCATTTGGAATATCTTCTATGTGATGTAGAAGATGGGATCGATGATGATAATCTTCCCATGGTTCTTCCTCTATCATCATTGATTGGATGATTCCTTCATCAGTAGGAAATTTACATGAAAAAGGATCAGAGGAAGTACCATATTCTAATGAAAGATAAACCCATACAATCGATGAAGATGGATTTGGATTTGCCACACAAGATGAAAATATTGAATGCTATGCAAGCTCAATTGGGCTTAGCGGCATGGTTTCATTGCGCGTATCAACTTCAGAATTATTGGCAATCTTCCACAAGTCAGATGAAGTGGAAGATATCATGTTACAAGTCTCAACTTTTGCAACTTCCGCATTTGTGATGGCGACGGTAGTGAAAAGGTGCCCATTAGGGAAGAATCTTTGAAGAGACCTACTACAATGTTCTGAAGAGATAGCTGGGGTCTATGAACTAATGGAACGCTTCCAGTTTCCTGTGAACTAAAGGTGAAGAAGGCGAGTTGATCAATTACTGTGATTCCGCCTTTGTGAGGGAAAGCGATCATATGAAAGTATGTCGAAACCACAGTAGCCATAGCATAAACCCATGGTCTTCCTAGTAAAATATTGTAGTCAAGGGGTCCGTCAATGACCTCAAGTTCAATAGTTACAGTTTTCCCCCCTAGCTCAATATGCAGGTTACTTAAAATTCCACAAGGTGTATAAGTGTGACCGTCAAAACCTTTTAACGTCGTAGGTGATCGTGACAAAGGCGGTGATCCAAGTGTTTTCTAGAAATTCATTGACATGATACAAGTAGATGCACCTTCATCAACAATGGTTTAGTGAATGAGTTTATTTAAAGCATTTACTTGGATAAAGAATGCTAATTGTGATGGTAACTATGGCGTATATCCTGCATGGTTAAAAACCACAAGATTGGAATCCATTGGATCAATTCCACCAATTGCTGACAATAAAGCCTACTTTTGGGAGGGATAATTTTGAAACAACTCAAGCATCGACATAGCAGAAGGTGACTGAGCCAAATCTTCTACTATGTTATAATTTTGCGCTGCTCGAGTTCGAGGGTTGAATGTAGATTTATGAACAACTCCCTTAGGTGGTTTTATTGTTAACTCTAGTGCAATGGGTGGTGGAATGGAGTCATACAAAGTCGAAGTCGAAGTATTTGGTTAATCTATAGCTTGGTTATTCGATGCCAACAGTGCATTGTCGTAATATTTACTTTGTGTATTCACAAAAACATTAGCCTTTGGCTTAGTGGTAGTTAGCATAAGCACTTGTGAAGTGAAAGCATGATCTCTAGCAACCAAATGAGTCTCTGGGTTTGGAAAAGGGTCTGTCAACATGGTGGATGTACTAAAAGTCTTAGGAAGTTTCGAGACTTCAGAGCAGTGAGGAAAATCTAGCGTAAAGTTCTCATCCTTACAAATTAAACATGGGTAATGAGGTTTCCTAGCCAGAGAAGAGGAATCAGATGATTTCTCTTGAGGGGGAGAATTTTGTTTCTTTTTGGTTTTCCCGTTTTCTTGCTTCCAGGTTACCTCTCATTTTTACCTTTGTTAGATGACATGACATTTATTTCGGAAGAAAGTGTATTATCAGGTGCATTAGAAGTTTGATTTGAAATAACAAGTGTTTGAATAGATGGTCTACTTCCTATTTGTGTGCTTGAAGAACCAGTCACACTATCACCAACATGAGAGTCCTTACTAGATGGAGGTGGTGGAATAGTAAAAGCTGGTCTGGATGCATTTGGAATCTTATCATAGAGCATGCCAAACTGGGTGTAAATCAAGTCTAAGTATTGGGCATGAGAAATTACTTGCTCTTAGGTAATAGCTCATCGTTTAGCCACATCCTCGGTGACAGATGGAAACAAGGATTTAATAAATCACTCAGCTAAAAGCTGAGTAAGAACAAAAATTTTGACCATTCGACGACGACGACGCCACTCATGAATATGTTCAGAAATGTGAGTAGCAGTGGTTTGTTTAAAGTTGGTCAACAGTTCCGTTCTAGTTTCATATCTCATGGTTAATTGGAGGTGGGTTAAAACTGTAGTGGCTAAGGATGTGAAGTTGTCAAATGAAGCTCGTGGTAATTCAATGTACCATTTTGCAGCTAGACCAATAAGCGTTTGCTGGAAAAGACGTAGTATTACTAAATCATCATTTTGGGAGTTGGATGAACACCATAAATGAAAAGTCATAACATGATTGGATGGATCTTCTCTAGGGTTTCCATTTAACTTAGGAATATTAGAAGGCAATTTGTGTGGAATCACCAGCCACCAAGGTGCATAAATAATGGGATCATTAGTAAGCCGATTTAAATCTGGTAGTTCAAGTGTTGCGACAAAATGTAATTGTGGGTTTAGGTTGGGTTGAGCGTAAGTAGGGTAAGATGGAATTTCTTGGGAAGTAGGCCTTTGCATACTAGCATAAGGAATCTGCTGTTGGTAACCTTGATAGGGGTAGTTTTGTTGAGAATATTCAGTATAAGGTGGTTGTTGGGCACCGGGATAAATTTGTTGTTGTCCAAACCTAGCATAGGCTTGTTGACTAGGACCTGGGTAAGATTTATGTTGACCAAACTCATCATAGGCTTGTTGACCAAGTCTAGGATAAGGTTGGTACTATAGAAATTGCTTTTGTTGATATTGTGGCTGCCATGGTTGTTGATGTAACGATTGTTTCCCACCAATGTAAGTTTGACCAGGTTGTGAATAAATTAGAGTAGTATAAGCTTGAGTCATTCCAGTTAATGGTACACTGGCCTGAGGTTGTTGGATTCCAGATGAAAATGGTGGTTGTAAAATGGCCTGAGAAGACTGAGTCTATAGACCTAAAACTTGAGGGTAAGAGGTTGAAGGACCAACTTGCAAACGTTGAGATTCAATCAACTGATTTTGCACCTATGGTAAAGTCGTAACAATAGACATAGTAGGTATGGTTGAAACAGGTTGCATTGGTTGAATGAGCATTATTGGATGCCATTAACAAGCAATCATTCCATAATAAGTTGGACCTAAAGATGACAATATACTACCATATGATGGCCCCCCAGAAAATGGAGCATAAGAAGATTGGGAATATTGTTCTCCATATGGAGGTAATCCAATGTAAATTGGATACATTGGATGGTAACCAGATGGACCAGATTGATATTGACTTGATGGATCAAATTGTTCAGTATCTGTAAGTGAAGAACCAGGTAAAATTCTGATGGATGACATGGGTTAAGAACATGGACTAGAAGCAACACCGGAGTGAGTTCTAGATAATGATTGGTAACCTCATGGGATGGATGGACCACCATACAGATGTGGCTCAGGTGCTGTGGTAAACATCGAAGAAGTAGTGATAGTAGATTCTGCCGCAACTGTAACAGATGATACAATTTGGGATGTTGGTTCAGCCATAGTCAAATGACCCAATAAATTTCCTAATGAGTCTATGGGAGTTTGAAAGTAAACAGGATCAAAAGGAGCAGTTAACTGAGGATAAGTAGGATAAAGATAAATCCCTGGTCCAAAACGAGTTGGAGTTATGGGTGAAGTTTATTCTTCAGATTCCTCTTCAATTGCAATCAGATCAGGTGGAAGGATTTCACTGTCGGGTCCGTAATAAATTTCTGGTGTTTGACTCTGCAGTAAAGGAGAAGTCTCAATAGTTACAGATGTCCGAGGATAAACTGGTCGATCATATTTTAGTACGGGAACAATTTATGATTGTTCAACTTCGAGATCCAAGTGTTCTGGTAAAAGAAAAACGGGTTTAGGATAAACTTCTTGAACAACCTCTGGTTGAACTGTGATAGGTTAAGGATTAAATTCTGGTTGAACAGATTTAGGTTCAGAAGTAATTTTTTGTTGAATAACTTTGGGTTGAGGATCAAATTCTTGTTGGACAACTTCAATTACCATTTCACTAAGTTCACTTTTAGTGTCCTCAGGTAATTGTAAAGGTTCCACATCAATAGCAGATAAACCATTAAAAGTAGGAGTAACTAGAATCATGGTACATACCTATATAGGTGACTCTGGTAAATCAGATGAATAAGTAGAGGTTTGTGATGTACTAGACTCAATTAAATGAGACAACTTTTGTCTACTAGGTGTAGCTTCAGGCGGTAAAGGCGGTTTACTCGCTTTCCTACATGAACAATGAGGTAAAGGTTGATTTTCCTCCATGATTGTTGATTGATTTTATTACAAAAAGAAATAAATAAAAATAGGGTAATCTAGGAAAAAGGATTACCAAGCAACCATGAACTACAATATACTACCTCAGTAAACCAAGGACTTAACATACGTGTAGGAAATCTCCCCGAATGTTGTGTTTTGTGTATCACAGTGTACAAGGCGGCTGACTCGGTTACCTATGGATGGATAGCGACCTAATGTAGTCCTCCCAAATATACCTGAAAGTATGTGGAGGCCCAATCTGTGTTAGCGTTGTCTAATGCGAAACCGCATAGTGAGTGCATTCCTTTATACTTTTCGTACTATAACACCATCCTATATACCCGAAGGTATGTGGACGAGCTATGATATACTTACGTATGTGGAATGATGTATCACACTTGAAATGTATCACAGACAATTAGTGACAACTGCTATGTTTAATGATGCCAGAACACGTCTCTAGCCTAGACCTCTAAATGTTATTCGTTAAGTTACAATGCTCTATTAGGTTAATTGACATAACTTTTAGTTGATCTTGTTTAAAAGTTTGCCTTTCAGGCTCACCACGTGAAGTTCCTGAAACTCCTAGAATGCAACTAAGATGAGAAACATTCTTTTTCATTTGATTTGAACAATGAAAACCATAACTAAAAGGGATAGAGCAATCAGAATCTTTAAACAAAGAGCCTAAAGCACATCTAAAGCAACTTTCCATATACCATTCCTATTAGCACACACAAACTTCAAAATGCATAATGCATGTTTTTCTTTTCATTTCTTTAATGTTTAGATGAACATAATGAAACTAAATGCACAAATGATCAACAAGTGCTTTTCACAAGAAACGAAGACTTTACGACAATTTCTTTCTCAAAGAAATGAAGACTTTACGACACTTCTTTTTCAGAAAAGACTAATCGATGTAAGATAACTTTGAAAATGAATTGATAATGACAAAGAAATCCCTTAAGAAACACTAGAAAATCAAGGTCAAAGTAGAGCTAGGAGAGGAAATTCAAATTGATTTCAGAACCATAGAAAACTTTGATCTTTCAGCAAAAAACAACAAAAGAAAATTTGGAAAAAATCAAGCAAAAGATGAGTTTCTTAGCTTGAGAGGGATCAGCACAGCCTTGAGCGGGAGACAGTGCACTCCAGTGCATTGTCTCTAAGCTAAGGCTGCTCTATATCACACTATGTCAAGACCAACACTGTGCTGGTGCCAGAGAGCCCAATCAGGAGACATTCAAGCACACCTTTTTTACTAAAAACACTTCAAAATGACTGAAAAGAGATCAATGAAGTCAAGTAAAGTTTACCAGGTTGTAATATGATGAGGGTAAACTACCAGGAATGATGGTTGTTCCCTAGTATGGTCGCCAATTTTTTATACAGAATTTATAGCTACAAATAAGTACATCTTCCCTAAATGGGTAGTTTCACTTAGAACAACAGAAGTAAATATGTTTAATCTTTCCCTACGATAGATAGATGAGATCAAGGAACCTACTTGTGATCCTTCGCTTCCTTTGATCTCCTTTGAATTTCTCTTGTCGCTCACGCCCAAACTGAATTCACTCAATCGGTATCTGTCAACGTAAACAAAAGACAACAATAATGAAAGTATATGATCTATCTACTATAAACAAATGGAATCAACAACATTTGAACATACAATCATCATAGATATAGACAAGAGTATGGGAAAAGGAGCAAACAACTTTATTTATTGATATAAGGAGGAGTTACACCCAAAGTGGATTGATCCCGTCTCACTCATCCAGCTTAGTTCCAAACCATCATCACACCAATAACACATTAATCCAATAGCATAACATTACTTGACAATGATTTCAAGTCTCAACCCAACAATATTTCTCTATAATCTTCAAATTATATCTCCCTTGATCACTAAGATGAGTGGTGAATTTATAGGGAAATACAAATGGTTTTGTCATAAATTGGGCATTGGATGGTTTTCCATAATTGGAGTTAGTTTCCATGGAGCAATGGATGAGAGGTTAGAGGGTTAATTGATTCATAGCCTATTGAAAGTCGAGCTTATAGGATGGGATAAGAGCTGGGATCCCTCTAGAATGCTCTAGAATCAAGGAATATTCCTAGAACCCTATGCAAATTTCAGTCATTCTCGCCCAGCGCAGGTGTAAGTGGGCCTAAGTGCACTACAGTGCAGGCGTGTGTGGGCCTACCTGCTCTGCAACACAGTTACCCCTTACAAAGGCTGCATTGGTGTCCCAAGGAGGAATTTCATCAGGGTTTCAAGCTAGGAAACTTTCATGGATGGAAGCATTCAATGTGATGACTTGTCTAGGGAATGTAGCAACTGAATTAGGGTTTGATGAGCCCTAATAGTACTAATTTGATCATCGAGAGTGATGTGCCCAAATAGACTTGTAACAAGATGGATCAACCTCTAAAGACACGGTGGTTTCGTGCACCTTGTCCTGGTTTCTTGAGGTGGACGCCACAGTGAAGGTTTTCTTGGCCTCCATAAATGTTTCCTTAGCGTGATTTATATCAACTACAACTTCCTTCTCTGGAGCCTTGCGGACCCATCCATCCTCTTCAATATGTTTACCTTTATCCTCGCTAGTCGTTATTCCTCTCCTTAGCACTATATTCACACTTTGACCCTCCTCGCAGGGCTCAACTCTCATCATTTGCAAGTTCTGCATAGGCTGCGGCGGCTGCGATTTCTTCTCTTGCATTTTAGCTATCAGCACTAGGCATTCTTCTATTGTATGGTCAAACTGAGCGCAATATTGACATGACAGGCGTCTCTGATTTTGGAACTCTCGCGTGTAATGCCCTGGCTTTCCACAGTTGTAGCAGATAATCTGACTGCGACCTCTACCAGGTCCTCTTCCCCCTTGGCAAGTGTCCTCGACCTTGATAACCTCTGCATGCTCCTCCGGTGCCCTAATCTAGAGGCCAAGTTTTTTCTTGCTTTTAGTATGTAGGTGTTATTTCCATCATCATCTCATAGCTATGATAGTGGCACTCGTTGTTGCCCACCAATTTAAAGAACTCACAGAACAACTGCTAGGGTGTCTAGAAAAACTTTTGAAGTAAATGATAATTATCCATCTCATGTTTTCTAATAACTTTGAAAATAGCGCACCATAGCACAACCCCCTCGCTCGGCCCTGCTGGAGCTTCTAGCTTCAAGGGAATTAGTCCCCCTCTATAATATAATTTGAGTACACAGGACAATGCTCTTTATCGTGCCCCTGGCTCTTGCACTTTAGACACCAAACCCTACGTTATCAGCTTTACAACACTTCGTGGTGAGGTCTATACCACTCCTTCATCGTCACTTCAAGGAGGTCCGATTAACGGACTATATTCTGGACCTGATCTCTCTCGACTTATAAAGAGTCCTCCGCTTCGCATAGCTCCGAACATCAAGGAAATTGCATAACCTGTTTTTCACATAACAATAGCTTAATCCAAGTATTCAATGATATTAAATACTTACCTCGCAGTCCTTTGAAAAATCGTCACTCTCCTTTGCTATAGTTGATTGAGGTATCAACTGCAAATTCTGTAACAAATCCTCCTAGAATCTAATCGATACAATGATCAACAACCTGCGCAAAAGAAGGTCTCATGTATATTTTTATACATATATCTATTCAACCACTCATCCCTTGACAGACACGGATTCATGTTTTCTTGCACTGCGAACCCTGAATTTTCCAATCCAACCACTTTTCAATTTCTTTCTTTGTCAGATTCCAATTATGCAACATCACACCTCTTTCAAGTAGATCCCAATTTCAGTAATGGAACCATTTGTTGGCTTAAGGGGTCCTCACCCAAGTTCAGAGTTAGTTGCGCCAACCAACAAATACCTACACTATTGGCCCTTTAGGCAACAACCCGTGTTGCATACACTGCAATCTCACTCGAAGCAGTATGGGGGGATGGTAGAACCAAGTTTATACATCTAGAGACTAGTGTGATGTCTTTTAGTGCCTCGGATCTACCTTCGTGCATATTGATAAACTCTTAGGGAATGTTACTGCAACCCTATTAAACAACCTTCAAACCTTCGCGAATGTCTACGATCAATCTTTGCGGACCTCTAACAATCATTCTATCTATTGACACACATCAATGAGTAATCCTAAACTAGGGTTCACGCAGATTTACTTAAGTTATTAGTAAACATCAAAGAATTCATCAGAGTTCTCACGAAAATACATAAACGTGTTTTTCATACATCATTAACCCTTATTCAAGATAATCATGCAACATATTATCAATATTCCATAAACACATTATTCATAGATATCTTATAGCTTTAACTGAAACAGAGATAAAATAGATATATGGAATAATTCTTCAGTAACTGTCTTTATTGATCTTCAATTCAAGAGTGCAGACTCAAAACTACCCTGTGCACTCAGCTACATGGGTCTGCGCACTCAACTGTGGACTCTACCCCGACCTCTCTGCAGTCAGCTACAAAGCCTTTCTTCTGCTATCTAACCCACTTCACTTCGCTATCAATCCTTTTCTATTGACCCATTCCTTATCAATCTATTCAATCTCTGCCTTAGACTCTCTAAGACACACCGATTATATCCTTTTTCATACAATGCCATGGTCCGTGGACCATAGATGGATCTCAAAACCGACTCATGATTTATATAAAACAAGGGGTTAAACCCCTTTGACTCCTAATCATCTATGCGCTACACATCCACAAATCACGGAGACTTTACATTCATTACAAAAATGTACCAAAACTTGGGTTATATTAACTCCAAAATGAACCTAGGGGACCCCATCCCAGCAATGCCACCTTAGCACTCTAGAATTCCTTAGCACTTCCAAGCATGTCTTGTCATTCCTCCTTAACACACTTGGAACTCGCTAACACTCCCTGTTACACACTGTTATGCATTCATTTCCATGCATTACGACTAGTGATCCCTTGTGTTTCCCTAACATTCCCTAACACTCATTGGCACACATTGACACACCTTAGCACTTGGCACATCTTTGCATGATTTCCTAGCACTCTATCATGCCTTGGCACTTCCTAGCATACATTTTCACTACCTCCTTAGCACAGCTAGAACCTACTAACACTCCCTATCACATACTCTTATTCATTTATTTCCATGCAATTGAAACTAGTCCTTCCTTGTGTTTCCCTATCACTACCTAGCATGCGTTGGCACCACACCCTAACACCTAACACATATTGGCATGCCTTATCACTTGGCATGTCATGTCACGCATAACATGCCTTGGAACTATCTAGCATGTGTTATCACTTCCTGGCATTCCCCGCACAACTTGGCACTCCCTACTTGTTATGCCCTCATAGATAGCCTTACTTTTTTTGTGACTTGGGAACCCAAACAAGTCATTGAAAAAATAGTGTTGTGCCTAGCCCAAACTCTCCCTTTTTTTGAAACTAATTTTTCAATTCCCTTATTGTAATCGTAGGCTTACATCCTACAAGTCCTATCCTAAAATTCTCCTAAGACACTTCATCCTTGGAACACCTGGAATTCGCTGACACTCTTATTCGTTCGTTTCCTTGCACTGTGACCTACTTCTCCCTTGTGATGCTCTGACACTCCCCAAAACTCCTCGCATGCATTGAGACTGTTTGGCATGTGTTAGTATGCCTTTTCATTCTTGGCATGGCCTAACACTCCTTAGTTATCATGCCCTCCTGACTACACTTATATTTTTTAGACTTGGGAACCCAACCAAGTCCTGCCTCAACTACAACAACTTGACCAAGTTACACTTAATAAAACATTATGCCTTATTCACCTAATAACTCATCTTAGGATACTCATGTCCAATATTAACTCATCCCACTTAACAACTTACCAAGTCAAGTCTCACGTCTAATTGTGCCCATAAAACAAATAAGAAACATAGTTTACATCTTGGCATGCAATAAAACCTGGCTACTCCGGATCTTGGAGGGAGGACCCCCAAGATCTAAAAGATTGAAATGGATCTTGTGGGGGAGGCCCCCAAGATCTAAAGAATTGCAATGCTAGAAAGAAAATGACAGAAGACACAGTAAATAAAAACAAAAATAATTTTTTTATTAAAACAGATAACTATAAAGGCTACATTGTGGCAGACCATCTCCCTTTTACAAAATGTGACTTGTTACTTATAGTCTTTTTTAGTACAATACCACGGGTCAATTCCATGGGTGAACGAATACCATGGGCGGATGTCACAGTACCACGGGTCAATTCCATAGGTGAATGAATACCATGGGTGGCTGTCACAATACCATGGGTGAATGAATACCATGGGTGGATGTCACTTACAATACCATGGGTAAATTCCATGGGTGGATGAATAACATGGGTGGATGAATACCATGGGTTGATGCCATTTTCTATTCAGATCACTGGCACATCTAACAATCCCTTGGCACTATGTGGTACATGTTAGCATCCCCTACATTCCTTCGCATGATTTGGCACTCCCTATCACACCCTACCACTCCTTGACATGCCCTAGAACTCTAGCGTGCCTTGCAACTGCCTAGCATATAACTTTGTCACTCCCTCCTTAACACACTTGGAACTCGACAACACTCTCTATCACACACTCTTATTGGGTCATTTCCATGAATTTTGAACTAGTTATCCCTATTGTTTCTGTGGCACTCCCTAACACTCCCTGGAACACATTGGCACACCCTGGCACTTGGCACATCTTGGCATGTCACCTTGACACTCTAGAATTCTTTGGCACTACCTATCATACCTTGTTACTCCCTCCTTAGCACACCTAAAACTCACTAACACTCCATTTCACACACTCTTATTCATTCATTTCCATTCATTTTAAACCAATGCTCCCTTGTGTTTTCGTGGCACTCTATAACACTCCCTAGCATGCATTGACATACCCTAGCACCTGGCACATCTTAGAATGTTTCCCTTGCCTCTAGCATGCCTTAGCACTATCAGGTGACAAGTTTATCAATTTTCCTGATAAAATAATCTATGGTGTTGATTACCTTGGAATTCACAAATGCAGAGTGGTTGCATGCATGCATAGTTTTAGAGGGTGCATTCTATGTGGACACATGTATTTGACTTGGTTTGATGCCTATTTGTGGTGGTGCATCCCCTTAAAGAGAATTATTTGGGGCATATTACTACTATTTTTGGATGGGAGCTAATTGTTAGGAAGGGCTAGTTTCCACATGTGGTCCACCACAAATTTAGGAGGGATCTAATTACTCCATCACTATAATATTTGTTTGACTTGTCATGGAGTAAGTTAAAATATAACATTTTGTTGTATAAGAGAAGAGATTTACTTTATAAGGTGATCTCCCTTGCCATTATAATGGTGGAGAATTTGTGGATGAAGGAGGTCTCCCCTTGGGCTACATTTTATTTGAATTTGTCAATCTTAACATAAGATTGGAGGTATCATTATATCACATGAGACGCTTAATTGTTGCATGAATTTAATGTTTTTGGATAGTTGTAGGAATCTCTTGCAAAGAATACGCTGTGAAGGCTTTATAATGGGGAATTTATCATTTGGATGGAAATATTGTATGGGGGTTGTCCTTCTCATTTTCTTTTCTTTTTTTAATATTTTCATATATTAATTCATTTTTTTGAACCATGGGAATTGGTAACTCATTATAATGACCTAGGCTACGCTTCAGATTAAACCAACTGGATGCACTAAAACCTTAGAGTATATTCAACAACCCAGAAGCCATGTATGCTAATAACTTGTGACTTAGCAAGGGCTAAGGTGTCTCAAAGCACACTTGAGTGCACCTCTATTTGAGGGGTATCTACCCTTACAACTTTATCACAATGGGCTAGAGTCTCATTGGGGATTTGAAATAGGGCGGGGAGAGTGCAAAACCTACCCTTCCTATCATATTGTCAATCCAACTCGATGTTATCTATAATAATTTCTCACTATCAAAGAAATTTTTATTGTAATTAATATATCATTGTAGGGCAACATGTCCTCCAACTTGTTCAAGAGTATTACTAATTGGACTCTCCAAGACTCACTGCCATAACTATTTTTGATATTATCAATTTTTATTTTGGCATGTTATTTGCAAACCTCTCCTCCTTAATTATTCACCAAACAACCCTTTTTAGATTGATATCCTTGACTCTATTTTCCCTAGATTTGGTGGACATTATTTTTGTGATTTTTCTTCATCTTTCACTTTCCATACCACTCAGTATTCCATTATTCTACTACTACACATTTTGTTAAGACTCACTCTTCAAAATTCAACTCGTGCCTCCACTCGACAACTATAGTAATATTATCATTAGAGATGTCTCGCTCAAGTTGGACAATATTCAAGTAGAAGTGTGTGTAAGAATTATTGTGGTTACTATAGGTAACCTTCGTAAGTGCACAAAACAACCCCTTAATGCTTAGGAATTTACATTATATAAGGGTACTAGATTGTTGTAATAGATACAATTAACCTTCCTTAAGCAAACATATACCCACATAGTATATGTCTTCAAACAAAAACATATTAAACATTCCCAAAGCCATGTGACATGCTAAACTAATAATATGCATTATACACAAAATGCACACATAGAAAAACTTGTACTTTATATATTAGATATATTTACGCAAGAAGAGTCTAAATTTTTTATATTTTTTATTTTTTTTTAAGAAATTATCATTTATGTCCAATTCTATTTATAATTCGAATAATCTTTGTAAATTTTAACTCAAATTTTTAAAAAACCAATAGAAAAATACACTTAAAAATATTAAAAACATAAAACATTTAAACACATATAACCCTGGATTGAGGCAATGTGTTTCTCATGTCTATTTTACCAGAGACAACTATATACTACATATTAGGACATAGCAGTTATAGCCTCACCCAGAGCAAACCCATCTCATAGTTCTAGATTGGCTTTCTGGCTGGTAGATGTAATTTCCCATTTCCTTGTTCTGTCTCTTCTTTTTGTGTTGGTTTTCTACAAATCCTTTGTTTTTTAGTTCAAGTTTTATTCTAGGGTTTGGTCTTTCCATATTGCAAGTTTTAAATTGCAAAGATGCATGAGATCCTACAGTACATTCACGGCGAGCAATGTGGCAACCTGATCAGTGCCAAGTTTTGGGAAGTTGTTTGTGATGAGCAAGAGATCAGTCCCACTAGGAGATACCACGGCACTTCTGATCTACAACTCAAAAGGGTTAATGTTTACTACAATGAGGCGAGTTGTGTTAGATTTGTGCCCCATGTTGTGCTCATAGATCTTGAGCCTGGGACCATGGACAGCGTGAAGACCAGGCCTTATGGCCAGGTCTTCAAGCCTAATAACTTCGTCTTTCTCCAGTTCGAGGCTCATCGATTTTGTGTTGGATGTCGTCTGGAATGAGGCATAAAATTGTGATAGTCTCAAAAGGTTTCAAGTGTGTCATTCTTTGGGGGGAGGTATTGGATCTGCGATGGGAACCCTTTTGATCTCCAAGATTAGGGAGGAGTACCCTGATAGAATTAGGCTTACCTTCTCTGTTTTCCCTTCTACAAAAGTGTTTGACACAATGGTGGAGCCTTACAGTGCCACGCTCTCTGTGCATTAGTTGGTGGAGAATGCAGACAAGTGTATGGTACTAGACAATGAGCCCCTTTACAACATTTGCTTTAGGAATCTCAAGCTCACAATTCCTAGCTTCAGTGATTTGAATCATCTGATATCTGCAAAAATGAGTGGAGTCACTTGCTACCTAAGGTTTCCTAGTGAGCTTAACTCAGATCTAAGGAAAGTGGTAGTGAATTTGATCCCATTCCCCCATCTTCACTTCTTTATGATGGTATTTCCCCACTGACAACACGTTGTTCACAACAATACATAGCCCACACCGCTCTAGAACTAACACAACAAATGTGGGATTATAAGAACATGATGTATGTTGCAGATCCACATCATGACAAGTACCTAAATGCATTCACCATGTTCAGAGGCAATATGAGCACCAAAGAGCTGGATGAACATATGATGAATGTTCAAAACAAGAATTCCTCCTACTTTGTGGAGTGGATCCCCAATAATGTGAAGTCCATTGCATGTGATATCCCACCAAAAGGCCTGCCCATGTCATCCACATTCATTGGGAACTCAACATCCATTCAAGAGGTGTTCAGGAGAGTGAGCGAGCAGTTCACTACCATATTTAGGAGGAAGCCTTATTGCATTGGTAGACTGGTGAAGGCATGGATGAGATGGAATTCACTGAAGCAGAGAGAAACATGAATGATTTGGTGATTGAATACATGCAATATCAGGATTCTAGTGCAGAGGATGATGAATACTATGATGATGAAGAATCAGCTTAGGAAAGCTAGGGAAAAAGCTTACGCAATTCCATCGATAACTGCTAGTTGTTTCAATGCTTAATAGTTGTTTATTTGTGGATTTAATTTGCATTTCTTGTTCTTTCATGGTCTTGTTTGTTCTCATTGAAGGTTTTGGAATTGCAGAAAATTTGTATACAAATCCTACATTGTGTTCTCGGTTTTGTTGATCATATTGAAATATTGAAATATTGAGAAGATGTAACTCCCTGCCAAAATTATATGCGAAATTCAATCATATGTTATATGTTACATGATTATGGTGTTGAATGGTTTTGTAAGACTATAATATGTTTCTGGGATTTGTAAACTGGAAAGACAACAATTCTCTACAAATTCAAACTAGGGGAGCACGTGAGAACAATGCCCACTATAGGATTCAATATAGAGATTGTAATGTTTGAGAATCTGAGCTTCATTGTTTGTGACGTAAGGGGACAGGATAAAATATGCTATCTATGGAGACAGTATATTGTCAGTGCCCACGTATATTCCAAAGTTTTTTCTGTTATTATTGGAAGTTGGCTCTCGACTTCTATTTTATGAAGTTTGTTTCTTTAATCCATGTCTATATATGATGGATTCATTTAGTAAATTCATGATATAGCATTGTATTCATGATATAGAATTGTTGGATTCATTAGATAAATTTATGACATCAGATTCTTTGTTTGGGGGATTTTATAATGTGTATATGTTGGATTCATTTGTAAAATCTATGGATTTTTTTCGTTTGTGGGATTCAATGGATAAATTTATGTTTGTTTGTGGACATCAACTTTCATAATAATACATACTCTATAGATATCATCATATATATTTTTTCAGATTCACTCAACAAATCTCATATATTATATGATTGTTGTTTTGTATATAGATGTTAAAATTTATAGATACATAGATATTTGTTTTTATGTAGATTGTAGATTTTTTGTATCTAAGAGATATGAAGTAAAGTTGATAGTCAACTTTTCTTATATTACCAAAATGTTCAATTTTTTTTATAATAACATTTTTCATGATTCTTTTGTTTTACAGTGTACTGTTATCTCAAGCTATGTGAAAATAAGCACTCCAAGTATGAGAGCAGTTAGGTAAAAGGGTGTTTGAAAGAAGTGGAGAAAACTCTGAATGAATCCATAGTCCACTTTTAGTGTTAGGATGCGATTTTATCTTGTGGCTTTGTTTTTTTCATGTCAATATTGTTCTTACTTATGCATTCATAATGAGATCATGATGTTTTTCATATTTGTTTTTGTTCTTTGCTGCCAATTGGAGCACATTGGACTGTGAATTCTATTTGAGCCAATGTTAATTGCCATCTCTTCTTTTTCTTTTATCGTAGAGTCTTTTGGTGTATCCTAGAGTTTTTAAATTGACCATTTTACTTCAAATTTTGATGTATTTTCATGTATGTTTTATTAATTTCGATGTATCTTATAACATTGACATGAAATCAAAACCACAGTGTTGGAAAAAATTTGGTAACTCCAAGGAGGTTTATTATTGGTGTGATAGGCTTGGAGTTTGTCTTGTTTGCTGGCATGATTTTGAATTATTATGAGTGGAAACTGTCCTAAAAGTACATGATTGTTTAACAAGAAGATGATATATGTTGGGATGCATTTGTTGTGTTTCAACAGATTTCAGTTTGTCTTTGAATATCCAAAATCCAATACATTTTTTGGTTGCTTGATTGTTTTATTTTTGGTTTGCTAAGTGGTTTGGGCCCTGAGATGACTGCATGCTTTGGCTCAAGAAAATGTGACCTTGGGGCATAAAAGTAGTAAGTGTGACTCAAGAAAAGGCAAGGATTTATACTTGTTAAAGAGAAACTCCTTTCATGAGTTGTATTGTTGTTATTTTAGGTTTTTTTATTTCATGGACTTTATATAAATTTCAGCTCAATATGTGTACTAAATTGTATGCTTTTGGAGACTAATATAATATTGTGCTTGTTGCACAGTTTGAGTTTGGCTTCTCAACATTGCCTTTGTGTCCAATTTTTTATTCAATCATGGCTTTCATTCGTTCACTTCAAGCAGAAGATATGACAATGATATCTAATCCCAAAAAGGTAAAGAATAATTGTTGTTTGATGATTTCATGCCTCACAATATCAACTTTAAAATCTTTCCAACATGCTGATTGTGCCTTGAGTGTGTTGGATTTATCACATATAAACATGTTGATTGTGCCTTGAGTGTGTTGGAAGAAAATGTCAAGATGATTGATGGTAGAATGAATGCCTGTAATCTGGTTGTTTTTGGGCAGCAACAATCGTACTTTAACCAACTGCTTCAACACCCCATACAACCAGTTAATCCCTTTCAACACCAATAACACCATCTTCCACCCATGGTACCTATCTAGCCAATACAAACAGCTAATCTCTTTCAACCAGCTACAACGGATCCTAACTTAAGAAGGGTCTATGAGAGTAATGTTCCTGAACACATGCAACGAGCTAGAATGACTAATTGTTTCTCTCGTTACTGATACATTAAGGAAGGCCCTGGTGGTTGACAGAAAAATAGGTAAGTCGAAAGGATGCTCCCTTATTCTGTAAAAAACAATTGAAGCAACAAATTGAATCCTAAAAGACCTTGTTAAATCAATAGACGGGCATCAACGTTTTTGTAAATTAGCTTTTGAATGGAAAAAGTAGAAAGTCACAGCAAACCAGGGCCAAGTTGTTCTGGATTTGAAGGATAAAGGTGATGTAAATCACGTTTCACAATATGCTAGATTGGTCATGGGCCAGTCAACCCGCTACTTATTGGTCATCAGAATATTGTGAACCCAACATCAGTAACGGTTACCAGTCTAAATCCATAAGGATTAAGTGATGCAACATTGCCAAGTTTGTCTATAGACCTTGT
Source organism: Pinus tabuliformis (assembly GCA_031772625.1). Taxonomy (NCBI): domain Eukaryota; kingdom Viridiplantae; phylum Streptophyta; class Pinopsida; order Pinales; family Pinaceae; genus Pinus; species Pinus tabuliformis. The sequence goes on from CM062816.1 coordinate 1,847,800,710, forward strand.
TACAATAAACTTCCCTTATTCATTAAACTCTTCAGAACTGTTGGACTTCGGCTGCCGACTTTTTCTCCAAGGAAAAACTTCTGGTGACGCATCACTAGGTGTAGGCAATTGCTGTCTTGGTCCATATGGATCCTATGGATATGGAAGTCACTCACTATGGGATTTATTCAAGTTCATCTGTTTCCCAAACTGCTCCATATGATGGAGCAAGTCATTTCACCCTTACATCTCATTAAAATAAACTCCCAGGGACATCTCCACCATCAAGAGTTCTAACTAGCATGTGTTCCTACTACACATCCTAGGTTTTTGATCATTATTGTTCTTCTTCTCCCATTTGTTTTAGTTCGTTTTCAATTGTATTTATATATATTTGAAATATTTGTTTTTATCTTTTGTCTTCCACTATATGTCAAACACCACTTATGAATCTACGAGCATTTTTCTTTGGATCTCCTTTATGATTTTTCTTCTAACTTCTTTCTCTGGCAATTGATGAGAATAAGTTTGGAGAAATGTTGGAAAAATAACCCATTTGTAGCATTTTCTGTCTTGTTCTTAGTTTATTATCGCTACGTTTTAAAAGGTACATTTTGTAATAATCAAATACCTTAGCTTCTTGCTCTAGGGGATGTGATGAGAATAAGCATAAGTTATTGTGGTAATTGAGGATACTAATTGGTATTAAGTATGGAGTTAAAGTGAGGTTGGCCAAATAATAGAGAAAATATGTGTTATAATTATGGTGTATGATTACTATATGTGAGGGAAATTGTAGGCAAGATGTCATGGCATAAAGGGCACTTGGTTTACAGGGTACATTTTAGCTTGTGTTCCATATTCATAATCTATTATCTTAACTTATTTTACTACTAAATTACTAGTTGTTGTTAAGATATGTGCAAATAAGCATTCCAAAAAATATTGAATTGTATGAGAGCGGTTAGGTAAAAGGGTGTTCGCAAGAAGTGGAGAAAACTCAGAATGACTTCGTAGTCCATCTTTAGTGTTAGGTTGTGATTTTATCTTGTGGCTTTGTTATTTTCATTTCAATATTTTTCATACTTATGAATTCATAATGATATCAGAATGTTTTGCATATCTCTTTCTATTCTTTGCCTCCAATTGAAGCTCATCTCAGCGTGGATTCTATTTGAGCCAATGCTGATCACAATCTTTTTATTTTATTTTATTGTAGATTTTTTGTGGTATATGCTAGAGTTTTCAAATTGACTATTTTACTTCAACTTCTGACGTATTTGCATGTATTTTTTATTATTTTGGTTGTATCTTATAACATTTGTTAAGAAACCAGCTCACAAAAAGATAGAAAAGATAGATCAACGCCTTAGAATTCAGCCTCTTCGAGGGGGCAACCTCCTTTACATTACACAAAATGAATGATTCTTTGATGATTCAAATGACAAAACCTCCTTTCTATATATAGGAGTCTAAGGAGCCACAATATAACCCAGTCGACCTAACCATAATAATATAAAGCGACAAAAATAACAATAGAGGGATTCTATGGGGCACAGTAATAACAATATGGGGACAATAGGGGCACAAAAATATTAGTAAGGGATACAACTACAATAGTAATGGGGTAATAACTAGTATTATAGGGACCTAACATGCCCCTCTCGTTCAAAAAAGTGTTTTCGTCAATGCTTGACTAGTTCTGGATGCTTCTGTATAAAATTCTTATCCTCCCATGTGGAATCTTCAGGGGATAAGTTCTTCCACTTGATGAGATACTCCAAAATTGATCGATTTCGTAGCTGTCGAGTTCTTGTTTATGTGACTGCTTCTAGTTCCAATATAATTTTTGCTTCCTCCTCAAGTTCTGGCAATATTGTTTGAACTGGGAGCTTGTCACCTATAACCTTCTTTAAACATGAAACATGGAAAACTAGGTGCACTCGAGAAGCTGCATGAAGCTCCAATTTGTACGCCATAGTACCAATCTTTTGCAACACCTTGTACGGACCATAATACTTTGGTGATAATTTATTATCCTTCTTAGCTTTCTTGAGGGACATTTGTTTATATGGTTGTAGCCGTAGGAATACCCAATCACCTACATCAAAACTTCTTTCGCTACGATGTTGATCTGCCTGTTGTTTCATTCTATTCTGTGCCAACACGAGGTTATCCTTTAAGAGTTGGAGGAATTGTTGTTGATGCTCGATGTGATGTTCCACTGCTTGAACCTTAGAATTTTCTCTTAAATATGATGTGATGGATGGTGGCTGATATCCATAAAGTGCCATAAATGGGGTCATTTTTGTTGATGTATGGAAGGAAGTATTATATCACCATTCAGCCAGAGGCAACCATTTGACCCATTGTGTCTGTTTATCAAATACAAAGCAACGAAGATATCCTTCCAAACATTTGTTTACTATCTCAGTTTTCCCATCAGATTGAGGATGATAAGATGAGCTATGAGCTAACTGAGTACCGAGTCAAGAAAATAATTATGTCCAAAAATTTCTAGTGAAAATGGGATCTCTGTCACTTACAACAATCTTTGGGTTTCCATGTAGCTTTTGAACTATTTCCATAAATGCAGTAGAAACTGTACTAGCTTTAAATGGATGTGATAATGCACAAAAGTGTGCATACTTGGTAAGTCTGTCAACTACTACCATGATGACACTCTTTCCCTCATACTTGGGTAAACCTGTGATAAATCCATTGAAACCTCCTCCCAACGTTGGCTTGGAATCGATAAAGGTTGTAATAGACCCGGGGTCTTAATTGTTTCAACTTTATTTTGTTGGCAAACCAAACATTCCGCCACAAACTTTTGAATATCCGATTTAAGGCTATCCCAAAAAAATTCCTTCTTAACCCTATGGTAAGTTTTTAAAAATCCTGAGTGCCCTCCCAAGGGAGAAGTGTGCAATTCCATAAGAGTCTTTTGTTTAAGTTGGGAATTCTTACAAAGGTGTAAGCGATCTTTGTACCATAACAAATCATTTTGCTAGCTAAATGTATCAGATATACTGGAATCTTGTTGTAACTTTCGAATAAGTGCCCACACTTCTTCATCATTCTTCCATTCCTCCCTTGCTTTGTTTATCCAATCTAGTTGGATAATAGAAATGGCGCAGAACAATGCTTCCACATCCTCATCCTTTCTTGAGTGTGCATCTACCACCACATTTTGCTTCCCTTATTTGTAGATTATTTCAAAGTGATAACCCAACATCTTTGTAACCCACTTTTGTTTCTCTTCAGAGGATAATCTTTGTTCTAAAAAGTATTTAAGGCTATCATGATCCATTTTTACCTTGAAGTGTCTTCCCATTAGGTAGGGTCACCATTTCTTAAGTGCATGTAGTATTTCCAACATTTCCTTCTCATAAATAGCTTTGTGTAAAAACTTTCCCTTGATTGGACGATTTTCAAAAGAAATGGGTCTTTCATCTTGCATTAAAACAACACCAATTCCATTTCCTGAAGCATCACATTCCACAGTAAAGGTTTTTGTGAAGTCCAGTCTAGCTAAGACCGGTGCTGGGCACATTGCCTCTTTAAGATGTTCGAAGGCCTTTTTTGCTTCTGGAGTCCATGAAAATGCATCTCTCTTCAATAATGTTGTTAGAGGTGCTGCTATTCTCCCATAATTCTTAACAAACTTGCGATAATACCCTGTCAACTAGAGAAATCCTTGTAGATGCTTTATGGATGTGGGGATTTTTCATTCCTTAATGGCTTTAATTTTGCTAGGGTCTACCTTAACTCATTCATGAGATACAATATGACCCAGATATTCTACCTCTTGTACCCCAAAGAAACATTTGGATCCTTTTGCATATAATTGTTTCTCCTCCAATAGTTGTAGCACCCTGTCAACATGTTCAACATGATCCTTCCAAGACTTGCTATAGATTAGTATATCATCAAAAAATACTAACACAAATTTTCTAAGGAAGGGTTTGAAAATGGAATTCATCAAACCTTGAAATGTAGAAGGTGCATTGGTAAGGCCAAAAGGCATGACCAAAAATTCATAATGACCCTCATGAGTTCTAAATGCTATTTTCGGAATGTATTCAGTCTTCATTCTGATTTGATGATATCCTCAATGAAGATCCAACTTGGTGAAGTAAATTGATCCATGCATTTCATCCAGTAATTCATCAATGACAGGAATCAGAAACTTATCTTTAATAGTGAGCTTGTTGAGCTCCCTATAATCTAGACACATGCGCCATGATCCACCCTTCTTGTGCACCAATACTACTGGAGCAGAGAAAGAACTTTGACTAGGTTGAATTATACTAGCCTCTAGCATTTCTGCAACCATACATTCAATTTCACTCTTTTGGGCATAGGGATATATGTACGGCCTGATGCTTGGAGGAACACTTCCTGGAATCAGATGAATAGCATGATCATGATCAAAAATAGGTGGGAGACCTTTGCGAGTCTCAAATACCTTGGAATGATTGTCCAAGACATTTTGGAGATCTGGAGAAATAGATGATTTCGATGTGGAAACATCTAGTGAAGATAATTATGCAATTACACCTCTTTGTATCTTTTTTAGAAGCTTTGTCATACCATTAGAGCTAATTATCTTTCCTAGTTTCCCTGCAATACCCCTTAATTCAACTTCCTTTCCTTCCACAGAAAATTTCATGAAAAGTTCTTGAAAATTAAAAGCTATTGTACCCAAGGATTGTAACCATTAGACTCCTAGTACAACATCAACACCTCCCACTAGAATGGAAAGCATTGAGCTAGTCAATACATATTCTCCCATGGATAGCTTGATATTATGGCACTTTCCAGAGCAATTTATTGTTCCTCCATTTGCAATCATCACTTGACACTCTGGTGCTAGATATAGGAAGCAATTCAATTCTTTTGCTACCTTACAATGAATAAAATTGTGGGTACTTCCTGAATCAATAAACACTATTACCTTTTTCTTCCTAATTTGTCCTTCTATCTTGATGGTTTGAGGAGTGGTAATTCCAGCCAATGCATTACAAGATATGGTCAGATTCATTTCTTCTTTATCTAGGCTTTGTTTGTTAGCTCCCTATAATACTAGTGATTACCCCATTACTATTACAGTTGTATCCCTTATTAATATTGTTGTGCCCCTATTGTCCCCATATTGTTACTACTTTGCCCCATAGAATCCCTTTATTGTTATTTTTGTGGCTTTATATTATTATTGTTAGGTCAGCTGGATTATATTGTGACTCCTTAGACTCCTATATATAGAAAGGAGGTTTTGTCATTTGAATCATCCAAGAATTGTTCATTTGTGTAATGTAAAGGAGGTTGCTCCCTCGAAGAGGCTGAATTCTAAGGCATTCAACTATGTTTTCTATCTTTTTGTGAGCTGGTTTCATAACATGTCAGAGCATTGGATTCTAGGGTTTCGCTGCTCCAAATAGGTCATCGTGGCATTTTCACTATAACTTCTTTTCTGCGACGTTTCAGAAGCTAAAGAAAAACCCAATTGAGACGAAATCGCACTGAATCTTGGGTCGGAATTTCAGATATTTTCGCGCTATATTTACGGAGATATGATCTGAGGAAGTTGGTATTTTTGCAGACTCCTGAATTGCATTCCAAACAGGTGACTTGGGTAAAATCGTCATAATTTTCTCTCTGAGCATCAAATTGAAATTTCGTAAGAAGGTACAGAAAGAGGACGGAAAATAGTTTCTTGTATATTTTTCAGAGCAAAAGGTCAAAACACTGACTCGTGGCACGTCGTACAAGTTCGCTCTACTAAACTAGTCTATAATCAGGTCACTGTGGGAGATTTGGCATAACTCTTCCCTGGAGAATCCAATTTGGATCAGACTAGCGGCATTAGAAAGAGGACACAGAGGGCTACTGTAGGTCGCAATTTCAAAACTGGATGATCTGAAATTACAAAGATATGTCAGATTAGATATCAAGCTCCTAAAAAGTTAAAAAAGATGTGTAGTTTTTTTTATTTTTGCATAAGCTTGGTTTGAAAAATTAGTTTGAAGGAATTCAAAGGGCACAGTAAAGCATTATTATAAATAATTGATGCCTTGAGGAAAGAAAATGAAAACACCTAGTAAGCAACCTAAAAGCTCTAGCATGACTCATGAAGAAGAGGAAGAAATCCAACATGATATATCAAAATTACGAGACCAAGTGCAACAAGTGTCACTTGCACAAAAAGGAATAGAATCTAAGATGGATGGTTTAAAGAAAGATGTAGAAGCTAAGATGGATGATTTAAAGAAAGGCGTAGAAGCTAAGATCGATTGTTTAAAGAAAGGCGTAGAAGCTAAGATGATTGACGTGGAAGCTAAGATGGACGATTTGAAGACAAACATGGAAGATTTGAAGACAGGCATGGAAGATTTGAAGACAGATTTAACAAAGTTTCTACAAGAAATGCTTACTAATGGTGAAAGGGTAGTAAAGGAAACTCATGATGAGAACAAAAGAAATGTTAATCATGATTTCATAGACTCTAATGTTGGATCAAAGACCCACCATATTCCAAAAATCGACATGAGGAAGTTTGATGGCAAGGATCCCGCAACACGGATATTATAGATGGAGAAATTTTTCGATCTCAATAATGTGCAAAACACACAAAAGGTACGTATTGCAACTTTATATTTGGAACCAAATCATTTTGTATGGTATCAATGGCTTTGCTCTCGTAAACAAATTATCACTTGGGCAGTTTTTACGGAAGAATTGACAGCATGTTATGAGGATACAAAAAGAAACAATTTTTTTAGCCAATTGATAAGTCTCAAACAAAAGGGTTCAATAATGAAGCACATTGAGGAGTTCCAAAAATTGAACATCAGGGTAAAAAATATTCTAGAGGAGCATAGGATTGATGTGTTGATAGGGACTTTAAAGGATAATATCCAACATGATGTTCACCTTTGGGAACCTGATTCATTAGAGAAGGCATTCAGGTTAGCAAGAAAAATGGAAAGAAAAATTATGGCAACCAGGAAGCATACCACACACAACTACAAAGATGGAAGTGTTGCTGCCCCTAGTCTTCCACAACCTATCAGGTTGACAGCACAACAATTGGAAGAAAAAAGAGCAGAAGGGCTTTGTTATAGTTGTGATAGCAAATGCACTAAAGGTCATAAGTGTGTGGAGAAGAAATTATTCTACATAGATTGTGAAGAGGAAGAAGAAAAGGAGCAAGAAAGGTCAAAAGAAGAGGATATACTCCAGGAACAAAGCCTAGATAAAGAAGAAATTAATCTGACCATATCTTGTAATGCATTGGCTGGAATTACCACTCCTCAAACCATCAAGATAGAAGTACAAATCAAGAAGAAAAAGGTAATAGTGTTGATTGATTCAGGAAGTACCCACAATTTTATTCATTGTAAGATAGCAAAAGAATTGAATTGCTTCCTATATCCAGCACTAGAGTGTCAAGTGATGATTGCAAATGGAGGAACGATAAATTGCTCTAGAAAGTGCCATAATATCAAGCTATCCATGGGAGAATATGTATTGACTGGCCCAATGCTTTCCATTCCAATGGGAAGTGTTGATGTTGTACTCGGAGTCCAATGGCTACAATCCTCGGGTACAATAGATTTTAATTTTCAAGAACTTTTCATGAAATTTTCTGCGGAAGGAAGGGAAGTTGAATTAAGGGGTATTGTAGGGAAACCGGGAAAGATAATCAGCTCTAACGGTATGAAAAAGCTTCTAAAAAGGCAACAAAGAGGTGTAATTGCACAATTATGTTCGCTATATGTTTCCACATCAGAATCATCTATTTCTCTAGATCTCCAAAAAGTCTTGGACAACCATTCCAAGGTATTTGAGACTCCTAAAGGTCTCCCACCTATTTGTGATCATGATCATTCTATTCATCTGATTCCAGGAAGTGTTCCTCCAAACATCAGGCCGTACAGATATCCCTATGCCCCAAAGAGTGAAATTGAACGTATGGTTGCAGAAATGCTAGAGGCTGGTATAATTCAACCTAGTCAAAGTTCCTTCTCTGCTCCAGTAGTATTGGTGCACAAGAAAGATGGATCATGGCGCATGTGTCCAGATTATAGGGAGCTCAACAAGCTCACTATTAAAGATAAGTTGCCCATTCCTGTCATTGATGAATTACTGGATGAATTGCATGGATCAATTTAATTCACCAAGTTGGATCTTCGTTCAGGATATCATCAAATCATAATGAAGACTGAAGACATTCCGAAAACAACATTTAGAACTCATGAGGGTCATTATGAAGTTTTTTTTCATGCCTTTTGGCCTTACCAATGCACCTTCTACATTTCAATGTTTGATGAATTCCATTTTCAAAACCTTCCTTAGAAAATTTGTGTTAGTACTTTTTGATGATATACTAATCTACAACAAGTCTTGGAAGAATCATGTTGAACATGTTGACAGGGTGCTACAACTATTGGAGGAGAAACAATTATATGCAAAAAGATCCAAATGTTTCTTTGGAGTACAAGAGGTGGAATATATGGGTCATATTGTATCTCATGAAGGAGTTAAGGTAGACCCTAGCAAAATTAAAGCCATTAAGGAATGGAAAATCCCCACATCCATAAAGCATCTACGAGGATTTCTCGGGTTGACAGGGTATTATTGCAAGTTTGTTAAGAATTATGGGAGAATAGCAGCACCTCTAACAACATTATTGAAGAAAGATGCATTTTCATGGACTCCAGAAGCAACAAAGGCCTTCGAACATCTTAAAGAGGTAATGTGCCAAGCACCGGTCTTAGCTACAACAGACTTCACAAAAACCTTTATTATGGAATGTGATGCTTCAAGAAATGGAATTGGTGTTGTTTTAATGCAAGACGAAAGACCCATTGCTTTTGAAAGTCATCCAATCAAGGGAAAGTTTTTACACAAAGCTATTTATGAGAAGGAAATGTTGGTAATACTACATGCACTTAAGAAATGGCGACCCTATCTAATGGGAAGACACTTCAAGGTAAACATTGATCATGATAGCCTTAAATATTTTTTAGAACAAAGATTATCCTCTGAAGAGCAACAAAAGTGGGTCACAAAGATGTTGGGTTATGGCTTTGAAATCATCTACAAAAAAGGGAAGCAAAATGTGGTGGCAGATGCACTCTCAAGAAAGGATGAGGATGCGGAAGCATTTTTGTGCGCCATTTCTATTATCCAACTAGATTGGATAAACGAAGGAAGGGAGGAATGGAAGAATGATGAAGAAGTGTGGGCACTTATTCGAAAGTTACAACAAGATTCCAGTGCATCTAATACATTTAGCTGGTAAAATGATTTGTTATGGTACAAAGATCGCTTATACCTCTGTAAGAATTCCCAACTCAAACAAAATATTATTATGTAATTGCACACTTCTCCCTTAGGAGGGCACTCAGGACTTTTAGAAACTTACCACAGGGTTAAGAAGGAATTATTTTGGGATGGCCTTAAATCAAATATTCAAAAGTTCATGGCATAATGTTTGGTTTGCCAACAAAATAAAGTGGAAACAATTAAGACCCCGGGTCTATTATAACCTTTATCCATTCCAAGCCAACATTGGGAGGAGGTTTCAATGGATTTTATCACAGGTTTACCCAAGTCTGAGGGAAAGAGTGTCATCATGGTGGTAGTTGACAGACTTACCAAGTATGCACACTTTTGTGCATTGTCACATCCATTTAAAGCCAATACAGTTTCTACTGCATTTATGGAAATAATTCAAAAGCTACATGGAAATCCAAAGATTATTGTAAGTGACAGAGATCCCATTTTCACTAGAAATTTTTGGACAAAATTATTTTCTTGTCTTGGTACTCAGTTAGCTCATAGCTCATCTTATCATCCTTAATCTGATGGGAAAACTGAGATAGTAAACAAATGTTTGGAAGGATATCTTCATTGCTTTGTATCTGATAAACAGACATAATGGGTCAAATGGTTGCCTCTGCCTGAATGGTGGTATAACACTTCCTTCCATACAACGACAAAAATGACCCCATTTATGGCACTTTATGGATATCAGCCACCATCCATCACATCATATTTAAGAGAAAATTCTAAGGTTCAAGCAGTGGAACATCACATAGAACATCAACAACAATTCCTCCAACTCTTAAAGGATAACCTCGTGTTGGCACAGAATAGAATGAAACAACAGGTAGATCAACATCGCAGCAAAAGAAGTTTTGATGTAGGTGATTGAGTATTCCTACAGCTATAACCATATAAACAAATTTCCCTCAAGCAAGCTAAGACGGATAATAAATTATCACCAAAGTATTATGGTCTGTACAAGGTGTTGCAAAATATTGGTACAATGGCATACAAATTGGAGCTTCCTGCAGCTTCTCGAGTGCACCCAGTTTTCCATGTTTCATGTTTAAAGAAGGTTATAGGCGACATGCTCCCAGTTCAAACAATATTGCCAGAACTTGACGAGGAAGGAAAAATTATATTGGAACTGGAAGGATTCATAGAAACAAGAACTCGACAGCTACAAAATCGATCAATTTCGAAGTATCTCATCAAGTGGAAGAACTTATCCACTAAAGATTCCACATGGGAGGAAGAGAATTTTATACAAAAGCATCTAGAACTACTCAAGCATTGAGGACAACACTTTTTTGAAGGAGAGGGGCATGTTAGGTCCCTATAATACTAGTGATTACCCCATTACTATTGTAGTTGTATCCCTTATTAATATTGTTGTGCCCCTATTGTCCCCATATTGTGACTATTGTGCCCCATAGAATCCCTCTATTCCTATTTTTGTGGCTTTATATTATTATTGTTAGCTCGGCTGGGTTATATTGTGACTCCTTAGACTCCTATATATAGAAAGGAGGTTTTTTCATTTGAATCATCCAAGAATTGTTCATTTGTGTAATGTAAAGGAGGTTTCCCCCTCAAAGAGGCTGAATTCTAAGGCGTTTAACTATCTTTTCTATATTTTTGTGAGCTGGTTTCATAAAATTGTTCCTGGAGTATATCCTCTTCTTTTGACCTTTCTTGCTCCTTTTCTTCTTCCTCTTCACAATCTATGTAGAATAATTTCTTCTCAGCACACTTATGACCTTTATTGTATTTGCTATCACAACTGTAACAAAGCCCTTTTGCTCTTTTTTCTTCCAATTGTTGTGGTGTCAACCTTATAGGTTGTGGAAGGCTAGGGCCAACAACACTTTCATCTTTATAGTTATGAGTGGTATGCTTCCTGGTTGCCATAATTTTGCTTTCCATTTTTATTGCTAACCTAAATGCCTTTTCTAATGAATTAGGTTCCCAAAGGCCAACTTCATGTTGGATATTATCCTTTAAAGTCCCTATGAACACATCAATCCTATGCTCCTCTGGAATATTTTTTATCCTTATGTTCAATTTTTGGAACTCCTCGATGTGCTCCATTATTGAACCCTTTTGTTTGAGACTTATCAATTGGCTAAAAAAAGTGTTGCTTTTTGTATCCTCATAATGTGCTATCAATTATTCCCTAAAAATTGCCCAAGTGATAATTTGTTTACAAGAGCAAAGCCATTGATACCATACAAACTGATTTGGTTCCAAATATAAAGTTGCAATACGTACCTTTTGTGTGTTTTGCACATTATTGAGATCGAAAAATTGCTCCATCTGTAATATCCATGTTGCGAGATCCTTGCCATCAAACTTCCTCATATCGATTTTTGGAATATGGTGGGTCTTCGATCCAACATTAGAGTCTATGGAATCATGATTAACATTTCTTTTGTTCTCATCATGAGTTTCCTTTACTACCCTTTCACCATTAGTGACCATTTCTTGTAGCAACTTATTCAATTTTATCTTCAATTCTTCCATCTTATCATCCATGCCATCCATCTTAGCATCCATGCCATTCATCTTAGCTTCCATGCCATTTATATTAGCTTCTGTTAGCTTTTGTGAGAGTGACATTTGTTGCACTTGGTCTTGTAATTTTGATATATCATGTAGCATTTCTTCCTCTTCTTCATGAGTCATGCTAGAGATTTCAGGTTGCTTACTAGGTGTTTGCATTTTCTTTCATTGGGGCATCAGTTACCGATAATAATGCTCTACTATGCCCTTTGAATTCCTTCAAAATAACTTTTCAAACCAAGCTTAAGCAAAAAATTAAAAAAATCTACACACCTTTTTTTCACTTTGTAGGAGCTCAATATTGCCTCTGATGTATCTCTGTAATTTCAAGGCATCCAGTTCTAAAATTGCGATCTATAGTAGCCCTCTGTTTCCTCTTTCCAATGCGACCAGTTTTATCCAAATTGGATTCTCCAAGGAAGAGTTATGCCAAATCTCCCACAGTGACCTGATTATAGACTGGTTTAGTAGAGCAAACTTGTACGACGTGCCACGTGTCCCTGTTTCTACCTTTGGCTCTAAAAAATATATACAAGAAACTAAAGTCCATCCTATTTCTGTACCTTCTTACGAAATTTCAATCTGATGCTTAGAGAGAAAGTTATGCCGATTTCCCCAGGTCACCTGTTTGGAATGTAATTCAAGAGTCTGCAAAAAGACCAACTTGCTCAGATCATATCTCTGCAAATATAGTGCGAAAAGCTCTGAAATTTGGAACTGAGTTTCAATGTGATTTCCTCTCAAATGGGTTTTTTTTTTCACTTTTGAAACGTCGCAGAAAAAAAGTTATAGAGAAAATGCCATGATGACCTATTTGGAGCAGCGAAACCCTAGAATCCAAAGCTCAGATATCAAATGTTATGAAACCAGCTCACAAAAAGATTGAAAAGATAGATCAACGCCTTAGAATTCAGCCTCTTCGAGGGGGAAACCTACTTTACATTACACAAAATGAATGATTCTTTGATGATTCAAATGACAAAACTTCCTTTCTATATATAGGAGTCTAAGGAGTCATAATATAACCTAGCCGACCTAACAATAATAATATAACGACACAAAAATAACAATAGAGGGATTCTATGGGGCACAGTAATAACAATATGGGGACAATAGGGGCGCAACAATATTAATAAGGGATACAACTACAATACTAATGGGGTAATCACTAGTATTATACGGACCTAACAACATTGACTTGAAATCAAAACGAGAGTGTTGGACAAGATTTGGTAACTCCAAGCAGGTTTATTCTTGGTGTGATAGGCCTATTTCTTTTTTTGTTTGTTGGCATGATTTTTAATGATTATGAGTGGAAAGTGTCCTAAAAGCACATTATTTTTTAACAAAGAGAGGATATATGTTGGGATGCATTTGTTGTGTTTCAACATATTTCAGTTTGTCTTTGCATATCCAAAATCCAATACATTTTTTGGCTGCTTGATTATTTTATTTTTTATTTGCTAATTGGTTTGGGCCCTAAGATGACTACATTCTTTGGCTCAAGAAAATGTGACCCTAGGTTATAAAAGTAGTAAGTGTGACTCAATAAAAGGCAAGGATTCATATTTATTAGTCAAATCTCCTTTCATGAGTTGTATTGTTGTTATTTTAGGTTTTGTTATTTCATGGACTTTATATAAATTTTAGCTTGATATGTGTACTAAATTGTATACTTTTTTAGACTAATATAATATTCTACTTTTTGCAAAGTTTGAGTTTGGCTTCTCAACATTGCCTCTGTTTCCATTTTTTTGTTCAGTCATGGCTTTTATTCTCCACTTCAAGCAAAAAATATGACAATGATATCTAAGCCCAAAAAGGTAAAGAATAATTGTTGTTAGATGATTTCATTCTTCGCAATATCAACTTTCAAATCTTTCTAATATTTAGTGGTATTCCTTATGTATTGCTTGTCACTGCAGTCATATACTGTTTCCCCCTGTAGTTTTGAAAGTTGAGGAAAATTCAAGGGCCACATCATCATCATCATAATCTCTTCGTGAAACACCCCAACCACTGGCTTCAGTTAAAAATGTTTACAACCCTAATATTCTGATAAAATATAGCAACTTTTGTGGGCTCCCTTCCATTAAACCCTAGTCCCATTCCATAGAAGAACACAAAAGGTTGTTGTTGTAAAGAAAGGGGGTTATCCTATTGTTTTATCTTTGGTTTTCCACACAAAGAAGGTTGTTTTTGGAAAGAAAGGGAGTTATCCTATTGTTTTATCTTTGTTTTTCCTTTCCTTATAAACTTGATTTTTACTATCTTATAGTTCTATTTATGGAAACTCTTATAGGAAGGGTTCTAAATTTTGAACAATCGACATATGCATTCTAGCAACAATTGTAGTAGAAGAATCCCAAAAAAAGTCTTACAAGAGGGAAAACAAAACTAAATGACCTTTCATTGTTGTGATTTTATTCTATTGAGCTTATTGTGCTTCCTATCTGGAGGTTCTTGTAGATCATTGCAATCTTATAGTCATTCATGTAACTAATTCTGTTGAAATAATTATTCTTCTTGTAGAAAATTGACAAGTTAAATGGAATGTAGACATGGTTGAGAAAAAAAGGTGGTGAAAATGAAATGGATCAACACCGAGAATATAATCATAACCTTTAGTCATGTGTTGTCTTTAGCTTTCCTTTCACTTTACTTAATGAACTCTTTGGTTAAACTCTATTTTTCTCGTTTATCCTTGATTGCTGATGTGACATTGTGTCATATTTTCGATGAATATGATTGATTGTCTCATATGACTATGATATCTTTGCCAATTATGAGAACATTAATATAATTTCTTCATGTCAGTTCTTACGCGTAAGAGATGAGCCCCATAGTGAATAATGGCGTGATTTCTACTATGTACAATGTTGCATTTTATATGTTGAAGTTGCTACATGACTACATGTAGGGTTTCCTATGGAGGTATAGGGTACCATGCATAAGTTGAGATACTCCATTTTTTTTTTTTGTTAAGTATAAGTCATGCCTCTAGGATATTCTATTTAAAATTTGAAGGCTTGGATATGAAATTTTCAATACTTGTATCTTTTCCTCAATCATATAGCCTCCCTATAGAACTAATTAAACCTGCAAAATTTTCTTGTTGGTGAACAATTAGATGGAAATTCTTCTTGAGTGGATATGGTTTAATGAAAAGTTATTAAAAATGAACAAGGATGAATGTGGAATGGAAAGAAAATAGAATGATATGGAAGTGAAAATGAAAACTTGTAATGATGAGATAACTATGGTAATGTATGGAATGGTATAGTTTTGCTACAAAGTGAAAATAAGTGATTTGATGTCCTTACAATGATTTTTTTTTTAAATTTATTTATATCCTTGTACTTTATACTAATGTGATTTATGCTTCTCTATTTCAAGTTTGTGCACCGTTTATGTTAATATAATATGTTAAGTGCTAAAGAAATTATAGTAGTTATTTATTTATTTATTATGGAGTGTACGTGTCATTTTTTTTGTGTATCCTGGTGTGCAATACGAATATTAGCCAAAATTCTGTACTTACAATTTTAACATATGTTTATTGGTTACATTTCATGATCATTGTTATTGATTGTTGTATTTTGACATATTGAATTAATTAATAATGAGAAGCACTGCCAAGTAGTTTTCTAGACCCCATAGCTATTAGGATTCAAGCATGTAACTCATTAGTCATAATTGCATCACGAATATTCATTTTTTTTTACTTTTTGGCATGTAAACCAGTCACAACAGATTTACATGATTCACAAGGTGAGAAATCAATATTTTATGTAATTGCATATTTTAGGTTTGATAATTATAGGTCATTTATAAGTTATAAACGTCTTCAAAGTTAAGATTCTGATTAATTATTCAATTAACAATATTTAGTATCTTATACGTAATTATTTTTCCTTCTACCCACTTTTCATAACTTCCATAACCATTAGGTAGGGACCTAAAACTTCGATGCTATTTTGTTTCTTTAGTAAGAGATTTTCCAAGACTTTACAAAGTTTTATAATTTATTTAAAGTTGTAGAATTTACAATATATAAAGTTTGAAGGTGTAATTTTTTAAAGTCTAATTTTTTAAAGGGTGCTAGCTCAATGGAAGTGCACCTTCTTTGCAAGAAGAAGGTTGGTGGTTTAATTCCATCATTCCCTGATATTGATATGAAATGACAATGATTAGTTTTTGGTGATGAAGGCTCTTTTGACCTTCATATCTTGGTGAGGGTCAAAAAATGTCACCATAAGGTTATTGGTGATGAAGGCTCTTTTGACCATCACCAATAACCTTATGGTGACATTTTTTGACCCTCACCAAGATATGAAATGGTGACGGTCAAAGAGCGCCACCATATATATGTATCAATAGTAACGATGATGAAAGGTCCATCACCATAAATTGTTGTTATTCATATGAAATGGTGACAATCAATGAACGTCACCATATATATGAATTAATAGTGACATCCATGAAAATTCCATCACAATAAGTCATTGTTATTCATATGAAATGGTAACAGTCACTATCCGTCATTATAATCATTATTCGTGATGGACCTTGAATGTCACCACAACACCTGCACCTTTGGTGATGTTCATTTTTTTGGTGACGGATTCTAAGATCTATCACCATTGCTCATTTGAAATGGTGATGGTCCCTATCCATCATTATAAATAATTATTGATGAGGGACCTTGAATGTCACCACAACACTTATACTTTTGGCAACGCCACCTTTGATGACATTTAGTTTTTGGTGATGAAGGTTCTTTTGACAATCACCAATGAGCTTATGGTGACATTTTTCGACCCTCACTAATGACATTTTTTCTTGTAATGAAAGAATATATCAGAAATAGAAACAACACTTCAAACCTCATGAACTCCCCCTGAGCACAAGCATCTCTAAAAATGATTTTTTTTTTTTTTTAATTAAAACTTTCCAATTTGGCTGCATAATTAAGGATTTGCATGCAACTCAAGTTGCAACCATATGCTCCCCCTGAGACCATGAGGCCTCAATTTTTTATGGGAGTTCCTTGCTGCGCTTTTCTCCTCCAAACATGCATATGTTGATCCTCCTTTTTCTTGTGTAGTTGGCCTTGCATACTCTTCCTCCTTTGATTGAATCTCCTATAGCACATGGGAAACTTATAGTCCTTGGCCTTATGGACACTATTTTCACACATAAAACATCTAATGTGACAAATCAGTTGAGGGATATATTGATATCTTATTCTAATATGATTTCTACTCCTTGCATGTGTTGTACAATCAATAACCCTATGGAAAAAATCATTGCATGAGAAATAATAACCATAAAAAGGATTGTTACACCTGATGAATGGAGATATTCTTTGCATGCATGCTTCACATTACTTCTCCTTTGACTGCTTCCTTTGATGAGAATGCATGATCTCGCGACTACTGCATATTGATACTATATGTCCACTTACTCCACAATTAAAACATCTCCCAATTTTATTCTTCTACGTTGGCCTTCTTTGGTTTTTCTTCTGCCTCTTGCATGGATGTTTATTCTCCTTTTTTTCATTGTTAATAGTTGCACCAACAATACCTTATTTTCTTACATAGGCTTGGGCATTGGATTTCAACCTCTCTAATTCCTTGCAAAAATTGCTTCATTATTCAAATTTTGGCACTCATCCTCTAGCTCTTTGTATTCCTTCCTCATTCCTTTTTATATTCTTCTTCCTTCTTCCAGTTGAGTTTTCAGATCCAAAATTTCTTCTTTGAAGGCACACTCCTTTTCTTCAAAAAATTGCATAAGCGTTCGATCACCTTTATTTTCAGCAGTGAGCCTTTTGATATCCACTTCTAGGGCCACTATATTTGATTTCTCTTCATATTTGTTGTTGATCTCTTCTTGTTGTCCCTCTAGATTGTTTCTTGATACATCACTACTATCAATAGGGATTTCATCTTCATCTTGTGAAGAGGCTTGATTCACCACTGTAACATCTGTTGAATCATTCCTATTTTTCTCCATCTCAAAAATATGAAATTTTCCTCTAAGATACAAACTTTGAAATCGATCCAAGATCACTTTTGTCGTCTCAGAGTGTCTCACATATATGTAATCATATTTTCAAATACTATTCAAAATGATCATTTTAGCCTTATCATTAAGGTCATTTCTAACTCCATACTCTACTGATAGCAAAATATTTTCATCAAGAGATATAAAATATGAATCCAATTTCATCCTCCAAGTTGCAAATTTATGTTCATGAAGTATTGGAACTCATTTTTGATCCATTTTGAAAAAGTTGCAAAAATCTACCAAAACTCCGAGATCCACTCTCCAACGATCAAGGTGCAACCGAGAGCCCTACTCTGATTCCAATTATTGGAAACTATATCACTACTGAGGTGGGGGCGGGGTGGGGGGTGAATCAATAGTGAATGCACTTATAGACATTTACACTTCATCTCCAATTGATTATTATTTAAACCATGCTTAAAATAAAACACAAGAAAGGATTAGAGCATCAAACACAAGTAGAACCATGCAATAATTCAACACAAGAGAACACAAGTATTTATGGTGGAAAACCATTCTTCAGGAAAAAAAGTCTGCCCTTGATGTTGTTGCACTGCTGAAATATTTTATTATGTCAAGAAAAATCTTTACATAGAGATTCAACTGGATACTATCAAATGGAGACTCTTTCTCATGCAGATATATGGACAACCATCAAATGGAAGCCACCACAACCAACGATCTTCTCCCAGTTACTCTAAAACTATCAATTGGCTCTACAAACTTCTATATTTAGGAAGCCACCACGAAAAATGATCCTTGCTGATTTTCTTTTGAACTATCCAACTACCATTGGATTGAAAAACCTACTCACTTATATTTAATTTGTCAAAGTCCACGAACTCCACTTCTCTATGTGGTTCTAATTTCATACATTTACATACTGGAACGAAGAACTAATAAACATTAGAAGTATAAAAACATACAATCAAAAACCAAATATGCATCACAATCTAATCAACGCTGCATAAGATAATATATAGAATACTTCAACAAAACCCTCTCTGAAAGAAATAAAACTACTTACAAATAATTTGTGCACACAACCAACAAACTAGTGAATAAAAAATATCCTACCAAACACCAACACTATCTACAATCAATCTCTACTTCATCTCCTCAATCTCTGCTCAAAATGTTTGCCAAAGAATGCTTTGGTTATCTACTGCAACACCTACAAATAGCTTCAGAAAATATGACCATACAACCTTACACAACTTTCACACTCTTCTCCACTCTCACTCTCACCCAACATAGAGAGAAACAACCAAACCATCTTTGAGCTCTCCCCCTTATATAGATTAGTTGAGCTTCTCAACTCAATAATTATGAAGAACCACTAAGCTCCACAAAATTTGTTCATATGCTTGATTTGATCCAAATTCAACTCCTTGAATTGATCAAGCCACTCACACCACTATCCTTTTGATATTTTTAGCTTTAATCACATTCTAGAATCTCCATTACCTTTTCCAACCATATGCTAAAAAGTTCTCATAAAGTACATCACCATTATACAAAAATTAGCTGAGATGTGTGAGGAATCCAGAACATGTTTCGTGTTTTCCTTTGGTCACACACACAAGCCTTTGAAAATTCAACTGGCTTCATGCACATGCCTATCTCCCAGTGACTAGACCCTCTCAGTTCCATGTTATAACACCCTCCTCCCAAATCTACCCAAGAAACCATCTAGTTGAGGTAAACATGTTACGAGAGGCTACTATGATATGATTCAACCTCCTAGGTGACCTTAAGGAAATGGAATTGATAAAAACACAACACAAAAACCTCCCTCGGGTGCTTCATAAGCCCTGGGAACTAATCCACCACTCCAAGTGCCCAACCCTTGAGTTAATGTAGCTATGAAATGAATTAAACGCAAATTTACTCCCATCACAAGGCATGCATGCGACTATTGTAGGTTTCAACCCCATACAGAAATTACCTGCATACGAATTCTAAAACACAGAAAATAAACAATGTGAGAGAATAACACATAAAACACATATACACAGAGATTCTCCCCTCGATCCCAAAACTGGGACTACCAGCTTGATTTTTCATTATGTTCCTTTCAATGTTAAATACATATTTATGCATGCCGAAGCATCCAATACCATGGACAGAAAACCATCGCGTCGAATACCATGGACCAAAAACCATCGTGTCCAAAAAACATGTGTGAAAATCATGCACAAAACCATAGGTGGGTCCGCCTAACCTAACATAGGGTTCAAAACCAAAATTTTCCGGGGCGCTACCCCGGACCCCATAAAGTGGGGTTACGGGTGCCCTTCAAACCCCCTGTTAACTACATGGAAAGAATATAACATAACCCAACATTCTCCCACTTGTTGTTTTCTTTCCGCAGGGAGCCACAAGAGAGCTTAGTCATTTTCCAAGCCCTGAAATGCCCATTGTCTCTCTATACCAAGAGAACTTCTCAGAGCTCGCAGATTTTGTCAATGCATTTGCAGTATTCTTCAAAGTGTCCACCTTTAGTAGCAACACCTTTTTGTATTCTATCATATCCCTCACGAAGTGATACTGAACATCAATGCGCTTTGTCTTTGAATGATATGCAGGGTTCTTTGCCAAGAAAATTGCACTTTAGCTGTCACATTATATCCTTATAGCTTCCTGTACTAACCCCATACTTGAACACAATCTCTGCAACCAAACTGCTTCCTTGCTTGCATGAGTGGCTGCAATGTATTCTACCTCTATCATTGATAGTGCCACTACAGATTGTTTCTTACTCATCCAACTTACTCCACCTCCAAATAGGTTAAACACATACCCACTTGTAGATTTTCTCTGATCTAGATCTCCAGCCCAGTCTGCATCAACAAAGCCACGAATATCCAACACTCTGTCCAATCCTAGTCTTCCTTGGTAGCACAGACCATAATCACTAGTGCCACATAAATACCTGAAAACCCGCTTCACTGCTGTCCAATGCTCCTTTCCTGGTTTTGACATAAACCTGCTCAATACTCCCACTGCATGTGCAATGTCTGGTCTAATATAGACCATTGCATACATCAGGCTACCCACTACACTTGCATATGGAACACGGGACATGTCCTCTTCCTCTTCTTGTGTCTTGGGACATTTTTCAATAGATAACCTCACACCTACAGGAATAGGAACCTTCACAGGTTTATTATCCTGCATATTAAACCTCTGTAGTATTGTCTCGACATACTTCCTCTGGTTTAACCAGAGCTTCCTCTTTGCCCAATCTCTTCTAATTTCCATGCTCAACATATAGTTTGCAACACCAAGATCTTTCATGTCGAATTTGGAGGACAATTGGGTCTTTAAATCCTGGATAATTTCTTTGTCATTTCCAACGAGCAATATATCATCCACATACAAGACCAGATAAATAACACGGTCACCAATTAATTTAAAATACACACAGTGATCTGCTTTGCTTCTAGTGAAGCCAAGTCCCCATATAAATGTATCAAATTTCTGATACCACATCCTTGGTGACTATTTTAACCCATACAAAGACTTCTTTAACTTGCATACCAGTTCTTTCTTACCCTTCGCTGTAAAGCCTTCAGGTTGCTTCATGTAGATTTCCTCTTCCAGATCTCCATGAAGAAACATTGTCTTCACATCCATCTGTTCTACCTCAAAATCAAAAGCAACAGCAATATAAAAGTAATCTAATAGAAGTTAGCTTGGCAAAAGGAGAAAAAATATCACCAAAATCAATTCCCGGCACCTAGGAATAACCTTTTGCTACCAACTGAGCTCTATATTTCTCCACCTTTCCTTCTGCATTTGTCTTCTTCTTGAACACCCATTTGTTGCCAATGGGTTTCCTTCTAGCCGGCAACTCCACTAGATCCCAAGCCTCATTTGTGTGCAAAGATGCCATTTCATCAACCATGGCCTCTTTCTAGAGTTTTCCATCCTCTGAATCCACTGCTTCCTTCACAGTTCTGGGATCATCATCAGTAACGAACAAAGAAAAATTTGAACAGAAAGCAGATGGACTATACCTTTTTGGCTATCTTCTTTCTCGAACTGATCTTCTCACAGTCAGAGTTTGTGGCTCTTCATCTTCTGATTCCTCCTCTGTTGTAGAGTCTGATTCTTCCTCCTTTAGATGAAATTCTATCTTCTTAGGTTCCTTTGGTTGGACTTCATGTTTAATAACATCTTTCACCTCTCTGAACACCACATCCCGGCTGTACACAACCTTCCTTGTTACTGGGTTCCAAAGCTTATAACCCTTTAAACCATCCTTATACCCAATAAAGATGCATTTTTTAGATTTACTATCCAACTTGGTTCTTTTCTCCTTTGGAACATGTACATATGCATCACATCTAAATACCCTCAGATGTGAAAGAGAGGGTTTCTTACCAGTCCATACCTCTTGTGGAGTCTTATCCTCCAACGATGATGAAGGTGATCTGTTTACCAGGTAACATGCTGTCTCCACCGCCTTTGCCCAGAATTCCTATCCTAACCTAGCACCACTGAGCATGCTTCCTGCCCTTTCCATCAACGTCTTGTTCATTCTTTCTGCAACTCCATTTTGCTGAGGTGTATATGGAGTAGTCTTCTGTTGTGCTATACCACACTTCTTACAGTATTCTTCAAATTCCTTACTGCAAAACTCTCCACCGTTATCTGCCCTTAGCACCTTTATCTTCTTCTCTGTTTGGTTTTCCACCATAGCCTTAACTTCTTTAAACCTGTCCAAGACTTTAGATTTCTTCTTAAGGAAATATATCCATGTATTCCTTGAGAAGTCATCTATAAATGATACATAGTACACAGACTTACCTAGTGGTGGAACCTTCACAAGTCCAAACACATCACTTTGCACAAGCTCTAATATCTGTTTCGCCCTCTTACTAGCAGAGGGGAAACTCACCCGATTCTGCTTCCCATATACACAATTTTCACGGAAATCAAAATCCAAAGAGCTATTACTCATACCTTCTACCATACCTTTACCATGAATTATTCGAAGGCCCTTCTCTCCAATATGTCCAAGCCTTTGATGCCACAACATGGTCTTTTCTCCAGAGACCACTAGATTTTCTACTCTACTTCCAGGAACCACAGAACTATTGCACCCGTCAATAACCGTGCTACCTTGCAGCTTGTACAGAGTTCCAATCCGAACTCCCCGCATCAATACCAGTGCTCCCCGAACCATCTTGCAGGTATCCTTCTCAAACACTGTTTTTGCACCTGCATCATCCAGCTTGCTAACATAAATCAGATTTCTGGCTAATTCAGGAATATGCAGAACACCCGGAAGTGTTCTAACCCTTCCACCTTGCAGCTTCAACTTTACTTTTCCACGACCAATGATTCTAGCCTTCCTGTCATCCCCCAAGAAGACATCACCACCATCATATTTCTCATACTCGCAGAACCACTCTCTATGGGGAGTGAAGTGAAAGGATGCACCTGAGTCAATTAACCATGCCTCATGATCTACATGTGTACTTGAAGAAGCCAAGTACACATCCCCACCTTCATCTGAGGTGGTTTTCGACTCTACAGAAGGAGAATCATCAGATCCCTTTCCTTTATCAGGAGCTTTAGATTTACAGTCCCTTTTGTAGTGCCCTTCCTTTCCGCATTTCCAGCACACCACCTTTACAGTTTTCCTGGAGATTTAGATCTCCCTCTAGATTTAGATCTCCCACGTGATGACTTATTTTTGTTTCTGTTCTGGGACCGTCCTCGTACAGATAAGGCTTCACCCTTCTGGCTCTCTATGTTTTTACGTCTCATCTCCTTCATCAGCAAGGATGAGACTATTTCATCAAACTTTAAGGCAGTTGCATTGCTACCTATTGCAATAACTAGACTATCCCACGAATCTGGTAGAGAACACAACAAACTGATGCACTTATCTTCATTTGAAATTTTAATATCAACAGATAATAATTGACTTACCATAGTATTAAATCCGTTCAGATGTTCTGTCATCGAGTCTCCATCTTTCATCCTCAGGTTATACAGCTTTTTTCGCAGGAACAATTTATTCACCAGAGACTTAGATTGGTACAAATTCCCTAACTTGTCCCACAAAGCATTTACCGTAGCTTCCCCTAATACATTCAGTAATACTGAATCTGAGACACACAATCATATTGTGCTCTTTGCCTTTCGATCCAACTTCTTCCATTCTTCATCGGACGCTCCCATTTGTTTAGTACCGGAGCTATTGCGATCCACTAATCTTTATCCACCAACAGATCCTCCATCTTGAGTTTCCACAACTCAAAACTTTGACCATTAAATTTCTCGATCTCTATCTTTCCACTACTCGCCATCTTCTTTTACCACTAGAATTGATCTCGCAGATCTCCCATTGAACATGGTCTACCACAGGCCCGAGCAAAACCCCTCAGCAACAAAGGTGTCCCCTTGAAGCCAAAACAGCTCTGATACCAAATGTAGGTTTCAACCCCATACAGAAATTACCTGCATATGAATTCTAAAACACAGAAAATAAACAATGCGAGAGCATAACACATAAAACACATATACACAAAAATTTTCCCCTGTATCCAAAAACTGGGACTACCAGCTTGATTTTTCATTATGTTCCTTTCAATGTTAAATACATATTTATACATGCCAAAGCATCCAATACCATGGAATGAAAACCATCGCGTCGAATACCATGTACCAAAAACCATCGCGTCCAAAAAACATGTGCGAAAGACATGAACAAAACCATAGGTGGGTCCGCCCAACCTAACATAGGGCCCAAAACCAAAATTTTCTGGGGCGCTACCCCGGACCCCATAAAGTGGGGTTACGGGTGCCCTTCAAACCCCCTGTTAACTATGTGGAAAGAATATAACACAACCCAACAACTGTAACCCTATATTCGCTTTCACATGCTTGCCTTCCAGCGACCAAAGATCCAATTTGTCAGTGTTATGCGAGGGACTCCGGGATTTAGGCCACTTTTTCAGGCCCAGAGCCTATTTCAGTACCCATAATTGAACCATCTCTTCAAATAAGTAAAATAACATGGAAATGACAATACCAAAGAAAATACATGTTCAATACCTTGACGAGACCCCTACTAGCCATAGCAGACATTTTGTAAAACACTTAGTAAATATGCAACATACAGGTGTAAATAAGAGATCTAAGAATATGAGTCTGATACTTATCATATATTCGTTATGAAGCATTGCTTCCTTATAACATTAACTTCCAATTCATCCATTGGGTCATAGATACATTAATCATTCAATAACAAGTAAGAACATGATGAGAGTCACTCATGGTTGCTGTCATAAAACTTGTAAATAAGAAGCATAATAAGGACATCAATACCAATGAAATCACTTTTATATAAACTACATATAGTCCATCATAATTCTCATAGAGATACAATGAGAAATAACCTTTCATTAATTATGAAAAATCCAAACCCGGGATGGGACTTCGACATTCCACCCGACTATAGAAGGGCTGAGCCAAATCCCTCTTCAGCCATTCACCCTTATGCCATACTCCAAGCGTGAATGTGGGACCTCACAGAACACATCAATCAAGACCCATCCAGTGCTTCTAGAGGCCATTCACCTCAACCAATCAAACAATGATTCCACCTCATGCCCAAACATCACCAAAACCATCATTCAATTGGTCTCTATCCTAGCTTTCTAGGGCTATAAAGTGTCTGTTCCAACCCGACTCCCAATACTAGTAACTCAACCCGTAGATACCATTGGGCTCCATAGTGTTTGTCCAACCAAGCCTTCTTGGACTATTAATTCAACCCACAACATTTTTCAGGCTCCTAGAGTGCTTTTCCAACCAAGGCTTCAAAGACTAGTAACTCAACCCACCAAGGGCTTCTAGAGCGTTTTTCCAACCAATCCTTCTAGGACTACTAACACAACCCAAGTTGTTACATGGCTTCGAGAGGGTTTGTCCAGCTAGGGCTTCCAGGACTAGTAACTCAAACCAAGTCATTACAGGGCTTCCAGAGCATTTGTCCAACCAAGGTTTCTAGGAACTAATAACTCAACCCAAGCTAAAGGAAACATCAGAACGAATTAAAACAAGTGCTGAAAGTAAACCCACAATCACCATGGCTATCTAGGAAATGGAAAGGCTAGGAAAACTATCAATCCAAGAAATTCTCCATGCCAGTGATAGATCATAACCAAGAAACCACTTGTATGTGCCATGCATGCTAAAACTAGTGAGGAAAAGATACATGTAACTCAGTACCTGCAAGAAAAACTATTGTAGTTGTTGATGTTGATTCTTGCTTGTGCTTTCCCACTCTTCCTTTGCCTTCTTTCTCCTAAAATCCAAGTATGCCACACCCTCCAAGGTGCTCCAAGAAAACTCTAAGTCTCCAAGAATATGAGAGAGAGAAAAGAATAGAAGAGAGCTCCACCAAAACGTATCAAAATCTTACCCACTAATCCTCAGAAGCCTTTTTATCAATGAGGCCTCTATTTTCTTCATTTTCCATTATTTTCCTTCATTTTCCTCCTCAGATGCAACCTGAAACCTTTCACCTTCCTTTTCTCCTAATTTAATTTATTTTCATAAATAAAATGCCAATTAATGCCTCATGCCTTTCCAAATCCTTAGCCATTGCCTTTGCAATTTACTTAGCCATAATAGACCAAATCAACACCCACTAGGATGTTTACCCACCATTAAACTTGTAATACGTATCTCATCACTATGGCCTTATATATTTTTACATGGATTTTTAACCAAGGCTATTACAGAACCCTCGCCCATTGGGGAACACCATCCTCAGTGTTCAATTACACCTATAACAAACAATACTAATGAAAACAAAACATATTACCCATGGAGCTTTATAACATAGCTCATTGTAGTATTTACAATGACCACTGCTGAAACAGGATAAACATACCATTTACTGGAGATTTATAATACAAATCATTATGGATTTACAATAATAAAGAGATATACTCTTACACATTTTCTTCAACTAGCAGATAACCATAATGTCTATGGAGCTTTATAAACTAACTCAATAGAGTATTTACAATAAAACACACATATACACATATGTACATTTTGTTAGCTAGCAAATAAAAGAATACGATGCCTCCATCCACAACAAGGGAATCTAGAGGCTCACACCTCCACCCTCAAGTAATATCAAGATTCACTTCCTTCCCAAGAAGTCCAGAATCCACTGGAAAGTCGAATATGCATCCAATGTCTAACGCTATAATCCCGCACCACTTGTCCTCTTAGTGAGTGGTTATTGACTCATTGTTCCAGGGTGCACTCCCAATGTACATCTGATTCCATCTAGAAATGGTCATGGCTAGAAAAAATATATCCCCGAACTTCCCTTCTCTGCTACACAGTCCCTCAAGAAATCTGCTCAACTTCTTTCGTGCAGTCACTCACCTTCCAAGTTCCACTCACATCCCCATCTCGGGTAGTCCATCTCTTGGCAATGCTTCCTCGCATAGGAAGATAAAAAAATGAAGGAATATCCCTACCTCAAACCCATCATACTAGTCATAACATGCTCGTGAAAATCAATGGACACTATTGGGTATTAGTGTCCCACAATGACCCTGTTCCTGAATGCTTTACTAGCATACTGCTGCATTTTCCAATTCCTTTTGTTGTTGAAAATTCTTGCAGTTGATTTCGATCACCCAGCCGAGCATTAGATTTAAAATAATTTTAAATAAATTCACATCATACCTCATCGGTATCTCGTCAATAAGATACATTTGCAATCATGTTCACTTCCTATCACAAAAAGTCAAACTAGCATATTTGACCAAATCAACATGTATAAGAATATTGCACTAGGTTAGCTCAAAACATAACCATGAAAATCATAAATACCATGTAACCATCATAAACCAAAATAATAAATCACATGCATAATAAAACTGAAATAATATATTGATACTTATGCTTTAATCGTTCGTTACTTCTGCCTTTTTTCTTATTTTGTACGCACACAGGATCGGTTGCCACACCTGAGAAACACCCAATGCCTTCTTCTCAACTAGATGCACCTATACATAGTGTGAATCACACACATACAACCATGCATGAGATATAACTCCATTCCATAAATGCACCTACACCTGACATACAACACATACAACTACACCCAGTGTATACAATACAATACATATGCCTACACCCAGTGCATAACACAATACATACACCTACACCTGGCGTACAACACAACACAATGCATCTATACTTGATGTACGACACCAAACAATAAATGCATGTACATAATGCACATACATAGTACCACATGCCCTCAACACATCATGTATGACATTCACACAATACTGCAAGTGCACTAGTACCATATGTACAACATGTACATAGTACCACTTGTACGCCTTACCACCTGCACAATGTGTGCACAAAATAACATGTACATGGCGCCACCTACACAATGTGTACACAATTCTACATGTACACTACAGCACTTGTACAATGTGTACACAATACCACATGTACATAGTACCACATCCATGACATGTACGTGACACCACATGTACACAATGCCACATGCACGACATGTATGCAGCACCACCTGCACATAACCGCCACTTGTACAACATGTACACAGCACCACATGCACACATCACAACTTGTACAATCGTGCACACCACACCATATGTACATAGAACCAAATGTACAACATGTATGCAACACCATATGTTTATAGCACTGCATATCCAACATGTACATAACATCCTCTCTACACAACACCACATATCCAACATGCGTAGAGCACCATATGCATACAACACCTGATATCTCTCATGCACATAGTACAATATGTACACAACACCATATATCCAACATGTACATAGCACCATACATACCTAGAACTGAATATGCAACATTCATACAATATTATCTGTACTAACACCCTGTACATAATATTGCATAAACAACATGTACACACACTACATATGCACAATACTACATGCACACAATCATCACAGATCCAACATGTACAACATATACAACATATGCACAACAATAATACCACACATCTAAAAAGCACATTGTCCTTACCAAGAAACCTTGCTTCGAGTGTCTTATTCATTCTTACCCTAGCATGTTGCAGACCACACTGCTTTCATTTCACTAATGTATCCCTTGGTATAACATGTCCATAGAATAGACATAATATAATCACATAATATCAACTCATAAACACGTGATATTGACCTCATATATTTTTCATGACTACTCTTTCCAATTGATCCCTCATAAGGCCAGGAACCTCTTCATGTCATTTTCCTGCGTAAGAAATCATTCCTCCACTAGAACGATTCCTTTTGACCCTGTCAAATAGTGACATAGATACATGGACACATACATACACATACATAAAAATTAGCATAAAACAATCATCATCATGTCAGACAATGACATACATACATGTAAACATATATAAACATTAACATCATCAAGACCATAACATAATTGCTCGATATCAAGGTCAATGTTAAGAGAAACTCCTTTATTCATGCACAATGATGAGCCCCAAATTTGGTAACTTGTTGGGCTCATTTGGCCTAATTATCCTTGTTCAGTGCTTGTTCAATCCTTCATTTTTCATAGCTTATGCATTATTTTTCAGTATGTTTATGTCATTTGTACGAATAAGGGTAGTCACTCTTCCTAGGTGGCTAACACGTGCTCATTTCAGGTTTTTTTGACACATGTTGGAGCAAAACCGAGCAATCATGGGCTAGAAGACAGCCAAGCTTGAGGTGAGGATTCATAGGGGGGTTGTCTAGGGCATTAAATAGCCCTCCCTCGGGATCTTCACCCCCAACTCCGAGCTCCAAAGGCCACCAAAACCGGATCTAGAAGGCAACCAAGAAGATTTTGGAAAAGGGACTGTCTACTAACAGTTGGACAGCTAAGTCCCCCAGATTTAAGAGGCCTGCTAGGGCCCTCATGGTGTATAAATGATAAGGCCTCAGCCTTCGAAAAGGACTTTTGAAACCATTGCATATTTTGCACTACAATGCTTTTAGCTTTACTTTGTTCTCTTGTAGCCATTTTGGCATAACTCTTGACTTATGACTATTTTTTGATAATGAGAAGCAGTTTGATTTTATATCAACTCTGAGTTTTCTATAGGAGCCATAGCTCTCAGGGTTGGGCCCAACCTGAGAGCCTAGGGCTTCCTTTTTGTACTGTTACCTTTCCCTTATGCATCGTTGTTTTCCTTTTATGCATTTGAAACATATCTCTGTTGGGCAGACTTAGTTGTGTTAGTTAAATAGGTCACTATTTATGAATAGAATTGCTTCAGATGTTTAAAATAGATTGGTAGGATAATAACAAGAAAAAGCTCCAAGAAAAGGGTCAACAACACTCTCGGTTTCACCTCATCCTTATTGAATCAGGGGCTGGAATTGAAGAAACAGTGTTGTCCCAACAAAAACACTAGTTTGCCTGACCATGCAATCCTTAGTGTACTGTTTTCATTTGCAGAAGTTAGTTATGGGTTCAGATCTCTGAAATGTTTCTTTGCATGATTGATGTACATGGTTTCCTTTCCAAATAAAGTTGTTGTTCATTCGTTTTATTGACAGTTAGATTAGATTAGCTAGGACTTTGATTATTTGTAAGACTTTGTTGATTCGGTTAAATGTACACCATGCAGGGCATCTCTACCACTCTCTCATCCACCTAAACTTCATCAGAGCCATCTGCTTCATCTCCTAGCTAGGTTCCTTGTCTCACATCTTTCCTCTTGCCCACGTAACTCTACCTTCTTGCTCAATCATTGTCTTAGCCTTCTTTAAGCCAAGTCAGCCTTCTACACCTTCTCACCACTCCATCCACCAGTTCCTGGGTCACTCCAGACCCCTATCCTACCTCCCTATCCATTCATGCATCGTCCCTCACTCACCCATCATCTAAAATCCACTTTTTAAACATCCTATAGAAATTTCTGAACATCCTGTAGAAATCTCTGAACATCCTGTAGAACCCCTGCAGACTTCCTGTAGAAGCTCCCAAATGAGGTTTCTTGATAGCCAAACTTTGTGAAACTCTCTGGAAGGGTGTTAGGGACTCCTTAGACCCTCTCTGAACCTTCCCAACCTTTTCCAAGCATTTCTCCTCCTTGATTCACCCCTCCACAGTAAAAAGCCTGTTAAAAGCACATGCATGATAATTCTAATAACTCATTCAAAAATACCAAAAGATGTTTTCTTCAGATAGAGGTAGTCTAGACACATGTATTTTACCTTCATAGAAGTAATGGCATCTATTTCAGTAGTTTGCATTCTCTCCTTTGCATCAGTAGGATTAGCTGGTAGAATTAGGGTTTGCTAGGGTTTGTGTTTTCTTTTTGCTTTCCAGTTTCTTTCTGCAAGTAGATCAGCCTTCTTTAAGCTAGCTTTCGCCCATCAGTTAAAAAGATTCTTCTCAGAGCTCATAGAAGTTGGCTTAAGACCCTAGCGGACTTGTGCCAGCTGACCAAGTGACAGCTGCGGCAAGAGCTAGTACTTGTGCATACAGCACCGTCGCTTCCAAGTTTTCTACGAACTACCGAGTTGATAAAAGTAAAGACGAGAGTCCCAGGAGTTGTAGCATTATTGCTGCAATACTGGAGCCCACCATATTTTTGGCGTCGTTGCCGGGGAAGCGTCAGAGTATTTGTGATTGCTACTTTTCTTCTATTTTCCTACTCTAACCTTCTGCTAAGTAGTTTATTTCATTTCCAATTCTGCAATTTCATTTCTGCAAAAGTAAAATAGACATTTCATGCTTTCATAGATTAGCCTTTCAATTCTGCAAGCGTAAACTAGAATATCAATTTTTGCAAGTGTAGTCTAGCATTTCATTCTAGCAATTTGATTTCAGCAAAGTAGATTAGTCCTTTCCTGCTTTCATTTCAATTCCGCATTTTCATTTCTGCAAGTTAGATTGTAGTTAGTTGCAATTCCATCTGTTTCAGTTTTGTAGGTACAAGCAGAAAAAAGAAAAAGCAACCAAAAATCTTTCCATTTCATGCCTCATAGGAACAGAGATAAAACTGGAAAATTCCTACCCAACACCCCCACCACCTCACTGAGTCACCCTTCTCTCTTCTTTGGTGACAGTGATCCAGAAGAGCCTATAGGTGAACCTCCAGAGATATACGAAGATCCTATAGCAGAAGAAGAGTTAGAGAACATTCCTTTTGAGGCCATGGCTGAAAACAGAAATGATAGAGAAGATGAGAGAATAGAAGGTGCCTTTCCCATCTGAGAGACCAACGGGGACATGAAAATGAAAAACATAAGTCCCTTAGCCTTACCTCACTTTCATGGATTGACCACTGAAGACCCTGATACCTTCCTATTTGAGTTTGTTGTCCTTTGCCGAACTTATGACTATGTAGAAGATGAGCAAAAGTTGAAACTCTTTCCTTCTACCCTCAAGGATGCAACACTACGCTGGTTCATGGGGTTACCTGGAAACAGTATCACTACTTGGGCTCAGATGCAGCAAGCCTTTAACAACAAATACCGGGACTACTGTAGGTCAAAAGAAACAAAGGGGGAGGTCTTTTGGATGACCATGCGTAATGGTGAGTCTTTAGAAGACTATGAGGAAAGGTTCCAACTCAGTTATAAACGGGCCAGGTGCACACTTGACCCTGAATCTCTGAAGCTGGTTCTGCTTAGAGGAGTTCCTGAAGACCTTCTAGATACCCTCAACACGATAGCTGGAGGGGACATTTACCAACTACCTTATGAAGACATAAAGACTGTGTTCAGAAACCATTCTAGGGCAGCCTGAAAAAAAGGTTGGGGGAATCCACTTTCAGCTAATACTACCCTCTCCAAATATGAGTTTGCCAATTAGATGGAAGACCTTAAAAGTGAGATGAGACAGACCCTCGCCATGCAACTTGATACCTTCCGAATCCAAGAAAAGAAAGAGGAAGCTGAGAGGGCTTTGGCCATCTTTTGTCCCAGATGTACGAGGAAGCACCCTAAGAACGAGTGTCCATTGCACTCAGTAGAGGTATGTTTCGTTTGTGAGGAGGACCACCCCACAAACCAGTGCCCAACCTTACCCGGATTCAAAGCCATGTACCAAGGGACTGAGGCACCCACTAAACCTCTCTACTTCCTCAACCAAAGGAGGCCGCATGGACCTAGACCTTACCAGCAGGGGATGCAAGGGACATCCGAAGCTTATTATGGCCCCAACCAAACTGCTCATATACCTTCTTGGGCCCCCCCCTGCACATCCTTCCTGGTCCGTACCTCCTCCTTGGTCTTATCCACCAAAATACCATACTCAACCCGCTACTCATTTGTTTCACTCACATACCCAGCCACAGCCTCAGTGGAATGCACCTCAACCGGGGTGGAGGCCCCAATACAACTCTCCTCCCGCCATTTTGCCTCCACCACTAGCTCAACCACAACCATTACCTCCTGCTCCTCCAAGACAACCCTAGATGCCTGCTCAACCGAACCCGAACCCCAACAACCGACAGGCCCAGCAGGTATACACTGGGGAGACAACATGTCCTACCTATGCTGTGGAGATCCAGGAGATCAACCTGCAATCCCGGAAGACCCTTCCAGATCACCAACCTCCTGCCCCAGAGGATGAGGAAGAGCAACAGGAAAGTGAACCCAAAGCCATTCCACCCTTTCCTGAGCGGCTAACAATAACTACACAACCAAACCCAGAGGAGACTGAACTTCTGGGGGAACTAAAACAGTTGTGTGTGAAAATACCACTTCTCCAGGCCATAAAAGATGTACCAATATAAAACAAATTGATTAAGGAGAAGTGTTTTAGGCACCCAGGTAGGCGAAAGAAAGATGCCTCCACTATCAATGTCATAGGACAATTGTCTGATCTTATGTTGGGGAAAGTAATCTGTCCAAAGTATTTGGACCCTGGGAGTCCTATAGTTTATGTCCACATCAATGGCACCATAATCCCCCACACTTTGATTGATCTAGGGGCTACCATTAATGTGATGACCAGGGACACTATGCTTAAACTCAACCTTCAGAGTTCCCTTAGGAAGACCTCGACAGTACTGCAGCTAGCAGACCGCTCCACCGTGACTCTTGAAGGGATTGTGGAAGATGTCTTGGTCTCTGTTGATTCTTTGGGGTACCCGGTAGACTTCTTGGTCCTTCAGCCAAAGGCAAAGCTCACTGGATATCCCCTCATTTTGGGAAGGCCTTGGTTAGCTACCGCAGATGCTTACATCAACTATCGAGCTGGAAGCATGACCATCAAGAATGGGCCTATGTCTAAACAGTTAGTCCTATACCCTCCTGCTGAACCTCTACTAGAACATGACTTACCTCTCTGGTTGGAAGAAGCGGATGAGGACGAGGTCTACTCTGCACCATTGTGCACGGTAGAAACCACCAGGGGAGGTCCTCAAACTGAGGATGATTTGATTGAGAATTTGATTCAAAATCCTCCTCCCAGTGCACCGTCCTTAGAGGAGTTGGTGGAAGATACCCAAGCTAGTGATTTAGTGGACCTTTGTGTGACTGATCCAACCTCTCCCAGAGTTAAGAGTGTGGAGTTTGGCCCTGAAAGAACTTTAAAGATCAGCTGCTCTCTATCTCTCTCTCAGCAAAAGGAGCTATGTAGTCTGTTGAACCGCCATTTGGAGGCTTTTGCCTGGAGCTATAAGGAAATGAAAGGAGTCCATCCTTCGGTCTGTACCCATCACATCTACATCAAAGAAGATTGTAAACCAGTCAGGCAGCCTCAGAGGAGAATGAATCCAGCCCTCAAGGACATCATTAAAGAGGAATTGCAAAAATTGTTGGATGTAGGATTCATCTACCCTATCTCCGATAGTGAGTGGGTTTCACCTCTAGTGCTTGTGCCCAAAAAGAACGGGAAGTGGAGAATTTGTGTAGATTACCGAGAACTTAACAAAGCCACTAAGAAAGACCATTTCCCTTTGCCTTTCATAGATCAGGTGTTGGATGGATTGGCAGGGAAGAAGTTCTTCTCTTTCCTAGATGGGTTCAGTGGGTATAACCAGATCCAAATCAGCCCGGAGGACCAAGATAAGACCACCTTCACTTGTCCATGGGGTACCTTTGCCTATCGATTCCTTCCTTTTGGGCTATGCAACGCTCCTGCCACTTTCCAGAGGACAGTATTGAGCATATTTGCTGAGCTGGTTCATGATTCGGTGGAAATCTACATGGACGACTTTACTCCTTATGGGTCTAATTTCCAAGAAGCCTTGTCCAACCTGGGAAAATTCTTAAACAAGTGCATAGAGATGAACCTGTCCCTCAGTCCTGAAAAATGTGAATTCCTGATGACTAAAGGGACCGTGCTAGGTCATACCATCTCTCGGCAAGGATTGCAGGTGGATCCTAACAAAATTGCTATCATCCAAAAGGTTCCACCTCCTCAGAAGGTGAGAGATGTTCGGAGTTTTCTAGGCTTAGCAGGATATTATAGAAGATTCATCAAAGATTTCAGTAAGCTAGCCTCGCCATTGTTTGGCCTCTTAGGAAAAGATGTTGAGTTTAAATGGACTGACGACTATCAAGGGGCTCTGAATGAGTTGAAAGAGAAGTTAGTGTCCGCCCCGATCTTGAGAGGCCCAAACTGGGCCCTACCTTTCCACATCCACACTGATGCCTCGAACAGAGCCATAGGGGCAGCCTTAGGACAAGTTGAGGAGAAACTTCCATATGCCATATACTTTGTCAGCAAAAACCTGTCCAAGGTAGAAATGAACTATACTGTAACCGAGAAAGAGTTCCTGGCTGTAGTCCATTCTCTGAACAAGTTCCGACACTACATCACCGGTTATCAAACATTTGTACATACTGATCATGCTGTGATTAGATTTTTAATGAATAAGCCTGATGTTAATGCTTGTGTCATTAGATGGTTACTTTTGTTGCAGCAATTTGATTTGACTATTGTCGACAAGCCAGGTAAGGAAAATGTTGTTGCTGATTTCTTGTCTAGATTGGATTTTCCTGCAGGCGAAGAAGGAACATTGGATGACCAGATGCCAGATGAACATCTATTTGCTATCTCAGTACTCTCTCCATGGTTTGCTGATATAGCAAATTACTTGGTCTCAGCACAGTTCCCTCCGCATCTATCCTCAAAGGAAAAGAGCAGAATTATGAGGAAGAGTGCCCCATTCACTTGGATCGGGGGCAACTTGTTCAAACTTGGCCCAGATCAGATCTTGAGGTGTTGTCTTAGGGAGGAGGAATTCTTTGACATCCTCCTAACCTGTCATGATGGACCTTGTGGAGGCCACTTTGCAGCAAAAAGGACTGCTTTCAAGATTCTGCAGGCAGGCTACTATTGGCCTACCCTTCATCAAGGTGTCAGAAGATACATCAGCCAGTGTGACCGATGTCAAAGGATGGGGAAACCGACTCCAAGAGATGAAATGCCTCTCCAACCTCAAGTGACCTTCGAGCCATTTGAGAAGTGGGGCATGGATTTTGTGGGTCCTATCAACGCTCCTTCAAAGCAAAGGTCTTACATCATTGTGTGCACAGACTATCTGACCAAGTGGGCAGAAACAAAAGCAATCAAAGCAGCAACAGAAGAGAAGGTGGCTGAGTTTTTAAGAGAAAATATCTTCTACAAGTTTGGCTACCCAAGAGAGTTAGTCACCGATCAAGGAAGCCAGTTCACCTCCAACGTGATTGAAGACTTGCTGGGTCATCACAAGATCAAGCATAGGACTTCCACCCCATATCATCCTCAAGCAAATGGGCAGGTGGAAGTCACTAATAGAGCATTGGAAGGAATTTTGACTAAGGTGGTGAGCAGCAGCAGAAAGGATTGGGCAGATCGCCTGGTTGAGGCCACCAGGGCCTACAACACCACTTGGAAGACTACAACCAGTTTCACACCTTATGAGCTGGTCTACGGGAAGAAAGCTTTGTTGTCCATAGAGTTCGAGTACAATACATTAAGGGTGGCAGCTCAGCTGGACCTAGATCTCAACCATGCTCA
The DNA here is from genome assembly GCA_031772625.1 of Pinus tabuliformis. NCBI lineage: Eukaryota > Viridiplantae > Streptophyta > Pinopsida > Pinales > Pinaceae > Pinus > Pinus tabuliformis. The sequence goes on from CM062816.1 coordinate 1,847,837,694, forward strand.
ACGTGAAAGATTATTGTAGCTGAATGGGTTAGATGAAAAAATAATGCAGGCCCTCCTCCACTCAGAAGTAGTTCAACTTCAGAGGAAGATATGGCATGACCGGCACCGTAATGAAAAGCAATTCCAGCTGGGAGATTGGGCACTGCTGTATGACTCCAGATACAAGGATTTCAAGGGGAAGCTGAGGACAAGATGGTTAGGACCATATACAGTGGAGAAATGCAATGACAATGGTTCAGTCCTCATTAGGACCATTGATGAAGAAGCCATCCCCATGCTCGTCAATGGGCATCGACTGAAAATCTACAAGAAACCCCTTTCAAGGCAGGAATTCATTGAAACTGTGGAAAAATCAATGCTGGTAATAGAGCAGGGTTCTGCCTCTATTTCGGCCACGCCTTGATCATCATCATCAAAAGAATAATAAAGGGAATAAAAAAGATCCCTGGGTGAAAACCTCGCTGAGGCGCCCAGGGCAGGCAGTGAGGGTGAAAACCTCAGTGAGGCGCCCCTGCTGTCTCTCAGAAAATAAAAAGGTTGAATAAAAAGAACCTTGGGTGAAAACCTCTTTGAGGCACCCATGAAAGATAGTGGGGGTGAAAACCTCATGGAGGCGCCCCTGCTGTCTTTCAAAAAAAAAAAAAAAAAATGAAAAAAGAAGAAAAGAAAAAAACAGGTCTAATCTCTGGAAATTGTTGCAGGTTGGAGGAACACAATGTAGAAAGGAGGCCTCTCAACTCAAGGACAAGGGTCCCTACCAAGCTACCAGGCAACCTCACATACACTCCCTCCATGAACACTCATTTTTTCCAAGGTTTGGACACAAACTGGTCATGGTTTAGCCTTCTAGAGGAAGCTACAGGACTTTCTACAGGAAGTTCTGTATTCCTACAGGAAACATCCTGTAGAGCCTTTGGGCGGGCCAGGATCGATTTTGGAGAAGGATTTGAAGCTTGAAGTCCATTGAGGAGGCATGCAACCACTCTTTTCTTCTATCCTCCACTTGTTTCACCTCCTTTCACCACCATTGCTGCCATCTGGTCAAATATACCTGCACAGTCATACCAAAACCCTGTTTTCTTAGACAAAAATTTGCTTTTTTCAAGTGGAAAATAAAGCATGCAGAGGCCTGCACACTTTACCTGTCAAGGCACCCTCAGGACCCTTCATCCCTGAACGCAACTTTGTTTGTTTCAGCATGCACCCCAGGAGGAGAAACGGCTACAGGATGTCCTACAAGAATCTTGTAGCAGCTGATCCGGCTGGAGCACATACCATGGAGACACCAGCAGCTCATTAAGCCAGTGCATGTAGCATTCACCACCAGGAAATCGGGTCTCAAGGTCTCGTAGCCAGCAGCAGCCAATGAAGAGGAGCTCTGGCACCCGTGCATGAAGCAGCAGCAAGCAGATCCAGCATTCCTCATCCCGAAACCTGAAAAAACCACGTCCACGGCCGCACAGGTAAGTGCCTAACCTTATTTCGTCAAATTACATAAGCTATACTCTAAATGCGCATGACTGTGAGAATGGATGGATTGAACAAGTCTGGTAGCCATTCAACTGGCCACCACAACCAGTCAAACAGCCTTGTAGGATCCGAATGGGTTTGGTTATGCCAAAAAGACGGGCAGTTGACATGTGGGAAGTGTTTAGTCGGGGAGAATCGGCAGTATGATAGAAATGGCGGCGGTGAATGTAGATGAAAGGAGTCGGCGGTTAGAGACACGCTGAGGAATGATGGCTATGACGTCGGCTAATGGATCAGCCTGGACAGCTCACCCCCACGCCATGAATTTCGTAGAAATTCAAAATTGGCCGGTTGAATAACTTATGATACACTGCAGTCATTTACACTCACAACCATTTTGCAGCCGAGTACGCATCCTCCTCCTCTGCAAGTTGTTAGCCCGAGTTCTCGGTCTGTTCCAACGTCCTGCTGCTGCTCAGACTCATCTGGAACCACCGTAACATCCTCTAGAAGCCGTGCACGATTTCTATAGGAAGCTGCGCTACAGGAAACCCAGCATTCAAAGAAGCTTGGACTGTTCACGTCGAGGGCGGAAATTCTCAGTGAGGTAGGCCTGAACATAACTTTCCCATGCAAATAATTCAAAAGGTGGTGAATTCGACGTGTTGAGGGGGTAGCGAAAATGTGAATGCAAGTCTGTCTATGAATTCAAAAGCTGTTTTCTTATCGCTGCCTGAAATTATCTTTGTAGTCTGCATGCGAGATTTTCTCCGGGGTCTTGAATTAAAATCTCTCCTGTAGAAAAATTGAGACACTGTCAAGGCTCACCGGTGAAAATTGTGAATTTTATCTGACTGTGCACATAACGGAGACGTAGCTCTGCGCTCTGTGTAGAGAAATCCCAAAGTCCATCTTCTGTACACGAGCAGGCAAGTTCAAAACAACAAAAACAGAGTTTTTTACCATGCCGGGAGGGTTCATTAGAAAAGAACCTTCGGACTCCAAGAAATTACGGGAAACCCCTGAGGTGGTGGACTTGTTTTCCCATGCATGCTGGATGTCATTTTGTGACAAGCTTCAAGGTCACGATGACGAAATTACAGAAGAATTCCTAAGGTCCTTAAAGCCGGAGTCAAAGACATTGGCCGTTGTCAACTTCAGAGGATTAACCCTCAGACTCACCCCACAGCTCATTAGCAGAGTAACTGATCTACCGATGGGGGTACCCTGGGATAAGGAGGAGAGAAAATTGGGTCAGAAAGCTAAAAAAGAGATCTTCTTGCTAGAGGAACAATTTTCAGAGGACAAGAATGGAGTTCGAAGAACTAGCCTACAACCGTTCTGGAGTGAAGTCAGCCTCCAAATTATGAAGTATATTACGTGAGGGGTGATTTAGCATCGTGTATGGCTATCATTTCCGGTTGCTTACATAACTCAGGCACCAAATGGACCTACCCTTAGAACAAAAATTGAGCATTCCTTACTTCCTCCTGCAATCCATGATTGAGTGTCCCACCAAACTGAGAGAGGGGACGCCAGACCAGCTGGCCCATCATGGACTTATCAAGCTCCTCGTGGAACATGCACTCCATAATTACACTGTCCCTCTCTCCTGGGAAGTTTTTCGAAATATGTCTAAGGATGATGACATCCGAATTTTGGCCGAGGAGCTCACTTCCTCCAGCAGCGAGGAGAAGGAGCACACCGAGGCAGAAAAGAAAGCTAAAGGTCAAGAAACCCCAGGCAAACCACCAAAGAAAGAACAGAAAGAGCCACGAGAAAAAGGCCAAGCTGCTGAGGCCAAAATAGTGGGTGGTAAAATTACACCAACACCCAGGGAGAAAAGACTACAGAGCAGGGTAGAAAGCACTGAGAAAGTCCAAGTCAGTGAAGGCACTCCTAAGGCAGCCTCAGCCAAGCTAAAGGAAAAAGCACCCTCAGCCAAGCAGGCTAAAACAGTGCCAACTAGTTCTACAGGAAGTCCAAAAACTGCTTCTACAGGAAGCCAGAAACCAGCCACTACAGGCATTTCTACAGGAAGTCTGACGAAAGGGCAGCAGAAGGAGAAATCGGCTGAGATTCTAGCTAGGGAGGCAGTAGCTGTGCTGACCACACTAGGTACCTCTCCCAAGCCAAAGGAAAAATGAAAGAGGGAGACTCCCCTGTACTTTAAGGCAAGAAGAAGTGTAAGAATTAAAACTGGCAGACCCCAACCTCCATCCAAAGAACCAATCACCATTGTAGACACCGCTACCTCACCAAAGGAGAGGTCCCTGTTATGAAACCAGCTCAAGAAAAGATAGATCAACGCCTTAGAATTCAGCCTCTTCGAGGGGGCAACCTCCTTTACATTACATAAATGAACAATTCTTCGATGATTCAAATGACAAAACCTCCTTTCTATATATAGGAGTCTAAGGAGTTACAATATAATCCAGCCGACCTAACAATAATAATATAAGGCCACAAAAATAACAATAGAGGGATTCTATGGGGCACAGTAGTAACAATATGGGGGCAATAGGGGCACAACAATATTAATAAGGGGTATAACTACAATAGTAATGGGGTAATCACTAGTATTATAGGGACCCAACATGCCCCTCTCCTTCAAAAAAGTGTTGTCCTCAACGCTTGAGTAGTTCTGGATACTTCTGCATAAAATTCTCATCCTCCCATGTGGAATCGTCATCGGATAAGTTCTTCCACTTGATAAGATACTCTAAAATTGAACGATTCTGTAGCTGTCGAGTTCTTATTTCTGTGACTGCTTCCGGTTCCAATATAATCTTTCCTTCCTCGTCAAGTTTTGGCAATATTGTTTGAACTGGGAGCTTGTCGCCTATAACCTTCTTTAAACATGAAACATGGAAAACTAGGTGCAATCGAGAAGCTGCAGGAAGCTCCAATTTGTATGCCATAGTACCAATCTTTTGCAACACCTTGTACGGACCATAATACTTTGGTGATAATTTATTATCCTTCTTAGCTTGCTTGAGGGACATTTGCTTATATGGTTGTAGCCGTAGGAATACCCAATCACCTACATCAAAACTTCTTTCACTGCGATGTTGATCTGCCTGTTGTTTCATTCTATTCTATGCCAACACGAGGTTATCCTTTAAGAGTTGGAGGACTTGTTGTTGATGTTCGATGTGATGTTCCACTGCCTGAACCTTAGAATTTTCTCTTAAATATGATGTGATGGATGGTGGTTGATACCCATAAAGTGCCATAAATGGGGTCATTTTTGTTGCTGTATGGAAGGAAGTGTTATACCACCATTCAGCCAGAGGCAACCATTTGACCCATTGTGTCTGTTTATCATATACAAAGCAACGAAGATATCCTTCTAAACATTTGTTTACTATCTCAGTTTGCCCATCAGATTGAGGATGATAAGATGAGCTATGAGCTAACTGAGTACCAAGACAAGAAAATAATTCTGTCCAAAAATTTCCAGTGAAAATGGGATCTCTGTCACTTACAATAATCTTTGGGTTTCCATGCAGCTTTTGAATTGTTTCCATAAATGCAGTAGAAACTGTACTGGCTTTAAATGGATGTGATAATGCACAAAAGTGTGCATACTTTGTAAGTCTGTCAACTACCACCATGATGACACTTTTTCCCTCAGACTTGGGTAAACCTGTGATAAAATCCATTGAAACCTCCTCCCAACGTTGGCTTGGAATGGGTAAAGGTTGTAATAGACCCGGTGTCTTAATTGTTTCCACTTTATTTTGTTCGCAAACCAAACATTCCGCCACAAACTTTTGAATATCTGATTTAAGGCCATCCCAAAAAAATTCCTTCTTAACCCTGTGGTAAGCTTTTAGAAATCCTGAGTGCCCTCCTAAGGGAGAAGTGTGCAATTCCATAAGAATCTTTTGCTTTAGCTGGGAATTCTTACAGAGGTATAAGCGATCTTTGTACCATAACGAATCATTTTTCCAGTTAAATGTATTAGACGTACTGGAATTTTGTTGTAGCTTTCGAATAAGTGCCCACACTTCTTCATCATTCTTCCATTCCTCCCTTGCTTCGTTTATCCAATCTGGTTGGATAATAGAAATGGCACACAACAATGCTTCCACATCCTCATCCTTTCTTGAGAGTGCATCTGCCACCACATTTTGCTTTCCTTTTTTGTAGATGATTTCAAAGTCATAACCCAACATCTTTGTGACCCACTTTTGCTGCTCTTCAGAGGATAATCTTTGTTCTAAAAAGTATTTAAGGCTATCATGATCTATTTTTACCTTGAAGTGTCTTCCCATTAGGTAGGGTTGCCATTTCTTAAGTGCATGGAGTATTGCCAACATTTCCTTCTCATAAATAGCTTTGCTTAAAAACTTTCCCTTGATTGGACGACTTTCAAAAGCAATGGGTCTTTCATCTTGCATTAGAACAACACCAATTCCATTTCCTGAAGCATCACATTCCACAATAAAGGTTTTTGTGAAGTCTGGTGTAGCTAAGACCGGTGCTTGGCACATTGCCTCTTTAAGATGTTCAAAGGCCTTTGTTGCTTCCGGAGTCCATGAAAATGCATCTTTCTTCAATAATTTTGTTAGAGGTTCTGTTATTCTCCCATAATTCTTAACAAACTTGCGATAATACCCTGTCAACCCAAGAAATCCTCGCAGATGCTTTATGGATGTGGGGATCTTCCATTCCTTAATGGCTTTAATTTTGCTAGGGTCTACCTTAACTCCTTCATGAGATACAATATGACCCAAATATTCCACCTCCTGGACTCCAAAGAAACATTTGCACCTTTTTGCATATAATTGTTTCTCCTCCAATAGTTGTAGCACCCTGTCAACATGTTCAACATGATCCTTCCAAGACTTGCTATAGATTAGTATATCATCAAAAAATACTAACACAAATTTTCTAAGGAATGGTTTGAAAATTGAATTCATCAAACCTTGAAATGTTGAAGGTGCATTGGTAAGGCCAAAAGGCATGACCAAAAATTCATAATGACCCTCATGAGTTCTAAATGTTGTTTTCGGAATGTCTTCAATCTTCATTCTAATTTGATGATATCCTGAACAAAGATCCAACTTGGTGAAGTAAATTGATCCATGCAATTCATCTAGTAATTCATCAATGACAGGAATGGGGAACTTATCTTTAATAGTGAGCTTGTTGAGCTCCCTATAATCTGGACACATGCGCCATGATCCATCCTTCTTGTGCACCAATACTACTGGAGCAGAGAAAGAACTTTGACTCGGTTGAATTATACCAGCCTCTAGCATTTCTGTAACCATACGTTCAATTTCACTCTTTTGGACATAGGGATATCTGTATGGCCTGATGTTTGGAGGAACACTTCCTGGAATCAGATGAATAGCATGATCATGATCACGCATAGGTGGGAGACCTTTGGGGGTATCAAATACCTTGGAATGATTGTCCAGGACTTTTTGGAGATCTGGAGAAATAGATGATTCTGATGTGGAAACATCTAGCGAACATAATTGTGCAATTACACCTCTTTGCTCCTTTTTTAGAAGCTTTGTCATACCATTAGAGCTGATTATCTTTCCTGGTTTCCCTGCAATACCCCTCAATTCAACTTCCTTTCCTTCCGTGGAAAATTTGATGAAAAGTTCTTGAAAATTAAAAGCTATTGTACCCAAGGATTGTAGCCATTGGACTCCTAGTACAACATCAGCACCTCCCATTGGAATGGAAAGCATTGGGCTAGTCAATACATATTCTCCCATGGATAGCTTGATATTATGGCACTTTCCAGAGCAATTTATTGTTCCTCCATTTGCAATCATCACTTGACACTTTGGTGCTGGATATAGGAAGCAGATCAATTCTTTTGCTACCCTACAATGAATAAAATTGTGGGTGCTTCCTGAATCAATCAACACTATTACCTTTTTCTTCCTGATTTGTCCTTCTATCTTGATGGTTTGAGGAGTGGTAATTCCCGCCAATGCATTACAAGATATGGTCGGATTTATTTGTTCTTCATCTAGGCTTTGTTCTTGGAGTATATCCTCTTCCTTTGACCTTTCTTGCTCCTTTTCTTCTTCCTCTTCACAATCTATGTAGAATAATTTCTTCTTAGCACACTTATGACATTTAGTGTATTTGCTATCACAACTGTAACAGGGCCCTTTTGCTCCTTTTTCTTCCAATTTTTGTGGTGTCAACCTTATAGGTTGTGGAAGACTAGGGGCAACAACACTTCCGTCTTTATAGTTGTGAGTGGTATGCTTCCTGGTTGCCATAGTTTTGCTTTCCATTTTTCTTGCCAACCTGAATGCCTTCTATAATGAATCAGGTTCCCAAAGGTGAACATCATGTTGGATATTATCCTTTAAAGACCCTATGAACACATCAATCCTATGCTCTTCTGGAATATCTTTTACCCTTATGTTCAATTTTTGGAACTCCTCAATGTGCTCCATTATTGAACCCTTTTGTTTGAGACTTATCAATTGGCTAAAAAAAGTGTTGCTTTTTGTATCCTCATAATGTGCTACCAATTCTTTCGTAAAAATTGCCCAAGTGATAAATGGTTTACGAGAGCAAAGCCACTGATACCATACAAACTGATTTGGTTCCAAATATAAAGTTGCCATACGTACCTTTTGTGTGTTTTGCACATTATTGAGATCGAAGAATTGCTCCATCTGTAATATCCATGTGGCAGGATCCTTGCCATCAAACTTCCTCATATCGATTTTTGGAATATGGTGAGTCTTCGATCGAACATTAGCATCTATGGAATCATGATTAACATTTCTTTTGTTCTCATCATGAGTTTCCTTTAGTACCCTTTCACCCTTAGGGACCATTTCTTGTAGCAACTTATTCATATTTATCTTCAATTCGTCCATGTCTGTCTTCAAATCTATCTTCAAATCATCCATCTTAGCTTCCACGTCAATCATCTTAGCTTCTACACCTTTCATTAAATAGTCCATCTTAGCTTCTACACCTTTCTTTAAACCATCCATCTTAGATTCTGTTCCTTTTTGTGCAAGGGACAGTTGTTGCACTTGGTCTTGTAATTTTGATATATCATGTTGCATTTCTTCCTCTTCTTCATGAGTCATGCTAGAGTTTTCAGGTTCCTTACTAGGTGTTTGCATTTTCTTTCCTCGGGGCATCAGTTACCGATAATAATGCTCTACTATTCCCTTTGAATTCCTTCAAAATAAATTTTCAAACCAAGCTTAAGCAAAAATTTAAAAAAATCTACACACCTTTTTTCACTTTGTAGGATCTCAATATTTCCTCTGATGTATCTCTGTACTTTCCAATCATCTAGTTCTAAATTTGTGAGCTATAGTAACCCTCTATGTCCTCTTTCCAATGCCACAAGTCTGACCCAAATTGGATTCTTCAAGGAAGAGTTATGTGAAATCTCCCACAGTGACTTGCTTATAGACTAGTTCAGTAGAGCGAACTTGTACGACGTGCCACGTGTCGCTGTTTCAACCTTTGGATCTGAAACATGCTTAGAAGAAACTAAGGTCCGTCCTCTTTCTGTACCTTCTGACGAAATTTCAATCCGATCCCCAGAGAGAAAGTTATGATGATTTTCCCCAGGTCACCTGTTTTGAGTGTAATTCAGGAGTCTGCAAAAAGACCAACTTCCTCAGACCATATCTCCGCAAATATCGCACGAAAAGCTCTGAAATTCGGACCCAAGGTTCAGCACGATTTCTTCTCAAATGGGTTTTTTTTTGCGACTTCTGAAACGTTACAGAAAAACGTTATAGCGAAAATGCCACGATGACCTGTTTGGAGCAGCGAAACCCTAGAATCCAAAGCTCTGATACCAAATGTTATGAAACCAACTCAAGAAAAGATAGATCAATGCCTTAGAATTCAGCCTCTTCGAGGGGGCAACCTCCTTTACATTACATAAATGAACAATTCTTCGATGATTCAAATGACAAAAATTCCTTTCTATATATAGGAGTCTAAGGAGTCACAATATAATCCAACCGACCTAACAATAATAATATAAGGCCACAAAAATAACAATAGAGGGATTCCATGGGGCACAGTAGTAACAATATGGGGGCAATAGGGGCACAACAATATTAATAAGGGGTATAACTACAATAGTAATGGGGTAATCACTAGTATTATAGGGACCCAACAGTCCCCCTCCAAGGCATCAGTCACTTATGAGCAGGGAAGCCCAAAGACATCCACCTGGAGGGAGAGAATGGAAAGGTTGGACTCAAAAGCCTCTCTACAGGATGTTGGAACTATTCTACAGGAAACATTGTCCAGGCTCAAGGAGACCAAAAGAATGGAAGGTGAGGCAGTCAAATCACCACAGAAGGAAGAAGTGGTCGAGCACATTATGGAACCTAGCCCCCAGCCTAGCTTGGGCTCCTATTATAACTTCTTGGAGGCCGGAAATATCATTCCTCAGAAATTCACAGTGCCACTTTTCTTTGCACTAGAGGAAGAAAGAGTGAGGACCCACACATGGATGAAAATCACCAAGTCTAAAGGAGTAGCAGATATAGGTCCCTTGGAGGAACAACTCAAGGAGGCAAGAAGAGAATTGGCTATGGCAAAACATGTGGGAAACTGCCAGCGAGTCAGGCTACAGGAAGAAAATGAGCTGCTTAGATAGTAGCTACAATTACAGGGATAGAGGAAAGAAGAGGACACAACAGCCAAGGACACCACAGAAGAGCCTCAGGGAACAGAAGGAATGCAAGCTAAACTTGAGGCACTAAACCGGCAACTACAAGAAAGGGAATTGCAGGCAGGCCTAGAGATACAATCTCTAAAATAGCAGATGCAAGAAAAGGAGGCACAACTGGCCTGCATGGCCAGTTGGGCAATGGAGGCTCTGTAATGTAGGCAGCCGGCCAAATCCTATGGCCTCTACCTCAGGGATCAGTGGCTACAATTCCAAATCCACACGTTGGCACAGAGGGGTATCTCTCAAATTCAAAACCCCCAACAGTTCATGGATTTATGTAACAACAGTTCATTGGAAGACAAGGCCAAGCTATCAGAGTTCTACCATCATAATTTGGCCCTTCCAAATATAACCTCATGGGACCCCAACATAGCAGTAGGGGACATGTAGCTGATGGCAATGACCTCATGGCTAAACCACAAAGAAAAGAGAGCGGCAGAGGTCAAAAATGTCATGAACCGAGAATTACAAGAACCACTACTGATTAGAGCAGAGCCAGGGGACCCCACAGTGTTGATATCCACTCACCAGCACCTAGCAACCAACTCTCAGGCTTTATTAGAGTACATGGATCGGCAGGCTCAGACCATAGCACACTTCGAGGATATGGAGCGATTATTAGGGGACAATTGTGTTCATGCTTGCACCCATAGGTGGAACACATTGTCCCACAGCCTCAAAATCAGGGAATATCACACTCCAACTAGAATGAGGGAGGCCTTGGCATGAGTGCAACTCTACAAGAAGTCTATGCAGAACCTCCAGGCCAGCTGGATAGGCCTCAAGCTTAGTCCACCTTTGCTTTTGGGATTGTTAGAAGGAGGCACAGAAGAAGAAGAGCATAAGCAGTGGGAAGAGGTGGAAAGGAACGCTGGATTCCATGACAGTGAGGAGGATACTAATTTAAAAGCCTGGGATGTGAGGGTGCTGATTAAAGCAATGAAAGACGAGGAGCTGGACTAGTTGCTCAGAGGATGAGAAACCCTTTTAGCAGGGGGTGATGATGAGCCCCAAATTTGGTAACTCATTGGGCTCATTTCGCCTAATTATCCTTGTTCAGTCCTTGTTCAATCCTTCATTTTTCATAGCTTATGTATTATTTTTTAGTATGTTTATGTCATTTGTACGAATAAGGGTAGTCACTCTTCCTAGGTGGCTAACACGTGCTCATTTCAGGTTTTTTTTACACATGTTGGAGAAAAACCGAGCAACCATGGGCTAGAAGACAGCCAAGCTTGAGGTGAGGATTCGTAGGGGGGTTGTCTATGGCATTAAATAGCCCTCGCTCGGGATATTCACCCCCAACTCTGAGCTCCAAAGGCCACCAAAACCGGATCTAGAAGGCAGCCAAGCAGATTTTGGAAAAGGGACTGTCTACTAACAGTTGGACAACCAAGTCCCCCAGTTTTAAGAGGCTTGCTAGGGCCCTCATGGTGTATAAATTATAAGTCCTCAACCTTCGAAAAGGACTTTTGAAACCATTGCATATTTTGCACTATAGTGCTTTTAGCTTTACTTTGTTCTCTTGTAACCATTTTGGCATAACTCTTGACTTATGACTATTTTTTGATAATGAGAAGCAGTCTGATTTTATATCAACTCTGAGTTTTCTATAGGAGCCATAGCTCTCAGGGTTGGGCCCAACTTGAGAGCCTAGGGCTTCCTTTTTGTACTGTTACCTTTCCCTTATGCATCGTTGTTTTCCTTTTATGCATTTGAAACGTATCTCTGTTGGGCAGACTTAGTTGTGTTGGTTAAATATGTCACTGTTTATGAATAGAATTGCTTCAGATGTTTAAAATAGATTGGTAGGATAATAACAGGAAAAAACTCCAAGAAAAGGGTCAACAACACTCTCAGTTTCACCTCATACTTATTGGATCAGGGGCTGGAATTGAAGAAACAGTGTTGTCCCAACAAAAACACTAGTTTGCCTGACCATGCAATCCTTAGTGTACTGTTTTCATTTGCAGAAGTTAGTTATGGGTTCAGATCTCTGAAATGTTTCTTTGCATGATTGATGTGCATGGTTTCCTTTCCAAATAAAGTTGATGTTCATTCGTTTTATTGACAATTAGATTAGATTAGCTAGGACTTTGATTATTTGTAAGACTTTGTTGATTCGGTTAAATGTACATTGTGCAGGGCATCTCTACCACTCTCTCATCCACCTAAACTTCATCAGAGCCATCTGCTTCATCTCCTAGCTAGGTTCCTCATCTCACATCTGTCCTCTTGCCCACGTAACTCTACCTTCTTGCTCAATCATTGTCTTAGCCTTCTTTAGGCCAGGTCAGCCTTCTACACCTTCTCACCACTCCAACCACCAGTCCTTGGGTCACTCCAGAACCCTATCCTACCTCCCTATCCATTCATGCATCGTCCCTCACTCACCCATCCTCTAAAATCCACTTTTTACACATCCTGTAGAAATCTCTGAACATCCTGTAGAACCCCTGCAGACTTCCTGTAGAAGCTCACAAATGAGGTTTCTTGATAGCCAAACTTTGTGAAACTCTCTGGAAGGGTGTTAGGGAATCCTTAGACCCTCTCTGAACCTTCCCAACCTTTTCCAAGCATTTCTCCTCCTTGATCAACCCCTGCACAGTAAAACGCCAGTTAAAAGCACATGCATGATAATTCTAATAACTCATTCAAAAATACCAAAAGATGTTTTCTTCAGATAGAGGTAGTCTAGACACATGTATTTTACCTTCATAGAAGTAATGGCATCTCTTTTAGTAGTTTGCATTCTCTCCTTTGCATCAGTAGGACTAGCTGGTAGAATTAGGGTTTGCTAGGGTTTGTGTTTTTTTTTGCTTTCTAGTTTCTTTCTGCAAATAGATCAGCCTTCTTTAAGCTAGCTTTCACCCATCAGTTAAAAAGATTCTTCTCAGAGCTCATAGAAGTTGGCTTAAGCCCCTAGCGGACTTGTGCCATCTGACCAAGTGACAACTGCGGCAAGAGCTAGTACTTGTGCATACAGCACCGTCGCTTCCAAGTTTGCTAAGAATTACCGGGTTGATAAAAGTAAAGACGGGAGTCCCAGGAGTTGCAGCATTATTGCTGCAATACTGGAGCCCACCACACAACATGCACGACATTGAGAATAATAATTCCCAACATAGCCAAAGAATCTGAAAACTGATATCCATTTATTTTACGTTTTCTAATTACCTTTCTCATGACTGTTATGTCATCGTCCATTTACACCAATGGACCTAACTAGTCCAACTAGATGTCATAGTCTTTCCTTTCGTTGCACTTACTCATGCACAGAGCTTCATCTAATTCTTACATTACCTGTTGAGTGCCACACAACTCTCCCCGAGCTTCATCAACTTACCTCTTCCCGAACCAATTCTGAAGACACTTTAAACATAAAAGGGAATATAAGAAATAACCAAAAAGGAAACCATGAAACCAATAATGACACCACAACCCAAGTTCCATGGCCATGCACAAGATGCAAACAAAAGCACAATCAAGCAAAACAAAGCAGCAAACGACCAAAAGCACAAGACTAGTAACAAACACCATGACTCAATCCCCATGGTTACCAAGGAAAGCTCAACCCAATCGGTCTTCAAGATTTCATGGCAATTTCTTTGCCATGGAATCCCCTGCATCATACTGCCATCATCACATAATTGTCGGTGCATAAATAAACATAACCATAGTACCATACACTGTTTACCTTAGCTTGTTGTGCCATGAACATCGCTTGTAACTAAACACATACAAGCCATCTCTCAAGGGAATCCAATTCCCTTGACAGATCCTCCTGCAACTAGAGACTGGCTAATATACCTGTCAAGTACATGTTCATGACTATAGCACATATCCACGTAATGTTAGACAAAATGAAGGTTAAGAAGCCTCCCTGTATGAAAGGTAATCATTCGTTTAGAATTAGGTTTTCCTAACATAGCCAAAGGAATTCTTTCTCAATTCCTTATCTTTTACCTTTACCTTCCTACATCTGAGTCTTATGATGCATTATAACATCAGCTAACTGCTAGTTATATAAACAAATCAATTGTTACATCATCACGCTAATACCGATCATGTTACCCTGCAATTGCTCGCACATGTCAACCACATGTTTCAAATATAAGGAGAGTCATATCTATCAATTTGAAATCAACCTTTATTAAGACTAACAATCATGTCATAATTCATAGTCAACTCATAGTCCTTAGACACAATGCTACAACTATCACCTACTAATCAATTGTCTCAACACATATGTGTTAGTACAATCCTCTTAAAACAAGATAATTTCGGCAAGAAACCTTATAAACACATACTCATATTATGCAATTCATCAAATGGTCAACAAACTATAAACGTACCATGTCAGATAAATCAACTAGATGACATAATAAACACCAAACACTTAAACACCAAATAAGCGACATAATGAACAATGAAGCACCAAGTATACTACATAAGAAAACTCATACCTTAGTGCATCTCAGGGGAGGCTATGTTGTCTGCATAATCAATCTAGTTAACATGATATAACTTCACAACATATCAACTCAAACAAAAATAATATCATGATATCCAAAACAATCACTAGCTGACATGTTTACATCATAACTCATACACAATTACCATTCACATATATGCAAAGTCAATCTCGAATAGTACAACACCATATCAAAAATATGTCAGCTCATACCTTAATATCGTAACCATAAGCATTTGCATAGGCCAATCCAACTTAGTATGATACATATAACATCAATATCTTAATGTGATAACCCTAATATTCAAGTTACTAGCATATAGCAACCATAAGCTATACATCATGCTCATTGACAACATATAACCTGATCGTCAAGCTAAGTGTCATATAAAAACAACACGTTAACCTATAACATACTCATCAACAACATATAACATAATCTTTAGGTTATCTAATATAAAACAACAATAGCATTTCATACAACTAAAAGTTACTATCATTCTTGATTATTCGAGACATGTGCATATAGCTACACTAATCAACTAACATATATCATGAATCCAACCATAACATGAAAATATATCTACATAAACCTAATGTATTTAAACCTAATGCATATGACAATCCTTAACTTATATACCTTCATTCCAAACATACAATACTTGTATGAAGATCTTCGCTTACCCCAAAGTCTAATGTTGCAACCTCATTATGATGATCTGCATCTCCTACTCTATCTCAGCCAACACATTAGCATCATAACAACCAATAGCACCATGATGACCTGAATGGCATACAATGACTTCACAAGACATGTTTGACCTGCTATTCATGAATTACTATAACCAAGACCATACACACATAACAACTACATATAAACATATAACACATGAGTGCAAAACCATATACACATCATTCTGGCTAGAGTCTAGTCATCAATGCATGACCATAGCAACTAAAAAAATCATGACCTAATGGATGACAACAACAACCAAATCACATGCACTTGATAACATGTGAACAATAACATGCATAACAATGAATAATCAACCATTCACACATGAAGATATACTCCATGACAACACCTTCAACCTTCACATGGCGACATCACTACAACCATGATCAACACCATGCTAATGTGAAAATCACATGGACTACATGCATAAGGAACACATATGCAGCTAGCATGAATGCATGACCAACACACAACCCAAGGAGAGCACAACCATACGCTGATACCACTTTGTAACACCCCCCTCCCACATCTACCCAAAAAACTGTCCAACTAGGGTAAGCATGTGACGAGAGGCTACTATGATATGATTCAACCTCCTAGGTTACCTTAAGTAAATGGTATTGACGAAAACACAACACACAGACCTCCCTCAGGTTGTTCAGGACCCTTAGGAACTAATCCACTACTTTAGGTGCCTAACCCCTGAGTTACCCTAGTATTTAAATGAACTAAACCCAAAGTCACTCCCATGAAAAGGCATGCATGTGACTGTAAGCCTAGAGTCTCTCTCACAAGCTTGCCAACCAGTGACCAAAGACCCAATTTGTCAATGTTTTTCTAGTGACTCTCGGATTTGAGCCACTTTTTTAGGCCCAAAGGATAGGTCACTGTCGAAAATTGAACCATCTCTTCAAATCAGTAGAATAACATGGAAATGATAGTACTAAAGAAAATACTTGTTCAAGACCTTTCCTGGACCCCTACTAGCCATAACAAAAAAAAATTCAAACACTTAGTAAATATGCAACCTACAGGTGTAAATAAAATATCTGGGCATAGGGGTCCCATACTTATGTGATATTCTCTATGAAGAATTGTCTCCTTATACCATTAGGTTCCATTTCATCCTTTAGGTCATAAATACATTGATCACTCAATAAAAAGTAAGAACATGATGAGAGCCACTCATGGCTACTATTATAAAACAAGGAAATAACCAGCATAATAGGGACAAAAATACCAATAAAATCATAGCCATATAAACCACATATAGTCCTTCATAATGCTCATATAGATACAATGAGAAATAACCTTTCATTAATCACACAAAATCCAAATGAAGGATGGGCCTTCCACATTCCACTCGACCATACAATGGCTGAGCCAAATCACTCTTCAATCATTGACCCCCATGCCATATTCCAAGCATGAATGTGGGATCTCATAGAACGCATCAATCAAGACCCATATAAGGATTTTAGAGTCCATCCACCTCAACCCATAAAATAGTGATTCCACCTCATTTCCATACATCACCAAAACCATCATCTGATCGGTCTCTATCCCGGCTTTCCAGGGCTCTAGATTGTTTGTTCCAACCTGGCTCCAAGGACTAGTAACTCAACCCACGATTTTCGTCGTGCTCTAGAGCATTTGTATAGCCAAGGATTCTAGAATTAGTAACTCAACTCACAACATTTTTTGGGCTTCTAGAGATTTTTTCCAGCCAGGGCTTCCAAAGCTAGTAACTCAATCCACCAAGGACTTCCAAAGAGTTTTTCCAACCAAGGCTTCTAGGACTAGTAACTCAACCCAAGTTGTTACAGGCCTTCCATAGCATGTGTCCAACTAGGGCTTCTAGCACTAGTAACTCAAGCTAAGACGTTACAGGGCTTCCACAGCGTTTGTCCAACGAAGCCTTCCAGGAACTAATAACTCAACCCAACTAAAGGAAACATGAGAACCAACCAAAATAATTACTAAAAGTAAACCCACAATCACCATGGCTATCTAGGAAATGGCAAGGTTAGGAAAATCCACTATTAATATAGGAAATCCTCCATGCCAGTGATAGATCATAACCAAGAAACCAGATGCGTGTGCCACACATACCAAAAGGACTGAGGAAAACATACATGCAACTTGGTACCTGCAAAAAAAACTATTGTAGGTGCTCATCACAATGCCCTCTTGTGCTTTCTTGCTCTTCCTTTGCCATCTTGCTCCAAAAATCCAAGTATTCCACACCCTCCAATAGTGCTCCAATAAAACTATAAGTCTCCAAGAATATTAGAGAGATAGAATAGAATAGAAGAGAGCTCCACAAAAACCTGCCAAAATCTTACGCATTGATCCTGAGAAGCCATTTTATCAATGAGGCCTCTATTTTCTTCATTTTCCTTCAACATGCAACCTATGACCTTTCACCTTACTTTTCTCCTAATTTCCTTTATTTTCATAAATAAAATGCCAATTAATGCCTCAAGCCTTTCCAAAGCCATTTCCTATGCTAATTTCCTTAGCCATAATAAACTGAATCAATTCCCACTAGGAGTTTTCCACCACAATTCATCATGAAATACGTGTCTCGTCACCATGGCCTTATATATTTTTACATGGATTTTTAACCAGGGCGTTATAGATTCATAAGCCTGCATGGGAGCAACTAGGGAAGAGAATAAGGAAAAAAACAGATATATTCAACTTAAAGCCCTTGCCATGTGTTGGATCACCTTCTTAATCATCTAAACTCACCTCCAAACCTCTCTAAAAAGTCTGCAACTGATGACATAGGCCACAAACTTCTGCACCAAATCAATGACATGAAATTCCTAGTCTGGAAAACTCCTCATTAAGACCAACACCTCCATCTCTTCAAATAGAAATAAAATCATATCCAAATACCTCCAGTGCCTATAACAACATCTATAGTACTTGTACCAACCTCTCCAACTTGTGCAACAACAACATCAAGTTATCCAACCGCCTCCAACACTTGTAAATGCACCTCCAACACATGTAGCAACATATCTAATTCTTCGAACACATGTAGAATCATATGCAACACCTTTCATAGCAATCCAATAACATGCAACAACATCACCTATAACAAATTGACACAACATGTCCTGAATCCATCTCTACTCAGCATCCAAATCTCCTCCACTAGTCATACCATAGTTGTGTTGACATGAATGCAAACCAACAAAATAAAAGAACCAAACACTCATCACACATCATTATAGGATTGACATAAGTATATGACAAGTAGCACTATGAGCCTATTGACATCAATGCCAACAACAATGGTGAATGTTAGGAGTTGGGCTAGTGTCTCTAGTCACGATATTGATGAGATGCTTCGAAGTTATGGAAATGCCTCCATTTCTAAGAGGGATTGTTTATTTGTGTAGTCTAGGAGTTACTCCAACACCTTGGGTTACAGGCTTTTGGATAATTTTGACCCACATGGGGTTTGTGGGCAAGTGTACCCAAGTAGTGGGTTTTTCACCCAAAGTTGTGGGGAAAAACCAAGTGTGTTTTTTTATGATTTGTTCATTGAGGGCATGTGGTGCACCCTTAAATAGATAAGGGGAACCTATGGAATTGATGAGGTGGTGTTGGTTGGATTAGAATAACTTCTGTGTTATGTTTAATTGAGGTCAAAATGATTGTTTAGGTCGGCTTGGAGTTCAGTGATGACACTCGGTGGTTAAGGGAAACCCATCAAGGCCTCTACAAATAGAAGGACAGTGATTTCATTCAAACTATCCATCTAATTGAAATCAATCAAGTGGAAAGACAATCTGAGGTATCCATATCTCACAAAACCCTAACCAAGTTAAAGAGACTATCTAAGTTTGAGGTCTTCGTCTTATGTTCTAGTCTAGGACATGTGGAGTTGCTCGTTGAGTTCTGGACGATGATTTTTGGGCATAAGAATGAGCATAAATTTCTATGATTTTAGATGATGTATTACTTTCTATTTGTAAAGGGCTGATATCCCTATGACACATGACGAGGAGGGACATAATGTGTATGATAAATTACCATATGTAATCAAGGAGAAATGTTGTATGTTGAGGATATAGAAAGTAAGGTTTTCACATGTAACGCTGAGGATTTGAGGTTGGCATAGGGCCAGAGTATAGTAGTTACAAGTTCGCTAACCAGGGCTGAAAAACCAATGATTTTCAACATGAACGAGGTCAAGTATAGTGGAATGGAATTCTATTTTGAAGTATTTTGTTTTGCCTTTCAAGGTGATTGAACGTTAAGGATTGAGGGTTGTTATGTTATTTCTACAATGATAGCATTAAAGCAACCTAATTATAGCTTGTTAGAGGATTGTTAGTGACTTATTTGAGGCCCTAGGTGCAGATGAATAGAAGCATATTTTTCACTATGTGTGGGAAATCCTATGGAGCCCTAAGATGAAACATTTATCACTCAGGTGAAGGATTATTTATGGCTTAGTTATTGTTCCCTATTTCAATGAGTTTCACAAGGAGAAATTTAGTGATCAAAGGGGATCCTACAAGACTTATTTTAGGTCATATTTGGAGTAAAAGAGAGGAAAGAAGTGGCATTCATTAAGACCCTAAGAGTTGGAACTGTTAGAGGAGAAAGAGAGAAACTAGTGGGCATATTTGTTTGGGTCAAAGTTCATTCACTCTTGGAGAATCAAGAGGGTTGATACTAGAAGATTGTTGAGATGGAGATGCATGCTTTCTGAGGGAGAAAAAACTATGTGATCAAAAACTGAGGAGGAAAATTACCTGCCAAATGTGATCAAGGTAGGTGCATTGAAAGGAAAGTGGATGCACACCATCAACAAGTAGGTCAAATGTAATTTTTTCAGGGAAATATTGTAAGTCATAAACTTTGTTGATTCAAAACCCTAGTGTTTTCCTTGTATTAGGCTTGATTTTAAGCGCCATAATTCTTAGTATGGGAGCCCTAATATTGTTGTGTTAAATTTTTGTAATATAACATGTACTCGGTTAAAATTTGTCTTTTGTAGTAGTTAATTCAAAGTTTTTTATTTTCTATTGTTCAAAGTAGAAGTGTTGTGGCACTTGAGTGTGTTTGTGATCATGATCTTAGAATCAAACTTGATTATTGAGTGATGTGGAAAAACGAACAAGGACAAGATGTGGGATCCAAGAGGATATGTTTACAAAAGGCTTATGATAAAGGATTATACAATAGGATTGGCTTATCAAAGGATTTTTTTCTACTCTGGGAGTCTGATGCAGGAACATTTTCGCTCCCAAAACTATCAAAACTTTTTGGAGAAAAATCTCCAAATGGGGTTTTGATATGGATAGGAATTCTAATTACTTATTGTAAATAATTTTAGTTTCTTTAATTGTCATAGAAAGCATGAGATATTTAAGGGTGATTTATGGATTGATTCTATGGATATCTTGAGTGATTTTAGGATTTAAAAAATCTAATTTGTTGAGTGATTTATGGGTGATTGATGGAGTGGTTTTAAAATTAAAAAAATAGGTGATGTTTCTAAATTCTATAATTTTGTAAGCCTACAGACAATAGAAAGAGAGTAAGCATGAGGAAAAGAGATGATGGTCAACTAATGTAGAATATTTCCATAGAGATTGAATGGAGAGAAATGAGAGCTTTGTGATTGTATGTGTATGTATACATTTGATTTAATGAACTAGATTTTCGTATATCTATTATGTTCATGGATTGTCTCTATATGAATGGAAGAATTCTTGTCTATGTGAAATCTAGAATTAGTAGAATATCAATGTTTATATGAAATTGAGATTAATAGAGTTTCGATATTTGTGTGATGCCTAAATTTATTGAGAGATTATCACGTTAATATGTCATAGGAGGAAATGAATCTTATTGAAATATTATAGACAATTTAAGGTTAAGTGAACCAAGAGAAGAACCTTGTTCATGTTGTAGAATTCAATGTGCATGGATTAGAAGGCTTTTTGTGTGATAAATATTGTATAATAAATATAAAAATGTGTTGATGAATATATCTACGATTAAATGAAAGAACAAAATTCTATTGAGTATGTGTTGAAGCCCTATTGAAAATGGAAGTTGTCTCAGCATAAAACCTATGCACACAGATCATATGGAATCAATGAGTTGAGTGCATATGTGTGAATGTAACCCTATAAAATGAGGAGTACTTGTTATTCAACATATGCGTGTGTGTATAGAAATACGAATACAAGTATTATTAAAGACTTAGAGGAAACAACTTCTCGTTGTGAATGAGAAATCACTTAGATAATTTGTGAGAATGTTTAGGGACAAAAGAATGTGGTTGTGGGGTTAATTCTAGAATTCACATTAGACTTGTGTTTAAGGTTAACGATTAAGGATGTATGGATACCCTCAGTTGGTAGAATGATGAAAATTGTAAACCATAAGTGAAGAAGTTAAAAACATAGGAAAAGTAGGATTTTGTTGCATTAGTGTTGAATCACAAAAGTAACGAAAATAGGCATAATGCATTAATTGTTTTTTAACTCCAGTAATTAATTAGTAAAATAATATAATTTATTCCAAAAAGAAGGTTACAGTTAAGAATATATTGAACAAAAATGAGTGTTGCAATGTGACAAACAAAAATAGACACACAGAAAATGGCATTGCGATCTAATCAACATTAATGGACATCACATTCTTTAGAACTAAGGTCAACATCATAAAGTAATGAAAAAAATAGGTGTTGTAATGTGACAAACGAAATATACATGAAAAAAATGACATTGCAATTTAATGAAAATTATTGAATATCAAATTCTATCAAACAAATGCTAACATCTTAATGTGATGAGAAAAAATTATGTCTCATTATGACAAACAAAAATCAATGTCACAACATGACAAACAAAAATCAATGTCGCAATGTTGTGAACTAAAATTGGCATTGCAATAACAGAAACAAAAGGTGACGATGGATTGTGAAGTACAAAAATTGATGTTGTAGTGAGGTAAATAAAAAAAAATCATATCAATGTGATGAATACAAATTACTATCACACAATGATGAAAAAAGTTGATTTTGGAATATGAAAGACAAAAAAATCAATGTCACAATGTGATAAACACAAACATGATATCATAATGTAATGAAAACAATGACATCACATTTCAATGAACACAAATCAATGTCACAATGTGATGGAAAAAATCAACATTGTAATGCAATGAGGAAAAATTGACATCACAACGCCATAAAGAAAAGTAAAAAAATCTATATGATGATGAAAAATTTGATGTCACATTATGAAAAGCAAAAAGCTATGTCGAAATGTAATGAACACAAATTACATGCAAATGAATATAACAAAAATTTATGTTGCAATGGAATGAAAATAATTTCTATGTGCAATGCAAAAGAAAAAAATATGTCACAATCCTTTCAATTATTGTCACAACATTGTTACCATAACTTACTATAAAAAATTGATGAATATAAATTACTAGTGAATTGTGATGAAAATAACCTTATGTTACAATGTTACAAACAATAGCCAACATTGCAATGCATGAACCATAATTTAAGCATTATTATGTCATGATGAATAGATGATGCCAACGAATGTTAACCATGGTTAACATGGTAAAGCTATGGTCTTCCCTGGTCAATTATGGTCACCTATGGTAAAGTTAGCGTCCAACAAACATAATGAGTCAAATGTAGCCCACTATCACAATGTGAAGAACATGGTCTAACGATGGGCAAACGTTTCAATATGGTCAAACATTGTCATACATAGTCAACCATTGTGAACCATAGAGAACATATAGAGTCATCATCGAGCATGGTTGAACCATGGTCAACTAATTGTTTATTATGTTTCACATTGCTAACTATTGCTAAATGGTTGAACATAGTTGACCATGTCCAATAGAAGTGTCCATTTTCTACCATGATCATGCATGGCTACCCTTAGTCAACATAGACAATCATGGTCAACAATAAACTATAATAGTAAATTATAGTCAACCATAGTTGCATAGTGAACCTTCATTATATATGGTTAGGCATAATCAAACATTGTCAACCATAGTTGACCAAGGTCCACCATATTCACCATGATCAAACATGGACATCCATGGCCAACCATGGTCAACCATATATGACATGGCTAAACATGGTTAGTATGCTCAAACCATAGACAATGATGGTCTACCATAGGAAACATGGTCAACCATGGTCAATCATAATCTTTCATATTTAATTATAGTTAAATATGAACCACCAAGGTTAACCATGGTCAACATGGTCAACATGGACATCCATGGTCAACCAAGTGTCAACCATATTCGGCATGGTCAACCCATGGTCATCCATAGTCAACATTATTAAGCAAGGTGAACCATGCTCTACCATATGCAACATGGTAAACTATATGTGATCATAATAAACCCTTGTAAACCATATATTGAACATATTTAACCATAGTAAACCAAAGTAAATAATAATGTTTCATAACGATAGCCTATCAAGGTCAACCATGGTCAATCATAATATTTCATAGTCCCTCAATATTTTATAGCTCCAATCATAATATTTCATAGCTGCCTACATTAAAAAACTACGATGATTTAAAAAATTATAAGATAAAATAATTATAGCTTTCATTATTATTATTATTATTATTATTATTATTATTATTATTATTATAAGGATAATGTATATATGAATGGAACATATATAAATTTAAAACATGTAACAAGAAGAACACACTGAAGGTACTATAAGGAATAAGAATTTGATGACACTTGTGAATATGGATTTTTTTAATTAAATTGAAAAGTAGAAAAAACATAATTAAGGTCGAAGGTCAAAGTAAATATCGACTCTTTATTTTATGAAACTATTATTGAGAATATTACGTAACTATTCCATGAGTTAACCTAATAATTATTAATAATTAAATTGCAATTCCAAAAATCTTCTTTCAAAATGGTCACCGACAATCCTCTAAATATAATAATAAAAAATTAATTTTAAAACTAAAACCAAACAATAAACATAAATCTAATTGATATATAAATATCATAATAAAAATATTATATTAAAACTAAAACCAAACAATATTTGAAATAGATATATAAATATCATTAAAAGCATGCTACATTTTTATCAAGCAAGACACTGACTCATAATATGAGATCTTTTTTTAAAGTGAAAATGACTCGAATAAATATCGTTCTGATTATAAAACTAAAACCAAACAATACACCAAATAGATGTATTGTTTATCGAGCAAGACACCCACTCATATCCAACAATCTTTTTTTTAAAGGGAAAATGACTTAAATATATATTATTCTAGTTTTTACCAGTATCTAACCATCTTATAGATACTCATAGAGCGTCGGCCCAAAAATTCTTACCAACCAGAAAACTGTAATCTTTAATATATAAGATATTTAATTACCGAAAATTGAACATGAATAAAGCTGGATTCAACAAGAGTGACATCTAGTTTACCTCTCAAAAGTACCGCATGCATTGTAGCCCTAATTTCGTCAAAATAGAAAATTTATCTTTCGAACTCACATGCCACCATTGAAGAATAATAAGAAAAGAAAACTAATATGGAAAGGGTGCCTGATAGATATGTGGACATAATTAGTGGCGAGTTTCGCTGTGACCCACTTTGATTACCGCCTAACCAAGATTCCACTCAGGCTGTCTACAACAGAAAGAATTTAGACACCATCTGGGAAACTACACATAAAGCTCTAAACCCTTACACCAGAAAATGGTTCCATGTGAAAAATTCCATCCTTCAGACAGAACCAAGGGAAGAGATGAAGTATTATATTAATCTTGACAGCGTCGTCACCAATACGGGATGTGCAGAATTCAATATAATTGCTGACTATACAAAAAATTTGGATGAAAGCGAGATGAAGAAACTTTTGAACATGTTGCGTAATTCTGTAATTTCAGAGAAACAGACAAAGCAGATGCAGTGTTCAGATATAGTATGGAAGAATATTAATCTCATACGTCTCTACTACCAATACAATAAAAAGAACATACAATCATTTAGATGTTTATATGGCTACAGATATTTTGAGCACATCATAACCAAAGCGCCCTTATACCTTCGTCTTCACAGCAATCCATAGGACAACAACGAGAGTTCTTTGTTGGATTTCTATAAAGAAATTCTAAGTACAGTTGACATTATTGGTCTCATATCATCCGACATCGTTGGAGAAAATTCCATGGGCAACCGCCCACTCGGTATAAGTTTACCCCTTTTACAAACTGAGCTAGGATTGTTTACGAAAAAGGTATACTTTGACCAAACATGGTCAATAGAGTTCTCCCTTGTATTATCTTATCCTTTTATAGACCTGATAGACTAAACTTCACGAGAAAGAGCCTAATGGAGTCTATTTATGTTTTTTTTCTGACTCTCTAAACCCAAAAAAAATCGAGTTTTACTTTCTTCTGGCTCGTTAAAATTTTATAGTAAAAGAAATTAATAAAAAAAATTGTGTCCTCTCCAAACTCTTTAAAAGAAAATGACATTAAGTTACTCCTTTACTGGACTCGTGAAAACTAAATAGTATAGGACCCATTAAGCATAACCATTCCTTCTTGGGGTTCATGAAAAATACTTCGATGGACTCATCTGAAGGGTGAGCTTACCGTCAAAGAATATGTTATCCTCCTCAAGCTTTTAAAAAATAAGTAGGTACTTTCCAGTAATGGTGGGCGGAAATTGAGAAGAAAAGTTTGTTCCGTGTATTTCAGGAAGTAGGTCTCTTTTGAACATGACACTCCATCGCATATCTATTCAGGTTAGGAAATCCATTTGTCTCACAGTTAATTGAACCTTATTGAATGTCTTCAGTTGGTTTTGGTTAATATCGTTGAGTCTAATATTGTGAAGTCATTTTGTCGTGTCACCAATATGTTCAAGAGAACTCTAAACCTCAATTCAAATAAGCTTGCAAGTTTTAGCCTTCACTTGCATTGGCCATCCTTGAGTCAGCCCTTGTAAATTGTTCTTCAAAACTTGACATGAGTTTCGTGTCATAGGATTTCCTGCAACGGGTCGCTTCCTATCGACTTCAGCTTATTATATAGGAAGTTTATCTAGAAACCTTCAGTACCTTGAGCCCTACATGCCTTAATGACAGGTTTCTCCCCTTCAATGACAACTTCTCATCATTGGCCTTTTATCAAACGATTCTATGAGTGTTCGACTTCATATCATCTTTTCACACTCTATAGATTGTATTGAGAGTACCTTGAGAACCATTTTCATTATTGGTGGTTTCTCTCGCACTTGTTAACGGTTCACATCATTGAATGGTAATAAAGTGGTTTTTGCCATGTTCGACTTCAAGACATTTACTCGCATGGTTAGATTCGTACTATGGATCGAGAGATGGAGATCAAGACCCTAGATCTAGTTTCATTCATCTAGGTTGCGAGGAGTTTTGTATTCATAATTATACAAAGAGTTTTATGTTTGATGGTTGCATCCATCCTATATCTACTTTGACATGATGTATTTCCATACTCTACTTTAAGACTTTTATGTTATAAGTATGGGAATGCCTACGTTAGTGATGATTATTATATTGCATTCTAATCCTTGATTGATTGTTGCAGGTTTCCAACCATGATCACTGATCCAATACTTGACATGATAAAGTACTTAATTCCTCAAACCTTTTCTGACTTCACACTTTAGGGGACAATCTTTTACACTTCATTTTGTCACCGTGACAAATAATCCTCAAAATTGGATCTCTCACCATCGATTCAAGTTTCATGAAACACTCCCTTGCAAGTAAACAACTTATATACCTTGAATAAAGTGGAATTTCTGGATGTCATGGTACAAAACCCTGTTTTTTAGAATCTGCGTAGTTTTTCTGAACAACAACCACACATGTGCAGTTTCTTCCACTATAAACTGCGTATCTTTGCACTCTGTTTCTGAACAAAAACTGCGCAGGTCAATCAATAATAGGTAAAACCAATGTGTGAGATCTAGAAGCATTGTTGGGCGAATCATTCCTAATAGAAAGCCTCAAAATCATGTTTATTCAAGCCTAACCTCATTTTTTATGGAACTAATTCCCACTCTTCAAGGAGCACTCATTCCATTTTTAGTGGATCTCATCCTTAGAATAAGGATCTCAAATTACTTCCTTTTGGCCTATTAATCAAGGCATACGTGGGGGAATTGAGGGAGGCTTCTCAGAGTAAGTTTACACTGGAGTAATTAGGTTGGAGAGCTTATCATTCTTTGAGAGGATTGACATCAATAGGAGGAGCTTCACAACATCAAGGCATAGGTTTTGTAGCTCCTTTATGTTTATGAAATTAATACAATCAAGCATTTCTTCTCACTTCATTGTTTAATGGATTAATTGATCAATTCTGTGGATGGTTTATGTTATTTATGTTTGCCCATTAGAATTATGTTTCTTACTAGTCTCCTTTATAACTAGTTTGAATTATTGAATTATTTATGTTGCATATGCCTTTGATCATTTGTTGTTTCCATGTGTGCAGGTCTAGATTCAAGCATGGAGGAGCTGCATTGAAGCACACAGAGGGATCTTCATCAATCATGTCGTAATAAGGTATGAATTTCCTTTTCTCACCTTGTTAGCTTATGATTCAAGAAAATATAGATTCAATTAGCTTGATTATTTGTTTGTTTCTAGTTTTCATTTAGGATCTAGGGAGATCGCTCTTGTCAGAAAGAGGGATTTATCCACCTAACAATGGCATAAATGTTAAGATGTAAGTTTGAAGGATGGTTTAGAAATAGAAATGAAAATGGACCTAGAAGATCTGAGGGAAGGTTTGAAAAAGTTGCTACAAGAAATGCTTCCTAGTGGTGATAAGGTACTCCATGAAAATCATGATGAGGATAAAAGGAATATGAATTTTTATTTTAGAGACTCCAATAGTGGGGTGAAGACTAGCTATATTCCAAATATTGATATGAGGAAGTTTTGTGGCAAGGATTTGGTAACATAGATACTATATATGGAGCAATTCTTTGATCTACATAATGTGTCAAACACACAAATGGTACACATTCCATCTTTATATTTAGAACAAAATAAATTTGTGTGGTATCAATAGCTTCGTTCTGATAAACCAATTGTCACATCGAAAATATTTGTGAAATAATTCATAGCAAATTATGATGATACAAAGAGAAATACCTTCTTTATCCAATTGATAAATCTGAAACAAAAGGGTTCAATGGTAGAGCACTTTCAGGACGTCCAAATATTAAATTTATATAAAGGTAAATAATATTACAAAGTAGAATAGGATTGACATATTCATAGGAACTTTAAAAGATGATATTAAACCCGAGGTTCGACTTTTGGAACCTGATTCATTGGAGAAGGCAATCAAGGTGGAAAGAAAAGTTGAAAGCAAAGTTATGGCAACAAGGAATTCTACCACTCAAAACTATAAAATTAGAAGTGGTGCTTCTCCTATCCTTCCACAACCTATAAGGTTTACACCACAACAATTGGAGGAAACAAGAGAAAAAGGGATTTGTTACAATTGTTATATAAAGTACACTAAAGGTCATAAGTGTATTATGAATAAATTATTCTACATAGAATGTGAAGAGGAGGAATAAAAGGAACAAGAAACACCAAAAGAGGAGGGTATACACCATGAACCAACCCAGAGAAAGAAAAAATGACTCTGACCATATCTTGTAATGCATTGGAAGGAATTGTCACTCCTCAAACTCTCAAAATAGAAGGATATATCAATACAAAAATGGTAATAGTGTTGATTGATTCAGATAGTACCCATAATTTTATTCATTGTAAGATAGCCGAGGAATATAATTTTTCCTATATCCAGCACCATAGCGCCAAGTGATGGTTGTAAATGGAGGAGCTATAAAATTCTCATGAAACTTGAATCATATCAAGCTAACCATTGGGGAATATGTATTGAATAGTCCAATTCTTTCAATTCCAATGGGTGGTGTTGATGTTGTACTAGGATTCCAATGGTTACAATCTTTGGGGATGATAAATTTTAATTTTCAAGAACTTTTCTTGAAATTTCTTTGGGAAGGAAAGGAACTTGAATTAAGGGGTATCTTAGGGAAACTAGGAAAGATAATCATCTCCCATGGCATGACAAATATTCTGAAGAAATAACAATGGGGCTTAATTGCACAACTATGCTCTCTACAGGTTCAAACATCAAAATCATCTAATTATCCATATCTCCAAAACGTTTTCGACAATCATTCCAAGGTATTTGAGACTCCCAAGGGCCGCTCAACCATTGATGATCATGAACATGGTATTCATTTTATTCCAGGAAGTTTTGCTCCAAACATCAGACCTTATAGATATCCCTATGCCTAAAAGAGTGAAATTGAAATTATGGTTGCATAAATGTTATAGGTTCGTAAAATTCAACCTAGTCAAAGTTCTTTCTCTACTCCAGTGGTATTGGTGCACAAGAAGGATGGATCATGGTGTATGTGTTTGGATTATAGGGAGCTCAACATGCTCACTATTAAAGATAAATTTCTCATTCTTGTCATTGATGAATTGTTGGATCAGTTAAATGGAGAAATCTACTTCAATGAGATGGATCTTTGTTTAGGATATCATTAAATTAGAATGAAGACTGAAGGCACTCTAAAAATAACATTCAAAACTCATGAGCATCATTATGAATTTTCAGTCATTTTTTTGGCCTTACTAATGCACCTTCGACATTTCAAGGTTTGATGAATTCCATTTTCAAAAGTAACTAAGGCCTTTGAACATCTTAAAGAGGCAATGTGCCAAGCACCAGTATTAGTTACTCCAAACTTCACAAAAACCTTTATTGTGGAATGTGATGCCTCAGGAAATGGAACTGGTGTTGTTCTAATGCAAGAAGGAAGATCCATTTCTTTTGAAAGTCGTCCAATCCAACGAAAGCATTTACACAAACCTATTTATGAGAAGGAAATGTTTGCAATACTACATGCACAGAACAAATGGATACCTTACCTAATGGGAAGATAATTCAAGGTAAAAATAAATTATGGTAGTCTTAACTACTTTTTGAAACAAATATAATCTGTAGAAGTGTAGCAAAATTGGGTTAGAAAGATGTTGGGTTATGACCTTGAAATCATCTACAAAAAAGGGAAGAAAAATGTTGTTGCAGATGAATTCTAAAGAAAGGATGAGGATGTTGAAGCATTTATTTGTGCCATATGTATTATCCAACCTGATTGAATAACTAAAGAAAGTGATGAATGGAATAATGAAAAACAAGTGTGGGAACTCATTCAAAAATTGAACAAATATCCCAGTGTATCTCAAGGGAGGCTATCTTGTCTGCATAATCAATATAGTTAACATGATATAGCTTCACAACATATCAAATCAAACATAAATAATATCATGATATCCAAAATATTCACGAGCTAACATGTTTACATTATAACTCATACACAATTATCATTCACACATATGCAAAGTCAGTCTAGATTAGTTGAACACCATATCACAAATATGTTGACTCGTACCTAAATATCATAACCATAGCCATATGCATAGGCCAATCCAACTTAGTATGATACATATAACATCATGATCTTAATGTAATAACCCTAATATTCAGGTTACTTTGTAACACTTTGATATGACTTTGTAACACCCTCCTCCCACATGTACCCTAGCAATCGGCCAGCCAAGGTAAACATGCGACGATAGGTTACAATGATATCGTTCAACCTCCTAAGTGACCTTAACTAAATGGAATCGATGGAGACACCATAGACATACCTCCCTCAGGTGCTCTTGGACCCCCAAGAACTAATCCACCACTCCAGGTGCCCAACCCCTGAGTTAACCTAGCATTCATATGAAGTAAACCCAAATTTTCTCCCATGAAAAGGCATGCATATGATTGTGAGCCTATAGTCACTCTCACAGTCTTGCCTGCCAGCGACTAGAGACCCAATTTATTAGTCCTATGGCTACAACTTCTGTATTTGAGCCACTTTTTCAAGCCCAGAGTAAAGGTCACTACCCAGAATTGAACCATCTCTTAAAATCAGTAAAATAACATGGAATGACAGTACTAAAGCAAATACTTGTTAAATACCCTAAGTGGACCCCTACTAGCCATAAAAACAATTTTTTCAAACACTTAGTAAATATGCAACCTCTAGCTGTAAATAATAGATATGAGCATAGGGGTCTCATAATTATCTGAGATTTCCTATGAAGCATTGTCTCCTTATCACATTAGCTGACATTTCATCCATTAGGTCATATATGCATTGATCATTCAATAACAGGTAAGGAGATAATGAGAACCACTCATTGTTGTTGTCATAAAACATTTAAATAACCAGCATAATAGGGACAGAAATACGAATGAACTCACGTCCATATAAACCACATATAATCCATCATAATTCTCATAGAGATATAAGGAGAAATAAACTTTCATTAATGATGTAAAATACAAACCTAGGATGGGACTTCCACGTTCCACCCGATCGTGGAATGGATAAGTCAAATCTCTCTCTAACCATTGAACCCCATGCCATATTCCAAGCACGAATGTGGGATCTCATAGAACACATCAATCAAGACCCATTCATGGGTTCCAGAGGCCATCCACATCAACCCATCAAATAGTGATTCCACCTCACGGTCGGACATCACCAAAACCATAATTCGATCGATCTTTATCTGAGCTTGTTGGGTCCCTATAATACTAGTGATTACCACATTACTATTGTAGTTGCATCCCTTATTAATATTGTTGTGGCCCTATTATCCCCATATTGTTATTACTGTGCCCCATAGAATCCCTCTATTGTTATTTTTGTGGCTTTACATTATTATTGTTAGGTCGGCTGGGTTATATTGTGACTCCTTAGACTCCTATATATAGAAAGGAGGTTTTGTCATTTGAATCATCCAAGAATTGTTCATTTATGTAATGTAAAGGAGGTTTCCCCTCGAAGAGGCTGAATTCTAAGGCGTTGATCTATCTTTTCTATCTTTTCTTGAGCTGGTTTCATAACATTTGGTATCAGAGCTTTGGATTCTAGGGTTTCGCTGCTCCAAATAGGTCATCGTGGCATTTTCGCTATAACGATTTTTCTGCGACGTTTCAGAAGCTAAAAAAAAACCCATTTGAGAAGACATCATGCTAAACATCGGGTCCACATTTTGGAGCTTTTTGCACTATATTTTAGGAGATATGATCGGAGGAAGTTGGTCTTTTTGCAGACTCCTGAATTACATTCCAAACAGGTGACCTGGCAAAAATCGTCATAACTTTCTCTCTGAGCATCGGATTGAAATTTCGTAAGAAGTTACAGAAAGAGGACGGATTGTATTTTCTTGTAGATAGTTTTCAGAGCCAAAGGTTGAAACAGTGACTCGTGGCACGTCGTACAAGTTCGCTCTACTGAACTAGTCTATAATCAAGTCACTGTGGGAGATTTCACATAACTCTTCCTTGGAGAATCCAATTTGGTCAGACTAGTGGCATTGGAAAGAGGACACAGAGGGCTACTACAGGTCACAATTTCAGAACTGGATGATTAGAAAGTACAGAGATACATCAGAGGCAATATCAAGCTCCTACAAAGTGAAAAAAGGTGTGTAGATTTTTTAAATTTTTGCTTAAGCTTGGTTTGAAAATTTATTTTGAAGGAATTCAAAGGGCATAGTAGAGCATTATTATCGGTAACTGATGCCCGAGGAAAGAAAATGCAAACACCTAGTAAGGAACCTGAAAGCTCTAGCATGACTCATGAAGAAGAGGAAGAAATGCTACATGATATATCAAAATTACAAGAACAAGTGCAACAAATGTCACTCTCACAAAAGCTAACAGAAGCTAAGATAAATGGCGTGGAAGCTAAGATGAATGGAATGGAAGCTAAGATGGACAACTTGAAGATAGATTTGAACACAAATTTGAAGACAGGCATGGCAGATTTGAAGACAGATTTGACAAATTTTCTACAAGAAATACTTACTAATGGTGAAAAGGTAGTAAAGGAAACTCATGATGCGAACAAAAGAAATGTTAATCATGATTTCATAGACTCTAATGTTGGATCGAAGACCCACCATATTCCAAAAATCGATATGAGAAAGTTTGATGGCAAGGATCCCGCAACATGGATATTACAGATGGAGCAATTTTTCGATCTCAATAATGTGCAAAACACACAAAAGGTACGTATTGCAACTTTATATTTGGAACCAAATCAGTTTGTATGGTATCAATGGCTTTGCTCTCGTAAACAAATTATCACTTGGGCAATTTTTACGGAAGAATTGATAGCACATTATGAGGATACAAAAAGCAACACTTTTTTTAGCCAATTGATAAGTCTCAAACAAAAGGGTTCAATAATGGAGCACATTGAGGAGTTCCAAAAATTGAACATAAGGGTAAAAAATATTCCAGAGGAGCATAGGATTGATGTGTTCATAGGGTCTTTAAAGGATAATATCCAACATGATGTTCGCCTTTGGGAACCTGATTCATTAGAGAAGGCATTCAGGTTAGCAAGAAAAATGGAAAGCAAAATTATGGCAACCAGGAAGCATACCACTCACAACTATAAAGATGGAAGTGTTGTTCCCCTAGTCTTCCACAACCTATAAGGTTGACACCACAACAATTGGAAGAAAAAAGAGCAAAAGGGCTTTGTTACAGTTGTGATAGCAAATACACTAAAGGTCATAAGTGTGCTGAGAAGAAATTATTCTACATAGATTGTGAAGAGGAAGAAGAAAAGGAGCAAGAAAGGTCAAAAGAAGAGGATATACTCCAGGAACAAAGCCTAGATAAAGAAGAAATAAATCCGACCATATCTTGTAATGCATTGGCAGGAATTACCACTCCTCAAACCATCAAGATAGAAGGACAAATCAAGAAGAAAAAAGTAATAGTGTTGATTGATTCAGGAAGCACCCACAATTTTATTCATTGTAAGGTAGCAAAAGAATTGAATTGCTTCTTATATCCAGCACCAGAGTGTCAAGTGATGATTGCAAATGGAGGAACAATAAATTGCTCTGGAAAGTGCCATAATATCAAGCTATCCATGGGAGAATATGTATTGACTAGCCCAATGCTTTCCATTCCAATGGGAGGTGCTGATGTTGTACTAGGAGTCCAATGGCTACAATCCTTGGGTACAATAGCTTTTAATTTTCAAGAACTTTTCATGAAATTTTCGTGGAAGGAAAGGAAGTTGAATTAAGGGGTATTGCAGGGAAACCAGAAAGATAATCAGCTCTAATGGTATGACAAAGCTTCTAAAAAAGGACAAAGAGGTGTAATTGCACAATTATGTTCGCTAGATGTTTCCACATTGGAATCATCTATTTCTCCAGATCTCCAAAAAGTCTTGGACAATCATTCCAAGGTATTTGAGACTCCCAAAGGTCTCCCACCTATTCGTGATCATGATCATGCTATTCATTGATTCCAGGAAGTGTTCCTCCAAACATCAGGCCGTACAGATATCCCTATGCCCAAAAGAGTGAAATTGAACGTATGGTTGCAGAAATGCTAGAGGCTGGTATAATTCAACCAGTCAAAGTTCTTTCTCTGCTCCAGTAGTATTGGTGCACAAGAAGGATGGATCATGGCGCATGTGTTCGGATTATAGGGAGCTCAACAAGCTCACTATTAAAGATAAGTTTCCCATTCCTGTCATTGATGAATTACTGGATGAATTGCATGGATCAATTTACTTCACCAAGTTGGATCTTCGTTCAGGATATCATCAAATCAGAATGAAGACTGAAGACATTCCGAAAACAGCATTTAGAACTCATGAGGGTCATTATGAATTTTTGGTCATGCCTTTTGGCCTTACCAATGCACCTTCAACATTTCAAGGTTTGATGAATTCCATTTTCAAACCATTCCTTAGAAAATTTGTGTTAGTATTTTTTGATGATATACTAATCTACAGCAAGTCTTGGAAGGATCATGTTGAACATGTTGACAGGGTGCTACAACTATTGGAGGAGAAACAATTATATGCAAAAAGATCCAAATGTTTCTTTGGAGTACAAGAGGTGGAATATCTGGGTCATATTGTATCTCATGAAGGAGTTAAGGTAGACCCTAGCAAAATTAAAGCCATTAAGGAATGGAAAATCCCCACATCCATAAAGCATCTGCGAGGATTTCTCGGGTTGACAGGGTATTATCGCAAGTTTGTTAAGAATTATGGGAGAATAGCAGCACCTCTAACAACATTATTGAAGAAAGATGCATTTTCATGGACTCCAAAAGCAACAAAGGCCTTCGAACATCTTAAAGAGGCAATGTGCCAAGCACCGGTCTTAGCTACACCGGACTTCACAAAAACCTTTATTGTGGAATGTGATGCTTCAGGAAATGGAATTGGTGTTGTTTTAATGCAAGATGAAAGACCCATTGCTTTTGAAAGTCGTCCAATCAAGGGAAAGTTTTTACACAAAGCTATTTATGAGAAGGAAATGTTGGCAATACTCCATGCACTTAAGAAATGGCGACCCTACCTAATGGGAAGACACTTCAAGGTAAAAACGGATCATGATAGCCTTAAATACTTTTTAGAACAAAGATTATCCTCTGAAGAGCAACAAAAGTGGGTCACAAAGATGTTGGGTTATGACTTTGAAATCATCTACAAAAAAGGGAAGCAAAATGTGGTGGCAGATGCACTCTCAAGAAAGGATGAGGATGTGGAAGCATTGTTGTGCGCCATTTCTATTATCCAACCAGATTGGATAAACGAAGCAAGGGAGGAATGGAAGAATGATGAAGAAGTGTGGGCACTTATTCGAAAGTTACAACAAGATTCCAGTATGTCTGATACATTTAGCTGGAAAAATGATTCGTTATGGTACAAAGATCGCTTATACCTCTGTAAGAATTCCCAGCTAAAACAAAAGATTCTTATGGAATTGCACACTTCTCCCTTAGGAGGGCACTCAGGATTTTTAAAAACTTACCACAGGGTTAAGAAGGAATTTTTTTGGGATGGCCTTAAATCAGATATTCAAAAGTTTGTGGCGGAATGTTTGGTTTGCCAACAAAATAAAGTTGAAACAATTAAGACACCGGGTCTATTACAACCTTTATCCATTCCAAGCCAACGTTGGGAGGAGGTTTCAATGGATTTTATCACAGGTTTACCCAAGTCTGAGGGAAAGAGTGTCATCATGGTGGTAGTTGACAGACTTACCAAGTATGCACACTTTTGTGCATTATCACATCCATTTAAAGCCAGTACAGTTTCTACTGCATTTATGGAAACAATTCAAAAGCTACATGGAAACCCAAAGATTATTGTAAGTGACAGAGATCCCATTTTCACTGGAAATTTTTGGACAGAATTATTTTCTTGTCTTGGTACTCAGTTAGCTCATAGCTCATCTTATCATCCTCAATCTGATGGGCAAACTGAGATAGTAAACAAATGTTTGGAAGGATATCTTCGTTGCTTTGTATCTGATAAACAGACACAATGGGTCAAATGGTTGCCTCTGGCTGAATGGTGGTATAACACTTCCTTCCATACAGCAACAAAAATGACCCCATTTATGGCACTTTATGGATATCACCACCATCCATCACATCATATTTAAGAGAAAATTCTAAGGTTCAAGCAGTGGAACATCACATCGAACATCAACAACAAGTCCTCCAACTCTTAAAGGATAACCTCGTGTTGGCACAGAATAGAATGAAACAACAGGCAGATCAACATCGCAGTGAAAGAAGTTTTGATGTAGGTGATTGGGTATTCCTACGTCTACAACCATATAAGCAAATGTCCCTCAAGCAAGCTAAGAAGGATAATAAATTATCACCAAAGTATTATGGTCCATACAAGGTGTTGCAAAAGATTGGTACTATGGCATACAAATTGGAGCTTCCTGCAGCTTCTCGATTGCACCCAGTTTTCCATGTTTCATGTTTAAAGAAGGTTATAGGTGACAAGCTCCCAATTCAAACAATATTGCCAGAACTTGACGAGGAAGGAAAAATTATATTGGAACCGGAAGCAGTCACAGAAACAAGAACTTGACAGCTACGAAATCGATCAATTTCAGAGTATCTTATCAAGTGGAAGAACTTATCCGCTGAAGATTCCACATGGGAGGATGAGAATTTTATACAGAAGCATCCAGAACTACTCAAGCGTTGAGGACAACACTTTTTTGAAGGAGAGGGGCATGTTGGGTCCCTATAATACTAGTGATTACCCCATTACTATTGTAGTTATATCCCTTATTAATATTTTGTGCCCCTATTATCCCCATATTGTTATTACTGTGCCCCATAGAATCCCTCTATTGTTATTTTTGTGGCTTTATATTATTATTGTTAGGTCGGCTGGTTATATTGTGACTCCTTAGACTCCTATATATAGAAAGGAGGTTTTGTCATTTGAATCATCCAAGAATTGTTCATTTATGTAATGTAAAGGAGGTTGCCCCCTCGAAGAGGCTGAATTCTAAGGCGTTGATCTATCTTTTCTATCTTTTCCTGAGCTGGTTCCATAACAGAGCTTTTGAGGGCTCTAGAGGACTAGTAACTCAACCCGCAACTATCATTGAGCTACAAAGAATTTGTCCAACCAAGGCTTCCAGGACTATTAAGTCAACCCAAAAAATTTTACGGACTTCCAGAGAGTTTGTCCAACCAGGGCTTCTAGGATTAGTAACTCAACCCACCAAAGGCTTCTAGAGCATTTGTCCAACCAAGGCTTCCAGGACTAGTAACTCAACCGACGCTGTTAGACGACTTCTAGAGCATTTGTTCAACTAGGACTTCTAGGACTAGAACTGGATGATCAGAAAGTACAGAGATACATCAGAGGCAATATCGAGCTCCTACAAAGTGAAAAAAGGTGTGTAAATTTTTTAAATTTTTGCTTAAGCTTGGTTTGAAAATTTATTTTGAAGGAATTCAAAGGGCATAGTAGTGCATTATTATCAGTAACTAATGCCCCGAGGAAAGAAAATGCAAACACCTAGTAAGCAACTTGAAAGCTCTAGCATGACTCATGAAGAAGAGGAAGAAATGCTACATGATATATCAAAATTACAAGAACAAGTGCAACAAATGTCACTCTCACAAAAGCTAACAAAAGCTAACATAAATGGCGTGGAAGCTAAGATGAATGGCATGGAAGCTAAGATGGACAACTTGAAGATAGATTTGAACACAAATTTGAAGACAGGCATGGCAGATTTGAAGATAGATTTGACAAATTTTCTACAAGAAATACTTACTAATGGTGAAAAGGTAGTAAAGGAAACTCATGATGCGAACAAAAGAATGTTAATCATGATTTCATAGACTCTAATGTGGGATCGAAGACCCACCATATTCCAAAAATCGATATGAGGAAGTTTGATGGCAAGGATCCTGCAACATGGATATTACAAATGGAGCACTTTTTCGATCTCAATAATGTGCAAAACACACAAAAGGTACGTATTGCAACTTTATATTTGGAACCAAATCAGTTTGTATGGTATCAATGGCTTTGCTCTCGTAAACAAATTATCACTTGGGCAATTTTTACGGAAGAATTGATAGCACATTATGAGGATACAAAAAGCAACACTTTTTTTAGCCAATTGATAAGTCTCAAACAAAAGGGTTCAATAATGGAGCACATTGAGGAGTTCCAAAAATTGAACATAAGGGTAAAAAATATTCCAGAGGAGCATAGGATTGATGTGTTCATAGGGACTTTAAAGGATAATATCCAACATGATGTTCGCCTTTGGGAACCTGATTCATTAGAGAAGGCATTCAGGTTAGCAAGAAAAATGGAAAGCAAAATTATGGCAACCAGGAAGCATACCACTCACAACTATAAAGATGGAAGTGTTGTTGCCCCTAGTCTTCCACAACCTATAAGGTTGACACCACAACAATTGGAAGAAAAAAGAGCAAAAGGGCTTTGTTACAGTTGTGATAGCAAATACACTAAAGGTCATAAGTGTGCTGAGAAGAAATTATTCTACATAGATTGTGAAGAGGAAGAAGAAAAGGAGCAAGAAAGGTCAAAAGAAGAGGATATACTCCAGGAACAAAGCCTAGATAAAGAAGAAATGAATCCGACCATATCTTGTAATGCATTGGCGGGAATTACCACTCCTCAAACCATCAAGATAGAAGGACAAATCAAGAAGAAAAAGTAATAGTGTTGATTGATTCAGGAAGTACCCACAATTTTATTCATTGTAAGGTAGCAAAAGAATTGAATTGCTTCTTATATCCAGCACCAGAGTGTCAAGTGATGGTTGCAAATGGAGGAACAATAAATTTCTCTGGAAAGTGCCATAATATCAAGCTATCCATGGGAGAATATGTATTGACTAGCCCAATGCTTTCCATTCCAATGGTAGGTGCTGATGTTGTACTAGGAGTCCAATGGCTACAATCCTGGGTACAATAGCTTTTAATTTTCAAGAACTTTTCATGAAATTTTCTGTGGAAGGAAAGGAAGTTGAATTAAGGGGTATTGCAGGGAAACGGGAAAGATAATCAGCTCTAATGGTATGACAAAGCTTCTAAAAAAGGAACAAAGAGGTGTAATTGCACAATTATGTTCGCTAGATGTTTCCACATTGAATCATCTATTTCTCCAGATCTCCAAAAAGTCTTGGACAATCATTCCAAGGTATTTGAGACTCCCAAAGGTCTCCCACCTATTCGTGATCATGATCATGCTATTCATTTGATTCCAGGAAGTGTTCCTCCAAACATCAGGCCGTACAGATATCCCTATGTCCAAAAGAGTGAAATTGAACGTATGGTTGCAGAAATGCTAGAGGCTGGTATAATTCAACCGAGTCAAAGTTCTTTCTCTGCTCCAGTAGTATTGGTGCACAAGAAGGATGGATCATGGCGCATGTGTCCAGATTATAGGGAGCTCAACAAGCTCACTATTAAAGATAAGTTTCCCATTCCTGTCATTGATGAATTACTAGATGAATTGCATGGATCAATTTACTTCACCAAGTTGGATCTTCGTTCAGGATATCATCAAATCAGAATGAAGACTGAAGACATTCCGAAAACATCATTTAGAACTCATGAGGGTCATTATGAATTTTTGGTCATGCCTTTTGGCCTTACCAATGCACCTTCAACATTTCAAGGTTTGATGAATTCCATTTTCAAACCATTCCTTAGAAAATTTGTGTTAGTATTTTTTGATGATATACTAATCTACAGCAAGTCTTGGAAGGATCATGTTGAACATGTTGACAGGGTGCTACAACTATTGGAGGAGAAACAATTATATGCAAAAAGATCCAAATGTTTCTTTGGAGTACAAGAGGTGGAATATCTGGGTCATATTGTATCTCATGAAGGAGTTAAGGTAGACCCTAGCAAAATTAAAGCCATTAAGGAATGGAAAATCCCCACATCCATAAAGCATCTGCGAGGATTTCTCGGGTTGACAGGGTATTATCGCAAGTTTGTTAAGAATTATGGGAGAATAGCAGCACCTCTAACAACATTATTGAAGAAAGATGCATTTTCATGGACTCCAAAAGCAACAAAGGCCTTCGAACATCTTAAAGAGGCAATGTGCCAAGCACCGGTCTTAGCTACACCGGACTTCACAAAAACCTTTATTGTGGAATGTGATGCTTCAGGAAATGGAATTGGTGTTGTTTTAATGCAAGATGAAAGACCCATTGCTTTTGAAAGTCGTCCAATCAAGGGAAAGTTTTTACACAAAGCTATTTATGAGAAGGAAATGTTGGCAATACTCCATGCACTTAAGAAATGGCGACCCTACCTAATGGGAAGACACTTCAAGGTAAAAACAGATCATGATAGCCTTAAATACTTTTTAGAACAAAGATTATCCTCTGAAGAGCAACAAAAGTGGGTCACAAAGATGTTGGGTTATGACTTTGAAATCATCTACAAAAAAGGGAAGCAAAATGTGGTGGCAGATGCACTCTCAAGAAAGGATGAGGATGTGGAAGCATTGTTGTGCACCATTTCTATTATCCAACCAGATTGGATAAACGAAGCAAGGGAGGAATGGAAGAATGACGAAGAAGTGTGGGCACTTATTCGAAAGTTACAACAAGATTCCAGTACGTCTGATACATTTAGCTGGAAAAATGATTCTTTATGGTACAAAGATCGCTTATACCTCTGTAAGAATTCCCAACTAAAACAAAAGATTCTTATGGAATTGCACACTTCTCCCTTAGGAGGGCACTCAGGATTTTTAAAAACTTACCACAGGGTTAAGAAGGAATTTTTTTGGGATGGCCTTAAATCAGATATTCAAAATTTGTGGCAGAATGTTTGGTTTGCCAACAAAATAAAGTTGAAACAATTAAGACACCGGGTCTATTACAACCTTTATCCATTCCAAGCCAACGTTGGGAGGAGGTTTCAATGGATTTTATCACAGGTTTACCCAAGTCTGAGGGAAAGAGTGTCATCATGGTGGTAGTTGACAGACTTACCAAGTATGCACACTTTTGTGCATTATCACATCCATTTAAAGCCAGTACAGTTTCTACTGCATTTATGGAAACAATTCAAAAGCTACATGGAAACCCAAAGATTATTGTAAGTGACAGAGATCCCATTTTCACTGGAAATTTTTGGACAGAATTATTTTCTTGTCTTGGTACTCAGTTAGCTCATAGCTCATCTTATCATCCTCAATCTGATGGGCAAACTGAGATAGTAAACAAATGTTTGGAAGGATATCTTCGTTGCTTTGTATCTGATAAACAGACACAATGGGTCAAATGGTTGCCTCTGGCTGAATGGTGGTATAACACTTCCTTCCATACAGCAACAAAAATGACCCCATTTATGGCACTTTATGGATATCAACCACCATCCATCACATCATATTTAAGAGAAAATTCTAAGGTTCAAGCAGTGGAACATCACATCGAACATCAACAACAAGTCCTCCAACTCTTAAAGGATAACCTCGTGTTGGCACAGAATAGAATGAAACAACAGGCAGATCAACATCGCAGTGAAAGAAGTTTTGATGTAGGTGATTGGGTATTCCTACGGCTACAACCATATAAGCAAATGTCCCTCAAGCAAGCTAAGAAGGATAATAAATTATCACCAAAGTATTATGGTCCGTACAAGGTGTTGCAAAAGATTGGTACTATGGCATACAAATTGGAGCTTCCTGCAGCTTCTCGATTGCACCCAGTTTTCCATGTTTCATGTTTAAAGAAGGTTATAGGCGACAAGCTCCCAGTTCAAACAATATTGCCAAACTTGACGAGGAAG
Organism: Pinus tabuliformis; assembly: GCA_031772625.1. Lineage (NCBI taxonomy): Eukaryota > Viridiplantae > Streptophyta > Pinopsida > Pinales > Pinaceae > Pinus > Pinus tabuliformis. Next base: position 1,847,880,439 of record CM062816.1, read on the forward strand.
GAAAAATTATATTGGAACCGGAAGCAGTCACAGAAACAAGAACTCGACAGCTACGAAATTGATCAATTTCAGAGTATCTTATCAAGTGGAAGAACTTATCCGCTGAAGATTCCACATGGGAGGATGAGAATTTTATACAGAAGCATCCAGAACTACTCAAGCGTTGAGGACAACACTTTTTGAAGGAGAGGGGCATGTTGGGTCCCTATAATACTAGTGATTACCCCATTACTATTGTAGTTGCATCCCTTATTAATATTGTTGTGCCCCTATTATCCCCATATTGTTATTACTGTGCCCCATAGAATCCCTCTATTGTTATTTTTGTGGCTTTATATTATTATTGTTAGGTCGGCTGGGTTATATTGTGACTCCTTAGACTCCTATATATAGAAAGGAGGTTTTGTCATTTGAATCATCCAAGAATTGTTCATTTATGTAATGTAAAGGAGGTTGCCCCCTCGAAGAGGCTGAATTCTAAGGCGTTGATCTATCTTTTCTATCTTTTCTTGAGCTAGTTTCATAACAGAGCTTTTGAGGGCTCTAGAGGACTAGTAACTCAACCCGTGACTGTGATTGAGCTACAAAGAATTTGTCCAACCAAGGCTTCCAGGACTAGTAAGTCAACCCACAAAATTTTATGGGCTTCCAGAGAGTTTGTCCAACCAGGGATTCTAGGACTAGTAACTCAACCCACCAAGGGCTTCCAGAGCATTTGTCCAACCAAGGCTTCCACGACTAGTAACTCAACCAAAGCTGTTAGACGACTTCCAGAGCATTTGTCCAACTAGGAATTCCAGGACTAGTAACTCAACCCAAGGCATTATAGCGCTTCTAGAGAATTTGTCCAACCAAGGCTTTGATGAACTAATAACTCAACCCAAGCTAAAGGATACATGAGAACCAACCAAAAGAAGTACTAAACGTAAACCCACAACCACCACGGTTATCCAGGAAATGGAAAGGGTAGGAAAATCCACTTTCAATCTAGGCAATCCTCAATGCCAGTGACATAATGACCAAGAAAAAACATGCATGTGCCATGCATGCACAAACTAGTGAGGAAAACATACATGCAACTCAGTAGTTGTAGGAATTTTTTTTGTAGCTACTGATCTCGATGCCCTCTTACACTTTCTTGCTCTTCCTTTGCCTTCTTGCTCCAAAAATCCAAGTATGCCACACCCTCCAAGGGTGATCCAAGAAAACTCTAAGTCTCCAATAATATGAGAGAGAGAGAGAGAATAAAATAGAAGAGAGCTCCACCAAAACCTATCAAAACCTTACCCACTAATCCTCATAAGTCTTTTTATCAATGAGCCCTCTTTTTCTTCATTTTCCATTATTTTCCTTCATTTTCCTCCTCACATGCACCTTGTGACCTTTCACATTCCTTTTCTCCTAATTTCCGTTATTTTCATAAATAAAATGCCAATTCATTCATCATGCCTTAACAAATCCTTAGCTATTGCATTTGCCAATTTCCTTAGCCATAGTTAACTGAATCAACACCCACTAGGATGTTTCCACCACCATTCATCTTTAAAAATGTGTCCCATCACCCTGGCCTTATATATTTTTACACAGATTTTTAATGATGGTTGTTATGCATAAGTTTGCATGGGAGAAACTGGGGAAGAGCATAAGGAAAAAACAAGTATTCAACTTAGAACCTCTGCCACATGTTGGATCACCTTCTTAATCATCCAAACTCACCTCTAAGATTTTGTAACAAGTTTGCAAGTGATGACATAGTGTTGATGCCCCGAAAATCGTTGTATCAACATTGGGGGATAACCACCCGGTCTGGACCTTAATATAGCTCCTTTTCCGTTTGGGATGGTGGCTCCGACTAGGTATAATGGGACCAGTTTCCTGATAATGAATAAAAGGGGATGGAAGAGTGATTGGTTTCTAATAAATGATAATGAGTAGATGACTTAATCTAACAGCGAAAACATAAATGACTATTCTATCCTGGGAGGCTTCTATTCTTTTAAGTGCAACGCTTGATGATCTTTGTTCATCGATAGGGATATAGATGACTATACACAATAAACATAGACATTCATTCACTTAATGATTGCTTTGTTCAAATAGTTGAACAAAATGATTAACAAAACATTGTTACACTTATCCTTTTATATTATCGATACATGTATGATAAAAGAAAAGCATGCTGTAAACATCCAGTAGTGGAAATTGTAAAGAATGCTGTTAAAAACACACGCATATATCCGATAATAGCAAGAGTGATCAAACAACAATTCACATAAAAAGAATGAACTCAGACATAGATAGTAGTACCATATGAGCTGCAAATCATTCCCAACATCAATCACTATTTGAATTCCTTCTTCTGACTCAGAAATACTTTTAAATAAAGGCAGTAGTGCACATCCACATAAAAGCTTCGTTATCAAAATTGGAATAATTGGCCCAGTCTTTATAAAAAATATGCCTGAAGTACAGTAGTGCAACTTCAGGTTTAAGTCATATACAAAAACTTACGACCCTTTCCAATGCATTGAAAGGGTCTATAAATACTTGATTAAAACTAACTAACTATGAAATTAAAATCCTACTTAATTGGTACAACTTGATTTGGAGTATCTTCCTCATATCTATCTGGCAGTCGGCAGCATGATTCATCAATTTGGCTATTTGCCTTTCGACCCGAGTTGGCATATTGCTAGCATTGGTTCCACTTCTGGAGGTCGGTTGAGACGAGAATTGAGTTGAGCAGCATAGGTGGCATCTTGTATATCGGGAATGATACACCTGATTGCATCTGTCAGGCACTTGAGGGCAGCTCTCTGGTTGTATGGTTTTACTAGGAACAACCAATAGGTGTCCCAAGTCAAACTGTTAATACCTGCGATCAATCTCCCATTCTTTTCCAGCTCTTGATAACATGACTGCTCCAATGTTTTAGCCGATAGTAATTTACCCAAAGACTCATGCTTGTGTTTCGCTGGACTTTGCCTCCAATCCCGTATGGGTTCTGATTCAATGTCATTTTCATTTCTGAACTTCTCTAGAAATGCTTTGTTTTACTTCTTCTTCGGTGCAGGCAAATGGTACATTTGCCTCAAATCATTGGGTTGAAACTAGCCGAACACTCTCCCGTCAATGGTGCAAAATGTTCTGTTTGTGATCGGGATTTCTTCAATTTCCCATCTTACCACATCCGTATATGGGAGAATTTGCTCTCGGGCTACTATTCGATGAAGGTAAGAGTCGGCTAAATCCTTTAGAGTAGCATCAGACTTCCGGGTCGGGTCTGTTGTGGCTTGCACTGTTGTTACCTCAGGCTCTTTGGCCTCAATCAGATTGTAGATGCTCAGCCAAGTAGTTTTACCGAGTCCTAGACATGTGGTGTCCGAGATCAGTCCCTTTTTGCTTCGTCCTGGATCGGCAATGTGTTGTCCTGTTACTGCGGAAGCGGAAGCTGTTCCAGTTTTCTTAGATTTCTTCCCCATTTGGCTTGAATTTTCTGCTTCGGAGGGGCTCTGCACAGGAGAGAAAATGAACGTAATGCGGAGAATTGGTGGCACAAACTAAATATGAACGAGATATATTAATCAATGAATAATGGAGGATTAACTTAAGGTGGCCACGGATACAATCTCTGAAGAGATTTTAGCCTTACTGTTTCATTAAATGGTTGTTTAAACCTGTCAATCCTTTAAATGCTCATCATATCGTTTATTGGCCAAATAATTCATTTAAGCGTGGCTTTGATGTTTTGGCGGTTGAGCGTAAGTGAATCACTATCGGGAAGAGAAAGGCCTTTAATACTAATTAACCATAATATGTCCCGGCCTTATCAATCTTTTTTGAAATCTGCGCCTAGCTTTATCGCAATCGGCGATCGGGGGAATGCTTAAGTTGTTATATTGGTGTCCTTTCAGAATCCCCGATCGCCGATAGCGATATCGCCAATTCGCATCGGGAGTTTTTAAACGAGGGCTTTAGATGCATGCATGCTACATTCCCTGATCGCCGATAGCGATATCACATCGGAGCAAGGAGAGGGGCCTTTTGTTATGATTGCTTGCCTTCCCAATATCCGATAGTCATTTGTGCATTGTCGCATCGGGGAAAACCAATGGGTCTTATGTTGTGCATCCTTTGTTATTGCGATATGCGATCTTGCGATCGCTTTATCGCAATAATAAAGGATTATTCATTTTTTATTATAAGACCGATTATGTGATTTATCAAAAAGGTTTATAATATTTTATTTCTTTTTGGACCTTTTGAATAATGATAAGTTGATACCAATTTAATCTAAAAGGGACCCATTTCATATTATAGTTTTGAAAATAAAAATTTATGAAATGGGGGGTTGTTGTAGAGCACAACAATTGGCAATTCACTAGGAGAAACAATATCTCTGAGAAATATTGAAATACTTAGACTTTCTTCAAATAGGAATCTTATCAAAGAGGAAAATTCTAATATAACTAGGTATATATATATTCCGAATAAAATAAAAGCTATTTTTGCTAATTTCTTCTCTTGTTAAAATTAGATACATTCTAAGTTTTAAATTGGCCTCTATTGGTTGATAATGATAAAACAGAAAACCTTTCCAAATCAGCCTTTTTAATTGACTCCTTTGTCATAGGTAGAGCCTCTGCTGCCAGCAAACGTTCATAGTTTCGACAGGGATACCTTTTAACCATTTTATTGTCCATTATCCCATCCATTTCAGAGTATGATTAAAAGAATGAATTCAAAACATGCTTTCATATTTTGTATCTCTTTTTGCTTTTCTATTATTTTGTAAGATAAAAAGCCATTGTCCTGGTTTGGTGGCCAGCTTTTTGACAATGCCATTCACTGGTAGTAATCTAACTGAACAAGCTGGCTCGTGATGAGACCCCTTGTCTTATGATTCTAAGCCATTACCCTGTTTTGGTATGCAGTATTGGTAATGTCGGTTAAACTATTTCCCGATGATCATGGTAAGTAGGCTTGTAATAAGACCCCTTATCTTTTATATCAAATATTTTAGAATTACACTCTGAGTAATCACAAACTTTGATGAATGGGATGGACAATTTTCTCCTTAAGAGCGAATGGATGACAGGGTAAGAGTTGAAGATGCTGAAGTTGAATTAATTTCTGTTTTGATATTGATAACCTTTTTGTGACCAATTTAAAAACCATAAAATGATTTACAATACTTCTAAATCTTGAGAAGTTTTCACAAAAATTGAAATGGGGTTTCAGAATGTGAATATACCTAATTTCCTAGAAATTGTCCCTTTTGTTTAAGGCTTCTATTATTTAAAAGTAAATATCAAAACTACTTCTTTGAGCAACTTTTTAATACAGCAAAGGCCAATGGAAGATACCTTACAACTTTATTTCCTAATGGTCCTACAAACTACAAATTCTACTGAACTAAAAAGGGAGAAGGGGTTACCTCCTCAATTGAAGAATTTATTTAAGATGAGGCCATTGACAGCAAGAGAATCTCTATTACCTGATAAATCTTGTAATATGAATGTCGAATGGCCTATCTTCTCGCAGATCTGAAATGGTCCAAGCCACATCTTCTGGAACTTGGTGTGTTTTCCTTTATCCTCATGGGCTTTGTCCCATTTTAGAACAAGATCACCAACTCGGAACTGTTTTGAACTGGATGAAGCTGAATCAAAATATGACTTGATAATTTGCTGATGTTTTTCATGAGTAATTTTGGCCTTTTCTCTTTCTTCCTCTAATTTTAAGATTTGATCATGTCTAAGTTGAATAGAAGAAGAAGGGCTTTCTTCAATAAACTGAACTAGGGCTAGAGAAGGAAGGACAAGATTCATTGGTAGCACTGCTTCTTTCCCATATACAAGATTGAATGGAGAAGAACCTATGGAAGCCTTCTGTGTTATCCTATCAGCCCATAGTACGAATATTAAAGATTTGTGCTAGTTTTATGATTTTGTTCGATAGTTCGCTTAATAATTTTAACTAGATTTTTATTGGTAGATTCTGCTAAACCATTACCCTGGGGATAGTAATTGGCAGAATATTTCAATTTAAACCCTCTTTTAATAGCAAAATCAAACATAGCATTTCCAGAGAAATAAGATGCATTATCAAAACAAGAGCATTTGGGACACCAAACCTGGTAATGATGAATTGATCTATGAATTCCATAATTGCCTCAGAATTTGTTGTCTTTAAAGGAATCGCTTCAACCCACTTAGTAAAATAATCAGTGGCAGTAAGGATATACTTATGTTGTTTGGACGAATGTGGAGTGATTTCTCCAATGATGTCCAATCCCCATTGCTCAAATGGTTGTTCAATGTTGACTGGTTGCAAAGGGAAAGCTGGCTTTCTTTGTCTTCCACTGGAAGTTTGACAACTTCGGCATTTCCTTACATATTCATGAGCATCTCTGAACAGGGTGGGCCAATAGTATCTAGCATGAATGATTTTGTGGGCTGTTGTGTCAGCTCCAAAATGTCCTCCCGCTGGTCCATCATGTAGTTCCTGCAAAACCTTTTGTGCTTCAGGTTTTTCTAGGCATCTTAATAAAATTGAATCATAATTTTGCCTAAAAAGTACATCATCAATAATTGTGAAGTTTTTTGCTTTTAATCTAATGGCCCTTTTGTTTTTATAAGACAGGTTAGGAGGTGCATATCCATTTTTCAAATAAAAGATCAAGTCTGCATATTGTGATTCAGAATCAGTAATACTTATCTGGTTGATTTCTTCAGTATGCTCTGTATCACCTGGTTGTTGAATGTTGGATGCTCCTGCTAATAACCTGCAAAAACCTTGGCCTCTAACAATCTTTGCTGGCTTGATTTCCAAGTCATATTCTTGAAGTGTTGTAACCCAATTTGCCCTCTTTTCACCTAATTCCCTTTGAATTAGTAATTGCCTTACTCTAGGAAAAGGAACTATAACTTTTGTATGGGCTTTTAAAAGGAAGGGTCTGTAATGTTTGACAGCTTTATACACAGCAAAGGCTTGTTTTTCTACTTCGGAATAATTCAGTTCAGCACCCTACAGGTTTGAACTATAAAATGAAATCGGTGCTTCCAAGTTGTGATCATTAATCTGAGTGAGTACTGCTGCATAAGATGAATCGGATGCGATAGTATACAATGTGAAATGATTAGAAAAATTAGGAGTATTTAAAGCGGGGGCATTGATTATTGATTGTTTGATTGAATCAAATGCTTCCTTTTCTGCTGATCCCCATCTAAACACTGAATTTTTCTTAATCATAGTTTGTAGTGGTAAAATGATGTGAGAAAAGTCCGGAACAAATCTCTTGACAAAATTAATTTGGCCTAAAAATGACTGCATGGATTTTTTTATTATGAGAAAAAGAAATTTCAGAGATTTCTTTAATCCTATCCGGATCAATATAAATGCCATCTTTGGAAACAATAAAGCCCAAGAGCTTTCCTTGATTAAGAGCGAAGAAGGATTTTTTGGGATTGAGTGAAATACCATACCTTCTGCAGCATTCAAAGATTTGATTTAAATCATGCAAATGATTGGATCTCTTCTTAGAAAATACAATAATATCATCTAAGTAGACAACTACTGTTTTGTTAATCAATCCTTTGAAAGCTATATCCATCGCTCTTTGGAATGTGGCTCCTGCATTAATAAGTCCGAAAGGCAATTTCTGATAAGCATAAGTTCCCCATTTCGTTCTGAAGGTGGTTTTGAGTCTGTCATTAGGATGGACCAACACTTGGTTATATCCTGAAAAGCCATCTAAAAAGGACATTAACTCAGAACCTACTACCGAATGGAGTATCTGCTCCATAGTAGGTAATGGGAAATTATCTTTTTGGCTTGCTTTATTCAAATTTCTGAAATCTATACAAATCCTGATGTCGCCATTTTTATTCCTAACAGGCACCATATTGGAGACCCAGTTTGAGTGCCGAACGGGAAAAATAATCTTAGCTTTCAAGAGTTTATTGAGTTCTGATTTTATTTGACTCTCTAAGTTCGGATGTATTTTCCTCAACTTTTGTTGAACTGGTTTTTGTTTGGAAAGCATTGGAATGGTATGTTGGATGATAGATGCATCATGTGTTTTTAAATCGTCATATTTCCAAGCGAAGACATGTTTATTTTTTCTTAATAATCTAATAAATGCTATCTTTTCTTCCACAGAATGTCCTAATCCCAAATTAGTGTTTTGAGGATTCTGCTCAGTGCCAAGATTTATCAATTCAAATCTTAAGGTGGAAATTTGGAGCTTTGTATTGGTCGCAGGTTTAAACTTGTCTTTAATATCGTAAAGATCCTCAAGCTTCACTACAGGCTTAGGTATTGAGTTTTCCTCGTGCTTTGTTCTCATCTGAAGATCATGCTCGCTTTCCTTAATGATCTGATCATTGTAGGACTTTTCGAAAGTCAAAAATTGTAAGATGTCTTCATCGTGATTGAAAACTCTCCAATTAGTGACATTGTCAGGAATTGATGGTCTAAAAAGTAACTCTACTGAAAATCTATCTGGGCTATAATCATCGGAAGGTAGGAGTTTGGAAGCAACATTGGCTAGCAAGTCAGCTGCTGAATTTTGAGACCTAGGGATGGAAGAAATATTGAATGCTAAAAATTGAGAGGTGAGTTCTTGTACCAGCGACTGATAATGTTTGAGGTGGCTAGAAAGACAATGAATCGTGTTTCTCACCTGTTTAATAATAATTTCTGAATCACCAAACACTTTCAAATATTGAACCTTGAGGCCAATCGCTTTGTATAGTCCTTGGACTAAGGCTTCGTACTCAGCTGTATTATTTGTGCATTCAAACTCCAACCTACAGGACAACATTGTTTTTTCTCCCTGAGGGCTAACCAAAATACATCCTACTCCCGAGCCTTCGCTAGACTTAGACCCATCAAAATATAGTGACCAAAATAAAGAATTATCAACAATTTTATTTACAGTTTCCTCAGTATTGTTAAAACATCTTGACCTATCTATTTGTGAATAATTTTTGATCTGAGATGTAAAATTGTTTACTGAGAAAGGAGATGGTTGGGCTGTGAAGTTGCCAAAGAATGATTCAGATGAATAATTTCCCAAGATATTGTTATTAAATGCTATTGGTTGATTTTCCTATTCAAATTCTGTAACAGTGTGGGTCATGTGTTTTTCCCGATTGATTTTTATTTGATTTGGCTTTCCCTTGTAGGGTAGCCACATATGTGACCAATCAGTAGAAATATACCCATGGAGCTTCTCAGACCAATCCCTACTCAAGATTAAACCATAAAATTCAGGTATATCGGCGATTAAGATATCAATTATTTGAACTACTCGGGGATCAGCCGATAACCTGATAGTTATAGAATTAATTTCTCCTAACACCTGGACCTTGGTTCTATCTAACTGCACAATGTGAATTGTGGACTTTTGGGGATCAATGTTCAGTTTGGAACAAACCGAAGCTGGCATTATATTTGAGGATGCCCCTAAGTCAATCAAACAATTATGTAGATTTCGATTATAAATCTCATAGGTTAAGAGGAAAGGAGGAGTATGGAAATTTGATCTATCTCCAATCAGAATCGTATCAGTAGCTTCAATCCTGCTAGAAGGTGGTTGGCCTGAATCATTTGCAGCTTTAGCACTGGGAAGAGGTGAAGAAGGAACAGCATTCAATTCCTTGAGAAGCAATTTCTGCTGATGTTTTAGTTTGCTAAGTTCAAACATGGTAATGTTTGCCTTAGTCTTCTTCATATCATCAACAATATTGTAATCCATTGAATCAGATACTACCAACGTTTTAGATGTTGAAGGTATATTTGAGGATGAAGGTTGGTTTTGCGGAACTGTTGCAGTTGGCTTCTTTGTGGATACCTTTTCCTTTGTTGTAGTAGCACCTGCACTTCTTTTCTTTGAACTTGCTTGGACGGGTTCAGGGGCACCTTTACTCCTAGTAGTGACAGGAAAAGCTTCTTGTTCATTTTCTGTATCGGAGTTAGGCAGTATGAAATCCCACATTCCATGGCATTCAACAACTTCCTCTTCTTCATCAGTTGGTGAGATTGTTTCCTCTTCTTCTTCTTCTTCAGGATCTGAATCCGCATTAGATATAACATTTGGTGGCTTTGATTCGGTTTTCTTGAAATTTCTAAAGGGCCTTTTTGTTGAGGTTTCTGCTACTTGTTTTTTGATTTCAACCATTTCATTCGACAAAGTTTTGAGGACCTTTTGCAGACCCTCCATATCATATGGATCTTTTGGGGTTTTCTTCTTTGAATCATCTTTAAAAGAAACTTTTTTGGATTTTCTATCTTCAAGAGCAGCTTTCTTTTCTAGAGCATTAATACGTTTCTCCACAGCAAGTGCTTCTTTCATGTTTTCAGCTAAAGTTGGTTTTCCAGCCTTGTCTACAAAAATAGCTATATTGGCAGGTAGGGCAGTTATATACCATTCGCTTCTGATTTGCTCACTTGGTTTGGAGGCCGTTGGGATTTTATTCAAGAGTTTATTGAATCACGCATTGAATTCTTTAATCGGTTCCCTATGCTCTATCCTAAGATTGGAGAGATCATTGATTAATGTGGCTAAAGATCTATCATCACCATACTTAGTGAGAAACTGTTCTTGGCAAGTGGTCCAACTGGTAATGGATCCAGAAGGCAAGGAAAAATACCAGGATCCTGCTGATCCTTGCAAAGTATAAGGGAAAAGCCTAACGACAACATCTTCCTCTGTTACTCCTTTCAAATTAACTGATAACATGAATTTATTAATATGTTCCTCAGCTTCTATTCCATCATCTGGGTTAAACTTGGGTAGCCATTTTTCAGGAGCATCAGGTAATGCATGTAATGGTGCAGGCATATTGACCGCACCTGGTCTATTCCATGGATTTGCCATTGAAACACCAGTGGTGGATGAGATGGATGATGAAATTCCAGATGTTTGGGAAGGACTTGATATTGAGGATTGAGCCAATTGGGATGTTGAAGTTCCTAATCCCTGGTGAACAATAATGTGTAATGAGGGAGTGGATGGTTGACTTCGCACTGGGGAAGATGAGATGGAGGATGTGGATGAAAGTGATTCACTGTCAGATCTTTCAGTGTTCTTCTTTGCCCTTTTCCTTTTAGGTAAGGGCGGCTCAGTAGGTTCAATACCGAGCTTTCCGCTCTGAAGTCTAGTGAGAGGATGAGGTAGATTGAATTGTGAAGTCTCACTACTTTGGGATACTTCAGATTTCTGTGGTGATATCGAGAAGCCTTGAAGTTCATGGATGAGTAACTGAACTTCAGGGGACTCAGGACTTAATCGTTCTGGAGTATTGTGGGTTTGAGCAGTGGTAGTTGATTCCTCTTCTTCTTGCTTGGATACTGGAGAACCAGGATGCAATTGGGAAGTACGAGGTGATGTGGAGGGAGATTTACTCTCGGAATGGTCTGTAGATTTGGATTTGCTCGCCATTCATAGTTAGGCCCTCCTTCTAGCGCCAAAAATTTTGATGCCCCAGAAATCGTTGTATCAACATTGGGGGATAACCACCCGGTCCGGACCTTAATACAGCTCCTTTTCCATTTGGGATGGTGGCTTCGACTGGATATAATGGGACCAGTTTCCCGATAATGAATAAAAGGGGATGGATGAGTGATTAGTTTCTAATAAATGATAATGAGTGGATGACTTAATCTAACAGCGAAAACATAAATGACTATTCTATCCCGGGAGGCTTTTATTCTTTTAAGTGCAACGCTTGATGATCTCTGTTCATCGATAGGCATATAGATGACTCTACACATAGACATTCATTCACTTAATCATTGCTTTGTTCAAATAGTTGAACAAAGTGATTAACAAAACATTGTTACACTTATCCTTTTATATTATCGATACATGTATGATAAAAGAAAATCATGCTGTAAACATCCAGTAGTGGAAACTGTAAAGAATGTTGTTAAAAACACACGCATATATCCGATAATAGCAAGAGTGATCAAACAACAATTCACATAAAAAGAATGAACTCAGACATAGATAGTAGTACCATATGAGCTGCAAATCATTCCCAACATCAATTGCTATTTGAATTCCTTCTTCCGACTCAGAAATACTTTTAAATAAAGGCAGTAGTGCACATCCACATAAAAGCTTCGTTATCAAAATTGGAATAATTGGCCCAGTCTTTATAAAAAAAAATGCCTGAAGTACAGTAGTGCAACTTCAGGTTTAAGTCATATACAAAAACTTACGACCCTTTCCAATGCATTGAAAGGGTCTATAAATACTTGATTAAAACTAAATAACTATGAAATTAAAATCCTACTTAATTGGTACAACTTGATTTGGAATATCTTCCTCATAGCAATCTGGCAGTCGGCAGCATGATTCATCACTTTGGCTGTTTGCCTTTCGACCTGAGTTGGCATATTGCTAGCATTGGTTCCACTTCTGGAGGTCGGTTGAGACCATAATTGAGTTGAGCAGCATAGGTGGCATCTTGTGTATCGGGAATGATACACCTGATTGCATCTGTCAGGCACTTGAGGGCAGCTCTCTGGCTATATGGTTTTACTAGGAACAACCAATAGGTGTCCCAAGTCAAACTATTAATACCTGCAATCAATCTCCCATTCTTTTCCAGCTCTTGATAACATGACTGCTCCAATGTTTTAGCTGATAGTAATTTACCCGAAGACTCATGCTTGTGTTTCGCTGGGTTTTTCCTCCAATCCCGTATGGGTTCTGATTCAATGTCATTTTCATTTTTGAACTTCTCCAGAAATGATTTGTTGTACTTCTTCTCCAGTGCAGGCAAATGGTACATTTGCCTCAAATCATCGGGTTGAAACGACCCGAACACTCTCCTGTCGATGGTGCAAAATGTTCTGTTTGTGATCGGGATTTCTTCAATTGCCCATCTTACCACATCCGTATATGGGAGAATTTGCTCTTGGGCTGCTATCTGATGAAGGTAAGAGTCGGCTAAATCCTTTAGAGTAGCATCAAACTTCTGGGTCGGGTTTGCTGTGGCTTGCACTGTTGTTACCTCAGGCTCTTCAACCTCAATCAGATTGTAGATGCTCAGCCAAGTAGTTTTACCGAGTCCTAGACATGTGGTGTCCGAGATCAGTCCCTTTTTGCTTGGTCCTGGATCGGCAATGTGTTGTCCTGTTACTGCGGAAGCGGAAGCTGTTCCAGTTTTCTTAGATTTCTTCCCCATTTGGCTTGAATTTGCTGCTTCAGAGGAGCTCTGCACAGGAGAGAAAATGAACGTAATGTGGAGAATTGGTGGCGCAAACCAAATATGAACGAGATATATTAATCAATGAATAATGGAGGATTAACTTAAGGTGGCTGCGGATACAATCTCTGAAGAGATTTTAGCCTTACTGTTTCATTAAATGGCCGTTTAAACCTGTCAATCCTTTAAATGCTCATCATATCGTTTATTGGCTGAATAATTCATTTAAGCGTGGCTTTGATGTTTTGGCGGTTGAGCGTAAGTGAATCACTATCGGGAAGAGAAAGGCCTTTAATACTAATTAACCATAATATGTCCCGGCCTTATCAATCTTTTTTGAAATCTGCGCCTAGCTTTATCACAATCGGCGATCGGGGGAATGCTTAAGTTGTTATATTGGTGTCCTTTCAGAATCCTCGATCGCCGATAGCGATATCGCCAATTCGCATCGGGAGTTTTTAAATGAGGGCTTTAGATGCATGCATGCTACATTCCCCGATCGCCGATAGCGATATCGCATCGGAGCAAGGAGAGGGGCCTTTTGTTATGATTGCTTGCCTTCCCGATATCTGATAGTCATTTGTGCATTGTCGCATCGGGGAAAACAAATGGGTCTTATGTTGTGCATCCTTTGTTATTGCGATATGCGATCTTGCGATCGCTTTATCACAATAATAAAGGATTACTCATTTTTTATTATAAGACCAATTATGTGATTTATCAAAAAGGTTTATAATGTTTTATTTCTTTTTGGACCTTTTGAATAATGATAAGTTGATACCAATTAATCTAAAAGGGACCCATTTCATATTATAGTTTTGAAAATAAAAATTTATGAAATGGGGGGTTGTTGTAGAGCACAACACATAGGAAAGAAACTTCTGCACCAAGTCAATAACATGCAATTTATAGTTTTCCAAACTCCTCATCAAGACAAACACCTCCATCTCTTCAAATAGAAATAACGACCTATCCAAAGACTTCCAACACTTGAAAAAAGATCTCTAGCACTTGTACCAGCCTCTCCAACTCGTGTAACAACAACATCAAGTTATCCAACAGCCTCCAACACTTGTAAATGCAACTCCAACACATGTAGCAACATATCTAATGTGTCCAACACATGTAGAGGCATACGAAACACCTGCCATAGCAATCCAATCATCTGCAACAACAACACCTATAACAAATCAACACAACATGTCCTGAATCCATCTCTACTCATCCTCCAAATATCCTCCATTAGTCATACCACAACTATGTTGACATCAATGGCAACCAACAGGACAAAGAAACCATAAACTCATCACACATCGTTATAGGATTGACATAATTATATGACAAGTATCACTATGACCCTGTTGAAATCAATGCCAACAACAATGGTGAATTCTAGGAGTTGGCCTAGTGTCTCTATTCATGATAATGATGATATGCTTCCAAGTTGTGGAAGTGCCTCCACTTCTAAGAGGGATTGTTTATTTGTGTAGTTTGGGAGTTACTCCAACACCTTGGGTTATTGGGTTTTCGAGAATTTTGACCCACATGGGGTTTGTGGGCAAGTGTATCTAGGTAGTGGGTTTTGCACCCAAAGTTGTGGGCAAAACACCAAGTGTGATTTTTATGATTTGTTCATTGGGGGCATGTGATGCACCCTTAAATAGCTAAGGGGAACCTATGGCATCAATGATGTGGTGTTGGTTGGATGAGAATAATTTATGTTTTGTGTTTTATTGAGGTCAAAATGATTTTTTAGGTGGTATTGGAGTTCAGTGATGACCCTCGGTAGTTAAGGGAAACCCACCAAGGAATCTACAAATAGAAGGAAAGTGAGTTCATTCAGACTATCAATCCAAGTGAAATCAATCAAGTGGAAAGAAAATATGAGATAGCCATATCTCACAAAGCCTTAACTAAGTTGGAGATAATGTCTAGTTTGAGGTCTTTGTCTTATTTTCTAGTCTAGGATGCATGAAATTGCTGGTTGAGTCCTTGAGGATGATTTTTGGGCATAAAAGGGAGCATAAATCTCTATGATTTTAGACGACATCTTACTTTATGTTTGTAGAGGGCTGACATCCCTATCACACATGCTAAGGAGGGACATACTATGTAGGAGAAATGACCATAGATAATAAGGGAGCAATGTTGTATGTTTAGGGTATAGAAAGTAAGGTTTGCACATGTAACATTGATTATTTGAGGTTGACATAGGGATGGAGTACAGTAGTTATAAGTTCGCTAACTAGGGCTGAAAAACTAGTCATTTTCTACATGAATGATTTCAAGTAATGTGGAATGGAATTCAAATTTTAGGTATGTTTTTTTACTTTAAAGTTGATTCAATGTTAAGGATTGAGGGTTGTTCTATTATTTATTCAATGATAGTGTTAAAGAAAATAAGTATATCTTGTTAGAGGACTGTTAGTGACTTGTTTGAAGCCTTAAGTGAAGAGGAATAGAGGCATATTATTCTTTGTGTGTGGGAAATCCTATGGAGCCCTATTATCAGACATTTATCACTAAGGTGAAGGACTATTGGTGGGTTAGTTATTGTTCCCTATTTCAATGAGTTGCACAATTAGAAATTTAGTGATAAGAGGGTAGCTTACAGACCTTATTTCAGGTCATATTTGGAGTATTAAAGAGAGGTAAGCAGTGGCATTGGTGAAGACCCTAATATTTGAAGATCTTAGAGGATAAAGAGAGAAACTAATGGGCATATTTGTTTGGGTCGAGGTTCATACACTCTTGGAGCAGCAAGAGGGTTGATACTAGAAGATTGTTGAGCTAGAGATGCATGCTTTCTGAGGGAGAAAAAACTATGTGATCAAAAACTAAGGAGGAAAATTACCTATCTAATGTGTTCAAGGTACGTGCACTGAAAGGACCATGGATGCACATCATCAACAAGTAGGTCAAGTGTACTTTTTTCAACGAAAGATTGTACATCATACACTTTTCCTATTCAAAGCCCTAGTTTTTTTCTTGTATTAGGCTTGATTTTAAGGGCCATAATCCTTAGTATGAGAGCCATAATATTGTTGTGTTAAAATTTTTTAAGATGACATGTACTCGGTTAAAATTTGTCTTGTGTACTAGTTAATTCAAAGTTTTATATTTTCTATTGTTCAAAGTAGAAGTGGTGTGGAATTTGAGTGTGTTTGTGATCGTGATCTTAGAATCAAACTTGATTATTGAGTGATGTGGAAAAATCAACAAGAACAATATGTGGGATCCAAGAGGATATGTTTATAAAAGGCTTATGATAAAGGATTATCCAAGAGGATAGGATTATTAAAGGCTTTTTTCTACTTTGTGAGTCTGATGCAAGAGCATTTTTACTTCCAAAACTATCAAAACGTTTTGGAGAAAAAGCTCCAAATGGGGTTTTGAAATGGATAAGGAATTATAATTCCTTATTATAAATAATTTTAGTTTCTTTAATTATCATATAAAACATGAGATATTTAAGGGTGACTTATGGATTGATTCTATGGATAGGTTAGTGATTTTAGGATTTAGAAAATCTAATTTTTGGAGTGATTAATGGGTGATTTATGGAGTGATTTTAAAATTAAAAAAAATTATGATGTTTCTAAATTCTATAATTTTGTAAGCCTACAGAAAATAGAAAGAGATTAAGTGTGAGGAAAATACATGATGCCCAACTAATGTAGAATATTTCCATAGAGAGTTAATGGAGAGAAATGAGAGTTTTCTAACTGTATCTATATGTATACATTTGATTTAATGAACTAGATTTTCATATATCTATGATGTTCACGGATTGTCTCTATATGAATGGAAGAATTCTCGTCCATGTGAAATCTAGAATTAGTAGAATCTCAATGTTTATGTGAAGTTGAGATTAATAGAGTTTCAATATTTGTGTGATGTGTAAATTTGTTGATATATTATCACGTTAATATGTCGTATGAGAAAATGAATCTTATTGAAAGATTAGAGATAATTTAAGGTAAAGTGAACCAAGAGAGGAATCTTGTTCATGTTGTAGAATTCATTGTGCATGGATTAGAAGGCATTTTGTGTGATAAATCTTGTATAATAAATATAAGAATGTGTTGATCAATATCTCTGATTAAATGAAAGAACACAATTCTATTGGGTATGTCTTGAATCCTTGTTGAAAATGGAAGTTGTCTCAACATAAAACCTACGCACATAGATCATATGGAATCAATGAGTTGAGTTCATATGTGTGAATTTAACCCTATAGAATCAGGAGTACTTGTTATTCAACATATGCGAGTGTGTATAGAAATAGGCATACAAGTATTGTTAAAGACATAGAGGAAACAATTTCTCATTGTGAATGAGAAATCACTTAGATAATTTGTGAGAGTGTTTAGGGACAAAAGAATTGGGTTGTGCGGTTAATTCTAGAATTCACATTAGACTTGTGTTTAAGGTTAATGATTAAGGATGTATGGACACCCTCAGTTGGTAGAATGTTGACAATTGTAAACCATAATTGAAGAAGTTAGAACATATAGGAAAATTATGATTCCGCTACATTATTTTTTAATCACAAAAGTAAGGAAAATAGGTGTAATTCATTAAATGTTGATGAACTCCAACAATTAATTAGTAAACTAATATAATTTATTCCAAAAATAAGGTTACACTTAAGAATATGTTGAACAAAAATGAGTGTTTCAATGTGACAAACAAAAATAGACATACATAAAATGACATTACAATCTAATAAACTTTAATGGACATCACATTCTTTCGAACTAATATCAACATCATATTGTAATGAAAAAAAATGGGTGTTGTAATTCCACCTCTTAGTAATTCCTTATTCCAATAATGCCCATAGGGAATTGAATGCTTTAGTTGATTGAATTTCTTCGTATGGATCTCCTATCTCATGAGAAACTCTTCCTGATAGACCTTATTGTATTTTCCAATATTTATATAGGCATCATCTTCTAAATAACAAAGAAGATAGGCAAGTCTTCCAAGACGATGAAAGCATATGTGCCTTCCTTCAAAATTAACGAGGTGATTGTAATTGAATTTATTATTTAAAGAGAACAAATTTCCTCCATGCCTCTCTCCCTTAGAAAATTCATCTTCTACTAGTGATGTTCCCACATCAAAAAACAATCATACAAAGGCATTGAAAAGAAATATTGGTGAAACCATCCGAATTAACATTGCTACACATGATGATCCTAAGATATTACAAATTGGAGCCCAATGTTCTGATCAGAAAAATGAAAATCTAGTTTCCATTTACAAGGAATTCTTAGACATCTTTGCCTGGTCATATAAGGATCTTCATCGTTTGTATCCTAGTGTTATACACCATGACATTCCAATCAAACCAAATGTGAAACTTGTTAGACAAAGACAACAACCTGTTAATTCTTACTCTTGAAGAAACCATCTATAAGGAGATATAAAAAACGCGTAATGCACATATTATATTTTCTATAAAAGATCCAGAGTGGGTAGCTAATCTGGTCCGCGTTAGAAAGAAAAATGGGGATATTTTCCTTTGCATTGATTATAAAGTTTTAAACAAAGCTAGTGTTAAAGACAATTTTCCCCTACCAAACATGGATCAAATTCTTCAACAGGTTTTCAAATATCAAAAGATGTCACTCTTAGATGGATTCTATGGTTACAACTAGATTCACCTAAAAAAGGATGATAAATTGAAAGATTATATTCGACATGTTCAACCCATGGTCATCCACAGTCAACATTATTAAGCAAGGTAAACCATGGTCTACCATATGCAACATGGTAAACCATATGTGACCATAATAAACACTTGTCAACCATATATTGAACATATTTAACCATAGTCAACCAAAGTCAATAATAATGTTTCATAATCATAATCTTTCAAGGTCAACCATGGTCAATCATAATAGGTCATAGTCACTCATAATCTTCTATAGCTCCAATCATAATATTTCATAGTTGCCTAGATTAAAAAACTACCATGATTTAAAAAATTATAAAATGAACTAATTATAACTTTATTATTATTATTATTATTATTAGGAGAATGTATATATCAATGGAACATATATAAATTTAAAACATGTAACAAGAAGAACACACTAAAGGTACTATAAGGAATAAGTATTTGATGACAGTTGTGAATATGGATTTTTTCTATTTAAATTGAAAAGTTAAAAAGGCATAAGTAAAGTCGAAGTAAATCTCAACTCTTTATTTTATCACACAGTTATTGAGAATATTAAGTAATTATTCCATGAGTTAACCTAATAATTATTAATAATTAAATTGCAATTCCAAAAATCTTCTTTCAAAATGGTCACTAACCATCCTCTAAATATAATAAAAAAAAAATATTTTTAAAACTAAAACCAAACAATAAACAATAAATCAATTGATTATACAAATTCGTAATAAAAAAATAAATTTTAAAACTAAAACCAAACAATATTCCAAATAAATATATAAATATCATTAAAAACATTCTACCTTATTTATCAAACATGACACCCACTCATAATATGTGATCTTTTCTTAAAGTGAAAATGACTCAAATAAATATCATTCTAGTTATAAAGTTAAAACCAAACAATACAACAAACAAATGTATAAATATCATTAAGAGCATGCTCCCTTATTTATTTAGCAAGACACCCACTCGTAACCGGCCATCTTTTATTTTTAAGTGAAAATACTTAAATATATATTATTCTAGTTTTTACCAGTATTTAACCATGTTACAGATACTCGTAAAGCGTCGGCCCAAAAATTCTTACCAACAAGAAAATTGAATAGAATCAAGCTTGATTCAACGCAATAGTGACATCTAGTCTGTCTCTTAAAAAGTGCTGCTTGCATTGTAGCCCTAGTTTCGTCAAAATAGAAAATTTATCTTTCGAACTCAGCGGTCACTTTTAAAGAATAATAAGAAAAGCAAACTAATATAGATATGTGGACATAATTAGTGGCGAGTTTCTCTTTGACCCACTTCGATTACCGCCTGACCAAGATTCCACTCAGGCTGTCTACAACACACAGACTTTAGAGACCATGTGGGAAACTACACATAAAGTCCTAAACCCTTACCCCAGACAATGGTTCCATGTGAAAAATGCCATCCCTCAGACAGAACTGAGGGAAGAGATGAAGGATTATATCAATCATCACAGCATCCTCGCCAATACCCGATGTGCAGAATTCGATATAATTGCTGACAATACAAAAAATTTGGATGAGAGCGAGATGAAGCAACTTCTGAACATGTTGCGCAATTCTGTAATTTCAGAGAAACAGACAAAGCAGAAGCAGTGTTGGGATACAGTATGGAAGAATATTAATCTCATACGCCTGTATTGCCAATACAATAAAAAGAACATACAAACATTCAGATGTTTATATGGCTACAGATATTTTGATCACATCATTACCAAAGCGCCCTTATACCTTCGTCTTCGTAGCAATCCAGAGGACAACAGCGAGAGTGGTTTATTGGACATCTGTAAAGAAATTCTAAGGACAGTTGACATTATTGGTATCAGCATTCTTGGGCATGTTTCATTTCATCAACATTCTTGGGCATGTTTCATTTCATCAGCATTCTTGGACAGTTGATATCAGCATTCTTGGGCATGTTTCATTTCACCATCGTGATTATGTGAAAGTGCAGACACTTGTTTTGAGACTTTATTGTAAAATATTCTTTGAATTGTGTGGAGACACTAAGAAAGCTCTTGAACCTATATTTTATATCAATCCTCACAGCGTCCTCGCCAATACCCGATGTGCAGAATTCGATATAATTGCTAACTATACGGAAAGATTGGATGAGAGCGAGATGAAGCAACTTCTGAACATGTTGCGCAATTCTGTAATTTCAGAGAAACAGACAAAGGAGAAGATGTGTTGGGATACATTATGGAAGAATATTAATCTCATACGTCTGTACTTCCAATACAATAAAAAGAATATACAAACATTCAGATGTTTATATGGCTACAGATATTTTGATGACATCGTTACCAAAGCGCCGTTACACCACCGTCTTCACAACAATCCACAGGACAACAGCGAGAGTTGTTTATTGGATATCTGTAAAGAAATATTAAGGACAATTGACAGTATTTGTCTGATATCATCTGACATCGTTGGAGAAAATTCCATGGGATTTGATGTGATTTCAAGGTTGATCAACATTCTTGGGCATCTTTGATTATGTGAAAGTCCAGATACTTGTTTTGAGACTTTATTGTAAAATATTCGATGAATTGTGTGGAGACGCTAAGAAATCTCTTGGACCTATATTTTATGTAAATGCTTTAAATGGACGGACAAATGCATGAAACCGAAGGTCAGAGCTGGCATAATTCGGAGGCCCTTGAAAAGGGTCTTTCGCTTATCAAAGAAATACTCATTGATTGAGGCCCATTAGCTGATATTCTGCAAGATATGGAGATAGTGAAAGACATTATTGGTATGTTCAGAAATTATATCATGGACCGTCGAAATTTTCCATTGCTTTGTGAGAAAGGATGCAACAAATTTGACTTCTACGTTCACTACAGAATTTCAGTAATTGGATTGGAGATCATCCAAGCCATCAAAAACAGAGGAGGGCCTCTATATGATATCGAACCTCTCTTCATATACTCACAAATAATATATGGAATTACTTCCATAAACACCCTGTTGAGGTTGTAGATCTGATTTTCTAACTGCACGTTTGTGGCGCTGGGAACTAAAAAACCAATTAAAGGTCACAGACTGGGCAGATGATTAAGGGGCATTAGATGTTATATTTAGGAACAGTCTTTGAATTTGGATAACCTGTCACGTGAACTGGGTACCATGTTGGTTGGTTTGGCATTTCTTTCGCAAATTTTGCTTTCAATAATAGAATATAATTTGGGCAGTAGGGATCGTTATTAAATTTATGTGCTGACATTTCAAAATAAATCTATGCAGTGTTTTCATAGATATGTTTGTTTTCATTCCATCTGTTTTGATTTGTTACCACATAGCGATGAAAATTACTGATCAGTTTCATATGAGAGTAGTGTATCTGTGGCATGCCGAAGCTGTATTAAGTTGGCGATTAGTGAAACTTTGAAAAGATAAAATTGAACAAACTCAAACTTGCAGTTAGCTGAGTAACAAAAATTGAAATGACATATAAAGACAAAAATTGAAAGGAACAAAATGAGGGAACAGAGGACTGCTCTTCTCATTATTACAAATTAATTAAATAAAATTATATTAGAAACATAAGTAAGCTAAAATCAATTTAAACTGGACTCAGTAAAATTAAACTAGAGAATTTTAACACTTAATATATAATTGGAATTAAATTCTCCAGCATACCATAAATCTAATATAACATATATTAATATCATATCATTGTGGCAGTGGTTTGTTGACTACCTATCAAGGTTGTAAATGGCCTTTGAAGTATAGGTCATGAAATACTATAAAACATCTTAATCCCATTTCACATTCATCAAATATTATAATACAAGGAATATTATAATAAAGGAATGTGTTAGGCTTAATATACGAAGAAGGAAAACCTCGTCTAATAATGGATGTTTCGATATGACATAAAAAGATATGACGTGTAAAAAATGGCCTGACAATCTAATGATAATTAATGGCCATCACATTCTCACAATCTAATGATCATTAATGGCAATCACATTGTGATAAAAATTAATGTTGCAATGTAATAAATAGAAATCAATGTACCAATGTCATAAACAGTAATTGACATTGCAATATTATAAAGAAAAGTTAACATTGCAATCTAAAATCTAAAATAAATATTAATGTTGTAATGAAAAAAAAAATATATATATATATATATATGGATGTTAAGAAAAAAACTACTATCACAAAGTGACAAATAAAAATTGATGTTGGCTATATTATCTATCATCAACATTGTCTACCATGATAATATGATCAATTATGGTCAATTATGGTTAACCTTAGTCATTATGGTCTGCGAGTCATGGTTGAAAATTATCAATTATGATCATCATGGCCAAACATGTACATCCATAGTCACACATGATCAACCATGGTGATTCATGTTCTAGATAATATAGTCAATTATGGTTAGTCATAATATTTCATATTCAGTTACAGTTAAATGTGGATAACAATAGTTACACATAATCAACAATATGGTGAACATTAAAACTTTTATTGATGATGATGATAACTAGAAAAACCATATAAGTTAAATAGTTGGTAAACACTCACTGGGATTAATCCATGGTAGGGATCAAGACACTTATCTCGTGATACACATTACTAAGATTTTAAAAAATCTTATATATATTATTTTAATAATTATTATAAATTATAATATTATTATTCTTTAACTAGCCATTATAGGAATATTATTTAATCTTAATAATTATTATTAAAATATTATTTTTCATAAACTACTAGTTAAAAAAATTAAATAAATAATAATAATAATAATTTTACCCTTCCTTTTGATTGCTTTGTTTTAATTTTAGTCTCTAATTATTATTTTTGTTATAGGATCTTGACTCATTAATCAGGTCTTCTCTCCAATTTATTTATTTTATTTATTTATTTTTATTTTTTAACTCTCTTCCATGTATTTGATTGACTTGGATTGTTTTTTTCCTATTAATGTTTATGTTTTTCAATTTTTCTTTATTATTATTATTATTATTATTATTTATTTTTATCTTAATTATTATTATAAATTATAATATTATTATTCCTAAACTAGTAGTTATAGGAATATAATTTGATCTCTACATTGCCCTCTATTTAAGCCTGTGCCATGAACTATATCTTTATCTGGTCCAAATGATGAACCATACTAGCTAGTTGGAAAAGCCTTCGAAAATTTTTCTCCTATATGATTTCTACTGAAAAGACTCTTCTTAACTTCTTTTGCGCTAAATCTTAACCTTTTATGTGACTATTACTAAGAATATTATGTAGATATTCACTAAAAATTAAATCCATACAACCTGCTTATTAATTATTGATAATTAAAATAATATTTTAAAATCTCTATTCAAAAATAATAATAAAAACATATTTTTAAAATTATAGCAAAACCATACACCATATTATCTATAAATCAAACTAGAGAAATAATTAGTGTATTTTTAGCAGGGGCTCCTGTCACGAGCTTGCTACTTGCTGCATCTCTTCATTTGACTCCGATAGCCAACTCCTTATGAACCAGTAGTGAACCAGAGGTGAACCTACTCAAAACTTTCACACTATCACGACCTCAACAATGGCTTCCTTGCCTAACAATGGTCTTGGCGTCCCTTCGTTCCTTTGGCGAACTTATTGTGAACTTCCTGCGAACTTCGGATGAAAGCACAAAGACAACTACTATCACAGCAGACAATATTAAAGCGCAGATAAGGTATTCAGATGCAGAATGGTATACTCATTTTATTTCAGAATGGATGAACTGATTACAGAGAGATTCTATACAGAGATAGACTATCTTCGCTTTTATCGGATTTTATGCTATTGTCAAGGAACAAACAATACTGAAGGCTACCTGGCGATGGATAGGCTCTGCCTTAGAATATGACACAACTCGTTTACAGACTGGACGACTCTCTAAATGATTCGGCCACTTTAGGTTCTCACCAGTGCCGAGCACACTGATGCGCAGGCTCCCAAATCTCCTAAGGACTTGAGTCCTTCTCGTGTTGCAAGCAGATCAGACTAATCGTCTGCAGATGCAGAGTAGGAGAGGCACTCGACTCGACTCAAACACACATAGACTTTAATTGACTCAAAAATGCGAATGCCTCAGCAATGAGCCTTACCCTCCTTATATAGGAAGAGAGGGGGGACAAACATTACTGTGGATCATCTATGATCTGACCTAAAGATAGACAGAATCATTGCCTTTTGGTGCTACCAGGGCAACGTCCGCACAAAGATTCTGATCCGGGTGGATGGAATTATTGCTTTCGAGTAATGCTAGGGCGTCAACCATCCAGAGGATCCTTGTCCGCAAAATCAAATCTTACGGAAAATATTCTTCTCAGTACAAAGATCATAAAACAAAGTAGATGCTTTTCTAAAAGCCCATGGGAAACATTATTTACACAGTGGAGACTTTAGTACAACAAAGTCCACGAGAAATTTGGTCACAATTAAGCCCTTGTGACTGGTACTTTGTTGTCTACAGTATGGATGCTTTTTACGGAAAGCCCATGAGAATCGTCAAAATACTGTTAATCCAAGGAATCTATCTCTTTTATACAACATTTCATCCCAAGCTTTTGTATAGATCCTGCGGATAATCATTGGTTTCCATAGTACAATCTGATGCTGGACTTTGGTTAATATGAGCCACTCCATGTGTTCTCTCATATATTCTTCCAGGGAATTATTATAGGGAGATGACCTGTAGGTCGTCCATTCTCTTTCTGTCATTTCTTTGACAGTGCTATAAATGGGATGAGTACATTCTGCATTTTGCTGATTACATATATTACAATGTGTTTGACAATATTTTTCATGCCATATCGGGTGCATTGTGGTCCTACTTACACCATAATCAGTCCACCAGTCTCTAAACCACATACATTGTTGATATCCTTGATAATGGCCAATGGTGCTGAATTTTAATTTGGTGTAGTGGGTTCCTACCTTATCATCAACGTTCAGGAAGTCCCACCAGAGCTGCTTGTAGTCTGCAAAATTGTACACTGTATCTGGAAAAATGATCTTGGGATCATTTCTTGGCCATCTAGCAGCAAGTTGTGTTCTGACATGTCCTGGCTCATTCCAGAGATCTCTTGTTCTATATATGTAGACATACCTTTCATGTATTCCTGTGTTGGGTCCACCATGGTACCAAATAGTGGCAATATCATGAAAATTTTGCTCCAAGGCCCGTTGTGCAATGTCAACATCGCGTCTTGCTTTGTCATATATCATATCATGAATCCACTTGCTTCCTTTAGGGTACACTTTTCTTTCTAGGACAAAGTGTTGAATATCTGTATGAGGCTGCAAGTTAGCGTCTAGGACCTTTGTATTCTCAGCTGCCAAGTGGGTCTCTAATTTTTCTTATAGGTCTCCCAGTCCTGGTTGTCCATAATAGTCCTTAAGACTTCTTGTTTCTGATGCTGATCCCACTCAGTGATGATCATCATGACATGATCTCTTGATTCAATGTATTCTCTGCTAAGAAAATAAGGGAGATTGTTGTCTTTTCCTTTGATATGCTCTACCTGAAAATCAAAGTTTGCAAAAAGAGCTTGCCATCTGGCAAACTTGGCTTCTCCGGCTTTTTTGATGTCTTTTGTTAAAACCTTTTGTAAAGAAGATGCATCAGTTCTAAGAAAAAAAGATTTATTAATGAGATAAACTTCAAACTTACTGATGCAGTTCCATGCTGCTTTAACTTCCTTTTCGATTGTGGAGTAGTTCAATTCGGCTGGATTCCATACCCCAGAAGAAAACTGAACAACTTGTTCTTCTTTTCCAACTTTTTGTTTTAAAACTCCACCCCATCCAACATTGCTTTCATCTGATTCAACAATTTTATACGCAAGATCATCAGCAACGTACAAAATAGGCAAAGATTTTACCTTAGCCTTAATGTTCTGAAGTGCTTTTGTATGGATCTCTGTCCATTCTGGAGGATTCTTCTTCAGTCTTTTGTTCAATATCCTTCTGTCACTGGCAGTCCTGATAGAAGTTGCTCACATAGTTGAGGCAGCCTAAGAACCTTTGCAGTTGGTTTTTATCTGTTATGACATCTGGAAATTTGTCTACAAACTCAAGTGCATGTTTCTTGAGAGAAATCTGCCCATTGCAGATCGTATGACCCAAAAATTTGATAGTGGTTTGAAATACCTCTATCTTCTTTTTGCTGAGCACCAACCCATTGTGCTGAACCAAATTCTTAAATATATTTACATGTTTAAAATGTTCCTCGATGTTCTTGGAAAAAATCAATACATCATCTATATATACTATAAGCCAGTTAAAATATGGCTTAAAAATGTTGTCCATTACCTTTTGAAATTTTGAAGGTGCATTCTTGAGCCCAAAAGGCATCACATTCCATTCATAATGTCCTGCTGGTATACTCAAGGTAGTTTTGAATTTATCTTTTTCATCAATGGCCACCTGCTAAAAACCTGCTTTCAGATCAAGTTTGGAGAAGATCTTAACACCGGCTATCCTCCTGATTAAATCTCCTTTATGTGGGATAAGATAGGTGTCATCAGCTAGGACTGAATTTAAAGGCTTGTAATTTATGACTAATCTCGGGATGCCTCTGATCTGTTCATCTCTCTTGTTCACATAAAACCCATAATAGTTCCAAGGACTGTCGGATTTTCTGATCAATCTTCTGCTGAGGAGCTGCTGAATCTCTTTCTCGCAAAGATCCCTGTATTCTTTTCTCATTGGAATTGCTCTACTCTTACAAGGTTTACCAGCATATCCTTCCTTGTAAGGGAGCTCAATTGTATGCTATTTCCTATGCCAGAATGCATTAGGCTTTTCTGAACAACACTCTTCTTCTATTTGCTTCTTTAAATCTACAATTTTACTTTTAATATGGGGCAACTTGAGCTGTTCTTCAATTCTCAGAGTATTTTTCAGATCTTTTAGATCTGATAGTCTGGCTTTAGCTTTGTCCAGATCTTGTACAGTTTGTACCATTGTAGAAATTCTTGGATTGGAGATATATGGAAGTTCAATTCTTTTTCTTTTTCCTTTGGATGTCGGGACGGATATGAAATATCCAGCTCTTCCTCCTTTGAATCTAATTGACCCATGGGGTTCAACTGCTGCAAGAAATACATTACCGAGGATGTAGTCTACTTGAATGTCAGCTACTGCAAATTTTAGATAAACGCAATGAGTATCAAAAGAAAGGGAGGCTTTGGGTACTTCATATAGGAGCTTCTTGTTACCCAAACCTACTACTTTCCTTTCTGCAGCTACCCAATATTTTTCTGGAACATTTTTCATATTTAAAATATTAACATCTGCTCCTGAGTCTAAAAGAGCAATCATTTCAAACATTTGCCCTTGTATGCAGATGTTAACCATAACATAGTGTTGCTGATAGGAGATGGTTAACAATCTCATATCCCTGAATCCAAAATTTGGGTCCTTTATACCTTCAGCAACTTGGATTTCTGGATTACTGTTATATGAAGCAGTATTCCATGCTTGATCTTCTTCGTCTTCTTTGGCCACATGCTTTTCTTTTCTCATTTCTGCAATTTGAGTTTTTATTGCAGAAATTTATGTCTTGAGATTATGAATCTCTCGACTGACTTCTCTTAGAGTAAGTGATCTTACTCTATCAGGTTTCTGCTAATGCCTTTGAAATGATTTTGTATTACATTCAAATGAAGCATCAACAAACAAAGATTTCTTACCTGAACTATTTGAAGCATTTGCTTTAAGCTGGTCCATAAATGCTTCAATCAGGCCGTTTTTCATCTCTCCATCCTTCATGGCTCGGATTTGTGACAGAATCTTCAATTCTTCTTCTTCTGTTGCGGCCATAAGGACTTTTTCTTTTTGGGGCTTAAGCTTTTCCCCTTCACTTGATTCACTGAAATATTCAGAATCAGAAATATATTAAGCTTGACGAGCACATTCTTCAGAGTCAGAACACAAGCATTCTGAAGAACTAGTATCCAAATATCGCTCCATATGAGCATGGAGTTCTTCTGCTGACGAAGAACTAAAAGAGTCATAAGAAGACTCATCTATTTGGTGCTGCTGAGCTATTTCTCTGATTGTGACATTGGGGCAGCGTTTTGTACTGTGAGCATGAGAGCCACATTTCATGCACACTATTGGTCTTCTTCCTTCTTGCTTTACTTGCTTGTTTCTTTGGGCAAAGGCTTGAGATTTCTTGCCTTTGTTTAGCTTTGAATCTTCGCCTTCCGAACATCTGGAGGAAGTGTTTCCAGTTTTTCCACATAACCATCAAGTAATTTTATTCCATTTCTCCTGCTTAGTGGTGTGCAGGTGAATATCTGAGGGGCAGATCGTATGACCCAAAAAATTGATAGTGGTTTGAAATACCTCTATCTTCTTTTTGCTGAGCACCAACCCATTGTGCTTAACCAAATTCTTAAATATATTTACATGTTTAAAATGTTCCTGGATGTTCTTGGAAAAATTCAATACATCATCTACATATCAGGACGGATATGAAATATCTAGCTCTTCCTCCTTCGAATCTGATTGACCCATGGAGTTCAACTACTGCAAGAAAGACATTACCGAGGATGTAGTCTACTGGAATGTTAGCTACTACAAATTTTAGATAAACGCAGTGAATATCTGAGGGGCAAGCTCAGATATTCACCTGCACACCAGTAAGCAGGAGAAATGGAATAAAATTACTTGCTGGTTATGTGGAAAAACTGGACACACTTCCTCCAGATGTCCGGAAGGCGAAGAGTCAAAGCTAAACAAAGGCAAGAAATCCCAAGCCTTTGCCCAAAGAAACAAGCAAGTAAAGCAAGAAGGAAGAAGACCAATAGTGTGCATGAAATGTGGCTCTCATGCTCACAGTACAGAACGCTGCCCCAATGTCACAATCAGAGAAATAGCTCAGCAGCACCAAATAGATGAGTCTTCTTATGACTCTTTTAGTTCTTCGTCAGCAGAAGAACTCCATGCTCATATGGAGCAATATTCAGATACTAGTTCTTCAGAATGTTTGTGTTCTGACTCTGAAGAATATGCCTGTCAATCTTAATATATTTTTGATTCTGAATATTTTAGTGAATCAAGTGAAGGGGAAAAGCTTAAGCCCCAAAAAGAAAAAGTCCTTATGGCTGCAACAGAAGAAGAAAAATTGAAGATTCTGTCACAAATCCCAACCATGAAGGATGGAGAGATGAAAAACCGCCTGATTGAAGCATTTATGGACCAGCTTAAAGCAAAGTCTTCAAATAGTTCAGGTAAGAAATATTTGTTTGTTGATGCTTCATTTGAACGTAATACAAAATCATTTCAAAGGCATTAGCAGAAACCTGATAGAGTAAGATCACTTACTCTAGGAGAAGTCAGTCGAGAGATTCATAATCTCAAGACAGAAATTTCTGCAATAAAAACTCAAACTGCAGAAATGAGAAAAGAAAAGCATGTGGCCAAAGAAGACGAAGAAGATCAAGCATGGAATACTGCTTCATATAACAGTAATCCAGAAATCCAAGTTGCTAAAGGTATAAAGGACCCAAATTTTGGATTCAGGGATATGAGATTGTTAACCATCTTCTATCAGCAACACCATGTTATGGTTAACATCTGCATACAAGGGCAAATGTTTGAAATGACTGATCTTTTAGACTGAAGAGCAGATGTTAATATTTTAAATATGAAAAAAGTTCCAGCAAAATACTGGGTAGCTGCAAAAAGGAAAGTAGTAGGTTTGGGTAACAAGAAGCTCCTATATGAAGTACCCAAAGTCTCCCTTTGTTTTGATACTCACTGTGTTTATCTAAAATTTGCAGTAGCTGACATTCCAGTAGACTGGATCATCGATAATGTCTTTCTTGCAGCAGTTGAACCCCATGGGTCAATCAGATTCAAAGGAGGAAGAGCTGGATATTTCATATCCGTCCTGATATATAGATGATGTATTGATTTTTTCCAAGAACATCCAGGAACAGTTTAAACATGTAAATATATTTAAGAATTTGGTTAAGCACAATGGGTTGGTGCTCAACAAAAAGAAGATAGAGGTATTTCAAACCACTATCAAATTTTTGGGTCATACGATCTTCAATAGGCAAAGATTTTACCTTAGCCTTAATGTTCTGAACTGCTTTTGTATGGATCTCTATCCATTCGGGAGGATTCTTCTTCAGTCTTTTGTTCAATATCCTTTTGTCACTGGCACAATCCTGATAGAAGTTGCTGACATAGTTGAGGCAGCCTAAGAACCCTTGCAGTTGGTTTTTATCTGTTATGACATCTGGAAATTTGTCTGCAAACTCAAGTGCATGTTTCTATAGAGAACTCTGCCCATTGCAGATCGTATGACCCGAAAATTTGATAGTGGTTTGAAATACCTCTATCTTCTTTTTGTTGAGCACCAACCCATTGTGCTTAACCAAATCCTTAAATATATTTACATGTTTAAAATGTTCCTGGATGTTCTTCGAAAAAATCAATACATCATCTATATATACTATAAGCCACTCAAAATATGGCTTAAAAATAGTGTCCATTACCTTTTGAAATTTTGATGGCGCGTTCTTGAGCCCAAAAGGCATGACATTCCATTCGTAATGTCCTGCTGGTATACTGAAGGCAGTTTTGAATTTATCTTTTTCATCAATGGCCACCTGCCAAAAACCTGCTTTCAGATCAAATTTGGAGAAGATCTTAGCACCGGCTATCCTCTTGATTAAATCTCCTTTATGTGGGATAGGATAGGTGTCATAAGCTAGGACTGAATTTAGAGGCTTGTAATTTATGACTAATCTCGGGATGCCTCTGATCTGTTCAGTTCTCTTGTTCACATAAAACCCATAACACTTCCAGGGACTGTCGGATTCTCTGATCAATCTTCTGCTGAGGAGCTGCTGAATCTCTTTTTCGCAAAGATCCTTGTATTCTTTGCTCACTGGAATTGCTCTACTCTTACAAGGTTTACCAGCATATCCTTCCTTGTAAGGGAGTTCAATTGTACGCTGTTTCCTATGCCAGAATGCATTAGGCTCTTCCGAACAGCACTCTTCTTCTATTTGCTTCTTTAAATCTCCAATTTTGCTTTTAATCTGGGGCAACTTGAGCTGTTCTTCAATTCTCAGAGTATTTTTCAGATCTTTTAGATCTGATAGTCTGGCTTCAGCTTTGTCCAGATCTTGTACAGTTTGTACCATTGTAGAAATTCTCGGATTGGAAATATATGGAAGTTCAATTCTTTTTCTTTTTCCTTTGGATGTCGGGACTGATATGAAATATCCAGCTCTTCCTCCTTTGAAACTAATTGACCCATGGAGTTCAACTGCTGCAAGAAAGACATTACCAACCCTCTTATCAATGCTCATCAATCACTGGACCAATATATATATATATATATATATATAAATAATAAAAAATTGACCGTAAATCCAGCTAAGATAGAAACGCAATGTTGCTTTTAGAAATCTAATATACAAGCATATTGTTGCCCTAGATTTGTCAAAATATAATATTTTTTATTTCAAATTCAGCTGTCACTGTGAAGGAATAAAAAGAAAATGCAAATGAATACGGAAAGGGCGCTTGATAGATATGTGGACATAATCCATGGCGAGTTTCTTTATGAACCAATTCGATTCGACACAAGCTGTTTATAACAGAAAGACATTAGAGATTGTCTAGGAAACTACACAAAAAGCACTAAACCCTTGCACCACGCAATCGTTCAATATGAAAAATGTCATCCCTCGGACAAAATGGAGGGAAGAGATGAAGGATTACATTAATCTTCACAAGTTCCTAACCAATACCCATTGTGCAGAGTTCGATATAATTGATGACTATAATGACGAGATTGAAATGACTAGATTGAAACGATTTCTTAGATACCGATTGTTGGAGGTACAGCATCGTTTCGATTAATCCCCAACACCGAGAGGGTGCTTCCGTTATATTTGTCACTGGAGAAGACAAGTGTCATCGCCATCAACGGATGAGCTTCATCTTGCCTCGAAAAGATTGAATAAGCAAGTCCTTCACTTTCATGATGGGATCGGTCATCAGATAACATGTCCATAGTAGGTAATGAAGGTGCCACCTGTCTCTCCACACGCACAATAGAAATGTCCTGCTCCGGTACTATTTGATCGCAAGGAATCCAAAACACAGAGGAAACTGCTCTCACTCAATCCACTCTCCTATCCTATTTCACTCAATCCACTCTCCCGCATAAGATTTAGAAATTTATGATTTTCCTAAGAGACAGATTACTCACAGAATTATTTGTTTCTTATTCACACCAAAATCAAATAATGTTTATAAAATCCAACAGATTCTTTGGAAAATATTGTTAAAGATTGCTCACAAAATTATTTGTTTCTTATTCACACCAAATTCAAATAGTGTTGATAAGATCCAACAGATTCTTTGGAAAATATTGCTAAAAAAATCTGTGGACAAAATTCCTACCTCAGTATATACTAATCATTTTTTCCAAATATTTTGTCAAAATAGATCATTTTAGTCACTGTTAAAGAATAAAAATAAAATCCGAACGACTACGGAAAGGGTGCTTGATAGATATGTGGAAATAATCAATGGCGAGTTTCTTTATGACACACTTCGATTCGACTCAGGCTGTCTACAACAGGAAGACATTAGAGACTGCCTAGGAAACTACAAAAAAAAAACACTAAACCCTTACACCAGATAATGATTCAATATGAAAAATGTCATCCCTCAGACAGAATTGAGGGAAGAGATGAAGGACTACGTTAATCTTCACAATTTCCTCACCAATACGCATTGTGCAGAGTTCGATATAATTCCTGACAATACAAATTTTGGATGAGAACGGGATGAAGCAACTTCTGAACGCGTTGGGCAATTCTGTAATTTCAGCGACAAGGAAAAGTAAAAGGAAGTGTTGAGATACCGTGTGGAAGAATATTAATCTCATCAGTCTGTATTGCAATTTAATAAAAAGGACATAAAAACATTCAGATGTTTGCATCGCTATAGATATTTTGACCACATCGTTAGCAAAACGCCCTTATACCTTCGTCTTCACAGAAATCCAGAGGAAAACAACGCTAGAGGAAAACAACGCTAGAGGTTTATTGGATATCTCTTAAGAGATTCTAAGGACAGTGGTTTTTTGAGAACTGAGATACCAATCAAAGATGACAGTTGGGACAGAAGATTCTCAAGTTTAGATAAGGTCATTAGCCTATGTATTGACAAACTCCGAATTTAGATCTCGTTGTTTTGATAACTTTTTTTGAACCTTATAATTTGGATAGTAGGGATCTCTTTGTCATTTTTAAATAGTAATGGGTACTCTTGACTAGAAACCATTGGTAATGGTTGTTATTACTTTATTTGGTAAAAACAATAATTCATAAATGCTAAAGGGTTAACATGTCTTTTAAGGCTTGGGACACAAATCCTGAAAAACATTATTTGAGCTAATTTTTTTTGACTGGATATTAGGGGATGTCTATTTAGATATGATTTTTTTTGGGTTAGAAATAGAGTTCTAGTTAATTGAGTAGTGTGTGTCAAATGAATTCATTCTATATTTGGAAAGATATGATTTTTTTTTGTTAGAAGTAGAGTTCTAGTTAATTGAATAGTGTGTCGAATGAATTCATCCTATATTTGGAAAGCTCAAATTTAATGAGTGTTTGTATGATGAAGTTAGCATCAATTGACTCAGGAGTTAAATAATAGAAATACCTAATACTGAGTTTGTTGTAATCAAATAAAATTTATGTAATCAACAAAAAAAACAACTACTCGTACTATTTTGTGTGTGTCAAATTTTATGCCTCCTGTGCCTTTCCATCATTTTCCTGCCATTTGTTTTGTTTCGTTAAAACATAGTGAAGAAAATTATAAATTAGTTTCCTATGAATATTGTATCTCTGGCATGCAGAAGTTGTATTAAGTTAGCGATGGGTAAAATCTTCAAAATAGAGATCTGAGCAAACACTGAAACTTACAAACCTACAGTTAGTCGAGACGGTTGCAATACGTGTCTAAATAGCATTGTTGTGCTTGTGATTTGACGTCATGAGTTGACGTTATTCTTTGTCTGGATTTTGCGTTGCATCGTTGTTTGATGAAGATAGCGCTGTGCTTTAAAAAACATAGCAGGTTTTGAATCAATTTATAAAGTGTGGGTCAAGGAGCGGGTTTAGGAGAGGCGTCACTTTTGGGAGAATTAACATATTTCCAAAAGAAATATCGGGTTTACCACATTCTTAAATATATTAATATATATTTTTTTCAACATTAATTATTTAAAAAACAATATTATATATTAAATTATTAATAAATTAATTATTTAAAAAATAGCAATATAAATTAAATTTATTAATGATATTGATAAGTATAATATAATTTTAAATTAGTTATAATAATTATTAAATAGATGGTAGGGATTTCATTCACATGATATTTTAGAATATTTTTAATACTATATACAAATTAAATGATGATATCTATTTTCAAAGTAGTTATGTTTGTTTTTTTTTTTTTGGTCATTTCACAAGTAGAGTTGGATTGGTCAACAATCTTGTTAGATGTTTTTTCAAAAGTTATGTATGTTTAATTTATAGATGAATTATTTTTACATTCGGCGGCTAAACGCCTACAGACAGGCACGGCCATAAGCAAAGCGACCAAGCACTGGAGGCTAGCCAAAGCTACGGAGAACATAGCTGATCTAGTAGTGGGCATGAAGGGTCTTATCCTTCAGACAGCCAGAAGAAAAGCAAATGGTCTAGCTGATTATCTAGCAAATTGTGGAGCAGACAACCCTGACTTTGCTATTGACAAGTGCTGGCGGGATTTAGATGACCAAACCATAAAAGAAGGATGTATCCATCTGGCAGCGAACGACTTGACTCAGACTACCCAACCCTAATCCAGGTTGGCATCTGGCAACATCCGCGACATCATAAGAAGACAAGGAAGGAACACCATCCCCAAGCTTATCACGGGATGATTGGACGCAGGGACCGGCAACACTTATGGCGGCACCAGCCCATCTGGACTGGAGATCAACACAACTTAAGCTACGGGATACGGTTCATAAAACGCCGTCCCTTTGGCACGTACGGAGAGGATCCACATGGCAAGAATCCTAAACCATTAATGGTAATTCGAAGTGGAAGATGGTGGTACTACACTCGATGGAGTAGTCTCAGGCATGAGAGCTCAGAGAGCACTCCCAACCTCACGCGCCACCACCCTTGGCGCAGGCTAGCTTCATACACTTGGCACACGGCTCGTCGTCCTAACCATCTCAACATCAGTTTCAACATCACCAGGGACAAGGCCGCTTGTGCGACGTCTCAGGTCACCTACCAACTTCGTACTACCAACACTGCAGGTAGTTACTCCCCTCTTATGAGGAAACGTCGCCTCCTCCTCTATAAAAACAGGGGCAAAGGCCCTGCTCGCCACATTGTTTCCAACATCTGTATGAGGAAGGGGCAATTCCTCAATTCTGTTTCAACTCAGGCAAGTCACGAGACGTTCACCATGAAAGAGGGGAACAGTCGCTGCGAAGCAGCTAATAAGGACCTTCAGGCTGCTAGAAGGGGGTACGAAACCAGAACTGCAACCCGCATCAAGCGCAAAATAGCAGAAATGGAAGCTGAGGCGAGATGTGAGGAGGGGGGTCGCTCGGAGCAGGAAATTGCGGCTGCAGTCGACTGGGTCACTAACCCTGGCACGCCTGCGAAAAGGGCGACTCAGTATGTTCGCACCAAGGCGGAATGCTGGCGCATGAAGACCTTGATTGCGAAAGCTCTAGAGTCAGTAACAGAGGTCAATCTTACCACTCAGGTCAATCTCACCACAGAACAGATGGCCAGGATCACAGATTTCAACAGCTCCCTGGATGGCAAATTGACGGAAATGAATGAATCTATCAAAACCCAGAACCGCCTGATAATGCTGCTCATTCAGCTTCTAAAGAACACCATAGACACTGATCCGGTGACGCAGC
Source organism: Pinus tabuliformis (assembly GCA_031772625.1). Taxonomy (NCBI): domain Eukaryota; kingdom Viridiplantae; phylum Streptophyta; class Pinopsida; order Pinales; family Pinaceae; genus Pinus; species Pinus tabuliformis. The sequence continues at coordinate 1,847,917,384 of CM062816.1, forward strand.
AAGCAAACGCCAGCGTAGACTATACTTCCCAGCCTTCCACCTCCGCAGGGGTTCAGCCAGCTACACTGGAGAAGATGCAAACAAGGATTGGCAATCATGCAAGGTACAGAGGAATGGATACTAACGCCCAGTCGGGTAACTACCGCCTCTAAGGTTTTTCGTTTGCTTCTGTTTGGGCCAACGATCCTGTCTCCCGGTCTTCTGTTTAATATGTGCTTCCGGCTTTATGTATGGGTCCGCGGCTAGGATTTTTCTACTTCTCTCCCCTCCTGGTAGAACCCATGACGTAGCAGTATTTTGCTCTGCCTCTTGTCACCCTGTGTGGTGGACATCGTTTTGGTGCTCATGTAAAGTGCCCTCTGAGCAGGTGATTAAGCTAGGAATATTGTACATCCCTGCTCTCACTGCCCATGCAGTTTTTTGTATTATACTTTTTATATAATATAATCTTCTTACTTACAAAAAAAAAAGAATTATTTTTACATTAATAATTATTATGAAATACATGTTTTGATGTTTATTATGGATTGATAACTCTCCAACTATTTAATTTATATGGTTGTGTAAATAATACTAATGCATAAATATTTTTTTATCTATTTAACATTAAAAATATCACAACTTTATTGTTTAAAAAATAAAAATAAAAAGTGTTCTAATATAGTCATATTAGTAGTCCACAATGTATAGAGTAGATGGTGACGACTTACAAGGTGTTTTGTTAATGCATTTTGTGGTGTAAAAGTCACTAGTTTGAAATTCTATGGAGAAAAATCTAGCCATATTAAAAGTTGGTGTGACCTAGACTAGGTATGATCCTCAAGTGATTAATAACTTAGATACCCATAAATCGTAACTACTCAAATCATAAATTAAACATGATAATCATTTTAAAACTCACATAACTTAATAAATAAATAAATTACCCACATCCCTATATAAAAAACGCTGCAATTCTAAAATAATTATGATTACGTCGACAACTCACTATCAAAAAATTCTAAAATTCTATTAATGAATTTATATTATTCAATGGATCTATTAAGGGATATTTGGGACATGCCTCAATTTTAATGTGATTCACAAATGAATTTACAATAATAATAAATACATTTTTCTCTCGATGAAGAAAACGCTATGGTGATATTTTAATGATACAAATAACCTTCATGCAGTTTTAACTTTTTATTTTTTATTTTTGTATAATATGTATGGTTTAATAGGAGAATGATTTTTTCTAAACTACATACAATGCTCTTTTTCTCGGTTATATCTCTATTTGTCATTTGATACAACCAGATTGGTTTAATTCTTTAGTGTTATGTTTTTATTTTTTATAATATGTATGGTTTAATAGGAGAATGATTTTTTTCCAAACTACATACAATGCTCTTTTTCTCGGTTATATCTCTATTTGTCATTTGATACAACCAAATTGGTTTAATTCTTTAGTGTTATAAGTGCATGGTAAGACGGCTGGGGCGGATGGCTTTCGCTCCCCCCAGCCGCGATCGAATCCTGCTGCTGCAGTGGTTGTGGACCCTGCGCGTTGGATATCTGCTGGCTTCGGCCTTTGAACAATTTGTAATGGCTATGCCGTCAATTCTGAAATTCTGTTGGCTTCGGCCATATGTTGTAAAAATCTGCTGGCTTCGGCCATATGTTGATTTTCTCTCTGAAAGAAAAAAAAAAAAAAGAATGGTTGCATCATTTAAAAAAACACCTTTATAGATATGTTAAATTTAATTGTATAATATTTTAAATTAAATTTCATTCCTTCAACGCGGATAAATAAATAATCCTTTTTACATTAATTTTGAATCGTAAAAGTAAGGAAAATATAAAAAATTATTAATTTCTAATGATCTAATTATTAATTAGTAAAATAATTTGATTTATTTTAAAAAGAATGTTACTCGACATTGGAATGTGATAAATAAAAATAGAAAGGTAGAAAATGATTTTGCAATCTAACAAACATTAATAGACATCACATTCTATCAAACAAATATTATGATGAAAAAATAATCGTTGTCATATTGTGACAAACAAAAGTCAATGCTACAATATGAAAAAGAAGAAACAATGTTGCAATGTCATGAACCAAAATTGCCATTTCAATATCATAAACGAAATTCAAAGGAAAAAAAAAAATTAGATGTTCAATGAGGCAAATTAAGAAAGAAAATCCGCATATAAATGTCATGAACAAAAATTACCGCTACATACTCACGAATAAAAGTCGATGTTGAAATGTGAAAAAAAAAAAATCAATCTCAGAACATGATAAACAAAAACATGACATCGTAATACAATGATAGAAAATGACATCACATGGTAATGAACAATATTTTTTCCTTCTGCATACATTGTTTTTTTCCTTGTTAGATTCCTACTTGTCTTTTGACACAACCAAATATCTTCTAAAATCATTGACAATATTTTTAAAGAATGGTTGGATTATAAAAAAAATGTTCTTTATAGATTTGTTAGATTTCACAATGTAAAAAAATTTAAAACACATTTCATTGCTTTAACAAGTTAAATTGTATTATACAATATTTTAAAATACATTTCATTACTTGAACTTCAATAATAAAATAATCATTTTGACATTAGATTTTGATACAGGACCATTCTAGATCCCAAAACAAGCAATGATTTTTGGAGACAAAGCTCTAAAAAGGGTGTTTCAATATGGAGAAGGACTTCTAATTCCTTATTGTAAACAATTTTAGTTTCTTTAACTATCATACGAAACATGAGAGATTTAAGGTTTATTATGGAGTGATTCTATCGATAGCTAGAGTGATTTTATGATTTATAAAATCTAATTTGTGGAGTAATTTTTGGCTAATTTATGGAGTAATTTTATGATCTAGCAAATCTGTGATGTTTCTAAATTCTATCTATTCTAATCCTACGAGAAATAAAAGGGGATTAACTCTGAGGAAAAGAGATGAGGGCCAATGAACGTAGAGTCAGGACATAGAGAACGAATGGAGAGAAATGAAAGTTTTTTGAGTGTATGTGAATGTAGATATTCGATTTGATGAAATAGAGTTTCATATATCTATTGTGTTCATGTACTTTCTCTATATGAATGGAAGAACTCTAAAGAATATAATTACCATAATCTTTGTGTTGTGTGAAGTTGAGATTCATAGAGTTTTGGTATATTTATGAGGCTCAGACTTTTGGTATATAAGCATGTTAATAAGTTGTATGAGGAAATTAATAGTCATCAAATGTTAGAGATAATTTATGATTATGTCATGTTGGTTCGAATAAATCGTATCTTTTGGACATCTTCTACTTTACCTTTCCACCTATATTTCATAAAAACACTCATAACCTACTTGTTTTTGTATCATCCTACTATCTTCCCATGAGTAAAAAGTCGTCAAGCTTACAAAATACACAAAGAGGTAAAAGTACAATATATTTCTAGTTCTATATGTTTTACTTTATAAAATTGGGTTAATTTGTAAAGATCATGAAAGTTGACATATTTTGTAGCTTTGATGATGACTTTTTTAGCTACATTTAAGGTTCAAATTATCTTTGAAGTGAACAAATCAGCTTAAGCACATATGAGGCTGTCAAATAGCTCAAGCATGATGTTCCATATGTTAGGCATAAGGAAAATCTCATCAATTGACCAGAATAGCTTGATCAAACACTTGGATAACCATCACGTGGCATATGGGACAAACGAAGAATCTATGAGGACTACTATTTGGAAGTAGATCAACTTTGAGAGAGTGTGAATAATCATCCTCAAAGCTAAAGATCAGTAAAATGAATGATAATGTGTCCAATAAATCTTTATACAATTTGTTGACTCATCAATGAATTATAGGAATTAAATATTCAAAAGAAAATAGGACATGTAGTCATTGTTACCTATTCAGATTTATTGCAATGGTTTTCTCAATTAGTTAGTATAAAACATTATAAATAAGACTCACTAAGAGGAAAAAAACATCTTTTTGTATCCTCTTATCAATGCACAACAATATTACTGTGTGCGCACTACTTTTAATTTAAATATCACAACTATCTCTTGTTATCATGGAGCTTCAATGAGACAGTTACATCAATTATCATAAGGTATATGTGTGTGTGTGTGTGTGTGTGTGTGCGTGTATTACACATATGTGTGTATATATATGTGTGTATATATGTGTGTGTGTGTGTGTGTGTGTGTATATATATATATATATATATATATATATAGATATATATATATATATATATTATCTTGTGCATTAACATGAGGTCCCTCTGTGGCATACGAGACTGTAATATAATCTTTTCACTTTACATTGTCTTTACTTTATATCTCATGCTCTATTTTCCTTCATAATTAGCTTTCACATTTGTTTGCTATTTCATTCTCTTTTACACATTTGTCAAGTTCTTGAATTATATTTTAGAAAATACCATAAACATTTTCCAATTATTCATATATTTAGTTCTTTACATTCGTATTCATTTTTTCTCTTGCACTTGTGAGTCTCCCATTCATACACACATTTACACAACATTCATAGACATATCATAGGTTCAATATGAATGAATTTCAAGCTATGAACACACACATTCAGGATTTGTTATTCAAGTTTTGTGAAGGTAATTTACAATATCAAACCCTTTAGATAAGTTTCCCTTTATTTCATAAATAATTGTATTTCTTTCATAGAAAAATATATTTCTCCTTTAGATAGTTTTCAATTCTTTCACGAAATAATTCTCCATTCTCTCATAGAATAAAAACTATATTTTCCCTCCTTTAGTTTAAAACTTGAATATTATCTAGCAAGTCAATCACCAAAGCCGCTATATTATGTAGCTCCAAGAAGATCATAGAAACCTAGTCAACGTGGTATGTTTCAAGAACCTAATTCATAATTTGAAGGTTCTGCACATCTATCTCAAAGTAAATGGAACACACCCTTTCCTTGAAAACATTGGCCATCTCAATCCCTAAACCAATCTTGGCAATAGGGTTGGCAAGAAACTTATTGGAGAAATCCGTAATCTCCTCAATTTCCTCCATACCTAACTCCATTCTATTCATACCATCCACCTCCACCACAACCACAACCTCAACCACATCCATATCAAAGATCCACTTCCACTAAACTACTTGTATAACCATTTCTGAACCCAAACAATAAAGTACCATAGCCCACTTACCATGCTGAGGTACAACACTTCCAAAATCCTCTTTATCTAAATGATATTCATCTTAGCTTAGGAAGAATATTGAAAAAAGAGATTGTCCTATTGTCATTGCAGAAAAAAAATCCAAAAGATGAAGATCTAGAAGAATCATGTACTACATTTGATGGAGAGCAGTCACTGAATCCCGATATTGAAGAATTTATGTTATTCTTTCAATCGGATCCTTTATGTCTTCAAGTGACTAATCATAAAATAGTAGAATATTTCAATGGCATGGAAGAAGAATGCAAACATAATTATCTAGATGAGCAAGTGAACCAAGGGCATCACAACTATATTGACCTTTGGTTCCTGAAAATCAGTAAGTAGGAGCAACAATCTCTTCAACAATGTTTGGCATCATCAAAGTCAAAGAAGTTGGTCTCTCATATTCAAGTACATGTCAAAGAATATGTTTCAAGCCTACACATGATTTTATCTCTCATCTTGTTATGCACATGGATCCATTGGAAGTATTCTGATACTTGAAAGAGATTTTATTTTTTGAAGTAGAGTAGATAGAAGAATAAAATAAAAAAAGGGAAAAGAGGAAAAGAAAAAAAAATTATATCAAGTGAAAACCTCTTTTGGGGCATCTGATATTGGCTCACTGAGTGAAAACCTCCATGGGGCCACTAGTACAAAATGGCTAATTAGTTACTAAAACAACGACTAAAATTTGCATATAAACGACTATTTTTTAGTTGGTGACTAGTAGTAGCTAACTTACAGTATATTTTAACGCGACCAACTTTTAATCGTTTTTAGCTTAGTCATTAATTGATTGTCTCAATTTTATCATCTAGCAGTGTACTTAGTCATAAAATTGGTCATTAATTTAGTTATTGATTTAGTCATTAATTGCCACAATTAATGACCAAATATATAACAAAATATATTACTATATGAGAATTTGAGAAAACCAATTAATGATGAAAGAAATATGACCAAAGTGTTGGTTGTGTTATAAGATACTATAAATTAGCTACTAATAGTCATATATATGCAAATTTTAGTCGTCGTTTGAAACCAATTAATGACCAAAGAAATATGACTAAATTTTTGTCGTGTTATAAAATATTATAGATTAGCTACTAATAGTCGTATATATGCAAAATTTAATTGTCATTTGTAATGAAAAATTAATCATTTGCAGTAGCCATTTTTTTTTCTGGTAGTTCATATTCATTATATAAACGACTAATATAGTAGTTTATATTCATTTCATTTATTTTCATTAATAATCATTATAAACAACTAATTTAGTAGTTTTAGATTGATTTTATGCATTCATTATTAATCAACATATATTAATTAGTATGATTTTGTAACTAAATTAAAAAAACATCATACAATGTGAATTGGTTCATCTAATATGAAAATTCAAAATTACACATGTTAGTTAAAATACGAAACAATATCAAGTGCAACTATAAATAATTTCAACCACAGAAATTATATTATATTAAATGTCGAGTATTAAAACATGAGTTTCCAACTTAACATTGGTTGGAAAACAATTTACACATGAAATGTTGTTTCATCACTACAAAACATTATCATTGTGTTGTCAAGTCATTGCAGGTGAATTCACCAACTATGAAGCCTTGAACATCAGTCACTATGTGTGTGTCTTATGTGAAATATTGCCTTTAAGGGTACCACTAGACTGGTTCTCTTCTCTCTCTTTTTGCATTTGTTGCTCCAATGTTAGTGTTCTCCTCTTTCTTCAAATCTCGCTGCTTACCATCAATACTGAGTTCCTTTTCTGGAAACAAAAGAACCTAGAATGCAGAGGTAAGACATGAAAGATGATGAACACTAGAATATAAATGAAAGTAGACTATAAAGGATTCATATTACATATATCTCAACATCAACGATGTTAAATCCATTCTTCCCCATAAATGCGAGAAACTCGAACAAGTTTTTTTCAGTTGAATGATAGTGGCCACTATGTGGCCAAATGACCTGTATAAATAAATTAAAGTCACCATAGAAAAGAAAACCTTAGTAACTTAGTATTCAACCTTCAGGGAAAGCTTAGGCACAATCATGCCAACTAAGTTACATGCTAAAAATCTCAAGATGTAAATAACTTGTTAAATAAATAATCTAAGGTGTGATGTCTAATCCTTGTCATTTTATTCGCAACAACAATTTGTTGTCTAATGCATGAACTTGGTCAAGTATATAAACAACATGTTCTTAAATAACAACATGAAAGTAAACTTTTCTAATAATCATGAAAATATTTCAATACAAAATAGTTAAAAGGATTTCAATCAATATTGTGTAATATTAATTTCATCTTCAAGCCTTGGTTGTTGTCTAAACAAACATAATACAAAGCACTTCAAATTTCATAGTTAAAATGTAAAGCAAAATCAAAATAAATGTTCAAAATACAATCAAACAATAAAGAGAGGATATCATGGAATGGACATTGCAATTATAAAAAAATTGTTTACCTGTCCATCGATATCTTATCACGCATTCCTAAAACATTTGCTTGCCAAAAAACCATGAGGTGAAAGAATCACAACATTAAAAACCATAGGAATACTTACTAGAAACATTTCCAAAGTTGATGGTTGAAGTGCCTGAAGGATCTCCAACAACAAATGAATCATATCCAAGACATGATCTCTATATTGTCTCCCCATCCTTTTTCCAATCACATTTCATGTAACCTACCCACACTAGAGTCAAGTAACAATCAAATGAAGGAATTTACATTTGTTTTTATCTTTTATATGTATAAAATTTGAATATAATTTGTTTTGGTAACATATTAATTCATATTTAAAGCCTTCCTGTCATGAGAATGTATCAATCAAGTAGAACATCAGAAAAATTAACATCAATGAGGTCCTCTAATAGTTTCTACAATATCAATATTTGTCTTGCTGTGACATCTTAGATAGAAAAAAGAACATATCTGCAAACGAAAAATCCATATATTACTTATGTTTAAACTAAGTTTATGGTGTATTCTTAGGTAACTTTTTAAGATGTCCCTCTACCTTTACCAAAGTGGACAGTAGCTTGGTTATATTATATCCTTTCATTCAACATCAATTTCTGCAAGATAAATGTCACGCATTATTCTTTCCCATTTTTCAACATGCTAGATATGATAAATTGAAAGTCACATAAAAGCAAGAGAAAACCATTTGCTAACCAAAACAAATAAACAAACAATGCCTATAATAAAACTTCACACCTCATAAATTACTCTACCACGTGCTCAGACTAAAGGTGATATTCTTTGAATCATTTTTAAGTCATATTTGATGGGATATTCATATTTTTACCTTGATTTCAATTTGGTGCTAAAAGAATATATAAATCTAGGTTATTATCAGTGAACTTCAAATATAATTCAAAAAAATAATGTCATTATAGGGTATGGAGAGAGAAACATCTTCATAACTAGGATTCTCTATTTTAGTTTGATTTGAGTTGATTTGGTATTTGAATATATAGTTTTCTCTAAAGAAGTGAAATAGAAAAATGAGAATTGAAATAACGTTGTGAATTTTTAATTAATTCATATTATATATCTCTAAAACATCCAGGTCATCCTTCTTTGCTATTTGATAGAGATTTATTGGCATAGAATAACAATGAATTAACTATCAAACACAATGATGCAATATATTAACCAAGGAAAGAAAAATGACATGGCTTTGGTATTTGTGTGCTCGGAGGAAATCCAACAATGGTTGTGTTCTTTATTTATCATGAAATAGTACTGAAGACAAATGCTGGTTCATAAATTGAACTCCGTTTCCAATAGGAGATGGTCGTGTTGTGTAAGGAAAATGATGAATTGAAGGGCTCAAGGTCTAGCTCCAATACATAGTTATCCTTGTCACTACAAAATACAAAGTTGTCATCATTTGCTTATCCAGGTAAAAATAAAAGTGAGTTTGTTTTTGTGCACTTGTGATAGTATATGAAAAAGAGAGCACTAATGGAAATCAAAGTGTGTTGTCCCATCATTCATTCTAACAGAAGACTTATATATTCAGTTGTTGACTACAATGGAAATCAAATGTAAAACCCACTCAACTTTATCTTTACAAGACATAGTCATAACAAACTAGTACAATAGAAGCATGCTAACTAATAAAAAAGAGATCATAAAAAATAATAATGGAACATTATTTCCTGCCACATAATTGGCATGAACAAAATTTCCACATAATTCATCCAAAAAATGAGAATAACTTATGGAAAAAGAACATATCATTAATGTTTTGTACCCTCTTTAACACATGTAGCCTAGGGAAGTAGAAGAGGCCAAATGTAGTAGGATTCCAATTGTGTGGGATATAATAATAAAAATGACGAAAAAACACGCATGCCAAGTCACGAAATTTCACTCTAAATAATAGAAAATGTTGAGGATAGTAATGATGAATATAGATCATGTATTAAGATCAATCCCCTTATTGGTCATCAATTAGCAAGGAGACTGGTAATTTTTACTCGTAAAAAAAATATCATAATTAGTGTAATGACTGTGTGGATCTTTTTGTGATTTTTTTAAAATTTATATTATGGCGTCCTTGTAGGAGAGAGTGATGAAAGTTCAGCAGGTTTGGTCAAACTAGTTTCTCCTTTCATATATTTATGTGAATGGACAGAGAGCTACCTTTCTTCGGTTTGGAAATTCAAGTGTCCCTCCCTTTCATTCAATATGTGGAGATGCCCCACCATTGAAGGACCTTGATAGTTCTGAATCCAATCTTACGGACATAAAAGATGGATCTGGTCCAAATCAAGATGTTGCTATGGTGATTGGAGAGGGAGCAACAACTTGAGAATTGTTTAGTATTCCTCTTGTGGATCTTGAAAGATAGTGTAGGAAAAATGGTTTATTTATTTGTGGTGGTAGGGAGGTAATGTTTTTTCGATTTCTTAGCTTAGAAGAATAAGAGAAGCATAATAACCAATATCAAGACGAGGATTTTAGGTATGGGTATAGCTTTGCAATAAGAGGGAAGCATACAAGAGAAATTGATCCTTATATACAATTAGGAGGGGGAAGGTGGAGCATGGGTGAAGAAAGAAAATCCATACTTTATGATGATAAGGACTATATATCATTATCATCATCTAGGAAAAAATTTAAGGAAGAATCATCTTTACAGTCACGGGTTGAGGAACGTGAATCAGTGGATGCCTCTTGCAGTGGAACTTTACCAAAAAAATTTGGTGTGGTGATGGTAGTGTCACATGATGTGCCGTCAAAAGTTCAAAATATTATAGGCAATGTCAAGGAAAATTTATTTCTCTACTCCTTAACTGATATTTTGCCCCATCCACGTTTTGATAGACCAATTATCAAGATCATAGAATGATATTTTCTTTAATGAAGGTGTCCAAGGGCTAAAAATTTAAGGATATGATCAATTTTTTTTTAAATGGACAGTCTTGTTTGACTTGCAAGGACTTGGGTGTCAAAATTGCTACCGAGACAATGTTATTCACATGTCAAAATTTTGAGTATGACTTGGGGTTGAGTTTGAATGAGTGGATTTTACTTAATATTGTTTAGTCAAGGAAAAGAACCAAATTCATAGTCCATTTGAATTATGGTTCATGAAGCATAGAAATAGAGTTGGTGAGCTAACTAGGGCCCATCCTTGTCGTGATGTGCTACATTCAAATGGAATGAATTCATGAATTTAAAAAGGCTAATATATGAAGTAAATAATGGGAAATTTTGACCAAATAAATAACCCAAACATGACACTTGAGATATGATATAAATCTTGGGAAATTTTAACCAAATACATAACGGAAACCTTAAACCTAGTAGTGTGAAATCCATTGTTTGAAGTGTGGCTACTGAAGACAAATTTCATAAATACTTCTAAAATTTAACATACAAATCATTTATAAAAGCATGGAATTTCGTTGTCAATCAAATGTCAAACCGAATAACAATTAAAGTGATAACCTGTAATAACAATCCAAAATTGATAAGGTATATTGGAAAAATGTTCAAAACTCATTGGGAACATCCTAATCCTACAAGCTGCTCATCTAAAGAAACCGACAATTTTACCTATCCTGGGAAACATGGAATGTTAATGACATCAATGACAAAAAGATAAATAATTAAAACTGACTATTAGAACCAGCAAACAACAAATGATAAACAAAATGAAAATGGGGAAAAATGTTACATACCCACTTCATGAGACTGCCCTTCCATACTCAATGTTTCCCATGACTGCACAGGTCATTCCACTGGTGTCCACATCCTCGTATCTAGAGTATAATTCATCCTCGTATCCACACAACCTGCATTGGTCATACCCTTTCATAAAGAAAAAATAAGAGAAAATGAAGCCAGAAATCCTTTTTACTGGTCAACGCTTTAAAGATTTTGAAGTGTGTATTTAGAAAGAAGATTCTCATACCAATATCCTCGATTTCTTTGAAAATTTATTCAAATATGTCATTTCCTCCAAAAACATTACATATCGTGGATCATCATAATTCAAGTCATCAATTAAACGAAGTTCTATAACTTCTATCATCTCTAGAGCAGGGGTGCTCTGAAGAAAGAAACCTAATACATGGATTTCCTTATCATGAAATTCAATTATGTCTACATAAACCTGTATATACGGAGATCAGAGAGTGGGGATATGAGACATCGAGTTACGATATATTTTGAAAGTTCCTGCATTGCATTTCAAAACCAGAATAAGCCAAATCTGCACTCATTTACGAGGTAAAAGACATAAATATTCATTATGAACATCATGGAAAAAAACCATGGAATAATTTTATGGTCTTTTCACATCTTATAGCAGGTTAACTTTTTTAATTTAGGTAGTGTAGATTTTCATTAAGGAATATATATGAAACAAAGTCGTTACTTGGTTTTGTTTAAAATCTATTAGATATAATGAATATGCAAATAGGACATAATAATGAACCAAAACATAATAGTCAACCTAAGCTACATCAATATATGCTTTGTATAATTTTTTTTTATTCTATACCTGACAACTAAGTAGAAAATGCAAACATTCTTAAACATTGAAACATGTTGTTTGTTGCACATGTAAAAGAAAAGAAGAAATTCTATTTTTACCAAGATAAAGTTGTCACCCATTAACAAACATTGGAGATTAGGAAGGCTCTCAAACAACAAATTGAGAAGACCCATATTTCTTTAAGCAAAGAAACAACACATATGACCAGATCCCTTAATGATTTAAAGCTCCCCATCATCTCAATCAATATGTCCACAAAGAAATTGTATGAATTGTCGAGATATGAGTCCAATTCTAGTATGATCAAATTACTTCCACATTGCATATTGAGTCTCAAGATAGAACATCAAAGCTCTTGAAACAATATCCCATTCACCCTCAAATATTTTATCATGTATGCCCCTGCATACATATAGAAGACAACCTGCGTTTACATTGATTTATATTTTATCCACATACAACTTGCATTTACACTCGTTTCATTGTAAAGCGTTGAAAGTAATAGTAAAACCCAAAATTACATGGTTGTAGTTTAAAGCAATTAGATTGAAGAGGTTTTGTCCATATCTAGCGGCTGTTTGACGCAAATTCAATTATTCCTCTACTGAGGACCACAAACGTAGGGAGTGCATAGAAGGTCGAATACTAATGATCAAATATTCTTTATGGTTTGGCTAGTCGAGTGGGGCATCTGATCAAATTGGATGAGCATACAACTAAGCTTCAAAAGGGGTCCTATGCAAGTGCTTTTAAATGATATCCCTTGGAAGCTTCAACATAGTACTCAGTATCATCATACAAAGGACCACCCAAAAACACACCATCTGATGCTGTCGAAGTTTGAAGAACCATGTCACCCTTTTTTAAATGACCAATTCTACTGTCTTTTTGAGCAATTATTTTAATGTTAATGCCTAGTATTATTGGTAGCACTGTCCCTGAATGAAATTTCCTAGGCACCCCACAAAAGAAGCAATAGTAGGTTGGCGCCCATCAGTTTTAACAGAAACCTGTTGACTTCTTGGATAAAACAAGACCTTTTCAAAACTATTTTTCTCACTAGAATTCCTTTTATCTCTCAAAAGAAAGACCATTTCATCTTCAACATTGGCCCAGTGAGTGTACTGATATACAACAATTTTTCTTGGTCCATTAGCACTTGAAACAAGTTTAACATTATTGATCATATATATAAATGCAGTCTCCTTTTTCCATATGTCTACAATAATGCCTCGAGACAACTCATTTTCTTTGGGATAAGAACTTGAATCAGCATGTATTTCACCACTCAGTAGATATTTTTCACCAGTCAAATATATAGGTTTATATTCCAATAAATTGAATTCTAATGACGACATTCCAAAGAAAATGCACAAGTTCAAGAAATGAAGCAATGTGCACACAAGAAGCTTCTAAGCAGATTTGCTTCCATCCTTTCTCAATCAACAAATTCATGGGTTCTTTGTTTGGTTGTATGATGTAAGAAGCCATAGGATGAGTAGACAATACGCAACTAATAGCCTATTCGGATAAACACTATCTTTGAATGACCAGAAACACCAAAATTGACATCAATAACCTTTCTCTCCCAACACCAGTCATCATCCAAACCTAACAAATCAGATGAAGGTCCATGTTTTTCCTCAAGATGCAATGCACCATGTATGACTTTCTCAAATATGAAGTCACTGCACTCATTTGTTAAACTTAAAGATTTAAGCTTTCTGAACCTAGAGTTCAACAGCCAAAGAAGTAAGTGATATAGAAACTGAGAAGTCACATCCTTCCTTTCATATCACCGATCCACGTATATCAACAAGGCCCTTTATAAATTCAATGCCAAACATTGGTCTAGTTACTTTCACATCAATATGTGATGGTGAAAACTGAAGACCAGAATCACGTTGTGCTATTTTGGTCAGTGGGGATATTTGATATTAACCTGGTTGAACCTCGAAGCAAAAGTTTCCCATATCATCAATCCTCTTTGGTTGAGGCTTAGCATTGTCTGGCCCGTGTGTCAAGGAAACTTGACACTTGCCATTTTTCACTAATTTTAGGGAACAACAAATATTATAATGTGTTTCTTCTATCTTTGGTATTGAAGCCATGTTTGGGACAAACTTGAAAAACTCCAAACTCCTAAACTCGAAGTGATCCTTCTCAGCCTTGATTGTGTATCGTGTTGATGTTGCATGATCAAGTTTGTAATATCCTTGGAAATCTGTTGTAGCTCTTTCTCGTCTATCAACTAATATCTTAACACCTTCAAAATGGACTCCTTCAGAAGTCACCACAGGTCCTCCAACTAAGAAACCTGAGACCTGAAATGGCCGAGATATGTTAACATGACTATGATCAATAAGAACCTCTATAGATGGAAGTGAAACATCAAATATTGTATTCTCACCCTTGTAGAATGGCAACAACCTTTATTTTCCATTTGGAATAAAATTAAAAACAAATTTCCCATATGCATCAGATATTTCCTAACAAAGCACTTGATTTGGCCAAGGAGCTTCTTTGAGAGCACTTCACCTCATGGACATCATCTGAATAAAGGTATACATGAACAACTAAAATACGGTTACCCTGAGAAACAACTAAGCCATCCATATCATAACTTGGGACGGAAAAGATGTCATCTACTACCAGATTTCCAAAGCTCAACTCCATCTCTAGAGAGCCTCTTTGGACAATTGTTAAGAGAACATGAGAATCATGTATTTGAAAGAGAATATTATATAAAATATACTCTATGAACCTCAATCATTGTACCTCATGTGTAGCGCCATCCTAGCTAGGATCAACATTAGGTATTACCTGGTATCTTCTTCCTCTATTTAACAATTGGCTCACAAAGCCCGCTCTTGCCACTTCTTGACATTTGATTTCATGGAGGGCTACTCTGTCCTCCAAACACTCATCCTTAAGTAATATCCAAAATTATTATGCATATCAAATGAAGGCAAAGAGAGGAAAAATATCATGGACTTTACTTTTTGAAAAAAAAATGTAGTGGGATTTGATATGACCTGATATTTATATATTGCTCGAGGATTGATGAAGTTTATTTATTCATGATGGGAAGAAACCAACCTATATTTCCTTGGAGTAATATATGTAAATGTGTAACTGCCTCCCTGTGACGTAAACACAACATTAATGAGATCATTTCTGGTGGAAATGAGTTCAACCTCCACATTGGAACCACCTCCATTTATATCTAGACAACTTTCTACTCTAACAACCCCCATCATTCTCACATAAATAGTGAACCCAATGAAGTGAAAATTGATGTCTTCATGTCCATTGCAACCATTGTGATCCACTGATACATATTCACCCATTTAAGATATATTCTCCAAGTCATGAAATATGAATATTTCCTATGTAATTTTTCCACTCGATAATCTTAACACCAAATCTGAAATTGTCTCTTTCATCTTCCGAGAGCTCATGAAACAATTTTTTACTATTGTACTGAATCTGCGCAAATATATTATAAAAATTATTCATCAAAATGTTTAAACAATACAACACCAACAAATTTGTATTTCATCTCCATTGCGCATAGTTCACCTTCCTTCATAGAATGCATATGGCTCGCAGATCTTTTCCAGGTGCTTCAATTGCTAAAAAATATATTTTGTAGATGATCTTGATAACCCCGCTATCTACAATATGACTATGAGTTTGCAATGATTCATTTTATGTATTTTTTTATAATTATGGTGAATCGATAATTCTTTAGATTAAATAATGAATCAACTCCTTGAACAGAGATTATATGCAGATATTATATGCAAAGTAAAATTTACATGAGTAAATTTTTAAATTTTCAAATTCCACTTATATTTATCAAAAATTCGAGTAAAAAACACAGAGTATCATTACAAATTATGTTGTTTGTTGAACTAACCACTGTTTCGAGTGCCTGCCCATAATTCTCCATAGTATTAATGCAGGCCAATTGCTTCAACAGTTTTACTGGGTTTCCTTTTCGATCAATGTAGGGATTAGATTTAAAATGTTCAAATATTATTTTTAAAAATTCTTGAACTGTTATGGGATTTACCATCATAGAAGCAACCTGATAAACCTTTACGCCAACCTATATTACCTATATTTCTATTTTAGAAGCAACCAACCTATATTCCCAACCATGTCTGCCATATCTGTAATTTGAATTCAACCAAAAAAAAATAACACATTTAAGAGAAAAAGGATAATGGTTTTTTGAGTAGAAGTTTTGAAGACATATATGGAAGATCTGATCTCCCAAGAGAAATAAATAATGTAGAGAAGCTCCAGGAAAATCAAATAAATATGATTTAAATAATTAAAAAATGGTGAAATCTAAGTTTCGAACCATCCACTGTCATATTCTAGATATAGATGGGAAACGTAATCTAATAATAAAAAAAATAATATGGAAATACTCCAGAAATCTAAAATTAATTACAAAATAATTTTTCACACTTTGTTAAGAGTTACTCACCAGATCTAGCACAGAATCTAGATTGGCCAAGAAGAAAGATAGTTGACCTTTTCCATAGTGTGTAACGATTGGATCAATCATTCTGCAAGCTGAATATTTGATGCCATAGCAAGATAGTTGACCTTTGGCATAATGCGTAATGATTCGATCAATCATTATGCAAACTGACTATTTGATTTAGCTTAACGACAATGTGAGAGTAATCGGGCATCGGATCTGAAGTTTTCATCAACTTTGTCAAAGACCGATTTTCGATGAAACCTTGAAATCCATTGATCTGTCGGCAGCAGTTCAATCTGCCAGACATGTAACCAACATCTTAAGAACCCACCATGTCTCCATTATAAGGAACTTCGAATCTAAAAACCTACTAGTTTTTTTTCTAGGTTTCAGCAGCTCACTGCATCTCTATTTCTCTAGTTCCCAAGTAGTTGTTTCTAGTTCAATCTCGATCGAATCTAAAATTACTCTGATGGTTGAGATGTCAGTTTTCAAGGGCCCCAAACACATGGATCCACTAAAAATCCAACAACACGATCTGGATTAGTTTTATCCTCCCGGAGATTTGGATAGGTGTTACCCTGGTAGAAATAGTGCCAAATGTAAAACAATGCCTTTACGTTGCCAATTATCAAGGCAAGAAAATCTATAACCCCTATGGTGTAGAGAAAAATCACCAAAAACCCCAAATTTATGGCAGTTTAAATTATTAAGTTATTTGTAATTCAAAGTTTAAATAAAATAATTACAAATCTCTTTACTCTCTTTGAAAATAGAAAGCAACTTTTCATTCAAATAATATTATTTTAACTTTCAATTAATTGAAATTTATTTTATTTTAATTAATATAAAATTGTTTTTGGTTATTTATATGTATTTTTCAAAGTTATTTGTAATTTTAGATTAAAAATAAAATAATTATTGTGCCCATGGGGTAGATCTCATGTAAAAACATAAACATGTAAACTTAAATGTAAATGTAAACATAAACGTAAATGTAAACATTAATATTTAACATTTAACATTGTTAATCTAATGTCGGCCCTATTTAAAAATCAATCTAATTATTATTATTATGTATAAAGACAACATAAATTTAAAATATAAAGAGGTTTACGAAGAGTGAGGTTTACGAAGAGTTAAAAAAAAGAGTAATGGAAAATAAACAAAAATATAAATAAACGAGAATTTTTTTTATATTTACTCCAAAGGTGTGGTAAATAAAAAAATAAAAAAAATAAACTAGAGGTATGGTAAATAAATAAAAACATATTAAATAAGATTAGAGATCAACATTTAATTATATACCGAGCCTATGGGGCAAATACCATTGTAAATAAAAGAAATATGATAAATAAATAAAAATATAAGTAAACAATAGGTATGGTAAATGAATAAAACCTCTTTTTATATTTACTCCATAAACCTCTTTACATTCACTAACACTCAAAAAATAGGTTTTATTTAGGTGCAGCCTATGGAAAAAATACCAGGGGCCAAATTATTATTAATACCATGCAAAAAAATACTATTAACCATAATATTAATATTAAAAGACTATTATTATTATTATTAAATCTAATATTCATATCAATATACCATAATATTGATATTATTAAATATAATAACTTTGTTTTAATCCAATATTAAATTTCTTATATTATAATATATATTAATATATCATGATATATATTAACTCTATATATGTGGGAGGTAAGAAAAAAGACATAAAGTTATAGAGTTGGAGAGATAGGGGGATTGGCAAGGGAGAGATGGAGATGAACTGAAGGAGAGGGGAGAGGATGAATAAAATGAGAGAGAGGTAGAGAATGGTAAAAGGGGGAGGGAGACACAAATATGGAGGGGGAAGAGAGAGGAGAGTGGGAGGGAGATACTGAGAGGATTGGAGGGCAAAGAGGGCAGAGAAAGAGAGAGAGAGAGAGAGAGAGAGAGAGAGAGAGAGAGAGAGAGAGAGACAGGGGAAGAGAGATAAACGTAGGAGAGAAGGGGTGAGAGAGGAAGGATGAGAGAGAGGAGGAGAGAGGGAGGGATAGAGATATGGAGTTGGAGGGGAAGAGAGGTAGGGAAGAAGAAAGACATAGAGAGTGAGAAGTGGAGAGAGAGAGGGAGTGACAAGGGAGATATGGAGAGAAAGATTGTATGTTTAGGGGTGAGATAAAGAGACAAATAAGGATAGATAGAGAGAAGGAGGGGAGAAGGAGACAAAAAGAGAGAGGGAGGGATATAGTAACATAGAGAGAGAGAGAGAGAGAGATATACAGAGAGTGAGAGAGAGGAAGAATGAGAGATAATACTTGAGAGAGAGAAGGAGAGTGATGGTGTAAGGGAGAGGAAGAGGAAGAGAGAGAGAGAGAGAGAGTTATGGGGGAAGAGAGAGGGAGGTAGGAGAGAAAGGGAGAAAGAGGAAGTATGAGAGAGAGGAGAGAGGGAGGGAGAGGGGAGGAGAGAGGGAGGGATAGGGAGATGGAGTTGGAGGGGGAGAGAGGGAGGGAAGAAGAAATACATAGAGAGTGAGAATTGTTGAGAGAGAAGGAGTAACAAAGGAGAGATGGAGAGAGAGCGTGTATGTTTGGGGTTGAGATAAATACAAAGAAGGAGAGATGGAGAGAATGGGGGAGAGAAGGAGAGAGGGAGGGATATAGTAACAGAGTTGGAGGCTGAAGAGTAAGAGAGAGAGAGAGAGAGAGAAAGAGAGGAAGGAAGAGAGAGAGGATGTGAGAGAGTGGAGTGAGGGAGGGAAAGAGAGATGGAGTTGGAGGGGGAGAGAGAGAGAGGTAAGAAGAAATAAATATAGAGAGAAAGGTGGAGAGAGAGAGAGAGGGAGTGATAAAGAGGATGGAGAGAGAGGGAGAGAGGAAAGAAGTATGGAAGAGAGATAGAAGCAGGGGGGAGAGAGAGGGGGGGGGAGGAGGGAGGGATAGGTAGATAGATTGAAGAAATAGAGTGTATGTTTTGGCGGTGATATATAGAGGCAAATGGAGATAGAGATATAGATGGAAAGTGAAGAGAGGGAAGAACAGCGAGATGAAGAGAGGGAGGGAGGGACAAAGAGATTTATAGATATGAAGTGAAATAGCATGTGTGTTTGGGGTGTTGAGATAGAGTGGAAAATAAGGAGAGATGGAGAGATATATATATATATATATATATATATATATATATATATATATATATGGGGGGGTGGGGGGGAGAGGGAAGAATATTTCTTGCACTAGATACATTGATTTCAATGTAGATGGTGATTTCTAATACAATTTGATTTCTTGCACTAGATGCATTGATTTTAGTGTAGATGTTGATTTCTAATGATATTTGATTGCTTTCACTAGATGCATTAATTTCAATGTAGATTATTTCTAATCCTATTTGATTTCTTGCACTAAATGCATTCATTTCAATGTAGATGGTGATTTCTATTCCTATTTGATTGCTTGCACTAGATGCATTGATTTCAATGTAGATGTTGATTTCTAATAATGTTTGATTGCTTGCACTAGATGCATTGATTTCATTGTAGATGGTGATTTCTAATCTTATTTTATTTCTTGCACTAAATGCATTCATTTCAATGTAGTTGGTGATTTCTAATCCTATTTGATTGTTTGCACTAGATGCATTGATTTTAGTGTAAATGTTGCTTTATAATCCTATTTTCTTACTTGCACTAGGTGCATTAGTTTTAGTGTAGATGTTGGTTTATAATCCAATTTTCTTACTTGCACTAGGTGCATTAGTTCCATTGTAAGCGTTGATTTCTAATCTTATTTGATTTCTTTCATTAGATGCAGTGATTTTAGTGTAAATCTTGTTTTGTAATCTTATTTAATTTCTTGCATTAGATTCATTAATTTCAGAGTAAATGTTGATTTTTGTTTTGATGTGATTGGATGTATGATGGTACATTAATTTTAAATTGATTGGATTAACATTGTGCATTGATTTCAGTGTAAGCACAAAAAATTATTGACAGTGTGCATTAGTTTGTGTTATAGTAATTCAACCTATTAATATTGGAGAGAAGGAGAGACAAGGAATGATGTTTACTACAATAGAATGAGCGAAAGATTTAAATGGTTTATGGTCTAACCTATCCATTTCATATAATCGATATGATAATATGACAATCAATATGAAAAGATGACAAAAGTAACAAGGGTGAAAATAAGAATAATAGAAGAAAATAGTTTTAGATTAACCACAATGAATACTATTTGTAATTGACTATATTCTTATTATTCACATTTTCTATCATTCAACACTATTACATTGTCCCTTTACATTAAAAATTTATATTTCATCATTTTTCATCATTAAAGTTATTATCATCACAACAAACTAAGGCAACTAAGAAAATTTAAAATTAAAATATACAGATTAATCTGAGACATATTGGCATATTTAAAATGATTATATTAATATTAGATGAATTTATGTATTATTGATAAAATTAATCATATGTTTGTTAGATTTTCTTTGGCCGCACATGAATGAAACCAACCTAGATCCATCTTAACTCTGGATCTATCAAGTGCCGAGAGGGATCAAATCTCTCGAGGTACAAACCTTTCCTCAAGTTTTTCACTCAAAAAAGAGGTTTGCACCTCAAGAGATGTGATCCCTCTCATCGCTTGATAGATCTGGAGTTAAGATGGAATTAGGCTAGCTTTATTTGAAAATTGAGGAAATTGCAAATATTTTTGAAAGTAAATTTTCATTAAAATAATAATTCTTTACTTTCAATTACATAAATTGATATAAAAATAGCTTGGATCTATCTTAATTTTAGATCTTAGTTTTGGATTTACCAAGGGCACGGGGGATCAAATCTCTTTTCACTTTAAAAAAGGTTTCTATATGAAGATATTTTATGCCTCTGACACTTGGTAAATTAGGAGTAATATGATTGAATTATTAATTATAATTATAATTCATAATTTTATATTTCACTTTACTTTTTTTATTTTAATAATTTACCCCAACTTTATTTTGCTTAACATTTTTCACATTAAATTTTATTTTACGGAGTTTCTTCAAATTAGATGTTAAAATTGATTTTCAAATAAAATAAATCAGCTATATTTTTTAATATTAAAAGTTATTTTTAATTTTCCCCTGCATGGTGTAGATTAGTTTATGATAGAATGGGTTGTTAAGGCATTTCTTATGATGTTATTGGTTTAAACTTCACTTATCTCAGTGTGCCACGTGTGAGGCAATGTGGGTACACTTGGAGGTGATTGTGGTAGTGGATAGAATCGATCCTTAAGTACAAACATGCTATAGTTGTCTATTCTCTCATATACAAAAAAAAATAACAATAATAATAATAATAATTTCTTATTTTTTTTTTAATTTTATTGAATTAATTATTTATCAAAATTAGATTTTATTAAAAAAAATGATTTTATTGGAAGTAGTTTAGGTGATGGAAATAAAGGAAACTAATTTTCTTGTAAGAATTTTATAAATTGTATCTCCACTCAAACACTCTCATAGAAAAGAAAAAATTGACCCCACCCATCAAGAAATCCACCCAATGTCCCCTTGGTGGCCTTCTCTCACTCTTTAGACTACAAGAAGGATATCCTTATCTAGGGGGGAATCCTTAAATATCGAGCTAAGCTAGGTCATTGAGTAATGAAAGGAAGTTCCTTAACAAAGACTAGTGATTTGACACTACTCACTCTCAAAGTAAAAGGTTAGGGATAAGTGTGTGAATAGTCAAACAAACCATGAATTATTAACAAATTTTGAATGATTTTAATTACACAACTATGCTTATTCATGCAACCAAATTATACTTGAAAAATGAAAGATAAATCTTGCTCAATTAACCATATAGCATGAGATGCTAGTGAAGCATATATACAATGGCACAATAAAAATAGAAAATGAATCATAAATTGTCTATACAAGTAAGGCATTAGATCATTCATTCATCGTATTCATGAGAATTGGGGTTTGAGACCTCGTTATCATCATCAAGATACCATTCCACTATTAAGAGATCATACACCAACAATATTAACTATGTTTGGGACAACTGAGTGTTATGTGTTTGCGATTATAAATAAAGGAAATATTCAAACTTTTCGTTGTTACTAAGGACAATGAAGACAAAAAACTTGAATGTGGACTACTTACACATTTGTAACATTCAAATATCATCCATTTATCATCATGCAAGTTGTATGAAGGAATTTTGGTAGTGGTACTAAGTGAACATTCTTTGATCAAAGTTCATACCCTCTCCTTAACACTACCACTTTGCAAGACGAAGAAGAAATGTGAAATATATGTGCAAAAAACTAAATAAGTTGGAAAGGTTGTTGCAACATATATAGGTGGTCATGTCATGTTGCAAAAGGAGGTGTTGGCCCACTCCCCTTTTCGATAATTTGTCAACCTTTGAATTTGATTCCCTGTGAATGTGATCAAATGATATGACCCTAAAGATTCTAATAAGCTCCATAATTTTAATCATCCTTTGATCCAATAAAGAAGTGTACAAGGAAGTATAACCTTTCATCCAATCTAAAACAACCTTTGAATCCCCTATGACTTGTAAGTTTAGATTGTTGAAGTGACGCAATTAAAATGACTAACATAAATGATTAATTCATATTATTGTAGTTTTGTTAGGTAATCATATTTTTTTATCTAGACTCAATTAGTCATTTATGTTAGTCATTTTTAGTAGTATTAATTATTATCTAGTTGTATATTTTAACCGATGACTAAAATAGTCATTTATCTTAGTCGTTTTTAGTTGGGTCT
This sequence comes from Pinus tabuliformis, assembly GCA_031772625.1. Taxonomy (NCBI): domain Eukaryota; kingdom Viridiplantae; phylum Streptophyta; class Pinopsida; order Pinales; family Pinaceae; genus Pinus; species Pinus tabuliformis. Next base: position 1,847,940,937 of record CM062816.1, read on the forward strand.
CTTAATATTGCTAATTTTTGGTAGTATTTCACTTGGAAAAGTTGTGGTGACTAACTTTTTTAGTCACCGAGTCACTAATTTCACCATTTTATACTAGTGGGCGATTACTAGGTTGGAAATAAAAAAAGAGAAAAATAAAATAAAAAACAACTTAGGTGAAAACCTCTTTTGAGGTGCCTATGCAAATCTACTAGTTGAAAACCTCATTGAGGTAGCTATTAGGTCTAGGAAAAAATAAACAAAATGAAAAAAATGAAATGAAAAAATATTCTTTGCCCCATATATCTCTCGATCATGAATGAAGGTGCTCTCCAACCTCTGCAACCACCAAAGAACAAGTTAACACCATAAGAAACTGTTTATAGAAAATATAGTCAAAGGAAGTCAAACTTGGGTTTCTACCTCCTTTTCCCATATGATCCAATGGGAACAAGGAAATGACAATCCATCACCCATGTCATTTTCCAACATTTGCCCATCATTCCCACACCTTTCCCATTCATATTCGTTGTTGTTCTATAGTTGCTAAAAGAAAGTTCGGTTTCACTACAAGATTATCAAAATACATAGGGAAGAAATTGTTTTTAGCATATCTCAAGAAACACACATCATTTTGTTGATTTGTTTGATGGGAATATTAATAAGGATGATGATAACATTCTCTAGAAATTTTAGCAAATTCCAGAGACTACTTTGCTAGAAATTGACCACCATCACCTATATCCATTTTCCATTTTTCTCGAGGTTAATGCACCCATTGGCCAATATTTTTAATGAGGAGATGCACAAGGAGGATGGAAACATGATAAAAAAAATTCAAGTGAATCCAGTATAGCATTTGAGATATATGGATTAAACAAGTTCACTACAGAATTGTCATTTAATGGTAGAGGATTGTCCAGATTTGCTACAGGATTGTGATTGACATTGAGAAAAGGGAAATCTATTATGTTTTCTTTGTGGGAATGAAAAAATATGTCTACAATCCTCCATAAATCATCCTTCACACCACTTCGTCAGTTTTCCATCCAGAAATTCATGTTTGTCCATGAAAAGAACCCATTTTCACCCCTTCTTCCATAGTTTTCACCACCACCAAAGCTTCTAGTCCCTATCCATGAGCTCACCATGAATTATAAAAGATTTTAAATGCATTCAAGAATATTTTTTTTCTTACCTTGGAGGGGTCCATGTGACTGTTATAGGAAAGGATCCAATCCTGTAGAAGCCTACACAAACCCTACAAAACCACAGTTGGAGCACTAGATTGAAAGGGAAACCAACATAAATGTATTGGAGGGTTAGTACTTTCGTATGGAGCAACTACATGACCCTCTATCAACTACCATATTCTTGATCACCCAACATGCAACAAAATCTGATCCAAAGAGAACTTGCATGAAGAAAGGCCCTAGACATCATCATCTTGACCATAAACACATCCCAAAAATGAAGAAGAACATCACCATTTAGTTAGAGGAGAAGAAAATCTCCATGCAATCATAAATGAAAGAAGAAAACCTTCAACAACACCTAGAAACATTCTTCAACCCCAAAGTCGCACCAAATAGCTCCACAAATAAGAAAGGTATGCGAATCAAACCCTTTGGATTCCATGAATTACTATGTAATTTCTCTTGTGTGTGTCCAAGTATTAGGGGTCACTATAGGAAGTCATGGAAGACCAAAATCTTGGCCACCCATAAACAAGGAGGAGAATAAATGCGTTACTTCAGATTTCATCTACTTTGGAATCAATTATAATTTATTTAAATATTTATTTGGAGGCCTTGGTGACAATGTGTTCACATGAAAGAAAAATTATTCGGTTAATCCTATCTCTAAGTTTATGAGTGGCTCCAAACCCTAGTTAAATTTGTGTTTACTTATTTGAGGTTGTAATATGGATTTTGTTCTTATGATTCTCTTGTAATCTTGTGAAGTATCCAGAAAATTGGCATGGAGCCCTCCAAATTCCATGGGAACCCTAAGCTTATGAGAAGATCCAAAGCCATGTATGCTCTAAACTCTCTCTGAGACTTTGATATTATCAAAGCCAACCAATGTGGCCATGACAATCTTAACACCATTGGCATGTGCATTTATGACAAAATGAAAGTAATCCCAGACCTCCCCTTCATTTCTAGGATGTTATACTAGAACATTGAATTAGTTTTGACTACACTAGTGGAATCACATAGGAGGACCCATTGTGCAACCTGGGTAACAAGTTGTTGTGCTCTAGGACCCTAATGATAATCAATCTCACACCTTGGTGGAAATTTGGGTCTAACAACACTTTGTTGTAGAGAAAAGGTGTTTAGTTGGGCATGACACACCTGGGGCAAGGTATGTCAACACTTTATCCTCATGCATAGGTTGTGAGCAATGGAACCACCTCCTAGTGTTTGCATTGGAAAGTTTGGCAGACATAATGTGCATGCATTCAATAGTGGACTTTATACATCGTGAGATGATCTTACGAGGGGTCCATTCATGAATAATTTTTTTACCTTCAAGGGGTCCATGTGACTATTATAGGAAGGAATCCAATCTTGTAGAAGCCTAAGAAACCCTACAAAACCACAGTTGGAGCACCGGATTAGAAACCAACGTGAATGTATTGGAGGGTAAATACTTTGGTATGGAGCAACTACATGATCCTCTATCAACTACTACAATATTATTGATCACCCAACATGCAACAAAATCTCATCCAAAGAGAAATTGCATGAAGAAAGGCCCTAGACATGATCATCTTGACCATAAACATATCCCAGAAATGAATAAGAAGATCACCATTTAGTCATAAGAGAAGTAGATCTCCATACAATCATAAATGAAAGAAGAAAACCTCCAACAACACCTAAAAACATTTTTCAACCCCAAAGTAGCACCAAATAGCTCCACAAGTAAGAATGGTATGAAAATCAAACGCTTTGGATTCGATGAAGTACTATGTAATTTCTCTTGTGTGTGTCTAGGTATTAGGGGTCACTATAGGAAGTCAAGGAAGACCAAATTCTTGGCCACCCATAAACAAGGAGGAGAATAAATGTGTTCGATCATATTTCATTTACTTTGGAATTGATTATAATTTATTTAAATATTTATTTGAAGGCCTTGGTTGATCTAGGTGGATATTGGTGGCCACCCACCAAGTCCACTTGGACCCCGCCATTGTTTCTTTAAGCTTTACAGTTTCTTTAATTGTAGCACAATTTACTATATTTAGCAGTTTTTCATGTCGTGAACTTTCAGAGCCATTTTAAGGCCCTAAACAATGTTTTTTTGGGAAAATTGGCAGCAACATGGGTCCATGGACCGATGTTGGTTGTGCCAAAGTTTTATATCTCGGATAGATCTTTCTAATGAGATATTGTGCGCATCAAACGGAGATCATATGCCAAAGTTACGACCCCGGGAAGTTGATGTACCAATTTAGCCAAACAGGGCCCACAGTTTGGTGTTTCATCTTCTAGGGTTAGGTGTTTGGATGTTTAGGGTTTTCCATTGTTTCTCAACAATAAATAGGCCTTTGAGCCTCATTGTGACAAAGTTCAAAGGCATGTAGCTGCCACATCTCTTCTAAGAGATAAGTTACCATCGCCCTAGCTGGTTTATTTCCATTTATGTTTGTAACCATATTTCAGTATTTTACAGTAATGAAATGAAGTATTATTTTTGCTACATCTCTGTATTTATGGTTTTCTCTATAATTTGTTGCGTTCGTGTTTAAATCCAGATCAGTGGTATCAGAGCGGTCTGCTTTTTCTTTGTTTTTATTTGTATGTCCCCAACGAGGTCGAGATATAAGGACTTAGGGCTTGAACTGGTCAAACCCTTCTAAGACCAGCCTTGCAAATCCCGACGACCCCCCATGGAGGATGAAAAGAAGGACAATGGAGAAGGAGATCCTATCAAAATCTTTCTCGAAGAAGCCCTCGAGCAGCAAAGGAACATGATGATGGATAGCTTTGCCCAGATCCTTCAGCGGCTACCCAGAGGCGATGCATCAACTTCCAACAACTACTCTAGAAATGCCACACCCTTTAAGGTATAAATGAATTTTTAAATCCCCATCTTCGAGGGTCAAATAAACATATATGTTGTAGATAAATGGTTAAATCTACTAGAAGGGTATTTTTCTGTTCATGATTTTTCGAGTCAGGAAAATATTATTTTCACTCTTCTCAAAGTAGCCCCCCACGTCAAGGACTGGTGGGAAACCTACTATGAGAAGAAGGATGAAAGTACGGGCTCACTATTTTTAGCCTCACCCACTTGGAATTCATTCTGGACTGCGATCAAGGAGTAGTACTACCCTATCGGAAGCTATGAGGATCAATACATAAAGTGGACCACGCTGTGGCAGGGAAGGGACCAAGACGTGCCAAAGTTTACCAATATTTTCCATACCCTTCACATAAATGGGTATCAAGGATTCAAACCATCATTTGGTACTCAAATACTTTGACTACCTGTACAAGTACATCTAGGAAGAAATAGAATTCCTAAACATCTCCTCACGTGGCACGACATATCGATATGCCGTCAAGGTCGAGAAAAAGTTTAAATAGAAGAAGTGAGACTTTGGATCTGTGAATCTAAAGCAAGGGAAAGGTTACCCCAAATCATAGAACAAAGGACAAAGCCAAGGTAGGTCGGCCCAAGACAACCCGCCAAAGATGCAAGCAAAGAATAGTGTCGTGAAGCTAGAAAAGGACACGGGAAAGTGGTGTGAGTTGCATATGAACTCAACTCACAACACAAGTGAGTGTCGGGCCAAGCAGTCACTAGTGGCCAAGCTAAGGGTTTTACAATTAGATGCATGTTCTGACTCTGAGTCAAAACCTGACAAGGGGAATGAAAAAGGAAAGTATATTATCAATGCGGAGCCCAACACCACTGTTGCCACCATGAAGTTCCAGAAGGAGGAACCCGAAGATCTGGAGGAGGAGGAGCATCTCTTCCACTCCTAGATGTGTGTAAATGGCTCCCCACTACAGCTCATTGTAGACAGTGGGAGCGAAAAGAACCTCATTTCGGTAGAGGTCGCGAAGCGGCTAGGCTTACCGACCATAGCACATCCAAAACCATACACCATTGAGTGGCTTCACCAAGGACAAGATCTTCGCATAAGCCAACAGTGTCACATTCCATACAACATCAAGCTCTTCATGGATGAGGTATTGTGTGACGTTTCTCCCCTTGATGTTTGTGATGTATCATTAGGACAACCATACTTGTGGAAGTGACATGTTGTTTATGAATCAAGGCTCTGTGCTATTATTGTTAATTTTGGAAATAAGTTGTACAAGATACTGGAGGTCGCACTGCCTACCTCCATCTCTTTAGTTACTACAAAACAATGCAGCAAGCTCATTTCCAAAATTTGGAAATTTGTTTTCCTGATGATATGCCCTCAAGGAAAGAAGAAGACAGTGGCCATGACCTCCAGATAGGGCCCCTCCACACGACAACTATAGATGGACAAGGTCATGCAGGAGTACGAGGACATCTTCACCTACCCCGCAGGGGTTCCTCTGCACTGTCAGGTCAACACTCCATCGATCTAACCCCAGGTGCACCGCTGAGCAATGGACCAATCTATCGGTGTTCTATTCTAGAGAATGATGAAATCAAGAGGCAAATTCAGGAGCTGTTGCAGAAAGGGCACATCCATCCGAGTTCATCACCTTGTGGGAGTCTGATCATGTTAGTATAGAAGAAGAATGGGACTTGGAGACTCTGTATTGACTATCGGGCACTGAACAAGATGACTGTCCATAATAGGTACCTAATCCCACAGATTAATGACCCCGTGGACCAACCGAAGGGGGGAAAATATTTCAGCAAGATCGAATTGAAGTCAGGATATCACCAGGTACTAATCGAACCCTCCAATGTGTGGAAGACTACCTTCAAAGCCAAGGGGGGTATTTTCGAATGGTTGGTTATACCTTTCGGATTAACGAATGCTCCTGCAGCCTTCATGAGGCTAATGGATGACATCTTGTGGCCATTCACCAACTCATTTGTAGTGGTACACTTGGATCACATCCTGATCTTCAGCCAGAGTTTGGAAGAGCACCTCTACCACATCCGACAGGTTCTCCAAACACTACGACAACACAATTTATGTGCCAATTTGGAGAAATTCACTTTTTACATGACTCAGGTTCAGTATCTAGGATACATTATCGATGAATGGGGGGTCCATGTGCATCCAACGAATATCCAAGTCATTCAGGATTGGCCATCTCCAACCACTCTGATAGAGCTCTGCAACTTTCTAGGTGTTTCCAACTTCTACCACAGGTTCGTGTTGCGATTTTCTCATATCACTTGGCCCTTGAGTCAAGTCACCAAGGGAGGAGCGAAAGAAAAATTCTTTTGGTCTCAATCTCAACAGAAGGCATTCATAGAGTTGAAAGATCGCCTCTTCTCGGCACAAGTGCTCGCATTACCAGACTTGCAACAACCATTTGAGGTAGAGACAAATGCCTCTAACTATGCTATTGGGGTAGTGCTTACTAAACACGAGCATCGAGTGGCATATCACAGTGAGACACTTTCAGACACAGTTTGGAAGTATCCCACTTATGACAAAGAGATGCATTCCATTGTGTAGGCCTGCCAATAATGGAAGCATTACATTTTGGGGAAGGAAACGGTCATCCATACAGACCACCGACCCCTACTTTTCATACAAACCCAAGGGAAATTACAAAATGATTGCCATCAATAGTGGTCCACATACCTGCAATAGTTCCATTTGAATATCAAGTGTAAGAAGGGAAACACCAATAATGTTGCAAATTTCCTCAGTTGACCACCGATCATGGCGTTAACCACTGTGATCAACTCTTGTGTGCACAAGACTTCTGATTGGCCACTTCTCTAAGAAAGCGACCCAGAATACAGCCATATATATGAGACACTCTTGGAGGGTCAGCATGTTCCATATTTTCACCTCCAGGATGCCCTATTATGCCACCTAGGTCACCTTTGTGTTCCTTCAAGCAAGTGTGCCAAGATGATTTGGGAAGCACACTATAGTCGGGCTGCTGGGAATTTTGGGGTCGAGAAAATGGTGACAGTACTGCAAAAGTATTTCTATTGGCCGAATCTTCAACAAGATGTCGCGAGGTACATCAGATCATGCACTGCTTGCACCATTGCCAAACTGACCATCAAGAAACAAGGCCTTTATACCCTGTTGCCTACCCCTAGTCAACCTTTGGAATCCATCTCCATGGATTACATGTCGGGCCTTCTTTCTACTAAGCATAGAAAAAACTATGTTTTTCTGGTCATCGACAGGTTCTCGAAGATGGCCATTATGGCGACCTACAAGAAGAATATCACAGCAGAAGCCACTACTAAAATCTTCTTTGAATGAGTGTGGGTACACTTTGGGATCCCACAGTCTATCATCTCAGATCGAGACAACAGATTCCTCACTACATTTTCTTCTAGTCTCGGGTCGATGTTGGACACCAAACTCACTAAGTCCACAACCTTCCATCCCCAAACTGATGGCGAGACAGAGGTTGTGAATAGGATGATCGTACATATTATGCACATGTACAACTCAAAGTATCCACGCACATGGGATGAGAGCCTCCCCTATGTTCAACATAGCTACAACCAGGCTCTCCACAACTCAACTGGACACGGCCCTTTTTAGGTGGGCTTGGGATTCCAGCCACTATGTCCCATTGATGTGTCCATGCCATTTGCATCTACTCATGTAGATTCGGCTCATGTATTTTCCGAAACAAATAAGGAAAACAACTTCATTGAGAACATCCAATATATTCGCCAACAGGTCCATGACATTCTAGAGAAATTAAATGCCAGGTACAGGCAGTGACATGATTAACATCAGGTGCTACACAAGTTTCAGGTGGGCAACAAAGTCTGGTTGCATTTGCAAAAGTAATGCCTTACTGGAGCCTATCGGAAACTCAGATCACTCCAATATGGTCCTTATACCATTACCAAGGTTATGGAAGACAATGCATTTGAGCTCAATATTCCCCCATTCCTTGGCTTGCACCCAGTGTTCAATGTGGATCGCCTTCATCCATACTTTACATCATTATTAGACACATCTGACATTGTAGAACAACTCACACCCATAGAGTTAAATGTAGATTGCATGGAACAAGCTGCAACTGATCGGATCATGGACACATAGATCAAGGACATTCGCCAACAGAATATCCAACTGTATCGAATTGTCAAAGTAGGCCAACTCCTTCACCAGGGCAAGTGGCTCACCAGGGACCAAGTTCAACAGAAGTTTCCTCATCTCATGGAGGAAGTCAATGCAATGGGGACCATTGCTTCCTAAGGGGGGAGGAATGATCCAGGTTGATATTGGTGGCCACCCTCCAAGTCCACTTGGACCCCCACCATTGTTTCTTTCAACTTTTTAGTTTCCTTAATTGTAGCACAGTTTAATATTTTTAGCAGTTTTTCAGGTCCTGAACTTCCAGAGCCGTTTTGAGGCCCTAAACTATGTTTTTTGAGAAATATAAGAGAAACATGGGGCCATGGACTGATGTTTCTCTTCCCATAGTTTAATTTCTCAGATAGGTCTTTCTAATGAGATATTGTGCATGTCAAACGGAGATCGTATGCCAAAGTTACGACCCTAGGAAGTTGATGTACCAATTTACCCAAACGAGGTCCATAGTTTGGCGTTTCATCTTCTAGGGTTAGGTTTTTGGATGTTTAGGGTTTTCCATTGTTTCTCAACAATAAATAGGCCTTCGAGCCTCATTGTAACACAGTTGAGAGGCATGTAGCCACGACATCTATTCTCGGAGATAAGCTACCATCACCCTAGCTGGTTTACTTCCATTCCTGTTTGTAAGTGTATTTCAGTATTTTACAATAATGAAATGAAGTATTCTTTCCACTGCATCTCTGTATTTAAGGTTATCTTTGTAATTTGTTGCGTTCCTATTTAAATCTAGATCATTGGTGGCAATGTGTTCACATGAAAGAAAAATTCTTCAGTTAATCGTATCTCTAAGTTTATGAGTGGCTCCAAACCCTAGTTAAATTTGGGTTTACTTATTTGAAGTTGTAATATGGATTGTATTGGTATGATTCTCTTGTACTCTTGTGAAGTATCCAAAAAATTGGCATGAGGCCCTCCAAATTCCATGGGAACCCCAAGTCTATGAGAAGATCCAATAGCCATGTTTGCTCTAAACTTTCTCTGAGACTTCGATATTGTCAAAGCCAACCAATGTGGCCATGAAAATATTAACACCATTGGTATGTGCATTTCTAATGAAATGAAATTAATCCTAGACCTCCCATTCATTTCCAGGATACTCGACTAGAACATCGAATTAGTTTCAACTAAACTAGTGGAATCACATAAGATGACCCATTGTGCAACCTAGGGAACAAGTCATTGCACTCTAGGACCCCAATGAAAATCACTCTCACACCTTGGTGGAAATTTGGGCCTAACAACACTGTGTTGTAGAGAAACGATGGCTAGTTGGGCATGACACACCTGCGGCAAGGTATGTCAGCACTTTATGCTCATGCATAGGTTGTGAGCAATGGAACCACCTCCTATTGTTTGCACTAGAGAGTTTGGAAGACCTAATGTGCATGTATTCAATAGTGGACTTTATACATGGCGATATGATCTTACGAAATATTCTATTCCTTCGATGAACCTTTTCACCTTTAGGGAAAATTTCTAGTAATTATTAATAATTAAATTAAAATTTTAAAAATATTCTTCCAAAATAGTCACCAACAATCATCTAAACATAATAATAAAAAAATAATTTTAAGACTAAAACCAAAAAATACACCAAATTGATGTATAAATACCATTACAAACATAATCCCTTATTTATCCAACAAGACACCCACTCATGATCACCCATTTTTTTCAAAGTATTGACGACTCAAATAGATGTTATTTTGGTTTTTACAAGTATTTAACCCTCTTATCAATGCTTATAAAGGGTGGCCCACAAATTCTCACAAATAATAAAATCATAACCTATAATGTGTAAGATATTTATTTATCGAAAATTGAACATGGATCAAGATGGATTCAATGCAATAGTGTTAATAAACATCTAGTCTATCTGTGAAAAGTACGACATGCATTGTCGCCCTAGTTTTGCCAAAAATAGAAAATTTATCTTTCAAATAACGCAGTCACAGTTGAAAAATAATAAGAAAATCAAACTAATATCGAAAGGGTGCTTGATATATATGTGGATATAATTAGTGGTGAGTTTCTCTATGACCCACTATGATTACTGCCTGGACAAGATCTCACTCAGGTTATCTACAATAGAAAGACTTTGGAGACCATCAGCATACTAATTACGCAAGGTCATTGGTTGATGTTGTAATTCTCTGTATCTTTAGAGAATTTGAGATACCGAATGAGAAAGGTCTTACAAAGGGACAAATGCATGAAGCCCAAGGTGAGAGGTGGCATAATTTGGAGGCTCTTGAAAAGGGTCTTTTTCTTATAAAAGAAATACTCATTAAAGGAGCCCCATTAGTTGATATTCTCCAAGATATAGATGTTGGAGAATCTAATTCCAACCACCTGTTAGGTGTCAAAATCGTCCCTCCAAGCGTCCTAGTTTAGTTACACTTAGTACAGTTTAATTCAATTTTAACTCCCATAATTTATTACTGATGTTTCCAATGTAATCTTATTTAACTGATTCATAATAATGAGAAGAGAAATCCTCTTCTACACGTTTCTTTCTCTTCAATTTTTGTCATGGTATCATAGCTTAGCCTGCGTGAGAATCGTTGAGAGCAGTAGAAGAGAAGATAAGCTAGTTTGCATAAGACTCCGTGAGAGAGAAGAAAAGTTAGTGAAGATAGAGACGCTGAGAGAATAGGTGATTCAGCATAAGAATATTTGATAGAGAAGTGGAAGTTTGAAGAAGACTAATTCGAAGTACCAGAGAGAGAAAGAGTGTAAGACTCATTAAGAGAGCAACAAAATTTTGAAGAAGCCTCGTGTAAAGAAGCATCAAAGAGAAAGCATTAAGGGAATTTTGAGGTCTAAAATGGGTCTCCTAAGAAGAATGTACAACCAAAATAAACTTTATCAGAACCAATAGGATTCAAGATGATGATGTCAACCATGGGGGATGATTCACCATTTTTGGAGTAAAAAAGTAAAAAGATTAAAAAATAATAAAATAATAAAACTACTTTTTCAACTGATATTTTCAACTTATCTCCCTAAATTTTTAATCAAATTTCAAGTGGGACTACTTGTTGGATGCAAAGTTTAGTTCCTCATCTAAGGAGTACGCATGTTGCATACTTTCGAGAGACCTTTCTACATGAAAAAACATGGTTGGAATCACGTTTTTCACGTATTTATCATTCTTCATGTAGTAGGGTACATCAAAAGCATGCAACATGGGTACTCCTTGGATGAGGAATCAAATTTTTCATCCAAAGAGTGTTTCCGCTAAAATTTTTAGTAAACCCATATGGAGATAAGCTAAAAATATGAGTTAAAAATATAATTTGAAAAAAAAATGCTTTTTTTTTCTCTCTCTAAAATTGATGATGTAATATAATATTATTTTAATTTTTCCACTATTATTTTATAATTTCCTTAGGAGGCCCATTTCAGACCTCAAGAATCCCCTAATGTCAGTTCTAAAGTAGAAGGGAGAGTTTTTTTTTTTTAAAGGCCTCACAATTTCTTTTTTTTGAAACCTATTTAGTCATTTAGACCTGCTCAGCCTCTTGGCTTTTCCCATTTACTGAGTGTTGGCTCACTACGAATCAAAAAGATAAACAAACTTTTTCATATAAGACTCTTTGAAAGAACAACGGATGTTTGAAGAAGCCTACTACGAAGAAGCAAAGAGAGAGAGTGTAAGACTCTTTGAGAGAGCAGTAGAAGTTTGAAGAAGACTCATGCGAAGACAAAAGAGAAACAAAATCAATTTTAAAGTAGAAGAAAGTTTTTTTCTCTCTCGGTTGAAGCTATAATGCATCCTGCTAGTTGTGATCATAATGTTATAATGCAGGAGGGCTCAGTAGAACACGTTTTATTCTGCATACATGTGAGTTTCTTATGTCTTGCATGCATTAGAGCACTAACAATGGTTGTCACTGTCAAGAAAGGAGTTAGCACGTGCCCTCACCACCCATCACATCACGTTATCAAAATCAAAGATCATGAGGCAAGCATTTTTGAAAAGTCAAAAATCAATATCGAATTGAAGCCCTTTCTTGGATATTCGAAAGGAAAGTTCATTTTAAGAACAAATACAAAGTCCTTTTTAAAAAGAAGGCTCATACGTATTTTCTTTAAAGAGATTTTTTTTTTTTTTTATGTTAAGAAAAGTTTTTTTAAATAAATTTTTATCAACATTTTAAAAAGGGATTTTAAGGAGTCATGAAAAGGATTTAAAAAAAGAAAAGAAGGGAGTATACTTTATTAAAAAAAAGGAGATATTTTTTTCAAAGGAGATTAAAAAAGAAGGGGCATTATGATATTTTTGTAATATCTTTTGTGAAAGTGTCACTCCTTGTGAAAATTTGTAAACTTGTTTGTTTGTGGAAGCCAAGAAACAGAGCTTGTTGATGGAAATCTGATGAATCCAGCAACAGAGCTTGCTGATGACAATGAAACTACCATTGGAGTAGTCAATGCTACAGTGAATCCAACAATTAATATTGCTTATGTAAATTTTGATGGAGAATTGTTGGCTAATGATGAATGGTTGTAGGTGATGCAACATAAACATCATATCGACATGATGCTATTTGGTGAGATAATCCCACTTAAATATGAAAACTAAGTGCAAGAAAACTTGTTTGTAGCCACACAATTTAGCACATAAGTTGAAGAGATAGAGATACAAATATAGATAGAGTCAGAAGCATAGAAGGAAGTGTAATAGAAGGAAGATCTCATTTCAGAGCAGAAGGAACAAAACCAATGTGGTTCTAGAAATATTTTTAAACTTACTATTGATTTCTAGGGTGCAGGTACATAGAATGATGTTGAAGAATAGTTAGATTTCTTTGAAGCATGGCTTGCAATGCCATATCTAAATGAAGTTTGCATTAGAAGCTTCATAAATGAATGTTGAAGATAACATGCATGGTGAAGAAATTAATGAAACTTTCAGGTATTGGAGTCGTGAAGAGATTAAATTATATTATAGTCTTATTTTGCAGCACATTGATGATGAAAAGCACAATACAAAAGATAATATGTGGTAGCAGTCCACATACAATCCATTTTTTGAAGAATTCTAGGACTTTCTTAAACAACCTGGAATGATGGAAGACCTACGCCAAAAACTGAAGAAAAAAAAATTGAATCCTACAACAAGAAGAAAATGCTGAAACATTTTAGAGGCTATAAGATCTAGAAGAAGAAAAGTAATTTGTTTTTGAATTGTAAGCCTAGCCGAGACATATACCACCAAGTATCTTAATTGAATTTTTTATGTGGTTTTAATTAATGGGGAGTGTTGTATAATCTTATTCCAACCACCTGTTAGGTGTCAAAATCGTCCCTCCAAGTGTTCTAGTTAAGTTTCACTTAGTCCAGTTTAAGTCAAGTTTAAATCCTGTCATTTATTATTGGTGTTTCCAATGTAATATTATTTAACTAAATCGCAATATTTAGAAGAGGAATCCTCTGCTCCACATTTTGTTCTCTTCAATTTTTGTCAATGGAGATAGTGAAAGACATTGTTTGTATGTTAAGACATTATATCATGGACAATCGAACTTTTCCATTGCTTTGTGACAAAGGATGTAATAAAATTGACCTCTATGTTCACTACAAAATTTCTGTAATTGGGTTGGAGATCATGCAAACCATCAAAAACAAAGGAGGGTTGTTATATGGTATCGAACCTCTCTTCATATACTCACAAATAATAAATGGAATTACTTCCATAAACACCCAGTTGAAGCTATAGACCTGATTTTCTAATTGTACGTTGTGGACCTGGGATCTCAGAAACCAATTAAAGATCACAGATTGGGCAGATGATTCTTAGGTCCAGGTAAAGGGAATTAGATATTTAGTAAAAGACTTCGAATTTTGATAACCTGTTGTGTGAACTGGGTACCAGTTTGGGTGGTTTGGAAATTGTTTACACAAATTTTGTTTTCAACAATAGAATATAATTTAGGCAGTAGGGATCTGTATTAAATTTATGTGCTCGCATTTCAAATTAAATCTATGCAGTGTTTTCATAGATATGTTTCTTTTCATTCCATTTGTTTTGTTTATTTACCACATAGTGATGAAAATTACTAATAAGTTTCATGTGAAAGTAGTGTATATGTGGCATTCAGAAGTTGTATTAAGTTAGCGATGAGTGAAATCTTGGAAAGGGAAACGTGAAAAAATTGAAACATACAGTTAGCCAAGACCTCTACAACACAGCTCTCGATAACATATCTTAATAGAGTTGTGGCTTTGGGATATTGAGTGCCTATCAAGCTTGTAAATCACTTTTCAGGTATAACTTATGAAATAGTATAAAGCAACATAGATCCATCTTAAGTATTGATTTGTAATGAGCCTAGAGGGATCAAATTTCTTCATATACAAACTTCTTTAGAGTGTAAAATACAATGTGTTATTTTTCATTGTTCAAATTCTATTTTTGAATGTTATATAGGACCAAATATACGTTTTAACTATAAAAACTTATTTTTTTCATGGTATATACATACTTGTTTAAAAATGGTATATAATATATACATAACTGACATTAAAATATTTTTCATAACATATACATATAGACATTTTATTGTGCAAATTAAAATGGTTTTTTATTATTAATATATTTTTACCTATATGTCAATATTAATTAGTATTAAAATATTTTATTGATATCCCACATTAGATATTTTTTTATATACAACCTTTAAATATTTTATTTTAATAAATTTTTTTCTATATATAGATATATATGAATTTGATATCTACATAAATAAGTTAACATAGATCTCCAAATAGTTTATTTAGATCTAATGTTGAAATATTTTTTAAAGTATAAAATTTAAACATTTTACTCGCACATTATTTTACGTCTAATTACTATATAGCATGTTCATTATTTTTAATTATAGCCAACATTATTTTTCTATTTAGAGAATAATTTTTATTTTTATTTTTAAGGGGCATGTGTCAACTCAATTGACAGACGGACAAAATTACACCACCCACACCCCCCCCTCTCATACTGGGATGTAGAATAAGCCTCTCTGCTCAAACATTTTTGTTAGATGATCCAAAAATAAAATATTATCATAGGTTATAAAGCTTGAATAAAATAATTATTAATTTAAGATATTAAATTAATAATTAATATTATAGAGTATCTAATTATTTTATGGACACATTTAGAATTAGTATATTGTTGTAACAAGATATGACTCTACAAATGTGTCAGATCTTAGGCTCTATTTTAGGAGATTTGTTAGCAAGTTGTTTGAATAGCATTTATTGTAAGTGGACACTTGCTATTTAATAAGTGATCCATAATTAGAGGTAGTTAGGACATTTTAGCTTATAAATAGCTCATTGCAAGAGTGTTTTCTTGTTCGGGTGTAAACTCTTGCAAAATCAATATGTAATTGTTTTTTTCTGATTAATAAAATTACGTGTCTGAGGACACTTCTGCCATTATTGTGGTATTAGAGCTCCAGTAATGGTGCAATCGATGTGAGGAGGAGATTCTAGCTCTACAATTTTTTGGAAAATTCCATTGAATTGATCAGCAAATGATTGATTTCTTTTATTGCTATTCACTAAGAGATAGAAAAAGAAAGAGATGTATTTTCCAACAGCCTAAGTACGTTGAAAACTAGCGAAGATCTTGTGATTCATTCTGTAACTAAGAGTCATCAGCCGTGTTTGGTGAATTGACTAATGGGTTCAGAACAGGCGGGCAATTAAGGGATGTGTCCAAGGATTTAGTACTAAACAACTTGTGCAGTAGGTGTGGTTAGTACAGTGCACTGGAAATTAACCCAGTGACAGGGAGAGCCATTTGCTGGTCGATTTTAGCTAGGAATCTTGATGTGAGCTGACCAACAAAACCCCCTTTGCAGTTAAAGTCTTTGATGAATCCAATGAACATTTACTGCACAGTCGTCGCGTTATCTACTGCAGTTCACATACCTTAATCATGTTTCCTGGACTGCATTTAAACTAATGCAAAAGAAATATAATCTGTTCTCCAGCGAAGTTGTTCAGCGGTTCTTTCCCACTTTATTCATGATTAGTATCATCTAAAATACCTGCAGATCCATCAGCAATGAAAAAATACTGCACAAGCAAATCAATGTTGGAGGACTGAATTTACATGTTGCAGAGATTGGATCAGGTCTGGCTGTAGTGTTACTACATGGATTTCTAGAAGATATGGTAGAAGTCACGACTGTGGACGCTGGTGTACTCAGATGCAAGAAAGGGACAAATGGTCGATGCTAGATTCCAAGTTTGTAAAAAATCATGACACCACTATTGAGAGACGATGTTAGTGGCTTGGATTTAATCTAACATCAATATTGACTTTGGATTTATATTAACCTCTAGTTATTTGCCATAGTTGATTTGTAATTTGGAGAGATAAGGTATATATTTTTTATGTAATGTTTTACTGGAGTAATAAGGATTTTGTAATATTTGTGGAGTAATAAGGTTATTTGTAATTTTTTGGAGTAATAAGGAGATCTTTCTTTGTAATTTGTTTTTGGAGAGATAAGTGTGGCATTGTAACTCATAGTAATTTTTCTTTGAGGGGGGGTAATTTTTTTTTACCAGATTTTGCAAGAGCATCATTGTAAAAGTCAAAATTTGAAAGTTACCTTGTAAATATTTGGTGTATATTTTGTTTTTGAAATCATATTTCATGTAGCTTTTGAATACATTATCCAACCCTTATCACTCCATATCAACGTAACCATATCCTTATTCAAACAAACCCATACCATATCTCAACCATATGCATATAATCCTTCAGATCTGCTCCTCCCAACTAACATTTATTACAACCATATATACGTGGGTGGAGGTATGGCTAAATAAGGATAAGGTTGCTTAGTGGATTTTTTGTTAGGATGGATATAATCGAGGCAGAGATATGATATGGAGTGGAGTATAGCATAAACGTGGCATGTAACATTACAACCACCGCGTGCAAACCGTAGCATGGCATGTGACGAAATTGAATACCAACTCCACGGTGATGTTGAACATAGCACATGCTCTTAACATGTGATATAATTAATCTCCACTATGCATTGTAATGTATAGTTTTTGGTAATATTTCGTTGCCATGGTTTTAGACTTAGGTTTTATATCATATAGTTTTTACATAGGTTTTTTTAATAAATCAAATGCGCAGTATATGAAATTTTAATGCCATCATTATGTATAATTACCTTTTAATATATTCAACTCATTTTTTTTTACCTTAGCAACCAAATTGAAGATGTTAGCACTATAACAAAGCTGGAGATCTGTGACTAAGCTGAACCTGTATTTTTTCCATGGGTCGAGTAGTAAAATGCGACGTGCACTGATTCACCACAAACTTCAACAAGTAGTTTCTCATTCATCCGGAGTCCAAATGCACCCATTCAAGTTGCGTTGGATTCATTTCTGCGAGTTCTATGCAATGCCATTGCTTCCACTCGAATCCAGTAACTTTGATATTTAGGCTTTTTCTAGATCCTTGATCAATTTCATATCATTTCCTCCCCGCTTATACCTTTTGGACCACGAAAAGGATTAAGTTCCATAAAATAAATGTGGGTTCAATTTTCCCACTAGGCTAGTATCTTTCCACCCTGTTCTGAATTTGTACACTTTACTCATCCATGCATCGTTAGCAAAACACACAAATTGCATAATCGATCAAGTCCTTTTTCACCCATATCTACATTCATATTTGTTATTAATACATAGGCACCACTAAATAGTAATAAACCCATTAACAACATTGAAAGTATTGACATAGCTAAAACCGTACCCTACTTTCCTTTCATAGCTGAAACAAAACTCAACTTATCATGTTGCAACTCTTGTTGATGTACAACTTTGGATTCCTTAAGCAGAGCTATCTGTTTGTAAATAAATTTAATGATCTCTTGTTTAGGTTCTTTAGATTGTACAACACCATCTTTACTGGCATAAGCTGCTTGTTTTAACTATTCAACTATAGAAAGAGATTTATCTTCTTTTGTGTGATGAGAATGTACAACATATTCAATTCCCTTTTTGAGCAAGTGATATTGATTCTGTTCCCTATAAAAGATCGCATTTCTATCATATAAATACGGGCTACCCAAGACAATCCCACATGTATCTAGTTTTACCATATCACACATCACCTTATCCTTAAATTGAGAAGTTATTGCAAATAGTACCATGCATTACTCAGTTACTCGTAATTTATGATTTCTTCTTATCCAAATTAAAGTATATGGTTTATGAGGCTTTATGGTTTTCAATCCCAATTGCTTAACCACTTTTTCTGAAATTAGGTTAGCTTGAGATCCACTATCTAACAATGTGTCGATCTTTGTATGTTTCATAACAACCCTTATATGAAATACCTTGCCTCTGGAACTGTTAGAATCATTAACTTCATTAGATTTACTAGTCATAATCCATGATGCGATCTACCTCTCATCGCCTGAAGCTGACCTTAGGTTCGACGTTTTTGCTATTGCTGCAACCTTTTGATTCCCTTTTCTGATCCACTTTGGTTTCATTTCAAGATGCAATTACCAACAGTGATCCTCGTCATGCCCCTCTTTCTTGCAATGTTTACAAGAGATATTTTCAACCTCCTTCTTGCTAAAGTTTAATTTCTTCACTTTCCCTTTCCCCTTGCTCTCGATTCTGGTTTTCGATTCAGATGATACCCCAACTCCCAACTTACTTGCTTCAATGTAAGTCACTTGTACTACCACTTCATCCAAGTTAGTAGAATTGAACATAAATACAATATTGTGAACATAATTAAGTAATCCTCCTATGTAATTCATTAGTGTTTCTTGAGTATACAAGGCAATATCTAACATCAACGACTTCTTATGAAACTCATCTATATATTCCTACAATGATTGACCTTTCTTAACTTTTAGTCCTTGCCATACTATTAAATATTTTTCCTTATATCCCAATGGATAAAATTGCTTTCTAAGTGCAGTAATGAAATCAAACCATGACGGAAAAATCTTACCGATATGCTCAGTACCTTTATGTAACTCACTCTGCCACCAGATCAATGTTGTGCCTGTTAAATGAAGCGATGCTAGTATAATTTTGAGTTCATCTTTAGCGTTCTGTTACACGCTACAATATACCTCCATTTTCCTGATCCAATTGTCAAGCTTATCAACATCAACTTCTCCATTGTACATGGTTAACTCTAACTTAACATCGAGCTTCAGCAATGGCTTCGAAGTTTTATATGGATTTAAGAGATAAGTAATAGGGTATTTTTTATCGCTTTCCTCTTATTTTCCAGATTGCGATGGATGTCCTTCTTCATCTTTATACTTTTTTGTCTTAAACTCTCGATACATTTCTTCTCCCATGGCTCTCAAAGTCATTGAAGCATCTACAAAGCCTGCATCAGATCTAAATGGATGATCACTACTTCCTCCTTTAGCCATCTCTTCTCCTTGAGTTGTCCTTCTTCTCGAGCCAAATTTTGGATCTCCTGCAACAATTTCTCCTTCACCAAGCTTTAATTTTCTCATGGTGATCATGCACACTCCAAATGACAGTTAACAACAACCTACTCTGATACCAAATGAACCCCAAAAATATGTTTAATTAATATGTGATTCATTCACTATTTAAAAAGTATTAATGCATCATTTAAAAACACCATTAAATACATAAGCATGAAGAAATGTTAAGAAAATTTTCAGCATATTAGAACAACGAACAATGAGAAGAAAAGTGATGCAAGATATTATTAACGAAGTTCGGATATCTTCAAGCCTACATCTTCCGGCCCTCATCTTCAACGGGGAGGCCTTTATATTAGAAATTAAAGGCCACAAAAAATACACCAAAGTTAGATCCACAAGATCCCTATCTAGTTCAGTTTTGTTATGCTTGACCTTAGAAATTTGATGCAACTGACGGCTCAGAAAAAAGACCTCTTACAACTCCCAAAATAAACCTACAATTTTTTGCCTCCAAATCTCCAAAGCTGCACTAAACCTCTTCTTTGTTGCTCAAAATGTCACAACTCTCATATCTATTTTCCATGGAATAACATTACCATATATATATATAATAATTTGCTAACAAAAAATATCCCTGTATAACCACTTTACATTTATCACTCCAAAATAATCTCACATTAATTCTCCACCATATCCATTTCTAACAAAACCAAACTAAATATTAAAATGGCATTTTATATTTGGTGTATAGTTTGTTTTTGAAATCATATTTCACATAGATTTTGAATACATTATCCAACCCTTGTAACTCCCAACATAACCATATCCTTATTCAAACAAACCCATACCATATCTCAACATATGCGTATAATCCTCGGATCTGCTCCTCCCAACTAACATTTATTACAACCATATATACGTGGGTGGAGGGATGTCTAAATACAGATAAGGTTGGTTAGTGGATGTTTTGGTATGGTGGATATAATGGAGGTGGGGATATAATATGGAGTGGAGTATAGCACAAACGTGGTATGTAACATTACAACCACCGCGTGCAAACCGTAGCATAAGATGTGAGCGAACCAAATACCAACTCCGCAGTGATGTTGAACATAGCACATGCTCTTAACATGTGATATATTTAATCTCAACTATGCATTGTAATGTATAGTTTTTGTAATATTTCATTGCCATGGTTTTAGAATTAGGTTTTATATCATATATTTTTTATGTAGGTTTTGTTAATAAACCAAATGTGCACTATATGAAATTTTAATGCCATCACCATGTATAATTACCTTTTAATCCATTCAACCCATTTTTTTTAACCTTGCAACCAAACTGAATATATTACCACTTTAACGAAGCTGGACATCCGCCACTTAGCTGAACTTGTACTTTTTCCATGTGTCGAGTAGTAAAAATGCGACGTTCACTGATTCGTCACAAAATTCAACAAGTAGTTTATCATTCATCCGGAGTCCAAATGCACCCATTCAAGTTGCATTGGAGTCATTTTTGTGAGTTCTACGCAATGACACTATGTCTACTCTAATCCAGGAACTTTGATTTTTAGGCTTTTTCTAGATCCTTCATCAATTTCGGATCACTTGATATGATGTCATGATTGAGGTTGGCTATCAGAAAATTCAATTTCTGAAATCTCTTTCATTAAATTATCAACGAGGCATACACGTAAGCTCAATGTGATGATGTCAGCAAAATATATGAAGGAGTAGGGCTAGGCAAACTCATTTGTTGTAAGCAAGAAAACACGAAGCTCCCTTACAAGAGGTGCTTCCATAATGTTTGAAAAGACCTATCAACAATGAAAATTATCAAGTATTCCTAATGAAAACACTAAAGCATATAAACCTATAGAAATAATTGAGATAAGTTACATGACTTAGCTGTTGTAGGCAAGAAAACATTAAGCTCCCTTACAAGAGGTATCTTCATAATGTTTCACGGGACCTATCAACAATCAAGATTATAAACCAACATCTAAATCTAGCCAATGTTCACAACTATTTATAATGAAATAAATAATTCCTTGATCCATTTGGAGTGAGCTCAATTCTCCTAAGAGAAAAGTGACAAACTATTCCATAAATTCATACACTACATTAAATCAATTTACATCTAAAACTTTAGAATGGAAATTTATGTAAAAGGAAGCTTTACTCTATTCCATCATAAGTTGTAGACATACTCCAAGAATCCTCCTCTTCGAATGGAGGAGGCACCCCTATTTATACATAAAATTGAGATAACTAACAAAGATTTGGCATCCACACATCTCTCATAAATCCACAAATGTCTCATGTGATTACAACAATGTGCTAACATGTAGCAAGTAACATCTCTAGAAATCCTCTCACAAATATATAATATCTTTGATAAGAAATATTATCAAAACTTCCATGATTCTTCTCCATGAAGCATGCTTGAAGGAATCTCCCAAACCTTCATCAAATATTTAAGGGGTTGAAGAAGAAATTCGAATTTGAGGCTTAGTGGTCAAATATGACTTTTTTGAAGTCTTCAAATATGCCTCCAAACATCATGAAACTCATCCCACTTCCATATATGAGTGAAAACATGTTATTTTTTTCCAAAAATTAATCATAAATTCACTCAAAAACACTAAAATATATGCATTGGAAAATAATAAGTCTAAATCTGATATAATCATGAAAATAGTTTAATGTAAGGGTATGGGAAAGAGAAATATGGTTTAAAAGTGAAGTGAAAGTAGCACTTAACCTACTGTGCATACAACATTGTCACCTTTAAGTTTGTACGAACCGTGGATTGATAATTTAAGTTGACGAGCCCTTGGGAGTTGTAACACTCATGGTGCAATTAGCAATACCAGGGTTCACCACATATCTAATTACAAATGTTATAGTACATAGTAGACACCATGGGTGTCTCCATGAGAAATGAACCCAAAATATGAAATAATGATAATACATGGCTCTTATGATCGCACACAAAGGTGTTCTCCTCTATGCATCCCCACAATAATGATATAACATAATTGCATGACATCAATGAGCATAAATATATGCTCTAGATAGAAACAAAAACTATAATACATGGAATATGCATCAAGTACAATGCATCAATGAGTAATGACAAAATCTCTCCATATGTAGCAGTAGTAAAAGAGGTAATATATATCGAACATGATGTTACATGGATACTCTCAACATCTCATCATCTCACCAACAACATGTGTGTAAAAACAACAATGAAATTTGTAGCAAAAACATGAAAAAATTCCACCATGTTCCATATCAACATGTACAATAAAATCATCTGATAGCAACAATAATACATCCTAGAAGCAACAAAAATCTACTCTCATCATCACAAAGCATCCATGAGGCTCATCAATATAGTAGCATGAACATAATCTTTGAGTAGAAAACCAACAAGCAACAAAAACATCAATAGTAGCATATGAATCAATATGCATTGTATCCAAGAAGCATCGACAAGGAACTATGCATCAATAACAAAATTATAAGATTTAGTAATATAGCATCATCAAAAGAACATTCTCATCATCTCCTCAACCTCAACCCATAAACTCAATCTCTCACCCCATGAGAGTAGCAGCCAAGAAACAACAACATAAGACGACAACAATATCGGAAATAACATACATGCTCCATGCAACACCAACATCATGAGTTATATGAAATCAACATCAAAACATCATGAGCCATAAAGTGCATACTCTAGATGATCCAAGTCTAGAACACCATTTGGTCTTCATAGTACCAACACATGCATGAGAACACATGACAAAAATATGATCTAGAAGTATGATCATCATCAACATACCGACTATGTCATGCAAACAAACCATCCCGCAATACATGGTAGTAGCAACAAAATCCATCCATGCAAAACACTCATGTCAAGTAAACATAAAAAAACTACTCCAAGGTCAGCATACTGCCAATGATCTGCAACTCTATTAGGAATTAACAATGCTCCCTCTAAATGTATGAGAATCTAAAAACAATAAATATACGTCAACATGCAACTCCTTCAAATCATTACCAATAAGAATAACTGATCCAACTAAAAATAAAATGCAAACACTACAAGAAAAAAGGTCATTGGTGAGGGTCATGCCTGTGACGGACCTTTAAGTTCCATCACCAATGTCGCATATGGTGAAGGTCCTTAAAAAGATGTTGTTGTAAGTGTATATAGTGGTGGTCCTTTAAGGTTTGTCACCCAAGCCATTTTCAATGACAATTTTGGCGATGGTCGTTAAAGGGTCGTCACTAATTCTCTCTTTGGTGACACTATTGGTGAGGGTTGTTAAAGGCCCATCATTATTTCTCTATTTGCTGACACTTATAGTGATGATATTTTATTGACCCTCACCAAGTCTCTTTTTGGTTACTTTTGGTGATGGGCAAAAAATGTTCGTCGTCATTGATCATTCCAATGCATTTTTGATGACTCTATGTACCTGTTACTATATTTTTTTGTCAAAAGATAGTGATTTAAGACCATTGTTTTGGAGTCCTTTTCATTATGTGTCCAAGACCATAGTGGTTAGAGTCAGTCAATTTGTTAAGAAGTAATTTGTGTGTATCATTTCCCTCAATGCATAAGAATATAGTTTTCCTATTAGTCAACACATGATTCATCTCTATTTGATTTATTATCTAGCAAATTCCCTTTAGATTCAGTTCCACTAGTGTGCGTAGGAAATATATTATTTAATACATAATCAAGATCTATCAATTCTATAAATGAGAGAGACCTCGCACTCCTCAACACTCATGTCACACCTGAACATGCTTTGGAGCACACTAACATTTCTTGCCACCTAGCATGTCTTGGAACATCTTTGTACATGGAAGATCTTTGTACCTAGAACATATTTCCATGAGTAGGATGCCCAAGCACATGTTGGCATGCCCTAGCATAGCATAACACTCCCCTAGCATGTGTTCACATGCCTTGTAGTACCTAGCATGCAATGGAACACCTCGGCATAATATTACATTGACATACATTAACACTTGCAACACGTTGGCACTTGGAACGTATTGGAACATATTATTAGTATTCCTAGCATTCCCATTTTCAAAGGGATAAAGTCTTGACTTATTGACCCCCTTATGTGTTCATTTCCTTGCATTTTAGCTTTGTTATTCATTTTGTTTCCTTGAAACTTCATGACCCATATTGGCCTACTCTGGCGCCTTGCACATCCTACCTGTCTTAGAACCTAACATATCTTAGCATGCCTTGGCACTATTTCGCACAAGTTAGCACACCCGAGAACTACCTAGCACACTATAGTACTTCTTGACATGCCCTGATATTCCCTGGCATGCCTTACTCATGCTTAGCATACCTTGTCACTCCCTCCTTGGCATGACGGCTAGAA
Source organism: Pinus tabuliformis (assembly GCA_031772625.1). Lineage (NCBI taxonomy): Eukaryota > Viridiplantae > Streptophyta > Pinopsida > Pinales > Pinaceae > Pinus > Pinus tabuliformis. The sequence continues at coordinate 1,847,966,102 of CM062816.1, forward strand.
GTCGTTGACACTCCCTGACACACCCTCATATTCATTCATTTCCATGAATTTTGTCCTAGTGCTCCCTTTTGTTGTCCTAGTACTCCCTAATAGTCCTTGACATGCATTGGAACACTCTAGCTGATCCAGGTGGATATTGGTGGACACCTGCCAAGTCCACTTGGACCCCCACCATTGTCTTTCTCAGTATTTTCAGTTTCCTTAATTGTAGCACAACTTACTATTTTTAGCAGTTTTTCGGGTCCTGAACTTCTGGAGCCGTTTTGAGGCCCTAAACGACGTTTTTTGGGAAATCCACCGCCAACGATTTTTTTGATAAAAATCGTCTTTTCTGTCGTAGTCCTCGGAGAGATCTTTCCAACGGGCTATCATGCACGTCAAACGGAGATCATATGCCAAAGTTACGACCCCAGGAAGTTGATGTACCAACTTACCCCTAAACGGGGCCCACAGTTTGGCGTTTCATCTCCTAGGGTTAGGTTTTGGAATGTTAAGGGTTTTCCATTGTTTCTCAACAATAAATAGGCCTTCGAGCCTCATTGTAAGACAGTTCAGAGGCATGTAGCCATCACATCTCTTCTCAGAGATAAGCTACCATCGCCCTAGCTAGTTTATTTCCATTTCTGATTGTAAGCATATTTCAGTATTTCCTATTAATGAAATGAAGTATTATTTCCGCTGCATCTTTGTGTATATGGTTATCTCTGTAATTTGTTGCGTTCCTGTTTAAATCCGGATCAGTGGTATCGGAGCGGTCTGCTTTTTCTCTGTTTTTCTTTGCATGTCCCCAACAAGGTCGGGATATAAGGAGTTAGGGCTCGAACTGGTTGAACCTTTGCAAGACCAGTATCGCAAATCCCGACGGCCTCCCATGGCGGACGAGAAGAAAGACGAGGGGGCAGGAGATCCCATCAAAATATTGCTCAAAGAAGCGCTCGAGCGACAACGGAACGCGATGATGGACAGCTTTGCGCAGATCCTTCAGTGGCTGCCCAGAAGCGGTGCATCGGCTTCCAGCAGCTCTTCTGGAAATGCCACACCCTTTAAGGTACAAGTTAATTTTGAAATCCCCATATTCGAGGGTCAGATAGACGCTGATGTCATAGATAAATGGTTAAATCTGCTAGAGGGTTATTTTTCTATTCATGAATTTTCGAGTCAGGAAAAGATTGTTTTTTCTCTTCTCAAAGCAGCCCCCCACGTCAAGGACTGGTGGGAAACCTACTGCGAGCAAAAGGATGAAAGTACTGGCTCACTATTTTCAGCCGCACCCACCTGGGATTCGTTCCGGGATGCCATCAAGGAGCAGTACTACCCTGTCGGGAGCTATGAGGATGAATACATAAAGTGGACCACGCTGCGGCAGGGAAGGGACCAAGACGTGCCGGAGTTCACCAATCTTTTCCATACCCTTCGCACAAAGTTGGGTATCAAGGATTCAGAGCAACATTTGATACTCAAATACCGTGGCTGCCTTCACAAGTACATTCAGGAAGAAATACAGTTCCTTAACATCCCCTCGCTCGGCGCAGCATACCGGTATGCCGTCAAGGTCGAGCAGAAGTTTAAACAAAAGAATCGAGACTTTGGATCTGCGAATCCAAAGCAGGGGAAAGGTGCCCCTAAACCACAGAACAAAGGACAAAGCCAAGGCGGGACAGCCCAAGACAACCAGCCGAAGCTGCAAGCAAAGAACAGCCCCGCGAAGCCGAGAAAGGACACTGGAAAATGGTGCGAGTTCCATAAGAGCTCTACTCACAACACAAGTGAGTGTCGGGCCAAGCAGTCACTGGTGGCTGAGCTAAAGGTTTCAGAATCAGATGCATGTTCCGACTCTGAGTCAGAACCCGATAAGGGGTATGAAAAAGGGAAGCAGATCATTGATGCGGACCCCAACGCCACTATTGCTACCGCAAAGATCCAGAAAAGTGAACCTGAAGATCCAGAGGAGGAGGAGCGTCTCTTTCACTCCCAGATGTGGGTAAAGGGCTCCCCGATACAATTCATTGTTGATAGCGGGAGTCAAAAGAACCTCATTTCGGTAGAGGTCGTGAAGCGGTTGGGCTTACCGACCACAGCACATCCACAGCCATACACCATTGGGTGGCTTCACCAAGGACGAGATCTTCGCGTGAGCCAGCAGTGTCGTCTTCCGTACAACATCAAGCCCTTCACGGATGAGGTATTGTGTGACATTGCTCCCCTTGAAGTTTGTGATGTATTACTAGGACAACCATACTTGTGGAAGCGACATGCTGTGTATGAATCAAGGCCCCGTGCTATTATTATCACATTGGGAAATAAGTTGTTTAGGATACCAGAGGTAGCACCACCTTCCGCCATCTCTCTGATTACTGCAAAACAATGCAGTAAGATCATTTCCAAAACCAGGAAATTTGTTTTCCTGATGATACGCCCTCAAGGGAAGAAGAAGACAGTGGCCGCGGCCTCCAAACGGGGTCCCTCTGCACGGCAGCTGCAGATGGACAAGATTGTGGAGGAATACGAAGACATCTTCACCTCCCCGGCAGGGGTTCCTCTGCACTGTCAGGTCAAGCACTCCATCGATCTGACCCCAGGTGCGCCGCTACCCAATGGACCAATTTATCGGCGCTCCATTCTGGAGAACAATGAAATCAAGAGGCAGATTCAGGAGCTCCTGCAGAAAGGTCACATCCGTCCGAGTTCTTCACCCTGTGGGAGCCTGATAGTGTTGGTACAGAAGAAGGATGGGACATGGAGACTCTGTATTGACTATCGGGCGCTGAACAAGATCACTGTCCGTAATAGGTACCCGATCCCGCGAATTGATGACCTCCTAGACCAACTAAAGGGGGCGAAATATTTCAGCAAGATCGGTCTGAAGTCAGGATATCACCAGGTACCAATCGAACCCTCAGATGTGTGGAAGACTGCCTTCAAATCCAAGGAGGGCCTCTTCGAATGGTTGGTCATGCCTTTCGGATTGACGAATGCTCCTGCAACCTTTATGAGGCTAATGGATGACATCTTGCGGCCATTCACCAACTCCTTTGTAGTAGTATACTTGGATGACATTCTGATCTTCAGCCAGAGTTGGGAAGAGCACCTCCACCACATCCGACAGGTTCTCCAAACACTGTGGCAACACAAGCTATGTGCCAATCTGGAGAAATGCACTTTTGGCATGACCGAGGTTCAGTATCTGGGATACATCATTGATGAACAGGGGGTGCATGTCGATCCAGCCAAGGTCCAAGTCATTCGGGATTGGCCCTCTCCAACCACTCTAACAGAGCTCCGCAGCTTTCTAGGTCTTGCCAACTTCTACCGCAGGTTTGTGTTGGGGTTTTCTCATATTTCTTGGCCCTTGAGTCAAGTCACCAAGGGCGGGGCGAAAGCAAAATTCTTTTGGTCTGAATCTCAACAGAAGGCATTCAGGGAGTTGAAGGATCGCCTCTGCACGGCACCAGTGCTCGCGTTACCAGATTTACAACAACCATTTGAGGTCGAGACAGATGCCTCTGACTATGCTATTGGGGCAGTCCTTACTCAACATGGACATCCAGTGGCATATCACAGTGAAACACTTTCAGACACAGTCCGGAAGTACCCCACTTATGATAAAGAGATGTATTCCATTGTACAGGCCTGCCGACAATGGAAGCATTACATTTTGGGGAAGGAAACGGTCATCCACACAAACCACCGACCTCTGAAGTTCATACAGACCCAAGGGAAATTGCAGAATGATCGCCATCAGAAGTGGTCTACATACCTGCAACAGTTTCACTTGAATATCAAGTATAAAAAGGGCAGCACCAATAATGTTGCAGATTGCCTCAGTCGACCACCGATCATGGCGCTAACCACCGTGCTCAACTCTTGCAGGCACGAGACTTCTGATTGGCCACTTCTCTACAAAAGCGACCCAAAATTCGGCCACACATACCAGACACTCTTAGAGGGTCGACAGGCTGCAGATTTTCACCTCCAGGATGCCCTATTATGCCACCTCGGTCACCTTTGTGTTCCTTCAAGCGAGCGTGCCAAGATGATTTGGGAAGCACACTACAGTCGGGCTGCTAGGCATTTCGGGGTTGAGAAAACAGTGGCAGTACTGCAAAATTATTTCTATTGGCTGAATCTTCGACAGGATGTTGGGAAGTACATCCGATCATGTACTGCCTGTGCCATTGCCAAACCGACCATTAAGAAGCAAGGCCTCTATACCCCGTTGCCTACCCCTAGTCGACCTTGGAATCCATCTCCATGGATTACATGTCAGGCCTTCCTTCCACTAAGCATGGAAATGACTGTGTTTTTGTGGTCGTCGACAGGTTCTCAAAGATGGCCATTATGATGGCCTGCAAGAAGAATATCACAGCAGAAGCCACTGCTAAACTCTTCTTTGAACGAGTGTGGGTGCACTTTGGGATCCCACAGTCTATCATCTCAGATCGGGACAGTCGGTTTCTCAGCGCATTTTGGTCCAGTCTCTGGTCAATGCTGGACACCGAACTCACGAAGTCCACAGCCTTCCATCCTCAAACTGATGGCCAGACAGAGGTTGTCAATAGGATGATTGTGCACATCCTGTGCATGTATAATTCAAAGCATCCACGCACATGGGACGAGAGTCTCCCCTATGTTCAGCACAGCTACAACCGAGCTCTTCACAGCTCCACTGGCCATAGCCCTTTTCAGGTGGGTTTGGGATTCCAGCCACTATGTCCCATTGATGTGGCCATGCCACTTGCAGCCTCACATGAATTCAGCTCATGTCCAGTCCGAAACAGATAAGGCCACCAGCTTCATTGATCGCATCCAACATATTCGCCAGCAGGTCCATGACATTCTTGAGAAATCAAATGCCAAGTACAAGCAGCGACATGATCAACATCGGGTGCCACACAAGTTTCAGGTGGGCGACAAAGTCTGGTTGCATTTACAAAAGGAACGCCTTACTGGAGCCTATCGGAAATTGGGACCACTCCGATATGGTCCTTACATCATTACTAAGGCTATGGGAGACAATGCATTTGAGCTTAGCATTCCCCCATTCCTTGGCCTGCACCCAGTGTTCAATGTGGACCGCCTTCGGCCATACTTTCCACCATTGCTAGACACATCCGACATTGCAGAACAGCTCAAACCCACAGAATTAAATCCAGATTGCATGGAACAAGCTGCAACTGATCGGATCATGGACACACAGATCAAGAACACTCGCCAACAGAATATCCAACTGTATCGAGTTGTCAAAGCAGGCCAACTCCTTCAGCAAGGCAAGTGGCTCACCAGGGAACAAGTTCAGCAGAAGTTTCCTCATCTCATGGAGGAGCTCAACGCAATGGGGACCATTGCTTCCTAAGGGGGGAGGAATGATCCAGGTGGATATTGGTGGACACCTGCCAAGTCCGCCTTGACCCCCACCATTGTCTTTCACAGTATTTTCAGTTTCCTTAATTGTAGCACAACTTACTATTTTTAGCAGTTTTTCGGGTCCTGAACTTCCGGAGCCGTTTTGAGGCCCTAAACGACGTTTTTTGGGAAATCCACCGCCAACGATTTTTTTGATAAAAATCGTCTTTTCCGTCGTAGTCCTCGGAGAGATCTTTCCAACGGGCTATCATGCGCATCAAACGGAGATCATATGCCAAAGTTACGACCCCGAGAAGTTGATGTACCAACTTACCCCCAAACGGGGCCCACAGTTTGGCGTTTCATCTCCTAGGGTTAGGTTTTGGAATGTTAAGGGTTTTCCATTGTTTCTCAACAATAAATAGGCCTTCGAGCCTCATTGTAAGACAGTTCAGAGGCATGTAGCCATCACATCTCTTCTCAGAGATAAGCTACCATCGCCCTAGCTAGTTTATTTCCATTTCTGATTGTAAGCATATTTCAGTATTTCCTATTAATGAAATGAAGTATTATTTCCGCTGCATCTTTGTGTATATGGTTATCTCTGTAATTTGTTGCGTTCCTGTTTAAATCCGGATCACTAGCTCACCTTAGCACTCTTTGACAAGCTCTTCCACTTCATAGCATGCATCACACTCCCTGGCACACATTGGAACATGGCACGTGTTGGAACTTGGAAAGTCTTAGCATGTTTGGCATGCGTTCATATGACTTGGTATGCTTTGGCATGATTTAATATTAAATTTATTTGAGATCAATTATTGGAAAGTAGATAAGAAGTAACAGAGGAATATTTGGCACTTATAATGCACTGACACTTGGCACTTGGCACCTATTGGCTCCTAGTGTTGGTGTGCATAGGATGCCCCTCATGGAAAATGTCAATTGATGACTTATTAACCCTATTATGTGTTCATTTCCTTGTAGTTTAATTTGTTCCTCCCTTTTATTGCCTTGAAAATCCTTTGCATGCATTGTCAAACCCTTTCACATCTTGTCATGCCTTAACACATGGAACACCTTAGCTTCTTTGACATGCCTTTGTACTACTTGGCACATGTTAGCATGCCCTAGAATTCCCTAACACACCTTGGAACTGATGCCCTCACAGTTATCCTTACATTTTTCAACCACTTGGGAACCTTACATTCCCTTGAACACCTTGGCACTCCCTAGTTGTCATGACCTCATAGATATCCTTACTTTTTTTGCAACTTAGGAATCTAACCAACTCATTAGAAAATCAATAGCCCAAACGAAAGTCTCCCTTTGTATGAAATTGATTTTTCCATGCCTTATCACAACAATAGGCCTACTTCCTACAAGTCCTATTCTGAACTTCTCCTAAAACACTTCATCCTTGGGACACCTCATATTCACTCACACTCCTTGGCACACACTCATTCGGTTATTTCCAATCGTTTCGACCTAGTTCTCCCTTGTGTTCCCTTGACACTCACTAACACTCCTCAACATCCATTGACATTGTCTGCCATGTGTTAGCACACCTTTTCATTCCTTGGCATGCCTCGGCACTCAACTATCATTCCGTCACAAGTACCCTTACATTTTTTGAGACTTAGAAACCCAACCAAGTCCTGTCTCGACTACAACAACTTAACCAAGTTATAGTTACTACAACTAGAATCTGCTTTGTTCACATAACAACTACCTATAACAAATCTTAGGCTACTCATGTACAATCTCAGATCATCCCACTTAACAAGTTACCAAGTCAAGGCTCGCATCCAACCATGGCCACAAAACAACTAGGAAACATAGTTTACATCTTCACATTCCATAGAACCTCACACATCTAACAATCCCTTAGCCCTAGGTGGTGCATGTTAGCATCCCTTGCATTTCTTGCCATGATTTTCACTCCCTAGCACACCTTAGCACTCCCTCACATGCCCTAGGACTCTAGCATGCCTTGGCACTACCTAACATATAACCTTGTCACTCCCTCCTTAAAACACTCAGAACTTATTGAAACTCCCTATCACACACTCTTATCTATTCATTTCCATGCATTTTGAACTAGTTTTCCCTTATGGTTTTATAGCACTCCCTAACATTCCCTGGGCACACCCCGGCACCTTGCACATCTTGGCATGTTTCCCTAGCACTCTAGCATTCCTTGGCACTACCTAACATATCTTGTCACTCCCTCCTTACCACACTTAGAGCTCACTAAAATTCCCTATCACACACTCTTATTCATTCATTTCCATGTATTTGAAATTATTTATCACTTTTGTTTCCTTCGCACTCCATAACACTCCCTAGCACGCATTGGCACACCCTAGCACATGTCACTTCTTGGCATGTTTCCCCGGCCTCTAGTGTGCTTTAGCACTACCTACCATACCTTGTTACTCTCCCAACACACCTGTATCTCACTCGGACTTCCTATGACAAACTCTTATATGTTCATTTGCATGCATTAATTTCACCTAGTGATCCCTTGTGTTTCCCTGGCACTCCCTAACACTTCCTAGCACATGTTGACCCACCCTAGCACTTGGCCCATCTTAGCTACATGTCACCCTAGAAATATAGCATGACTTAGCGCAAACTACCATACCATGTCACTTTCTTCTTGGCACACTTGGAACTCACTAGCACTCCCTATCACACAATCTTATTCATTCATTTCCATGCATTTTGACCTATTTCTCCCTTATGTTTCCTTGGCACTCCCTAACACTCCTTAGCATGCATTGACACACCTTGGCACTTGGGACATCTTGGTATGCTTCCCTAGTGCTCTAACATGCCTTTCCACTGCATATCATACCTTGTCAATCCCTCCTTAGCGCACTTGGAAATCGCTAAAACTTCATTTCCATGCATTTGAAACTTGTGTTTTGTTGTATTTCCTTAGCACTTGGCCCTAACACTCCCTAGCATGCATTCACACCACACCCTGGCACCTAAAACATCTTGGCATGAATTAGCAATTGGCTTTCCTTAGCATTCCTAACATGCCTTGGAATTGTTTATCATGGGTTAGTACTTCCTAGCATTCCCTGCCACACCTTGGCACTCCTTAATTGTCATGCCCTCATAGATAGCTCTACAATTTTTGTGACTTGGGAACCCAACCAAGTCATTAGAGAACCAATATTGTGCCCAATGCAAACTCTCCCTTTGTTTGAAACTACTTTGACTAGCGCCTTATAATTGTAACCATAGGCTTACCTCCTACAATTCCTATTCTGACCTTATTCTAACACACTTTGTCCTTGAGACACCAGGAAGTCATTAACACTCCTCTACACACACACTTATTTGTTCATTTCCATGTATTTTGACCTAGTTCTCCCTTATGATCCCCTAACACTCCCTAACATTCCTCAACATGCATTGGTAATGCTCGACATCTATTAGCATGCCTTTTCATTCCTTAACATGCCCTAACACTCCTTAGATATAATTCCCTCACAACTATCGTTACTTTTTTTCGGAATTGGGAACCCAATTATGTCTTGCCTCGACTACAACAACTTGACCAAGTTATAATTACTACAAATACATTATGCCTTGTTCACCCAAGAACTAACTCTAACTCATCTTAGGCTACTCATGCATAATTTCAACTTATCCAACTTAATAAGTTACAACTTACCATGTGAAGGCTCACGTCCAACTATGGCCATAAAATAACTAAGCAACATAGTTTACATCTTGACATGCCATAACACCTGGCACATCTAACAATCCCTTGGCACTATTTCGCACGTCTTATAACCCCCTACATTCCTTGGCATGCTTTGAAACTCCCTAGAGCTCTGTGACATGCCTTGGAAATATAACATTCCTTGGCATTGCCTAGCATATAACCTTGTCACTCCCTCCTTAACACACCTGAAACTCATTGACACTGCCTATCGCACACTTTTACTTGTTCATTTCCATGCATTTTGAGCTAGTTCCCCCTTATGTTTCCATTGCACTCCTTAACACTACCTAACACCTGACACAAATGCCAATTTTATTATTCTTGGGTGTTCCTCTTTTAAACATGTGACCTGTGACCATTCCATGAAATACTCCAAAATCTTCTTAAAGGATGGGAGTTCCTCTTCATGTATGAAGCTAGTGGAATGTGACAAGTTATCCAAAATTCATCCAAATATGTAATTTTTGCCATGGGAAATGTGAAAGGTACCCTCGGTGGAAAAACATGCATAAATATTTGTGACCAAGTTCCCTAAATCTGATATGTTTTCCACTTGTCAATTGTGCCTCTTGTTGATGATGAAAAAGACACCCTAATTGTGCAAGGCTCACAAACTGTCACTTTCCGTCAACTCAATGTTGTTTCCATTATCACCTCAGCAACGAATCCTCTCATTTTGGATTAATTATTGAATCTTAGGGGTGTCTCAAAGAACAAATTTATGGGGTCTTTTATGTGACTAGATCACTAACATTTAAAACCATCTTTACATTGGACAGTTTAACATCTTGATGATCCCTATCCTATTGAAGACAACTTTTGTATTCATTATTTATTTAATCACAACAACTCCAGTAGATATTGATGGTGTTCATGAGCCTATTTCTAGTTTTGATAAAGGGATTAGGGGCTCCCTTATCACAACCGCTTAGCTAAGGGGGCCCAAGGGTGTAGTTGTAGGGGCATTGGGACCAAATTTGGGGGTTCATAACATTAGGAAAAGTGTAATGGCATGACCAAAAAGGTTGTGAGGGGGTATGTTATGGTGTATTGAACGGGACAAGGGGACAGAAGGGTAGGATGGGTTAAATCATGGTTTTCTAAGATCTATAATCCTAGCATTAGAGAATAATAAGGGGGCTTAGGACTTAATTTCATAGGGTCTAGGGGACCTAGAGGGAAGGCAGCAAGAGAAATTGATATGGGAACCCCCAATAATGGTGATAAGGGGATTATGAGTCCAATTATCACAAACCATAAGCCCTTAACCCATAACAACTAAATTCCCTACCCCCTTAACTCCCAATCCATAATCTCTTAACCCCTATACTAAAAAATCATAACCCATGAACCCCTTGACTCATTAAATCTTAAGACACTAACCGCTAACCTATAATCCATGAACCAACTCCTAATACATAACTCCTTATCCTCTTAACCTGTCACCCTTAACACAAAACCCTTCATGGCCTAAACACCTTAATTGCTAACCCTGTTATAGACATTTTTGTGCCTTACAAGCATTGAGCATGAAATGTCCATAATCTAAGGGATCCAAAGTCCCTAAACATGTTGTTCCTACCCCTAGAGGAACAAGGTTAACAAACTACAACAATTCACAGAAGTTCTCCACCAAAAACTACTCAAAAACAAGTCAATTCAGGATCATTTCAGTGGCTCCACTAGCTGTTTGCGCTGAATGTCAAAGCCAACACTGGCTACCTGCGTTGAATGTCAAAGGCAACACTGGCTACCTGCGCTGAGCGAGAGTGGACATGTGGCAAGTTCATTTCTCAAGGTGTCAGAACCCAGGAAGCTTCCAAAATGACACTTGCCTCAGGGAATTCGACTGGTGATGAGTAAGAGGTTCCAAATCTCCAAGTGGAAGCAAGAACCTCCAAGTGGAATCAAGAACTGACAGAGGGAGAGGACACTAGTCAGATCTCAAGCTGACTCATCCTCTCTCCAAATATCTATATATGGATCTCTCCTGCATGAGATCTAAAGGCTGGAATATTGTTATTTCAAAGAATTTCTGCTAGTTTGAGATTTGAATCATTGGGTGCTTAATGCTTTGAAGGGGGTGAAGATAGGAATTTCATTTGCTGGGAAGGAGATGCTGGATTGGAGCTCTCTAGGTTGTATCTCTTCCTGAACCTTGTTATTCATCAATAAAGTTATCTTGTTTTCTCCTATATGCTGATGTATTCTTGATGTATGATTGCATTAGTGTATTTGATTTATTTCTAATCCTGAATCATTTATGAATGTGAATATCTGTCTTTGTGTTGTGTTCTTCTCTTGTCGCAAGTAGTTGTTCTCTTGTCACAAGTAGCTGTTCTCCTGTGATCTCGCAGGAATCTGTTGAAGCTCGGCGAGCGAGGAGGCAAGTAGCTGTGAACACCCAAAGAGAAGAGGATCTGGATCGAGGGACAAACGGAAGACACTGGTGAGTCCATGCATCTCTCTTCATTCTCAATTCATAAAGGAAGAATACTAGAATAGTTGTCTATGTTTGTTGTTGAGGCACTGTCACACCTTAGGTGGATAGGATCGTCCTGCATAGGTATTTTTCCCCACAACAAATTGGCGACTCCGCTGGGGAGATCTGTTTAGTCATTTTATTTGTGTTTCTATCATTGTTTATTTCATAGACTCAACAGCAACAATCGAACTGCATCTGCTTCTCTCAGGTGCAAAGTAGACAGTTGCTGCTTTGATCCAACAACTGGATTTGTCTATGATCTGAACAATAGACTCACAAATGATTTGATGATCCTTTGTGATAGATCTTAGTACCCCCTCAAAGCATCCCTTTGATTGTACCTTCCTTGTTGCTTTTATTTTGCCTGAAACAGTAGATTAATCAGCAATCTGTGACCCAGAACCCAGTGAGAAACGAGAGTTTCTCCTTCAGCGCAGACCCTGTGAAGGGATTCTGCATTTCAACGCAGTTCCCGTGAGGGATACCTGCGCTGAATGTCAAAACCCCTGTGTTGAGGGTGCGTTGATCCAACTAGGCCTTGTGCAGCTGGGGTTCTCTGCTCTGTTTTCCCTTGTTTTGATCTCTGATTTTTGCAGCCTGTAACCAGCATAGGTACCAGTCTGATAACTCCGTTTCTTTGCTTAGATTCCACCTCCTTTTGTGCAAAAAGACTATGAGTGTTTTTATGTGTTTGTGGCTTCATTCATAGTTTTCCTTTACAAGAGTGAAATAATCATCCTGTAGCCCTTGATTCAAATCTGTTGATTGAGATCTTAGGGGAGAGTTCATTGGCTGTTTGTAGATTGATTATATATTTACTTTTGCTTTTGGTTTGAATTTGTCTCTTTTAAGTGTCAAAACAAGTGTTCATTTCAGAAATCGTTAAGTGTTGTAATCTCTTCTACCCTCTCTGATTTCGAAAAAGTAAACTTGTTTGTATTTGTCATTTAAAAGCAAATTCAAAGTTGTACAAAAAGCTTTCTTTGTAGGCATCAATACTAAGAGAGCGGAAAACAAACACCTGCATTGTGCATTTGCATCTTGATAGTTTGCATGTTTGATTTAGGAAAAGTGCATTAGAGTGTGCTGATTGCTCTTTGAGAAAAGATGGTGTCTTTCTTTTCCCTTTGTAGCTAGGATTTTCATCTGTTGAAAAGATATATAAAGCTTGCTTATCATCTTTAGACTGCATTTAGGAGTTGTACCATACATCTCGTGGTGATCCAAAAAGGCAAACTTCTAGAAAAGATCAACCTAAAATAAATTGAATGAACTTAACAACGCTTTGTAACATAATGCACAACATAGAGGTCTAGGCTAGAGACGTGTTCTGGCGTCGTAAAACCCGGTATCTTACCGTCGAGTGGTTGGGTGATTCCTCCACAGTGAAGCGATAAGTATCAGTACGGATTGTGCTCCCACGTACCGTTGCGTATATATTGGGAGACCCCTATAGGAATAAAGCCTTTATCCATAGGAAGCTGTGTCGGCCACCCTACTGATCGCAATGCACTCAACACAGCATTCGGGAAGATTGACCGCCCGTACCTTAAAAAGTATTATGCGGTTTTGCGAAAAGTTTGGCACACCCTCTACCTAGAACTCCAGAGCAGTTCCTTTTGGCCTTTTTCAGACTCTATAACGGAAAAAGTCCATCCGAGCATTTGTCACTTCGGGCTCGTTAAAACATCGAAGGAGACTAGAGTCATCTTTAGCTTTTTCTCGACTCTTTAAAATTGAAAAAGAAAGTTGTGTCTAAAGCGTCGTTAAAATTTATTTTAAACGGAATAATCATCACCTTTCCCTCGTTGATCTTCGAAGTTAGTTCTTGTAGAATCGCTAGGAAATCTTTTGGATAGACTAAATATGTCTGAACAACCGTCGACATCCAGGACTGTGTCATCTGACGCAGCAGCAGCAGAGTCTCCTGCTGCTATTCCAACGATGTTCGCTGGTATACCATCTGTCCCGGCAAATTGTCAACAACAAGCTGGAGTCCAATCAGAGACTGTTTCGACGACATGGTTAGTTCCTATTTCTTCATCCAGATTATCATCTGGTATTTCTTATGTTGAAACTCAACAAATTGATCCAATGTGTCTTCAAAGGTCAATCTACCCTTTAAGTACTGGATTGCCACCATATGGAAGACAATATGCCTTTTCATTGTTCCCCCCCCGGAGAACAACCATATGGGAGTTTACAACAAAGTTCAGGTCAAACTGGAATTACATCCAGCGGATGGGTACCAATACTGCCTCAGCAACCAAGGGTTGCATATTCAATGCAACCAGTCCACCCTGTGTCGAATGTTGCCACTATACCTGGTATGGTGATTGCGTCGCAAGTACAAGCGCTACTTGTTGTATGTCAACCCCAAGTTTCTCAGGTTGCCATACAACAACCTCTTGTCTCGACAAATCAATCACAACCTCCGGTTAGTGCCTCTTTATCTGGAGCGACTCAGGCTCAAACAAGTACTATGACTCCTCATCTTGGTCAAACATCCAGTATTGGACAATAGCAAATGGTCCAACAACCAGAGCTGGTTCAAACTCATCAACCCCCATTCTAGCAATCATATCAAGGACCTGAGCAACAGGTCTTTGTAAGTAATGGGCAACCGCATTTACAAAGCAGTTATCAACAACCATATTATAATGGTTATGCCCATCAACCTTATCAAAGCTGCCAGCATCAAATACATTATGCTGGTACGCAAAGACCCACTGCTCAGGTGATTCCATCTTATCCTGGGTATGCTTCGCCTAACCTGAATCAACAGTTGCCCTTTGTAGCAACTCTAGAATTACCAGATCTAAACCGGCTGACGAATGATCCAATTTCTTATGCCCCTTGGTGGCCAGCGATTCCGCATAAACTTCCGTCAGATATTCCTAAATTTAATGGAAATCCAGGTGAAGATCCATCGAATCATGTGATGACATTTCATCTATGGTGTTCGTCAAACACCCTAAATGACGATTCGATAAGGCTTCGCCTATTTCAGAGGACGTTAGCGGGTCTAGCGGCAAAATGGTACATTGAATTGCCTAGAGCTTCATTCGACAACTTCAGTACCTTAGCCACGACCTTTTTAACCTATTTTCAATTACCGATAAGGTATGAAACGGGAACGGAACTCCTTACCAACTTCAAACAGACAACAGCCACTCACATATCTGATCATATACATGAATGGCTACGTCGTCGTAGGATGGTAAAAACGTATGTTCCCGACCAGTTATTAGCTGAATGGTTTATCAAGTCATTACTTCCTAAAATCACGAAAGATGTGGTGAAGGGGGGAGTCGTAACAGAAGAGCAATTTATCGCTCGTGTGCAATATCTGGACTTGGTCTATACTCAGTCTGGCACGCTCTACGACAAAATACCTGACACCCCTAGACCGGAATTCTCAATTCCTCCTCCTCCTAAATCAAACAATGACTTTCACGCCGGCGATGGCGTGATTGGCATGACAAACGCGAAATCGACAAAGGCTACATCCAAGAAAGCCCGTAAGATTTTAGATCAAAATGCAAAAGATGAACTTCTTGCCTCGAAAGTAAATGCCATGTCGACCGACAAGGGCAAACAACTAAATCAACCAGGGGGCAAGAAGAAAAAGAAAGGGAGAAAAAGGAAACCCCCTGCGGGGTGTCATACATGCGATGAGGATCATTGGACAAGAGATTGTCCACATATAGCTGAAGTTAAGAAACTCTTTAAGAGTTCAAAAACCTCAGCAGTATTGACTGATCCATTTCCCATCCCGGGAACCAAACTCGTTGCTAATCAAAATGCTTCCCGATCCCAAGTGCTTATGTTGTCTATCTCAAAGCAACAAAATGATGCTGTGACAAGGAATAAAGATTACGGGAATCCACAGCTGTCGAATAACAAGGCTAATGAACAACCTAGTAGTTCGACAACAACTTTGACCAAATTTGTGCCACCCATCATTCCTGAACAAATGATAAAGTCGCCAAAGGGAGTAGTACACAAATCGACATTTAATCCTCGTGCAAAAATAGCACAGAATTATAATATAATAGAGGACCTGGCCCAATCGCCGTGCGCTATGTCGATACTTGAGCTACCGCAAAATTGCCTCTCCAAAGAGCAAGCTTTATTATCAACAATAGGTGGGACTGACCCAATGGATTCCAATATTGTGGCCTTTGATCACAAAGGATACGATCCTCAGTTACCAGCTCAACTAGCTTTCCTTGTTCAAGTAAAAGCCCTCAACAAAACTGTTCATCGAACAATTATTGATGAGGGAGCATCTACATGTATTATGTCGATGAGTTTCTGGAAAACTTTAGGATCTCCAACCTTGTCGCGATCTTCGACAACATTAAAAGCATTTGATGGATGATCATACACTCCATACGGGATTTTAAGTAACTTGCAAGTTGAACTGGGGGGGAAAACAGTAGAAATTGATGTTGAAGTAATCGACGGAAACCTTGATTACAACATCATACTGGGAAGGCCCTGGATATATGCCATGGCGGCAGTTGTGTCGACCTACTTCAGGAATATTGCGTTTCCCTTCGAAGGAGGAATTACAATCGTCGACCAACAAACATTTCTCCCCCAACAGTTCACAAGTTACGGGAAGCATTCCAATGATCCATGGAAGCAATCATTCACTCCAAAATATCGGCGTAGGTCTCCTAAAAGACCCTGCCTTAATGGGTACTTTTTCCCTTCCGCCTACGAGTAATCTAGCGGAAGTGGCCACCGTAGAATATGAAAGCTTCTATGCCTAATGGATTTGGACTCCGAGGACAGTTCTTATCTCGTGTCAACCTCGTTAAAAAATGAAACAAGGAGTCGAGGATAGTTCTTATCTTGTGTCAACCTCATTAAAAAATGAAACAAATCCCCTTTCCAAATCTCAAAGGTAAACCTTCATTCCAACCACCAAGTTGAATGCAATGAAGCTTGGGGGGCATGCACCTCGATTTGCGTTGTTATGCTGGGGGCATGCAAACTTATCATCGAGCAGTTTTAGCACACAGTTCATGCTCGTTAAAAAATAAACGCAAGATCCGAGCAGTTTTAGCACATAGTTCATGCTCGTTAAAAAATAAACATAAGATCGAGCAAATGTTTCAACCCGCGTTTAAGCTCGTTAAAAAATGAACTATCCGGTAAATAACCACTGCGAAAGTAAAATTATCAGCCATTAAAGCCTTGGTCGTGTTTGCACCGTCACCTCCACTTTTCTATTGGTCGATCATTCACCTCCATTTGATTGTTTACCCATTTTGAGGAACAACTGCGAAGAGTGATTTCACTAAGCCATCCTTGTGACACTGCTGTGATTGGAACATTCCAAGCCGTACCTGGAATCTGCTGCTGCCCTGTTTATCACTCGTTCCTCAAAAGATGAGTCTTCTTTAAGCTCTTTTCATCTGACTCGTAAAATATGAAAAGATTGCCGAGTTTTGGCCTCCCAGCTCGTTAAACGACCGGAAGAGCTATCCCTCCTTTAGATTTTAATCTTTTTGGACCTGAGGGATTATTGCACAAAAAGATCGAGCGCTTGTTTAGTTCGGCTCGTTAAAACTATCAAAAATTCATCCCTTCTGTATTGTTTTATACTTTTTCGGACTTAAGGGATTAGATGATGAAAAAGGACTCTCGGAGTTAACTTTATGTACCTTTTCAGACTCTCTAAAAATTAAAAGGACTGAGTTATCTTTGTCGTTAGACAAGTTAAAAGCATAAATAGCGACAAACTTGTCCTTAGACGAGAACGAGTTTCCCTATCGCTAGGCTCGTTAAAACATAACAATGGGCTTGCTCGAAGGGTAGGTTATAGAACAAGCATATGTTATCCTCCTCAAGCTTGACAAAAATAAAGAGGTACCGGTCAGCAATGACTGGGGAAAAATTGGGAGAAATAAGAAAACTTTGATGGTAGCAAGTCGCTCTTGAACATGACACTTTTCCTCCGTACCACAATCGGGTTGGGTTGTTTCATTCACCGGTCACATCACCATGGTCTCGCCATACCATCCATATTTGGGGTAATGCTACCAATCCATCGCATCAGTGTCGCCATATGTTCAAGAGAAGTCGTTCAGAAAAAGTCAACCGTGTCCCATCCAATGCCATACATTATCCTTCATCCTTTCATGACCGCCACCCTGAATCATATGTCACAGATCGTTTTCACCTCCATCAAAATCATTAGCTCCGTTCCGTGTCACTGATGTGGGATTCATTAAGGCCCTCCTTTGATGGATCACTTCTTGTCGACATCAGCTCATTATCCAAGAAGTTGATCTAGGAACAAACCCTTCAGTACTTTGAAGCTTGCATGCCTCAATGGCAAGTTTCTCACTTCCGGCGATAGGTATACATCAATGACCTTCGACCGAAAGATTTTGCGTGGTGTTCGATGCCAAGTCCTTTATTCACACCACGTGAATTGTACTGCAGTACCTTGAGGGTCATCATCCTTATCGGTGATTCCTCTCGCGCTTGTTAACAGTTTACATCATTGACTGGTAATCAAGCGATGTCTTTCCATGTTCGACTTCAGAAAATTCTCACATGGATCGACTTGTACATCGAGTGAAGATCGGACGAGATTGAAGACCCCGGATCTAGTGTCATCCATCTGGGCTGCGATATATATTCAAGAAATAAAGACATTGACATGTACGGCATTGCAGCAGATAATCATCCTACAAAAAGGATGATGATTTCATCAAAATCATCAGTCTACCATCAGACGATTGTCTGTTCTATGTACAGAAAAATGAATTTATAAAGTTGAGCATGGGAATGCCCGACTCAGCTAGATCATGAAAGCAGTATGAAAAATAATGTATTGTATTGTATTGTATTGTATTACAGGTCTCCTCCCGGCAATGAATGAACTTCGGATCCCCTTGATAAAGCATTTCGCCTGATAAACGGCCTCATACTTTAGGGGGCAACTGTTATAGAAATTTTTGTGCCTTACAAGCATTGAGCATGAAATGTCCATAATCTAAGGGATCGAAAGTCCCTAAACATGTTGTTCCTACCCCTAGAGGAACAAGGTTAACAAACTACAGCAATTCACAGAAGTTCTCCACCAAAAACTGCTCAAAAACAAGTCAAATTAGGATCATTTCAGTGGCTCCACTAGCTGTTTGCGCTGAATGTCAAAGCCAACACTGGCTACCTGCGTTGAATGTCAAAGGCAACACTGCCTACCTACGTTGAGCGAGAGTGGACATGTGGCAAGTTCATTTCTCAAGGTGTCAGAACCCAGGAAGCTTCCAAAATGACACTTGCCTCAGGGAATTCGACTGGTGATGAGTAAGAGGTTCCAAATCTCCAAGTGGAAGCAAGAACCTCCAAGTGGAATCAAGAACTGACAGAGGGAGAGGACACTAGTCTCTCAAGCTGACTCATCCTCTCTCCAAATATCTATATATGGATCTCTCCTCCATGAGATCTAAAGGCTGGAATATTGTTATTGCAAAGAATTGCTGCTAGTTTGAGATTTAAATCATTGGGTGCTTAATGCTTTGAAGGGGGTGAAGATAGGAATTTCATTTGCTGGGAAGGAGATGCTGGATTGGAGCCCTCTGGGTTGTATCTCTTCCTGAACCTTGTTATTCATCAATAAAGTTATCTTGTTTTCTCCTATATGCTGATGTATTCTTGATGTATGATTGCATTAGTGTATTTGATTTATTTCTAATCCTGAATCATTTATGAATGTGAATATCTGTCTTTGTGTTGTGTTCTTCTCTTGTCGCAAGTAGCTGTTCTCTTGTGATCTCGCAGGAATCTGTTGAAGCTCGGCGAGCGAGGAGGCAACTAGCTGTGAACACCCAAAGAGAAGAGGATCTGGATCGAGGGACAAACGGAAGACATCGGTGAGTCCATCCATCTATCTTCATTCTCAATTCATAAAGGAAGAATACTAGAATAGATGTCTCTGTTTGTTGCTAAGGCACTGTCACACCTTAGGTGGATAGGATCATCCTGCATAGGCATTTTTCCCCACAACAAACCCCTTAATGACTAACACTTAAATCCCCTAATTCATAAGTCCTTTACCTCTAAACTCAATTGTGTCAATGTAGAATAATATACATAACAAAAAATAAAATTGATATTATCCATATCAATGCTTGAAATAGCCTTAAATTAGACATGAGTGGTGAGCCAGGGGGTGAATGTGGGGAACTATTAAAGTTACATTCATGTTTAAATTCATTTTACATTGTGAGGTTGTTCTCCAATAGGGTTGAAGGATCATCAGAAGGAAGCATGACACATTTTTGTGAGGGAGAGATTAAAGTTGTAACACAATTCAAGTGATTTACACCTCCAATGTAAATGACATCATTGTATGTTTGTGTAAAGTTGTTGGAGAGGTTATTTATAGAAAATACATTCAATGTACTTAGACTTCATCTTTTTAGGGCCTGTTAGCTCTGCTACATGCTACTGATTTTCCAGGCGGAGGAATAGGTTTGGTCCTTGGTTGTTGGCTCAGAGCTGGTTTATAATGGTTATCATTGCCTCTCCCTATTTTCCTACTCACTTCCTTTTACTCTGCTACCCCCGTTTCCTACTTCCCTCTCATTCTCCTTATTCCCCCTATCTTCATTATTTTTTTTTGCCTTTATAAACCCTGATAACCCTTTAAACCCCATATTAACCTATTTTTCGTTTTACCCCGGCGCTAAGGTCTTAAACCTTTTTAACTACATGCCTTCACAAATCATGTAAGTTGCCGGGGCCCTCGCCTGTCAGATCACTCAAAGCATGCTCTTTAAACCCTAGCCATCTGATCTTTTCCCGCAAAATCTAACAGTCCCCGTCGCCCCAGCCTGCGCGTTAAACTTCGCTCTCATTCCTTATCATCTGGCCGTTCATCGTGAGATCAACGGTGGACGCTTCCCCCGATCGTGTGACTTGCGTGTGCGTTAACCCGTGGGGGTGGTGGTTTTTGTCCACCGCATGTCGTGTTTCTATTGGATTGCTGCCCGTTATACGGAAACCGCCATGGGTCAAAAGGTGGTATGGGGAATACCGCCCACCCACGAAACCGCCCTCCTCTTGCTCGTTAACTGTCGATCACCTTCCGCTTGCAATCACCATCGGATCTGCCGCATCCAGATCCGATGGCCCTCATTCGTCCGATCCCATTTTCTTCCGATCTCCCCCATAGATTGATCTCCATCATTAATCTGTGTGATCCGACGGTTGAGATTGATTCTTCTGCTTGGCCTTCTCCCTCCATACTACTTGTATCACTCCCGACTGTTCTCTGTTGCTGGAGAAGGAAGGAGGCCATGATCCAGTGACCTGCACATTAAATCCTCAGCTACTACATTTAAAAGACAGAATGGCCGACGGACAAAAAGGACACCCTTGAGCAGTTCATCCATTTATCAGTGATGGAGCCTTGTATCAGTCAGTATGCCACTTGTTCTGAGAAGGACAACAGAATATCCATAAAGGCCGATTTTTTCCATTAAAACACTCAGTATTGCAGTAGAGGCCCATTTTAGATTATAAATATGGTTGGTGGTAAGTTATGACCCCTCCACGCATAGCCTAGCAGAGCAATTTTGTAAGCAGACGCTATATATACCCAAAAACAAGATGTAATGGGTTGATGAAGGTTATCTTTATGTAAACTTCAACTTCTGGAGACTGCAACTATTGTGACACCTACAGCTTCTGGTTTTCATTTTCAGCTAATGCAAGCTTCTTTTGCTATCAATTGCTCACTTTTCACTTCTTCTTCTTTGTTCCAGGCTGTGCCAGTATGCATTTTTTATGTTCTCTTGGTGTTTAGCATTAGAGGGGCTGTCATCCCACCTCTGTGTTAGAATATAGCATGTATAATTGAATTTGTATGCATGTTTTTGTTTCCTTAATGCCAGAGAGTTGTCATCCTGTCTGTGTATTAGGAAATAGATTTACAGACCTTTTGATTGGTTGCAACTGGCCATCACAAGGTCCTATGCATCTGCTGGTGTGATTAGTATTCTCCATCATCACATTTTCTTTAAAACTGTGAGTAATTGGTGGTCTAAAGCCTTGTAGTCTGGGGATGTTCACCCATGTCTGGGGTTAAGCACAGTAGAAGTGTTTATCTGGCTTGAATATGCAACATTTCTTTCATTCATCCACCATTTTCCAACATTTTTGTTGAGTTTGTAATGTTCCTGAGCTTCTCTGGTATACAACCTAGGAGTGTTTCTTGGGGTGATAACATTAATTGGCGCCATTGCCGAGGAGAGGAGAATTGAGCTCAACTTCCCTAGGAGAACAACGCAGCTTCAAGCTTTGATGATAGACAAGGTTTGAACACAGTTTTTGGTTGTAATCATCTATCTGACAACTCCACTGGTGGAAGACCAAGCTTTGGCGACTCCACATTGCAGTTCTGGCACAGTTGGTGAGGCATGCTCGAGAAATTCTTAGAAACCATCAGCTGAACTAGTGCCTGATCCTGAGAAGATCGTTCAGCAGAAGGAAATATCGCAGTAAGGAGCACCAGGATTAGGTAAGCCTTAAAAGTTCCATGTATCTCTATTAGTGAATGTCACCTTCAGAGATTCATTCAGCTCCTTGTTTTTCATTTCCCTTTCGGACCTCCGTTGAATGAAGCTTTCCACGTTGTCCATTATATTCCTCTGTCTCTGTCATTCTTTTCATTGATCCATTTTACTCAGTCCACCAATATCCCTTTCATATACCTCAATCATGGCAGGCTAGAAATCCCTCACAAAGATAGAACGAATAGTTGTTGCTAGGTATGGACCCTTAGTCTTGCCTACCCCTTTGAATGTCATGCCTGCATAAGATTATCAAGAATACATGCCCAAGTTTACTAGTGCTGAACGAGTAACAGCTGAAGATAATTTAGAGGCCTTCTATATCTATGCTGATAACCTAGATATCAATGAAGAGGATGTTTGGATGAGGGTTTTTTTCCAAAGCCTAGATGGGGAAGCTAGAAAATGGTTTAGAGAATTACCCCCTAGGTCTATTGCAGACATTGAGGCCCTAGATGATGTGTTTTTAAAGCACGGGGGAAACAGTAAAGATATGCTCTATTATCATACTAAATTTTGGAACTTGCAGAGACAAGATGGTGAGATGCTATCTAATTTCAACATTAGATTCAATCATATGTACAGTAGAATGCCAGCTGAAGTAAGACCCACCCCTACTTCTGTTATGATCACTTATGCTAGTGCCTTCGATTCTCAGTTCTGCCTACTGTTAAGAGAAAGAAGATGTACTTCTTTAGCTGATATGCAAGCTGCAGCAGCCTTTGAAGTAGAAGCAAACATTATTGCTGCAGAAAGACTTGAAGGTGATGATGAAAGGAGAAGACAGGGAGGTGAATCCTCTTCATCCTATGATTTTGAAATAGATGAATTAGCTAGGATGATTGAGTTCTTGGCCTCTGAAGTTTCCAAATTAAAGGTTGAGAAGCATTTTGAAGAAGCAGGAGCTCATTGTTCCTTTTCTTTTCCAACTTCATATCCATGTAGAGGAACACAGGGGCAGATGCAGATTTTGCAAAGAAATAAGATTACAAATGAAGATAAAGGGGTAAGGCCCCTTTTACAGAATATAGTCATGAAAGAAGAGCTATTTGAAGAAGAGGAGGAGGTCCATGGTTTGGAAGGTGCTCCTTTCCTAACAAGGGCTGCTTATGAGAAAGCAATATCCAAAGGCATTACTCAGCAATTTGTTGTAGCTGCAGAACAACAAGTTGACTAGCAGTGGCAGCCAGCAGTAGATCCCTTCACCCTTGAAGAATCTGAGCTTGATGCTAGCTCACCTTCACATGGCTATGCAGATCTGCCAATTTTCGAGCTTGCTTTTGTTCCCGGTCGAGTGATTAAAAAGGGAGAGGAAAGCTCTCCATCATCTTTTGTTTCTCTGTCTGCTCAAAAGAGAATCCCTCACAGTTGCCCCTTAAACACTGAGGCAGAACAAAATTCAATGATCAAGGCTGAAACTGATCATCTCAGTCTTGATATTCTGAAATCTGCTTAGGTGGCCTCCACACAGATTGAAAGCATAGTTTTCAAATGACAGAGGAAGAAGATGTGCAGTTATGGGACTCCTCCTTGGATGAGGAATGTTTAAACAAAAATAAAGGAGCAGATGATGTCTATATACCCCCTGCACAAGAAAACAATGGTTCATCATTCATATTAGTTGTGCAGACCACACATGACATAGAAATGTGCACAGCAGCCATGATTATTCACTAGGTGTACATAGGCTCCCATGAAGAACATCCGAGGAGGAAAATACACAGAAAGGGAATGAAGTACAGATCATCTCTACCTATTAAGCTCAAATGTACTAAACTGTTTGAGGTAGATGATCAAATCAATCCTGTTTTGCAGCTCTATGATGAAGGGGCCAAGAGCAGGAGAAAACAATTTTGAGGGCCTATCAGTTGGCCAATTTTTAAGTAATTGTGTTTATTGTAAGCATTTTGGTTTACAGGTTTTAGTGTAGACCTAGTTTGACTCCATGCCCAATGGATACTAGGCAAATGTTTTTTAACCTGGTTTTGTGTGAAGGCATTGGTCTGCAGTTCTTGAGACCTCACAGGGAGGATCTCATCCCCAGAAGGAGCCAATGTTAGCTCTGCTACATTCTGGTAATTTTCCAGGAGGAGGAATAAGTTTGGTCCTTGGTTACTGGCTTAGAGCTGGTTTATAATGGTTATCATTGCCTCTCCCTATTTTCCCGCTCACTTCCTTTTACTCCACTACCCCTGTTTCCTCCTTCCCTTTCATTCTCCTTATTCTCCCTATCTTCATTATTTTTGTTTGCCTTTATAAACCCCGATAACCCTTTAAACCCCATATTAACCTGTTTTTCGTTTTACCCCGACGCTAAGGTATTCAACCTTTTTTAACTACGCGCCTTCGCAAATCATGTATGTTGTCGGGGCCCTCGCCTGTCACATCACTCGAAGCACACTCTTTACACCCTAGCCATCCGATCTTTTCCTGCAAAATCCAACAGTCCCCATCGCCCCAGCCCGCGTGTTAAACTTTGTGCTCGTTCCCTGTCATCTGGCCATCCATCGCGAGATCAACTGTGGACGCTTCCCCCGATCACACGACTTGCGCGCGCGTTAATCCGCGGGGGCGGTGGTTTTTGTCCACCTCGTGTCGTGTTTCTATTGGATCACTACCCGTTATACGGAAACCGCCATGGATCAAAAGGCCTTGCGGGGAATACCGCCCGCTCGCGAAACCACCCTCCTCCCACTCGTTAACTGTCGATCACCTTCCGCTTTCGATCACCGTCGGATCTACCGCATCTAGATCCGACGGCCCTCATTCGTCCGATTCCATTTTCCTGCTATCTCCTCCATAGATTGATCTCCACCGTTAATCTGTGCAATTCAACAGTTGAGATTGATTCTTCTGCTCGACTTGCTCTTGACATACTACCTGTATCACTCCCGACTATTCTCTGTTGCCGAAAAAGGAAGGAGGCCATGATCCAGTGACCTGCACATTAAATCCTCAGCTACTACATTAAAAGACAGAATGGTCGAAGGACAAAAAGGACACCCTCGAGCAGTTCAACCATTTATCAGTGATGGAGCCTTGTATCAGTCAGTACGCCACTTGTTCTAAGAAGGACAATAGAATATCTAGGAAGGCCAATTTTGTCCATTAAAACACTCAGAATTGCAGCAGAGGCCCATTTCAGATTGTAAATATGGTTGGTGGTCAGTTATGACCCCTCCACGCATAGCCTAGTACAACAATTTTGTAAACAGACTCTATATATACCCAAAAAAAAGATGTAATGGGTTGATGAATGTTATCTTGATGTAAACTTCGACTTCTGGATACTGCAACTATTGTGACACCTACAGCTTCTGGTCTTCATTTTTAGCTAATGCAAGCTTCTTTTGTTGTTAATTGCTCACTTTCCACTTCTTCTTTGTTCCAGGCTGTGTCGGTATGCATTTTTTATGTTCGCTTGGTGTTTAGCATTAGAGGGGCTGTCATCCCACCTCTGTGTTAGAATCTAGCATGTATCATTGAATTTGTATGCAAGTTTCTACTGTCTTAATGCCAGAGAGCTATCATCCTGTCTGTGCATTAGGAAATAGATTTACAGACCTTTTGACTGGTTGCAACTGGCCATCACAGGGTCTTGTGCATCTGTTGGTGTGATCAGTATTCTTCATCATCACATTTTCTTTAAAACTATGAGTAATTGGTGGTCTAAAGCCTTGTAGTCTGGGGGTGTTCACCCATGTCTGGGGTTAAGCACAGTAGAAGTGCTTATCTAGCTTGAATATGCAACATTTTTTTCATTCATCGACCATTTTCCAACATTTTTGTTGAGTTTGTAATGTTCCCGAGCATCTCCGATATACAACCTAGGAGAGTTTCTTGGGGTGATAAGAGGGCCACGCCTCTAACATGGATTTGTACCAGGAACACTTCATGCAAATGAAAGGGGCCCTTTTTGTTTAACCACATATGCACAAGAGCACTAGATGCTTCCCTTCAGATCCCCCCTGATGCGTTCAAAGTGAGTTTACCTTCACGTCGAGTTGAAACTAATCATAATGAAATTCCTCTTCTTAATAACATCTGCTATCTTTTCCATATACACGAAATAATATAATTAAAGGATCACCTCATTTGTAGATGAGGGCAGTGTTGTGGCCCCTGGAATAGTAAAAGAATTTACTTTTGTTGGGAAAATTGATGGTATTCCAAGTACAATTGGAGGGTTGTTAGGTGGCTATCAAAGAAGATCCCTAAGTCCTATACTTATGAAGGACAACAAGACTGGTAGAAGGGTAAGTGTATTGGTAGTAAGGTTATGTAAACTTTGAAGGAGTAAAGTAGCCATCAAGTGGGCTAGCCAACTAGCCCTAGTTCACAGTATTGTAGAGGATTGCATTAGTGAGAAAAACTGTAGACGCCATAGCCCTAGACTTGTCATATTGTAGAAGAAGTATGGAAAAAGTGGGAATACCAAAGAGTTGTTCACAAACAGAGTTGTGAGTAGCTAATCGAAGACCCTAAGTGTTGTAGACCTTGAAGGAAAAAGGAGGTAGCTAAAGGGAAAATTTTGTTGAGATGAGTTCAGTAACCTAAAGGAGTTAAGTTCATTGAAAGAGGTAGATTGAGGAGTTGTAGAATAAGAGACAATAAGGCTTGCTATATGTGTTCAGGACACTTGGACTGAAAGGGCTGTCTGTGGCCACCATCAACGAGTAGGTCAAGTGTTGTCTTGTTCAAGGTAGATTGGTTGTCAAAGGACTAACACCAAGGCCAATTTTAATTCCTTATATCAATGTGATTGTAAAGGGACATTATCCCTGGTACAGGATCTGTAGCCTTTTCTATTAAAGTTTGTAATATAACAAAGAA
The DNA here is from genome assembly GCA_031772625.1 of Pinus tabuliformis. Lineage (NCBI taxonomy): Eukaryota > Viridiplantae > Streptophyta > Pinopsida > Pinales > Pinaceae > Pinus > Pinus tabuliformis. The sequence goes on from CM062816.1 coordinate 1,847,993,109, forward strand.
GGGTTTGAAAAAGTTAAAATTTTTCATGTGCAATAGTTGATTCAAAGTTGTACATAGATTTGTTTGTGCAATGTATATGTGTTGTGGCACTTGAGAGTGTTTGCATCAAATATTCTAAGACCAAACCCATATTCTCATGTGTCATGGAAATTTAGCATATGCCTTGTTTACCTAAGAACTACCCATAACTCATCTTAGGCTACTCATGTCTAATTCAACTCGTCCCACTTAACAAGTTACCAATTCAAGGCTTATCACATCTAGCCATGGTCTTAAAACAACTAAGAAACGCAGTTTACATCTTGACATGCCATAACACCTTACATGTATTAGACTTCCTTGGAACTATGTTGCATGTGCTAGAATCACCTACATTCCTTGGCATGGTTTGACACTCCCTAGCACAACCTAGCACTTCCTAAGATCCCTTGGTATTTTAGCATACCTTGCGACTGCCTATCATATAACCTTGTCACTCCCTCCTTCACACACCTATAACTCATTGAGACTCTCTATCATACTCTCTTATTCATTCATTTCCATGCACTTTGACCTAGTGCTTCCTTATGTTTCCCTAACACTCCCTAACAATCTCTAGAATGAACTGGCACACCCTAGCACCTAATACATCTTGGCATGTCACCCTATCACTCTAGCATTCCTTGGAACTACTTAGCATACCTTGTCACTCTCTCCTTAGCACACCTATAGTTCGTTGACATTCTCGGTCACAAATTCTTATTCATTCATTTCCATCCATTTTGACCTAGTTGTCCCTTGTGTTTCTCTAGTACTCCTTGGCGTGTGCTAGTATGCCATAGCACCTAGGACATCTTAGCATATCACCATGGCCTCTAGCACACCTTAACACTGATAACATACCTTGTCACTCTCTCCTTAGCACACCGGGAAATCACTAACACTTCCAATCAAAAACTCTTATTTGTTAATTTCCATGAATTTTCACATAGTGCTTGCTTGTGTTTACATTGAACTCCCAACTAACACTCCCTTGCATGTGGTTGCAAATCTTAGCTGCATGGCTGTTGGCTTAGGTGGTTGTGACCTAGGCTCAGAGTTAGTTGAGCCAACCAACAAATCCATACATTATTGGCCCTTTCGACAACAATCTGCCTAGCATAGGCTGTAGTATCATCCAAAGCAGTATGGGCGGATGATAGAACCAAGTTTCTACATCCAGAGACTCATGTGATGTCTTTTAGCTCCTTAGATATGCCTTCACATAGATCGATAAACTCTTCGGGAAAATTAATGTAACCCTATTAAACAACCTTCAAACCTTCGTGCAGGTCTATGATCGGTCTTTGTGAACCTCTAACAATCGATCTATCTATTTATGCGCAACAGAGAGTAGTCCTAAATTAGGGTTCGCGCAAATTTACTTAAGTTATTAGTAAACATTAGAGAATTCATCAAAGTTTTCGTGAAAATACATAAACGTGTTTTGCGTACATCATTAACCCTTATTCAAGATAATCATCCAACATATGATCAATATTCCATAAAACACATTATTCATAGACATCATATAGATTTAACTGAAACAGAGATAAAATAGATATACACAAGAATTCTTCAGTAAACCTCTTTATTGATCTTGAATTCAGGAGTACACACTCAAAACTTCCTTGTGCATTCAACTGCAGGGGTCCGTATACTCAGTTGTGGACTCTACCTAGGCCTCTGCGCACTCAGCTGCAAAGCCTTTCTTCTCCTATCTAACCCACTTCTCTTTGCTATCACTCCTCTTCTATTGACCATTTCCTATCAATCTATTCAATCCCTACCTAAGACTCTCTAATGCACACCTATTTATAGAATTTTTCATACAATTCCATGGTACGTAGACCATGGATGGATCTCAAAATCGACTCATGCTTTACATAAAATAAGGGGCTAAACCCCTTTGACTCCTAATCATGTACACGCTCTGCATCCACAAATTATGCAGACTTTACATTAATTACAAAAATTTACCAAAACATGGGTTATATTAACCACAAAACTGACCCAGGGGACCCCATCCCAGTAGGTCCCCAACACAAAGATCGTGACTCACCCTTAAATGCCATTGCTGGTGCGACAATGTTACTGCGAAGATTCCCCAGCTCCACCTGGATCATTGCGACTTTAGCAACGCTCTGTGTTGCTTCCTGCTTGACTTCCACAACCAATTTCTTCGTGGCTTGTCCTTCTATGGCTAGCCTCATCTTATGTTATGTCTGGTGCAAGCCTTTAAGCCTTTCCTGAATAGTAGTCGTGACTTTGTAGGCTTCCTCTAACCAATGCTGCAACCTCACCTTTAACAAGGTCTCCTTCTTCTGTGCTTCCTCCACCTGTGCTAGGAGCTAATTTCCCTCCGGTAATTTGGTAAGGCACTATGCTAGTGCTATTGAGTGTGCATTTGCCCTGACTTCATCGTATTCCCACTACAACTCCCTTACCTTTTTATTCAACATTTGCAGGTTTGGATCCTCTAGCAGATTGGTCACTAAATCCATTGCTTGCTCGAACAATTTTGTACAATCAACGATTGTGGCATCCAAGGTATCCATTTCTTTCTTTATCATAGCTCTGTGCTACTCTCATACCTCAGGAGGATTCATGGGCTGCAACTTAAACTACGGCTTTGTAATCTTCATGTTCAACTCAAAATAGACCTGGATAACCTCTGCCTTAGCTTCACGCACACCAACAACTAATTTTATGATCTTTTCTTCTAGTTATGGATCCTCTGGGATGTGGAGCTCAGAAATTTTCTTACATGCCTCTGCCACTACTGACTCCAATCGTGAACTATGCGCCTATAGTGTCTCCTTTTCCTTTAGAACCTACTTCCATTCAGTGAAAAATTGTTGACTATTGACTTTAATTTCACTGACTGCACTGAGTTCTCGTTGTTCTATGATCTGAAGCTCCTCCATGACTCTATGTAGTAATGCATGTAGTGACTCAAGTGATATCACAACAAGGTTCGGTCCCATTTTTATAACTTTATCAAGGATTGCATGTTGTTCATCGGTTTCAGCATAGACTGAGCCTTCAGATAAGGGCAACACTCTCACATCCTATGGCCAGTCCATCTTTGCGACTGTACTTTTTCTCCGTACAAAATTTCCTTGCATGTCGCTCACTTTCCCATCATATTCTTGGTTCTTGGTTGCTTGGAACTTAAATTCTCGCAGATCCTTCTGAACACCCCCCAATGTCTTCATGTACTACTGCTCAAACTACAACAACAATTCTGTTGTGGTGTCACTGAATTTATAGTTGATCTCATCGACATCACTTTCTGTTAACACCATGGGATCAACCTATGTTTTCTGAGATGTATACTTTTTATGCGTACCACCTTGCTACTCCAGGGCATGCCTTTTCAAAATGAAGGGGGTGCACTGCCCTTCCTCGCCTCTGTCGCCTTGTTTCGAAAGATCTTCGGTCTCTTTCTCTGGTGAAGGTGACTTATCACCTTTCTGGGACTCACGCTGGCATTTTTATGCCTGCTCCTTATCACCACGTTCCTACTCAACACGAGCCTTCTCTGCGACTTCCTTCTTTTTCTGCGCAGACAGGTTACGCGCAGCCTGCTTAGTTTCCTCCTTCCTTTTCTATGCGGCAGAACTTTCTACACCCTTGGTTGGTCCAACAAGTAATTCTGATGGGGCACACCACTCTGTAGGCCATCTCGCTACCACCTCCTGTGCATCTGTTTTCATCACCAAATATGGCAAGGCATGTAGTTTTTGTGCTAGATCATTCTGTGCTTGGATATATACCCTGTGCAAGTCAGCCCTGAATGTCGCGTAGGCTAAAACCTGCATGAACAAGGTTGGGGACAACCTCAGACACTTATTGATGGTCATGTAGAGACTCATTTCCATAAAAACCCAAAAGATATTCATCTCTGTAATCTGTACGAAATCCTTCGTAGACCATAAGGAAGTGAATTGTGCTGCTTCCAACAATCCTTCCTTGATGGGAGGAAATTGGCTATCCTCATCCAATTCCCATGAAACAAGCATAATTTATAGTAATATCCAAGCGTAGTGAAATGACTTGGATTCGCCTTGCACCTTGCAGCAGTTGGCTAAGAACTCCTGGCAAAGATACCTAGTTGAATTGAATTCTACGCCTTTCACGCTTTGCATAGCAAGGGAAAGAACTGGCGCCAGAACTTCATCTGCATGACACTTCCTCATAACCTCCCCTGTTAAAGTCTGAGCAGCCAATTGAACTATCAGGTCTATTATAGACATGATTGAATACCCTTATGACTTCTTCACGAGGTTGTAATCTCTCTTCATTCTTTACACGAGGTATTTTTCCGTGGTCTTTCCTCCAAAACCCTTAGCTAGGTTCAGGGCTTCTTAAGGTAGGTTTTTGATCTTGTGAATAAACATTTCTGTAATGGGTATAGGCCCTCCTAGCTAGAGAGAGCCATTGTGCACTAATGTGAGAATCTGGCACACACAAATTGTGTTGATGGGGGTGCGGTGGTAATGTGGAACACATAGAAAATTGAGAAACCCTAATTTCTCGACACCATGGACCCATTCCTCTGTTTTCAGCATTGTAATACCTGTTTCTTCATAATAAACCCCGCACATATACTTATCTATTTCTAAATGTGGAAATTTAGTTTGGTCTGTGAGGTCCCAATCCTCCATTTTCTGCAGTGGGACCCTTGCGAGTCGAGGGCCTTCAAAAGGGACTTTCTCAGGTAGCAGGGGTGTGGATATTGTAAATTTCTCAGCATCCAGGTCCTTCTTGACCTTTGGTTTTCCCTTCCTCAAAGGGATATACTATGGTAGCCTTGTTATGGGTTCCGTTCCTTCAGCGTCAATATCCTATGTCCCCTGGGCTCCTTCTGTCTCTAGGTCCACCACTTTCGCTGGATGCTTATCATTCTTCTACATCTATGTTGTGGTATTCTTCCTTGCGTATGCACGTACCTGCACCAAATTTTGGTGTTTTCCCTTTGTTATAGATTGCTTCCCTTTCACGGCTAGTTGTTTGTTTTTCTCCATGGTCTATTTCGGCATGGGAGACCTCAGCACCGTCGGAACTGCAGGTGTAGCTTCTACACTTGATACTTCTAGTCTTGTAGCGTCGAACATGGCTGCTTCCGAACTCAGTGCTTTGGTGGGGTTGGTGGAAGTCATTCTCTCCATTAAAAACTCATGGGCTTCAAGAAAAATCTTCGTGTGTGACAGAAATTCTTCCCAAAATGCTCGAATCATAGGTAAGAGGCAGCAATTCTCACTAACAATTCTGAGAGCACAAAGTGTTCTCTATTGGACTGGCACATGTCATTTATAGGGGGTTTTGAATTCAAATTCAATGTTTCTCGCAATTTCTGATAATTAATGTTGTTTTGGCAGTAGATCTTCAAAGTTTTTTGCCTTAAATGCCACCACTGTGCTCCTCGTAACCGTCTTCTTGCCGTCAAGTCATGAACATTGACTCCAATGGTCAATTTCCTATCATGCCATGTGCTACCTTCCTCCATGGTGCAACTTCCTATGCTCAGCATCATAGGTGGCCTCTTTGTCACTTTCTACGTAGCATGCTTACTTCATTATCCTCCAAACTGGGGAGTGTAGTTTATAGTCTTGCGCTCCCTTCAACTACTTGGAGCACTAAGACTATCATGTTTTCATATAGTTATTATGCAGGATCCCTTATATACAACTTCAATCTACTCCCATTCACTCTTCTCAACAAAGGTTCTCCATTTAGCTTCGCGAGCTCAACTGCGCCTCCATCTGTAATTTCTTTGATAATATATGGTATTAGCCAATGCATCTGGAATTTTCCGAGAAACTTGGTGAATTTACTATCATATAATAGGACAAGATCGTTTACCTTGAAAGTGCGAAGCTTAATATGGTGATCATGCCACACTTTTTCGCGTTCGTTCTATACTTGTTGATGAAATTCTACCAAAAATCGATCCTCTTCAAGCTCCATCAGCTGCACGAGCCGTTCCTCCAAGGCCTCGCGATCTGCCATACCTGTGAGAGTTGTTATGCACATGATAGGCACAACATACTCCATCACCACTACATCTTTGACCCCATATACCAACCTGAATGGCATTTTCCCTATCATCTTCTTACAAGTAGTCCTATAAGCCCATAATATTGTGGGTACGTGCACATCCTATTCATTTCGCTGCATGTTGCAGATCATTTTCAACGCATGCTCCAAAATATTATTTAAGGCTTCAACAATTTCATTGGCCTATGGGTGATATGGTGTACTCTTCTGATTGTAGACCCAAAATTTTTCAATCATTGTGGTAATCATTTTGTTAAAAAAGTACGTACCTCTGTCACTCATCAACAATTTTGGGCATCCAAACCTAGTTAAGACATACACAAACAAAAACTTAGTTTTTGTAGCCCCTGTACAATCCTTAACTTGATGTGGTTCCACCCATCTCATTAGATATTCTGTAGCAGTGATGATATAGCGCACACCTATCTTCTTTCTCGGGGGCTGAATTGGCCCAACAAAATCAATCACCCATTTATCAAATGGTTGCAAGGATACTTGAGGATGTAATGGAAATTCATCCCTTCGTGATGGTCTACCTGTTCTTTGACATACATCACATGCCTTACAATACACCTTGGAATCCTTGTGCAAGGTAGGCCACCATAAACTGGCATGCAAAATCTTTTGCGCCATTTCCTTTCTCGCATAATGACCTCCCACATTGGCCCCATGAGCTTTAGTGAGGATGCTATTTTGCTCAAAATCTGGCACATATCTTCACAATATTTCATCTGCACCCATCTTATATAGATGTCCTGCAATAACTGAAAAAGTTGTTGCACGCACTACTAATTCCTTTTTTTGCTGACTCGTATATCCTTCTAGTGCTATCCCCATAGTCAAGAAGTGAATAATTTCTGCAAAATGATTATCTGCTACACAGACCACAAAGATTTTCACATCTGGAAACCCTTCCTCCATATTAGTAGGTTCCTTGCTAATCTCGATCTGTGATAGATAGTCAGGTACTGCATTTAACCACCCTGGCTTCACAATGACTTCAAATTCATACTCCTGGAATAATAGCAACCATCTGCAAATATTTCCCCCCAACACAAGCTTGTTGACCAGGTATTTCAAGGCAAAATGATCTGTGTACATCTTGAAATTCCCTCCTAATTGATAGTGCCTGAATTTCTGCAGTGCGTACACCATGACCAATCCTTCGCGCTCAGTCGTTGAATAATTCCTCTCAGCGTTAGATAATTTCCTACTTGCGAAGGCTCTAGGATGGTCCATTTCTCCTTCACCGACATGCGTTAGCACTGCACCCAATGTAATACAAGATGTATCCACATGTACGTGAAACTCCTTTTTCCAATCCGAGAATACTAAGATTGGTGCAGTGACCATCTTTTATTTTAATACATCTAGGTTGTGTTGACATTCCTTGTTCCAACAAAATGTTGCGTCCTTATTCAACAGTTTCTCCATGGGTGCAGTTACAATTGGAGCATAAGCTTTGATATTTTTTTTGTAATATCCCATGTGTCCCAACGTCATGCGCAGCTACTTAACATTACTTGGGGCCTCCTACTACAATCTTTGTAGGTTCCACCATAAATCCCTTTTTTCACACCACATGACGTAGCAAGATCCCAAAGGGAACACATAATATACATTTCTTCAACTTCAGAGTGATCTGGTATCTATGACATGTCACCAACGTTAGGCGCAGACTTGCTACATAGCACTTTACTAGTCCGAACACCGTCCAGACATCAAAGTACACTTCAAGGAACTTATGAATGAACTCTTTGAACAATGCGATGACTATGTGAGAGAATATCACAGGCATATTCTTAAGTCCAAATGACATCACATTATACTGAAAACAACCCCACTCTATTGCGAAGGTAATTTTTCTCTTATCCTCGGGCACGATTTTAATCTGATGATACCCATAGAACCCGTCAGTGAAGGAGTAGGCCTCTGTCCCTCCAACACTATCTAATAATTCATCGGTAAATGGCATTGGGAATGGATCATGGACACACGCATCATTAAGCTTACATAGATATACACAAATCTTTATCTCACCTTTCTACTTCTTCTCCTAAACCACCATTGGGCTCACCCAATCTGATTTTTTAACCGGTTCTATGATGCCTATCTCAAACATCTTATCCAGCTCTAGGCGAACCTTTTCCTTGTATCTAGGATTAAGGCGAGACGACCTCTATTTATTAGGCATCAAGCTTGGCTTAAGAGTGATCTTCATAATGCCTAAATCACCAACTATGCCTTTCAAATCCAAAAACATGGTAGGGAATAGATCATGGTATTCACAGAGTAACTCAACAACTTTATCCATAGTAGTATCATCCCAGTAATCTCTAATCATGGCAAACTTTGATTCTGCTTCAGTACCAATGTTTACTTGCTTTATCTTAAACGACGTGGTGATATCCGGGTTGTTTATTTGTGGGTCTTTGACTTTGCGATGCCCTTTTTCCTCAAGAATATTAATGTTCCTTAGATCTTCATGTTCCTCTTTAATGGTCACATTATAGCATTCCAGTGCATGGTACAGCTTGGTGCTCCAATCTAGCTGGATCCATTCCATAGGTTCTTGCAGCATTCTAAAGATAACTACCCTAATCTCTTGTAGAGCTCCATCGATGCTTGCAAATTTGTATTCAAAGCTAAATGTCAATAAGAACCCTTCCTTCAATATATACCACTCCATGGTTCCATGGTGAAGCTCTGTTTCTAGATATGATTTCATGGGAATTGCATCCAAAGTATTGCAAAACATATGTACCCATTCTGGTTGTCGCTCTCTTCCCCATGTTTTAGTCCATTTTGCTAGGTGATGGCGTGGATCAACCCTTCCATTATATTTCTTAGTCAATTTGGTGTTACATTGCCCAAACCATAACCTCATCATCCTTCCGTAATCTTTCCGTCCCTCAAAGCTATCCTTATGTGTACCCCACCATCAGGTGGGCATAGTGCACAATGTCAAAACTAAAGCTTGGAAGCAGTGATCCTCAGGGAATTCATGCTAAAATGCATCCAAAAACTTATTTATGTCAGGTAAACCATCATTATAGGGTATATTCCTTACCTTCGATGAAAAAGAGCGCAACGACCTTGTCATCATATTGCATCACAGTGTAGATAGTTCATGCAAACAATTTTGCCAATGGTCCAACTCTTCGTCTGAATTAGAGGTGCAAGGACTCTCCCGGCCCCATGCAATCCATCCATCTACTGTCAGATTGATCCAATCCTAGTCTCACACTTTTATTTTGTAAGTCTGATCCAGTTCATCATCACTTACTTCATAGTCACGAACTAGTTCAGTATAGTGCACCCCTTCTGTAGGGTCCAATGGTACTATAACCTAAAGCGATTTCCTTTCAAATGACATTGTCCTGTTCTTTATATTGATGACAACATTCATATCAATGGCACAGTAAATTCCTAGGAGCATGGGCTATGGATTACTGTCATCCATGATCTTTATCACCTCAAAGTCAGCCATCATGCTCGCACCTTCTATATCAACGGTTACTCCATATAATCATCCCATAGGGATGATTTTCTGTTGGTTCTCCATTCTGAGTTGAATCAGAGACCACTGCACCATAGGTTTCCCCATTCTTTCCCGTGTTTTTTTTGGTAGTACGTTCACATTAGACACCAGATCCAAGATGACATGATCCATCTCATAATCTCCTATCTGCATAGTGAGCCTCATCTCGCACCCTGTTCATGCCTTATGTTTGCCAATTTTTCTGACCACCCAATGTCCTTCGGGGACCTTCTCCTTGCTGGCGCATTTGCTTACTAACTCCTATAGTCCTTCCACATCTTTGCTATCAAGCAACAATTTTATGCAGGTCTCCAAAAATGTAGTGAATACAGATGGAGCAACCTCAGCGGACATGCTGGTTTCTTACACCTTGTCATGGCTTTCTGAGGTGGATGCCTTAGTGAAGCTTTTCTTGGCCTTGATAAATGTTTCCTTAACATGATTTAGATCAACCCCAACTTCCTTCTTTGGAGCCTTTTAGACCCATCCATCCTCTTTAGGATGTTTATCTTTATCCTCGCGAGTCGTTATTCCACTCCTCAACATTATATTCACATTTTGATCCTGCTCGTGGAGCTCAACTCTCATCATCTGTAAGTTCTGTGTAGGTTGTTGCGGTTGCGCTTTCTTCTTTTGAATTTTAGCTATCATCAAGGAGCATTCTTCTATAGTTTGGTCAAACTGAGTGCAGTATTGACATGACAGGCATGTCTGATTCTGGAACTCTCGCGCATAGTGCTCTGGTTGTTTGCAGTTGTAGTAGATAATCTAACTGCGACCTCTTCCATGTCCTCCTCCTCCTTGGCCCTATCTTCGACCTTGAAAACCTTTCTACGCTCCTCATATGCCCTGATCTAGAGGAAAAGATTCTTCTTGCATCCAATATGTAGGTGTTGTTTCCATCATCAGCTTATAGCTACAAAAGTTGCGCTCATCGTGGCCCACCGATTTAAAGAAGTTATAGAAAAACTGCTGGGGTGTCTGGACGAACTTTCAAAGTAAATGAAAATTATCCATCTCATGTTGTCTAGTAACTTGGAAAATAACACACCATAGCACAACCCACATGCTCGGCCCTACTGGAGCTTCCGGCTTTAGGGGAATTGGTTCCCCTCCTGTAATATAATTTGAGTACATGGGATAGTGGTCATTATCATGCCCCTGGTTCATGCACTTTAGACACAAGACTTCTGCGCACACCCCTGTCTTAGTCTCCTTGTCTTTCTTCAAGCTTTGTAGTTCTAAGTGTAAGCTCTGTCACTGAGAGTGGATTTGTTATAACCTGAAGGTCGTATCCTGAATAGGCATTGTATGTAATATCATCATGATTTCCAAGGCTTTTGCCTATGTTCCTATATTCTGTTGTGACAGAGCAATTCTCAGGTTGGGCAGAAGTGAAGCTATGAACCATTCACGGTGTTGAATATCTATGAGTTGTGTGTTAGTTTCTCAAATATGACACTTTAGTATTTGATCTAAATCCAAATGTGTCTCATCAACCTTCATCATAATTTCCTTAAATCCAATTACTCACTGCGAGTTAGACTTAGGCTTACTAAACTCCTTGTTCAAAGCTGCCTTAGTCTCCACTAGCGATTCAAAAGGATTATCAAAACAATACTTAATATACCAAGTTAGCGCGTGATCCTGCAGAGGGGTAACCAATTGCACCTTCTTTATATTATCATCAGTAATCTGTTGTGTTACACACAACATTCGCAAGGAACCAAAACTACTCTGCATCTTCACTCCTGATGCCGTTGAATATCATCAGCTTAATTGTGTTCATCATGTTGAATGGTGGTGGTGTAGGTGGAGGTGTGGGCGAAGGCATATGTTGTGGAGGTGGAGGTGGAGTGGATGAATGATGTGTTCACAGAAAACCCTGTGTTATTAGCTCGACAACACTTCGCGGTGAGGTCTGCAGCGCTCCTTCGTCGCCGCTTGAAGGATGTTCGATTAACAAACTCTATTCTGGACCTGGTTTGTCGATCTCTAAAATGTCTTCCACTTCGCATAGCTCTGAATGTCAAGGTCGTGGCATAACCCATTTTTCACATAACAACATGTTAATCCAAGTATTCAACGATATTAATTACTTACCTCGTGGTCTTTTGAAAAGATGTCTCTCTGCATTGCTATAGTTCACTGAGGTATCAACTACAAATTCAGTAACAAATCCTCCTATAATCCGATTGAGCCAAATATCAAAAATCCATGTGATCTTGTTTTTAGAAGCTTCTAATCATCACACTAGTTCTAGAGTCCACACTATAGGACTATCGAGCTTCCATCTTCCTTAACTATCTGTCAATTTAAGCAACTACTCATACAGTTCGATAGGGAAGGTGCAAAAGAATATCTCATATATCTCTGTATACAGATATTTTTTCAACCACTTGTCCCTTGACAGGTGTGAATTTATGTTTTCTTGTGCCACGAACTAGTGAATCTTCTGATCCAACCACTTTTCAATTTCTTTCTTTGTCAGATTCCAATGATACGACATCACACCTCTTTCAAGCAGATCCAAGTCTCAGCAATAGAACCATTTATTTCCTTAGGGGGTCCTGACCCAAGTTCAGAGTTAGTTGACCCAACTAGCAAATCCCTACACTACTGGCCCTTCTGGAAACAATCTGCAAGTGCAGACTACAATCTCACCCGAAGCAGTATGGCAGGATGCTAGAACCAAGTTTCTACATCCAGATACTAATGTGATGTCTTTTAGTGCCTCAGATGTGCCTTCACAAATATCGATAAACTCTTAGGGCACGTTACTGCAACCCCGTTAAACAACCTTCAGACCTTCACGAAGTTCTATGATTGGTCTTTGCAGACCTCTAAAAATCATCCTGTCTATTTACGCGTATCACAGAGTAATCCTAAATTAGGATTCACACATATTTACTTGATTTATTAGTAAACATCAGAGAATTCATCAGAGTTTTCACGAAAATACATAAACGTGTTTTGCGTACATCATTAACCCTTATTCAAGATAATCACACCACATATGATCAATATTCCATAAAACACATTATTCATAGATAGAATATAACTTTAAGTGAAACATAGATAAAACAAATATACACAAGAATTCTTCGGTAACTATCTCTATTGATGTTAAATTCAAGAGTACAGACTCAAAACTACCCTATGCACTTAGTTGCATGGGTCCGCACACTCAGGTGCAGACTCTACCTAGGCCTCTGTGCACTCAGCTATAGGGCCTTTCTTCTCCTATCTGACCCACTTCTCTTGGCTATCACTCCTCTTCTATTGACCCATTTCTTATCAATCTATTCAATCCTTTCCATAGACTCTCTAAGGCACACTTATTTATAGCCTTTTTCATATAATGTCGTGGTCCACAGACCATGGATGGATCTCAAAACTGACTCATGATTTACATAAAAAAAGGGGCTAAATCCCTTTGACTCCTAATATTCTACAAGCTCCACATCTACAAATCATGGAGACCTTACAAAAAAATGTACGAAAAATTGGGTTATCTTAACCCCAAAACTGACCCTGGGGACGCCATCCCAACAATGCCACCTTAGCACTCAAGAATTCCTTAGCACTTCCATGCATGTCTTGTCACTCCTCCTTAACACACTCAAAACTCGATGACACTCTATGTTACACACCCTTATTCATTCATTTCCATGCATTGACCTAGTGCTCCCTTGAGTATTCCTAGCATTATGTTACACTCATTGGCACACATTGACACACCTTGACACTTGGTACATCTTGGCATGATTTCCTAGCAGTCTATCATGCCTTGGCACTTCCTAGCATACCTTGTCACTCCCTCCTTAGCACACTTTGAACCTACTAACACTCCCTATCACATACTCTTATTCATTCATTTCCATGCAATTGAAACTAGTCCTTCCTTGTGTTTCCCTAGCACTCCCTAGCATGTGTTGGTGCCACACCCTAACACCTAACACATATTGGCATGCCTTAGCACTTGGCATGTCATGTCATGATGAACATGCCTTGGAACTATCTAGCATGTGCTAGAACTTCCTGGTATTCCTTGAACACATTGGCACTCCCTACTTGTCATGCCCTCATAGATAGCCTTACTTTTTTTGTGAGTTGGGAACCCAAACAAGTCATTGAAAAAATAGTGTTGTGCCTAGCCCAAACTCTCCCTTTTTCTGAAACTAATTTTTCCATTCGCTTATTGTAATCATAGGCTTATATCCTACAAGTCCTATTATGAAATTCTCCTAACACACTTCATCCTTCGGACACCTGGAATTCACTCACACTCCCTGGTAGACACTCTTATTCATTCACTTCCATGCATTGTGACCTACTTCTCCCTTTTGATACTCTGATAGTACCCAAAACTCCTCACATGCATTGACACTATTTGGCATGTGTTAGTAGGCCTTTTAATTCCTTGGCATGCCCTAACACTCCTTATCTATCATGACCTCTTAACTACACTTATATTTTTTAGACTTGGGAACCCAACCAAGTCTTGCCTCAACTACAACAACTTGACCAAGTTACAGTTAATACAACATTATGCATTATTCACCTAATAACTAATCTTAGGCTACTCATGTCCAATCTTAACTCATCCCACTTAAGAACTTACCAATTAAAGGCTCATTTCTAATTGTGGCGATAAAACAACTAAGAAACATAGTTTACATCTTGGCATGACATAACACCCAACACATCTAACAATCCTTTGTCACTATGTGGCTCATGTTAACATCCCATGCATTCCTTGGCATGATTTGGCACTCCCTATCACACCCTACCACTCCGTGACATGCCATGGTGCTCTAGCATGCCTTGGCACTGCCTAGCATATAACTTTGTCACTCCCTCATTAGCACACTTGGAACTCGCCAACACTCCCTATCACACACTCTTATTGGTTCATTTCCATGAATTTTGAACTAGTTCTCCCTTTTGCTTTTGTGGCACCCTATTACTCCCTAGCACACATTGGCACACCCTGTCACTTGGCACATATTGGCATGTCACCTTAACACTCTAGCATTCCTTGGCACTACCTAGCATACCTTGTGACTCCCTCCTTAGCACACCTAAAACTCACTAAGACTCCCTGTCACACACTCTTATTCATTCATTTACATTCTTTTGAAACCAGTGCTCCCTTGTGTTTCCATGGAACTCTATAACACTTCCTAGCATATATTAGCATACCCTAGCACTTGGTACATCTTAGAATGTTTCCCTAGTCTCTAGCATGCCTTAGCACTATTAGGTGACAATTTTATCAATATTCTTGCTAAAAAAATCTATGGTGTTCATTACCTTGGAATTCACAGATGCAAAGTGGTTGCATGCATGCATAGTTTTAGAGGGTGCATTCTACGTGGAAACATGTATTTGACTTGGTTTGATGCCTATTTGTGGTGGTGCATCCCCTTAAAGAGAATTATTTGGGGCATACTACTACTATTTTTGGATGGGAGCTAATTGTCAGTAACGACTAGTTTCCACATGTGGTCAACCACAAATTTAGGAGGGATCTAATTACTCCATCACTATAATATTTGTTTGACTTGCCGTGGAGTAAGTAAAAATATAACATTTTGTTGTATAAGAGAAGAGATTTACTTTATAAGGTGATCTCCCTCACCACTATAATGGTGGGGAATTTGTGGATGAAGGAGGTCTCCCCTTGGGCTATATTTTATTTGAATATTTCAATCTTAACATAAGATTGGAGGTATCATTCTATCACATGAGATGCTTAATTTTTGCATGAATTTATTGTTGTTGGATAGTTGTAGGAATCTCTTGCAAAGAATATGTTGTGAAGGCTTTATAATGGGGCATTTATCATTTGGATGGGAGTATTGTATGGGGATTCTCCTTCTCATTTTCTTTTTATTTTTATATATTTTTATATATTAATTCATTTTTTTGAACCATGGGAATTGGTAACTTGTTATAATGACCCATGCTAAGCTTCGGATTAAACCAACTGGATGCACTATAACCTAAGAGTATATTCAACAACCCAGAAGCCATGTATTCCAATAACTTGTGACTTAGTGAGGGCTAAGGTGTCTCAAGGCACACTTGAGTGCACCTCTATTTGAGGGGCATCTACCCTTCTAGCCTTATCACAATGGGCCAGAGTCTCAATGGGGAATTGAAATTGGGTGGAGAGAGTGCAAAACCTACCCTTCCTACCATATTGTCAATCCACCTTGACGATATCTATAATAATTCCTCACTATCAAAGAAGTTGTTATTGTAATTAATATATCATTGTAGGGCAACATGTCCTCCAACTTGTTCAAGAGTAGTACTAATAGGACTCTCGAAGACTCACTACCATAACTATTTTTTACTTTATCAAGTTTTATTTTGGCATGTTATCTGCAAAACCTATACTCCTCAACTATTCACCAAGCAACCATTTTTAGAGTGATATCATTGACTCTATTTGCCCTAGATTTGGTAGACACTATTTTTGCAATTTTTCTTCATCTATCACTTGCCATACCACTCACTATTCCATTATGCTACTACTACCCATTTTGTTAAGACTCACTCTTCAAAATTCCATTCATGCCTCCACTGGAAAACTTCAGTAATCTTATCATTAGAGATGTCTTGCTCAAGTTGGACAAGATTCAAGTAGAAGTGTGTGGAAGAATTATTGTGGTCACTATAGGTAAGCTTCCTAAGTGCACAAAAATAGCCCCTTAATGCTTAGGAATTTACATTATATAAGGGTGCTAGATTGTTGTAGTAGATACAATCAACCTTCCTTAAGCAAACATATACCCAGATAGCTTATGTCTCCAACCAAAAACATATTAAACATTCCCAAATCCATGTGACATGCTAAACTAAAAATATGCATTATACACAAAATTCACACATACAAAAACTTGTACTTTATATATTAGATATATTTATGCAGGAAGAGTGTAAAATTTTTATATTTTTGATTTTTTTAAAAGAAATTAGCATTGATGTCCAAGTATATTTGCAACTCCAATAATCTTCCTAAATTTTAACTCAGTTTTTAAAAAAACAATAGAAAAATATACTTAAAAATATTAAAAACCTAATATATTTAAATGCGGATAACCCCGATTTGATGCGATGTGTTTCTCCTATATATCTTACCAAAGATACCTATATACTACCTATTAGGACATAGCAGTTATAGCCTCACCTAGAGCACACCCATCTCATAGTTCTAGATTGGCTTTTCTGGCTGGTAGATGTAACTGCCCATTGCCCTGTTCTGTCTCTTCTTTTTGTGTTGGTTTTCTGCGAATCCTTTGTTTTTCAGTTGAGGTTTTATTCTAGGGTTTGGTCTTTCAGTGTTGCAAGTTTTAAATTGCAAAGATGCATGAGATCCTGCACATTCATGGTGGGCAATGTGGCAACCAGATCAGTGCCAAGTTTTGGGAAGTTGTCTATGATGAGCACGGGATCGATCCCACTGGGAGATACCAGGGCACTTACGATCTACAACTCGAAAGGGTTAATGTTTACTACAATGAGGCAATTTTTGTTAGATGTGTGCCTCGTGCTGTGCTCATCGATCTTGAGCCTGGGACCATGGACAACGTGAGGACCGGGCCTTATGGCCAGGTCTTCAAGCCTAATAAATTCATCTTTTGCGAGTCCGAGGCTGGAAATAACTCGGCCAGGGCCATTATACCGAAGGGGATGAGCTGATTTATTCCATGTTGAAGTTCATCACGAAGGAGGCAAAAAAAAATGATAGTATCGAAAGGTTTCAAGTGTGTCATTCTTTGGGAGGAGGTACTGGATCTGTGATGGGAACCCTTTTTATCTCCTAGATCAAGGGGGAGTAACCTGATAAAATGATGCTTACCTTCTCTGTTTTCCCTTCCACCAAGGTGTTTGACACAATGGTGGAGCGTTACACTGCCATGCTCTGTATGCATCAGTTGGTGGAGAATGTAGAGAAGTCTATGGTACTGGACAATGAGCCCCTTTACGACATTTGGTTTAGGACTCTCAAGCTCACAACCCATATCTTTGGTGATTTGAACCATATGATATCTAAAAAAATGAGTGGAGTCACTTTATGCTTGAGGTTTCCTGGTCAGCTTAACTCAGATCTAAGGAAACTCGCAATGAATTTGATCCCCTTCCCCCATCTTCACTTCTTTATGGTGGTATTTCCCCATTGACATCACGTTGTTCACAACAATAGAGAGCCCTCACTGCTCCAGAACTGACACAACAGATGTGGGATTACAGGAACATGATGTGTGTTGCAGATCCACGTCATGACAGGTACCTAAATGCATATTCCATGTTCAGAGGCAAGATGAGCACCAAAGAGGTGGATGAACAAATGATGAATGTTTAGAACAAGAATTCCTCCTACTTTATGGAGTCGATACCAAACACTGTGAAATCCACTACATGTGATATCCTGCCAAAAGGCCTTTCCATATCATCCACATTCATTGGGAACCCAACATCCATTTAGGAGGTGTTCAGGAGAGTGAGTGAGAAGTTCACTACCATATTTAGGAGGAAGGCCTTCTTGCATTGGTAGACTAGTGAAGGCATGGATGAGATGGAATTCAATGAAGAAGAGAGCAACATGAGTTTTTCGTGTTTGAATACATGCAATATCAGGATTCTAGTGCAGAGGATGATGAATACTATGATGATGAAGAATTAGCTCAGGAAAGCTAGGGAAAAAGCTTATGTAATTCCATCGACAACCACTAGTTGTTTCAATGCCTAATAGTTGTTTGTTTGTGGATTTAATTTTCATTTATTGTTCTTTCATGGTCTGCTTTGTTCTCATCGAAGGTTTTGGCATTGAATGCATAAAATTTGTATACAAATCCTACATTATGTCCTTGGTTTTGTTGATCATATTGAAATATTGAAATATTGAGAAGATGTAACTACCCGCCAAAATTATATGCGAAATTCAATCATGCTTCGAAACTCCTCTATCTTATATGTTATATAATTATGGTGTCGAATGACTTTGTAAGACTATACTATTTTTCTGGGATTTGTAAATAGGAAAGACAACAATTCTCTACAAATTCAAACTAGGGGAGTACGTGAGAACAATGCCCACTATAGGATTCAATATAGAGACTGTAATTTTTAAGAATCTGAGCTTCATTGTTTGGGACGTAGGGGGCCAAGATAAAATATGCTCTTTGTGGAGGCAATATATGGTCAATGCCCATGTATATTCGAAAGCTTTTATCTATTATTATTGGAAGTTGGCTCCTGATTTCTATTTTAAGAAGTTTGTTTCTTTAAGCCATGTCTATATATGTTGGATTCATTTAGTAAATTCATGATATCGCATTGTATTCATGATATAGAATTGTTGGATTCATTAGATAAATTTATGACATCAAATTCTTTGTTTGGGGGATTTTAAAATGTGTATATGATGGATTCATTTGTGAAATCTATGGTTTTTTATCATTGGTGTGATTCAATGGTTAAATTTATGTTTGTTTGTGGACATCAACTTTCATAATAATACATACTCTATAGATATCGTAATATATATTATTTCAGATTCACTTAGCAAATCTCATATATTATATGATTGTTGTTTTGTATATAGATGTTAAATTTTATAGATACATAGATATTTGTTTTTATGTAGATTGTAGATTTTTTGTATCTAAGAGATATAAAGTAAAGTTGACAATAAACTTTTCTTATATCCCCAAAATGTTCAAATTTTTTATAGTATTTTTTTTCATGATTCTTTTGTTTTATAGGGTACTATTATCTCAATCTATGTGGAAATAAGCACTCCAAGTATGAGACAGGCTAGGTAAAAGGGTGTTTGCAAGAAGTGGAGAAAAATCTAAATGAGTTTGTAGTCCATGTTTAGTGTTAGGTTGTGATTTTATCTTGTGGCTTTGTTATTTTCATGTCAATATTGTTATTACTTATGCATTCATAATGAGATCATGATGTTTTGCATATATGTTTTTGTTCTTTGCTGCTAGTTGGAGCACATTTGACTGTGAATTCTGTTTGAGCCAATCTTAACTTCCATCTCTTCTTTTTCTTTTATCGTAGAGATTTTTTGGTGTATGCTAGAGTTTTGAAATTGACCATTTTACTTCAAATTTTGATGTATTTTGATGTATGTTTTATTAGTTTCACTGTATCTTATAAAATTGACTTGAAATCAAAACCAAAGTGTTCGACAATATTTGGTAACTCCAAGGAGGTTTATTATTGGTGTGATAGGCTTGGAGTTTGTCTTGTTTTCTAGCATGATTTTGAATTATTATGAGAGGAAAGTGTCCTAAAAGTACATGATTTTTTTAACAAAGAGATGATATATGTTGGGATGCATTTGATGTGTTTCAAAAGATTTCAGTTTGTCTTTGCATATCCAAAATCCAATACATTTTTTGGTTGCTTGATTTTTTTATTTTTGGTTTGCTAAGTGGTTTGGACCCTGAGATGACTCCATGCTTTGGCTCAAGAAAATGTGACCTTGGGACATAAAAGTAGTAAGTGTGACTCGAGAAAAGGCAACGATTTATAATTGTTAAAGAGAAACTCCTTTCATGAGTGGTATTGTTGCTATTTTAGGTTTTCTTATTTCATGGACTTTATATAAATTTCAGCTCGATATGTGTACTAAATTGTATGCTTTTGGAGACTAATATAATATTGTGCTTGTTGCGCAGTTTGAGTTTGGCTTCTCAACATTGCCTTTGTGTCCAATATTTTGTTCAATAATGGCTTTCATTCGTTCACTTCAAGCAGAAGAAATGACAATGATATCTAATCCCAAAAAGGTAAAGAATAATTGTTGTTTGATGATTTCATGCCTCGTAATATCAATTTTAAAATATTTCCAACATGCGGATTGTGCCTTGAGTGCATTGGATTTATCACATATAACCATGTTAATTGTGCCTTGAGTATGTTGGAAGAACCCATCAAGATGATTGACGGTAGAATGAATTCTTGTAATTTGGTTGCTTTTGGGAAACAAAAATCATAGTTGAACCAACTGCTTCAACACCCCATACAACCAGTTAATCCCTTTCAATGCCAAAAACACCTTCTT
This sequence comes from Pinus tabuliformis, assembly GCA_031772625.1. NCBI lineage: Eukaryota > Viridiplantae > Streptophyta > Pinopsida > Pinales > Pinaceae > Pinus > Pinus tabuliformis. The sequence goes on from CM062816.1 coordinate 1,848,013,826, forward strand.
CCACCCATGGTACCTATATAACCCATACAGCTAGCTAATCCATTTCAACTAGCTACAATGGATCGTAAGTTAAGAAGGGTCTATGAGGGTAATGTTCCTAAACACATGCAACATACTGGAATGACTAATTTTTTCTCTCGTTAAGGAGACATTGGGGAAGGCCCTCGTGGTTGACAGAAAAACTGGTAAGTCGAAAGGATACTACTTTATTATTCACAAAACAATTGAAGCAACAAATCAAACCCTGAAATACCTTGTTAAATCAATAGATGGGCAACAACTTTTTTCTAAATTAGCTTTTGAAGGGAAAAAGTAGAAAGTCACAGCAAACTAGGGCAAAGTTGGCTCGAATTTGAAGGATAAAGCTGATGTAAATCACATTTCACAATATGGTGGATTGGGTCATGGGCCAGTCAACCCGCCACTTATTGGTCATTGGAATATTGTGAACCCAACATCAATACCAATTACCGGTCTAAATCCATATGGATTAAGTGATGCAACATTGCCAAGTTTGTCTATAGACCTTGTTGCAATAAACCTCCCTTATTCATTAAACTCTTTAGCACTGTTGGACTTGGGCCTCCAACTTCTTCTCAAAGGAACAACTTCTGCTCAGGCATCACTAGGTGTAGGCAATTAGGGTCTTGGTCCATATGGATCCTCCGGATATGGAAGTCACTCACTATGGGATTTATTCAAGTTCATATGTTTCCTAAACTGCTCCATATGATGGAGCTAGTCATTTCACCCTTACATCTCATCAAAGTAAACTCCCAGGGACATCTTCATCATTAGGAATTCTAACTAGCATGCGTTCTTACTAACACATCCTAGGTCTGTTATCATTCTTATTCTTCTTCTCCCATTTGTTTTAGTTCATTTTCAATTGTATTTATATATATCCGAAATGTTTGTTTTTATCTTTTGTCTTCCACTATATGTCAAACTCCACTTATGAATCTACAAGAATTTTTCTTTGGATCTCCTTTATTATTTTTCTTCAAACTTCTTTCTCCGGCAATTCATGGGAATAAGTTTCGAGCAAGGTTGGAAAAATAACCCATTTCTATCATTTTTTGTCTTGTTTTTAGTTTATTATCACTACTTTTTGCAAGGTACCTTTTTGAATAATCAAATACCTTAGCTTCCTTCTCTAGGGGATGTGATGAGAATAGTCTTATGTCATTGTGGTAATTTAGGATACTAATTGGTATTAAGTATGGATTTAAAGTGAGGTTGTCCAAATCATAGAGAAAATATGTGTTATAATTATGGTGTATGATTACTATAGGTGAGCGCAATTGTAGGCAAGATGTCATGGCATAAAGGGCATGTTGGCATGTTGGGGCCTGACCCAGGTTCAGAAGTATTATGGCCAAACAAATCCCACACTACCAACCCTTTCGGCAAAAGTTCGTGGAGTGGGGACTGGAGTCTCACCCGAGGTAGCAGGGGAGGGTGCTGGAACTAGGTTTCCGCACCCTAGGGATGTCCTGATGAGGACTGGAGGGGTCGCGATCCGATATGTTCCCTCATGCTACTCTGTGCGGTTGTCCATCCTTCACATAGATCCACGACAAACACTTCCTAGATTCTTATTATTATAGGTGTTATTGTAGCTAAAATCTAGTTCTTAAGGTATTTAAGAAAACATTTAACAGTAATACCTAGTGCACGAAAACATAAATAGGCATGAATTCATAACATAAGAAATAGACAGATCTGTGATAAAACACACAATGATTCAGAAACTCTTATCTTTATTTATCTCCTGTTAAGTACAACCAGATTCGCCCTGCGCACTCAGCTGTAGGGGTCCGTGCACACAACTGCAGACTCTACTAGACCTCTGTGCACACAGCTGCAGAGCCTCTATCTATCTACTAACACCCTCGACTCGGACTTACAGACATAGAGAGAATATTTCCTTCATAAACCCATAACATTCCAGATCCAAAACCAAAAACTGACTTCTAACCTTAGAGCCTTACTCTATTTATACATTCCCATGGTCCGCGGACCATGGGCAGGCTGACTTACTTTCTATTACATTATTTTTAGGTGGACAAACCTTTGACTTGAATCATTACAATTCACGTTTCACGCACTTCGTGGAACCTTTACCATACTTTTACCCAAAATTATGGACTTTAAGCCCCAAAACCGTTACACAGGGGATGCGCTGCCCAGCAGGCCCCCAACACAATCATTGTGACTCGTCCCGAGTCACTCGGCTGGTGTGGTAATCTTTGTGCAGAGGTCATCTAACAAATTTTTTGCTTTACTTACTCTCGCAAAAAACTCTTCCGCCATCTGCTGTACCCATTGTACGCGAGCCACCAAGGCATCAGTATCAGTTTCAGTTCCTTGTCCGAGTTCATATACTGCCTGCATGTGTGCTAAATTTCCCTCGATGTTGATGGAAACCACGAATGCCTCATCAAGCCAAGGATGGATGCATTCTTTAATTAATGCTTCCTTCTGCCGAGCAGCATCAACTTATGTCTTGAGAGCCTGGGCCTCCCTCATCTTGGCCAAGCACTGCATAATAGAAACTGTCTGCACGGTCCCCCTGACATTATCATAGGCTTGTTGTAACTCCCTTGCTTCTGTCTCCAACTGCTGTAAGGTTGGGTCTTCCTGTAGTAAGGTGGTCGTGATAAGTGAATGATCCAACAAGCCGGCACACTCCTGCATGGCACGTGCTATTGTTTCCCACCCGGATTGAATGATGCCTTTCCGCTACTCTGTGACCTCTGGTGGTGTAGAGGGCTGTGATTTCAGTTTCAGTTCTGCGATCTGCAAGTTGAGTGCCAACTGGATCCTTGCTGCTTCTTCCTTTGTTTCACAAAACCCACTGTCCAACTTGTGAATCCGTATGCCAACAGGTAAATTTGTTGCAATCTTGAGCTTAGGGGCATGACAAGACACTTCCTCCACAATTTGCTCCAACTACCAATTTTGTGCTATTGCTTCATCACGTTGGAGGCTCAACTGCTTGATGTTAATTCATTGCTCACTGAGTACCTGTACTGCATGTCGTTTCCTAGTGTGGAGCTCCATCATTGCGCTGTCCTAGAGCTGGTATAAGCTCTCGCGTGGGAGGGTAGCCAAATTTAATCCAAGCCCCATAAGCCGGCCTACCACAGCTTTGTCCGCCACGTTGTTTGCTATCATTGCTCCTGCCGGGAGTGCGATAGTATTAGCCATTTTGGCCTGTAGTAGTTTCTCAGTTGCTGACATACCGATAGCTCCATGGGTAGCGACTATTCCCGGCTGTGGGGCCCGTGCTCCGAGTTCCTGCAGTTGCGTGCTGAGCGCCCCCAACACAGTCTGCTACTCCATCATGGCCTCATTGAGTGCCTCCCGAGTGACTTCATGAACTGTATCCCCTATGTCACATAGGTCACATTCGGTCAATGTGATAAGTTCCTGTTGAGTGGCCCAAAGTCGGGTCAACAACAAGGGGGATACCCACCCGGTCCAGAACCTGGTTGGCGGCTCCTTGCCCGTTTGGAGTAGCGGGTCCGACTGGGGGTAATGGGACCAGTTTCCCAATGTGAAGGGTGTGCGTGTGTGTGTAGAGTTTGATGGTATTAATCTAGAGGCTTTTCTAAACTATTTTTAGTTCTAACTGCTAAACTAACTCTATACTAATGTAATCTAATGAAGAAAAATACATCTAATCTACGCTAACCCAGGGTGTTTTCTTTTGTTATGCGATCTAGAAAGATTTCTAATAGAAGCTGGTAATAAAGATCATTCAACTGTTATCAGAATATAAATCAATAAAGATGAACCATTCTGCATAAGAAGTTAGGCAGAATAATTGTGAACAGCATATCGCATAATCAGTTTTCTATATGTCAAGCATAAATAAATGACCCCACCGTACAGAAGTGCCAAATGGTAATACAGACATTCATACAGTAACATATAAAGAACTCAGCTGCATATCACTTTAGGGATACTAGCAGAATTTAGTCAAGAGATAAAAGTACCATTTATGACTGACTTCACTAATAAACTTCAAGTAATAATGATTTATTTCTACTTGTTCTAATATCTGCTAAGAGTACAGAAGTGCAACATCAGTAACAGACATTAAAATGCAAACATAAATGAATCTCGATCCATCCATTCATCAAAAACCTCCTCTGAGGGTGCAGAAGTGCATGTTCTGAGGACAAGTTTTTTGACAGATTTCCGGACCCTTCTCCAAATGCCATGAGAAGGGTTAAATACTACTAACTAATTAATCTTAATTACACGAAATTAGGGAATCGGCTTCAAATGACCGCCCTTTACTAAAAGCAAATTTATTTCTAAAACTTAAATCTAATTTCTGACCGTTTCTGTATATTCTCTTTAGTGCTGTCAACAGTGCAACGTTTTCCTGGGAAGAGTCGACTGGCCGCCTTCTTCTTTCACTCGGGAGATAAAAGTGGAAATAACAAGAGCTGTCACCTCCTTCCAGCAGACCAGAAGATATTTTCGAAAACCTTTCTCTAGCTGGGTGTATTCGCCGCATTTATACTTAGCACAACCCAGGTTCTTCTCGAACTGATTTTGCTGTTGCTATTTTCGGTTTCCGGTCGTGCGAATGACTGAGTGAGTTAGGATTCGTGCTGTATGGACATCCCCCTATTTTGAGAATTTTTTCCGTTCTTTGTTCCAGGCTTTCCTGAAGCGTCTTCCTTCTCATGCGCTTCTTTCTCTGCTTTACCAAGTCTGAGCTTCAGGATCTTTTGTGAACATGCTGCTTTTGTGCGCCTTTGACTCTGAGTCTTGGATAGTCTAATTTCATCATTGTCGGTTGGCTGATAGTCTGGAATCCGCAGTCCTGCTGCATGCGGCATCCATTTGCGGAGGCATCTTCTCTTTGCTATCTGATTGGCGCCTTCCCCTTTCCCTCAGATGTTTCCTGCATATAGATTTATATTAGTTGCGTGTCTTGCAGTCTACGCAAAGAAGAAGGGAAATGAAAAGATTGACATGAAAGCATTAAACTCTAATGAATGCATAATCCTGACATTCATCATGACTTGACTCTTCGATAAATGCGATGCAATCATTCCTTGATACTCAAGCATGCGGTCATTAAATTATTTTAAGACGCGCGCTTAATCTTGGGTCTATCGTGTGATGAGTCTTTTCAGATCGTAGATCGCAGTTCACTGTCATCGCAGATCGCTGTCATCGCAGATCGCCGATATCGCAGATCGCAGATTTTGTTCAATGGTTTATGCCGCCTAGTGCGACGTTTGCGATGTGCGATATCGCATATCGGCGATCGGCGCTTCTTGAAGGTCTTCTTTTTAAAGAGCGCTTGGGATGCATGCGACGCGATGAACTTCGCGTCGCTCTTTCGCAGTTTTGCTTTTCGCGCTTGAGTAATGCTTCAGCCTTTCCTTGCGATGCGATTTAAGCCTTAGGGAGAAAAATACAAAAATTTTAACAAAAATATTTTTGGGATTTTTGTTCAGGGTCCCCTCTTTGCTTGATGTTATTGCTAATATCAAGCGAAGAAGGGGGGTTGTTGGTGACCACAACAATGGCGATTCACTGTGAAGAACCAGTTATCTCTGCTCGTTCTATTGCATTTTCACTTCCAAAACAGAAAAATTTTCTTATGCCTAAATTTTGTTATGGACAGATAGAGTATTACCCCTTATCCTGTCAATGATGCTTCGTCACAACTTTTTATTTCATTCTGATTGTTTGCTTCCTCTGGGTTATTTCTTGTATTCATACCTAGACATTACTCAGTCTTTTCAAAGACAAAATAAGGTCTTCTTTGCGTACTGGCTTTGTAAAGTATGCTCATTTGTCGTAGGTAGAGCCTCTGCTGCCCGCAAGCGTCCATAGCCTCGACAGGGTTACCATGTTATCCAGCGATGATCCTTTTTCCTGCTTGAGGTTATTTACAACATTCCAGAGAAAAATCCTTTTGACACTTTTTCTTTCTTTTTTGATTTTTTATTCTCTAAAGAACAATTTCTTGGTTTGGTGGCCAAATTATGACACAGTCATTCACTTGATTTACACTTTCGCTGAACAAGCTGGCTCGTGATGAGACCCCTTGTCTTTTGATTGCAACAATCTTGAGTTGTTGCCCTGTTTTGATAGACAGTAGTGGAAAAGTCAGTAAGTTATAATATCTGTGATCATGATAAGCCGGCTCGTGATGAGACCTCTTATTCTTTGAGATATAGTGTTTTCTTGGATTGTTTCTCTGGATGCTACGATTCTCCTTAGCAGGGAGGAAGTCATTGTTTTTCCTTAAGAAAGCTCTGGACGACAATAATAGAGTTTAAGAACAGCAGTTTTGCAGAGAATACTTATTTTGCTATTGATGATACTTTTCATTGCGTTGGCATAAAACAATTTTTTGCCAAAAGTTACTTTCATCCCAGATTTCTTTGTGGAGTTGAAACTAACATCATATTCAGGCTAAAGTTAACTCTACCTGTCAATAATAAAAGTCAAGTTTTTCGAAAAATTCCGCTATTTATACAAGTGAAATCAAAATCTGATAGAGAAATGGTATGTTTCTTCATGAATACTATTTATGATCATTCACAACCAACCTTATTTATAAGGAATGAAAAACTAAAATAAAACTAAAATTATCCTACAAAAATAGAAGGATGACCTTCTATGGGAAATACATTTTGAGGATTTGTCCATTTACAGGCAGAGAATCTCTCCTGCCTGTCAAGTCCTGCAACACAAAAGTCGACGGGCCTATGACCTCTACAATTTGAAAAGGACCAAGCCATAGCTTCTGGAATTTCGTAAGTTTTCCCTTTTCTTCGTGAGCCTTATCCCACTTCAAAACTAAATCTCCCATCTGAAAGTTTTTTCTGGTCATTATGTTCGAATCAAAAGAGGATTTTATCAGCGCTTGGTGGTGAGCATGGGTTTTCTTGGCCTGTTCTCGTTGTTCTTCTAGCTTGATTATTTCCATTTGCCTTAGTTGTAAGGGAGAAGTAGATACTTCATCAATGTATTGTACTAAGGACAAGGAGGGAATGACTAAGTGAGTAGGAAGAACTGCTTCTCTCCCGTAAACTAAATTAAAGGGAGAAGTGCCTATAGAGGCTTTCTTTGTAATTCTGTCTGGCCATAAGGCATTTACCAGCGCTTTGTGCCAATTCTTTTGGTTTTGGTCGACTGTCTTTTTGATAATCCTGATTAGGTTCTTGTTTGTTGATTCAGCCAACCCATTACCTTGCGGATAGTAGTTGGCAGAATACTTCAGTTTGAACCCTCTTTTGAGCGCGAACTCAGTCATGGTATTTCCAGAAAAATATGAAGCATTATCAAATATTAAGGCCGTTGGCAATCCAAACCTAGTAATGATAAACTGATCTATGAATTCAACAATGTTTTCAGAATTAGCTCTCTTGAGAGGAACTGCCTCTACCCATTTAGTAAAATAGTCAGTTGCCGTGAGGATATACCTATGCTGTTTAGAGGAGTGAGGAACGATCTCACCTATTATGTCCAGGCCCCATTGGCTGAACGGCTGCTCGATGTTAACCGGCTGCAGTGGCATGGATGACTTCTTTTGTTTTCCTGCAGCAGTTTGGCAGACCTGGCATTTCCTTACGTGATGGTACGAGTCTTTGAACAGCGTGGGCCAGTAGTATCCTGCACGTAAGGTTTTGTGCGCGGTGGCTTCTCCAGCATAGTGTCCACCTGCTGGTCCATCGTGGAGTTCTTGCAAAACCTTTTCGGCTTCAGTTTTCTCAAGACATCTAAGAAGCACAGAATCATAATTTCTTTTAAATAGGACATCATCTACGAGCTGGTATTGTTTAGCTTTCAATCTCAGGGCTCTCTTCTTGATGTGATCCAGGTGAAATGGAGCATACCCGTTCTTCAGGAAATAAATGATGTCAGCATAAAATGATTTTGCGTCGTTTAGGCTTACCTCATACGTGTGTACCTCTTCAGACGATTTTTCGGGGATTTGCGATGCTCCAACTAACATCTTGCAGAAGCCTTGGCCTCTTACGATGTGTGCCGGCTTGATCTCCAGGTCGTATTCTTGCAAGGCGGTGATCCAATTCGCTCTGTTTTCGCCCACATCTTTCTGAATCAGGAGGTTTCTTACCGCCGGGAATGGTACCATGACCTTGGTATGGGCCTTTAGCAAGAAGGGTCTGAAATATTTGATTGCTTTGTAAATAGCATATGCCTGTTTCTCTACGTCCGAATATTTCAGCTCAGCACCTTGTAAGTTTGAGCTAAAGAACGCGATTGGAGCTTCTACCTTTTCTTGATTTGCCTGAGTCAAGATTGCAGCATAAGAATTTTCTGAGGCAAACGTGTATAAGACGAAAGGCTCTGAAAAATTTGGGGTTGCTAGAGATGGAGCGTTGATGATGGCTTGTTTGATTAAGTTAAACGCTTCATGCTCGTCTAGACCCCATTTAAAGTTTGAATTCTTTTTTATCATTTTTTGTAAAGGAGAAATGATACGTGAAAAATCTGGGACAAATCTTTTCACAAAATTGATCTGTCCTAGGAAAGATTGCATGGTCTTTTTGTTATGGGGCATGGATATCTCAGAAATTTCTTTGATTCTGTCAGGTTCAATGTGAATGCCAGATTTGGACACTATGAACCCTAGCAATTTTCCTTCACTTAACGCGAAAAAAGATTTCTTCGGGTTAAGCGAGATCCCATACCTTAAACATCTTTGAAATATTTGCCTCAAATCTTTGAGATGGTTGCTTCGGTTCTTGGAGTACACAGTTATATCATCCAGGTAAGTCACTACCGATTTATTGACTAAACCTTTGAACGCAATGTCCATGGCTCTGTGAAAAGTAGCACCGACGTTGATCAGACCGAACGATATCTTCCGATATGCGTAGGTACCCCATTTAGTTCGGAAGGTGGTTTTTAACTGATCATCTGGGTGTACCAGCACTTGATTATATCCTGAAAATCTGTCCAGGAAAGACATTAACTCTTAGCCTGCTACTGCCTGTAATAGTTGCTCCATAGGTGGGAGGGGAAAATTGTCTTTCTGACAGGCTTTGTTGAGATTCCGGAAGTCGATGCAGATTCTAATATCTCCGTTTTTCTTCCTAACAGGTACCATATTGGATACCCATTTGGAATGTCTGACCGGGAAGATTATTCTGGCTCTCAAAACTTATTCAGCTTAGTTTTTATCTGATTTTCCAAGTTGGGGTGGATTTTCCTGAGCTTCTGTTGGACAGGTTTCTCGTTGTCAATCATAGGGATAGTGTGCTGAATGATAGAAGTGTTATAAGTTTTTAGCTCATCGTAATTCCAGGTGAAGACGTTTTTGTACTGTCGTAGAAGACGGATATATGCTGATTTTTCTTCAGGAGTTAGGCCTTGGCCCAGATTAACATTTTGCGGCTTCTCATCGGTTCCTAAGTTCACTGATTCGTAGTTCAGAGTTGAACTGTAAAGTTTGGCATTAGCTAACCTGTTGAACCGACTTTTCAAGTCATATAAATCTTCTAGTTTGACTACCGATTTGGGTATGGCATTATCAGTGCTATTTTGTTGTATCTGGTGACCATGACAGTCTTCATCGATTATTTGGTTTGAGTAGGATCCTTCAGAGGTGAGGAAACTTACGATGTCTGGGTCGTCGTTGAATACTCTCCAGTTGGTGATGTTGTCAGGGATAGACGGTTTAAAAATTAATTCTATCGAAAACCTATCTGGACTAAAGTCTTCGGAGGGAATGAGTCTGGAGGCTACATTAGCTAACAGGTCTGCGCTTGCAATGTGAAGTCTCGGGATTGACGAAATATTGAATGCTGTAAAATGTGCAGTGAGATCTTGTACTAAAGATTGATAGTGCTTTAAATGACTAGACAGGCAGTGTATGGTGTTATGTACCTGTTTGACGACGATCTCGGAATCTCCAAAGACTTGAAGATATTTGACGTTGCAGCCGATTGATTTGTATAGGCCTTGTACCAAGGCCTCGTATTCCGCTGTGTTGTTCATGCAATCGAACTCCAGTCTGCATGTGAGCATGGTCTTATTTCCGTCTGGGCTAATCAAAACGCATCCTGCTCCGGCTCCCTCGTTGGATTTAGAGCCATCAAAATATAATTTCCAAAATAAATAAGTATTTACAGGGTTATCTAAGAAACTAACAAATTTTGAATCATTAGTCTGGGAAAAGTTTTCTACTTGGGACAAAACTGAATTTTCTAAATATGGTGATATGTGAGCATTGAAATTTCCAAGGAAAGAGTCTACTGAGTAGTTGCCTATGATGCTACTGTTGTATGCTATGGCTTCATTCTCTCCTTCCAAATCCGTCACTATGTATTTTTGGTGCAATTCTCGTTCAACCTTTATTTGATTTGGCTTCCCGTTGAAGGGTAACCACATGTGCGACCAGTCGGTTGAAAAGTATCCGTGGAGTTTCTCGGACCAGTCCCTGCTAAGAATCAGACCATAAAATTCAGGGATGTCAGCCACTAGAATGTCGATAACCTGGCATACCTTGGGGTTAGACGACAGTCTTATGTTCACTTGATTAAGTTCGCCTATCACTTCGACTTGTGATCGATCAAGTTGAACTATGCGCACTGCGGATTTTTGCGGTTGAACATTAAGTTTGGCACATATTGACTTGGGTAGAATATTGGTTGAAGCACCAGAATCAACCAAGCAGTTGTGCACGTTTTTGTTAAAGATTTCATATGTGAGGAGGAAAGGAGGAGTATGAGATCTAGATCTTCCTCCAATCAAAGCGATGTCATTTGGATCGATTTTATTGATCATGTTGATTGGAGGTCTTCCTATATTATGGGAAGCTACAGCTGTAGGTAAAGGTGTAGTAGGTACGGCGTGTAACTCTTTCATCATGATTTTCTGTTGGTGTTTCAATTTGCTCAACTCGTACAGAGTGATATTAGCCCTAGTCTTTTTCATGTCATCGATGATGTTATACTCCATTTCATCCGACGCTATTAGTGTCTTTGATGGAGGTGATTGCTCCGATTGGACTGGGCTAAATGAGGTCGTTTTAGGAGTTGTTTTCTTTGTTGCGACCTTTTCTTTTGCTGCAGGGCTTGCACCCTTCTGTTTTGGGGTAGTCTGGGGAGGATCAAGTTGATTTCTGCTTCGTGTGCTAACCGGAAGTGCTTCTTGATCTTCCTCTTGTGGGAGGATGAAATCCCACATTCCTTGCAGTTCCACCACTTCTTCATCGTCGGTCTACGTTTCGATGGTGCTTTCCTCTTCTTCTTCTTCAGATTCCACATTTGAGACCACGTTGGGTGGCTTCGTCTCCATAGGAGGATTTCTTTTGAAATTCCTAAAAGGCTTTCTTGGGGACGATTCTGCTACTTTCTTTCTTATGTCAATCATCTCATTAGACATGGCCTTTAATACCTTTTGTAATCCTTCCATTTCGAAAGGATCTTTCGTTTGTTTCTTCTTGGTTTCTTCTTTGAAAGAGATTTTCTTGGATTTACGGTCTTTGATTGTAGATCTCTTTTCTAGGGCTACTACGCGTATTTCAACTGCTAATGCCTCAGCCAAATTTTTGACTAAGGTTGTCTTGCTTGCCCTATCTACGAAGATGGCCAAGTTTGAAGGTAAGGCCGTGATGTACCATTCACATCTTATTTCCTCGCTGGGTTGGGAAGTAGCGGGGATTTTGTTGAGGATCTTGTTGAACCGTAAGTTAAAATCTTTAATGGGTTCTCTAGCCTCAGCTTTAAGATTGGATAAATCGTTGATCAATGTCGCTTTCAATCTATCATCGCCGAATTTGGTGAGAAATTGATTTTGAAAAATGTCCTAGCTGGTGATAGATCCGGAGGGCAGCGAAAAGTACCATGACCCGGCTGTCCCTTGCATTGTATAGGGGAAAAGTCGGACCACGACATCTTCGTTGGTAACTCCGTTGAGATTAACAGAAAGCATGAAATTATTGATATGTTCTTCAGCTAGCATTCCTGTTTCTGGATTGAACTTCGGTAGCCATTTCTCAGGATGGGCAGGTATTGGACTTAGGGGTGGAGGCATTAAAACCGCCCCAGGGTTGTTCCATGGAGATTGGGCCATCGCTGAGTTGCTAGTTAACAAAAGTGCAGAAGATGATCTTTGAGGTTGAGAAGATAGAGATGTTATGATCTTCGACGATTGCGGAGGAAGGGTTGTGGAAGATGGATGAGTGATTTGAGGTGGAGATGTGGGTGGTTGACTTCGCGGAGAGGGAGTTGAAATGGACGAGGTGGATGAAAGAGTCTCTCTATCAGACTCTAGAAGTGCTTTCCTTGCTCTTTTCCTAGTGGGGAGAGGGATTTCAGTTGGCTGGATGCCAAACTTTTCACTCTTCAATCGGGTCAGGGGATGAGCAGGGTTGTACTGCGAAGTCAGGCTGCCTTTAGATTTATCAGACTTCTGGTTAAAAATAGAGAATCCCTGGAGTTTACGGATCAAAGTCTGAACTTCAGGGGGATTTATAATAAGTTGTTCTGATGTATCGGGATGTATAGCAGCGGTGGATGTCCGAGCGACTTCCAGTTCTGAGTTTAGTCGTATCGGGGAAGTCAGGGAAGTTGGTGAGGGTGATTTGCTCTCGAAATGGTATTTGGATTTTGAATTATGCGCATTCATAGCTCGGCCCTCCTTCTAGTGCCAGAAATGTTGAGTGGCCCGAAGTCGGGTCAACAACAAGGGGGATACCCACCCGGTCCGGAACCTGGTTGGCGGCTCCTTGCCCGTTTGGAGTAGTGGGTCCGACTGGGGGTAATGGGACCAGTTTCCCAATGTGAAGGGTGTGGGTGTGTGTGTAGAGTTTGATGGTATTAATCTAGACATTTTTCTAAACTATTTTTACTTCTAACTGCTAAACTAACTCTATACTAATGTAATCTAATGAAGAAAAATACATCTAATCTACGCTAACCCGGGGTGTTTTCTTTTGTTATGCGATCTAGAAAGATTTCTAACAGCAACTGGTAATAAATATCATTCAACTGTTATCAGAATATAAGTCAATAAAGATGAACCATTCTGCATAAGAAGTTAGGCAGAATAGTTGTGAACAACATATCGCGTAATCAGTTTTCTATATGTCAAGCATAAATAAATGACCCCACCGTACAGAAGTGCCAAATGGTAATACAGACATTCATACAGTAACATATAAAGAACTCAGCTGCATATCACTTTAGGGATACTAGAAGAATTTAGTGAAGAGATAAAAGTACCATTTATGACTGACTTCACTAATAAAATTCAAGCAATAATGATTTATTTCTACTTGTTCTAATATCTGGTAAGAGTACAGAAGTGCAACATCAGTAACAGACATCAAAATGCAAACATAAATAAATCTCGATCCATCCATTCATCAAAAACCTCCTCTGAGGGTGTAGAAGTGCATGTTCTGAGGACAAGTTTTTTGACAGATTTCCGGACCCTTCTCCAAATGCCATGAGAAGGGTTAAATACTACTAACTAATTAATCTTAATTACACGAAATTAGGGAATCGGCTTCAAATGACCGCCCTTTACTAAAAGCAAATTTATTTCTAAAACTTAAATCTAATTTGTGACCGTTTCTATATATTCTCTTTAGTGCTGTCAACAGTGCAACGTTTTCCTGGGAAGAGTCGGTTGGCCTCCTTCTTCTTTCACTCGGGAGATAAAAGTGGAAATAACAAGAGCTGGCACCTCCTTCCAGCAGACCAGAAGATATTTTCGAAAACCTTTCTCTAGCTGGGTGTATTCGCCGCGTGTATAATTAGCACAACCCAGGTTCTTCTGGAACTGATTTTGCTGTTGCTATTTTCGGTTTCCGGTCGTGCGAATGACTGAGTGAGTTAGGAGTCGTGCTGTATGGACATCCCCCTATTTTGAGAATTGTTTCCGTTCTTTGTTCCAGGCTTTCCTGAAGCGTCTTCCTTCTCATGCGCTTCTTTCTTTCCATTACCAAGTCTGAGCTTCAGGATCTTTTGTGAACACGCTGCTTTTGTGCGCCTTTGACTCTGAGTCTTGGATAGTCTAATTTCATCAGTGCCGGTTGGCTGATAGTCTAGAATCCGCGGTCTTGCTGCATGCGGCATCCATTTGCGGAGGCATCTTCTCTCTGCTATCTGATTGGCGCCTTCCCCTTTCCCTCAGATGTTTCCTGCATATAGATTTATATTAGTTGCGTGTCTTGTAGTCTACGCAAAGAAGAAGGGAAATGAAAAGATTGACATGAAAGCATTAAACTCTAATGAATGCATAATCCTGACATTCATCATGACTTGACTCTTCGATAAATGCGATGCAATCATTCCTTGATACTCAAGCATGCGGTCATTAAATTCTTTTAAGACGCGCGCTTAATCTTGGGTCTATCGTGTGATGAGTCTTTTCAGAGCACAGATCGCAGATCGCAGTTCGCTGCCATCGCAGATCGCTGTCATCGCAGATCGCAGATCGCCGATATCGCAGATCGCAGATTTTGTTCAATGGTTTATGCCGCCTAGTGCGACGTTTGCGATGTGCGATATCGCATATCGGCGATCGGTGCTTCTTGAAGGTCTTCTTCTTAAAGAGCGCTTGGGATGCATGCGACGCGATGAACTTCGTGTCACTCTTTTGCAGTTTTGCTTTTCGCGCTTGAGTAATGCTTCAGCCTTTCCTTGCGATGCGATTTAAGCCTTAGGGAGAAAAATACAAAAATTTTAACAAAAATACTTTTGGGATTTTTGTTCAGGGTCCCCTCTTTGCTTGATGTTATTGCTAATATCAAGCAAAGAAGGGGGGTTGTTGGTGACCACAACAGTTCCCCATATGACTTGGATGCCTTGGTCTTCTTCCGTGACTTTGACCTTTCTGTCATGCACAGTCAATTTAAGGGCAAACAGGTGGTGGTTGGTGCCGCACCTTTCATCCCTGTATCCATTTCCGGCTTTGTGGTCACATTTGGGCCACTTTTGTCCTTCATCGTAGTCACCCATCCTACTGTCGCCTTGCCTATGGAAACCTGTGCGGCCTCTTGGGCCGCCCGTACTTCCGCAGTGAGCTGTTCGTTCTATTTCTGTTGTGCTAAGAACTTGGCGTCAGCCTTCTGTTTTTGGATGGCAGTCTCATCGCGCCCTACTGCATCTGGTCTGTGCCACTCCGGTGGCCAGGCATCCAGTATCGCAAAAATAACTTCGTCGATGGCAATGAAGGGAAGCGTGGTCCATGTTTGCTTTGGATCCTTGCGTGCCCGAATGTATACATGGTGCATATCTGCCTTAAAATCGGCCACGTTCTTCAATCTGTCATATAGCTTGACAAATAGACGGGTCTGCTGGATGATCCACTGTCATATGCTTGCATCCATCAATGTCCAGAAAATCTTGACTTCTCAGATTCTTATGGCATCCCTCGTCGTCCACAACGACGTGTATTTCATGGCCTCCAGCCAATCCCAGTCTAGGGAGGGAAATTGACTATCTTCGAGTAACTCGCCTGTAAACAATAAGATGGATAAGAGCAACCATGAATAGTGAAAGGTCTTACCCTACTCCTGAGCCTCCCTATAGTTGGCCAGGAATTCATCGCAGAATAATTGCGCCCAATTGAACTAAACCCTTTCTGCACACTGCTCTGCTAACGCGACAACCGTTGCTGGGACCTTGTTACCTCAGCTTTTTCTCATTACATTTCCTGCCAGCAACTAGGTAGCAATGCAAACCCCTTTGTCCTGAATACTAGTAATAGTGTACCCTCTCTGCTTTTTCTCCAACTTATATTTATTTTTCATGGCTTCCACAAGTGTCAAGTCGACACTCATGCCAACTATTTCTGTGGGGTCCCTTCCTTCGCAGGGGAGCCGAGAGATCCTATGAATAAGCTCTATCGTGATGGGGATGGGTTTATCTAGCCATAAGTACCCATCGTGTACCAGGTAGAGCAGTTGCCTGATGACCAATATTGTAATGGGAGCCCTATGAAAATGTGGAATTGATAGGAGGTGGAGTAGCATGGCCTCCTCCACCTTTTGCAACCATTTATGCGGCTGTAGTGTCGTAATGGTCCCCTCTGTGCTTTGTTCCATTAGCTCAATAGTTTCCAAATGGGGAAACTTCTTAGTATCCACAGGGTCCCAATCTTTAAATTTCATAGTGGAGATGCGGCCAGTCATCGTTCCTTCGAACGGAACCCCTTTGGGGAGGGATGGGGTTATAAGTGTGTTTTTGACGACATCCAAATCTTTAGGTACCTTGACCCTCCCTTTCTGTGGAGGGACATACTTAGGCTGTTTTGCTGGAGCCTGTACTGGCTGGACATCTTCTTCCATCTCTTCTTCTGGTTTTATTTCTTCAACAGAGGTCAAAGGATCCTCTTCCTCTTCATCACTTTCAATAGTAACCATTTTTCCCTTTTCCTCCATCGACAATTTGCTGAATCGCAGATTTCGTGGAGACATCCGGACCAGTCCTGCTACCTATGGGTCCTTCTTGGTCCACGATGTCTAGGGTGATTTAGGGATCTTGGCTGTCCCCCCTCCCTGCAACATAGGGTTCTATGTAACATCCTTGGTTGAGTACATCATCCGAATTAGGGACTCCTGCATATCCTTGGGAAATGCCTGAAACCACAGATTGACTTGCAGTAGTGCCTTATTCGTTATGCTCCTGTTTGCTAGATAATGGGGCAACACAATATGCAAAGTGCCAAGGGTTGGTTGGTAGCAGGCCGCCTATGCTTTATGTGTCTCTTTGAATTTAAATTCAACCGTTGCCCCCTTTCGTGGCTCATTAATGCAATTTTGGCGGTAGATCCACTCAATCATGTGTCTTAATTACCCATAATCCACTCCTCAGTTTCTTAAACGGGACATCTTATCATGAATAGTATCATTAATGGTCACCTTCTAGCCGGCCCACGCAACAGCACAACCTCCTCTCTGTGACCGCGACCCTCATGACCGACTAGCCCTACACGGAACCTCCTTTTCATGCAACTCTCCTACAAACTTGTTTATAGTCCCATGCCTCCTTTCAACTACTTGGAGCGCTGATACTGTGTCCCCTACGGATAGTTAGGTGGTCACACCTCTGGTGTGAAACCTTAATTTTCCTGCCAGCCCGGGCTATGGGCACCTTTCGAGTACCTCTGTATTGAGTAGCCTATTGCGTTCTGTTGTATATGGTTCACACCCTTATTGGTGTGGTCGCAACCATGGTAGCAGGGTCATAGCTCATTCTAGTACCGTAGTAGTACTGGCCAGGTCTGGTCCCGTTATGCTCATATTTGCATGACCCACTCGCGTGACTCCATTTTTCAGTTGGCAAATTTCGGTTTCCAACATCTTGCTTTTCCTCCTCAACCATGCCCATTCTTCATCAAGTTTGTGAAGTCTCAAGCTGCCATACGAAATGGCTTCCTACAACTACTAAATACCCTTGCCTGGGTTCATGCGTTCAGTCCGAAATACAAGGGCGGTGGTCGGGGAAGTTCTCTCCACCTTCCTGGTTTCTTCACGTCTGATCGTGGACAAGGTTATCTTCGTACTCCCTATTTTGTTTACGGTCCTATTGTCCTGTCTACCCCCTGGCATGTACAGATTTAATTGGGGCGGTGTTTGTACAGCATGCGGCCGCATCTTTCGTCACAGGCGGGTACCTAACCTAATTCATTCGGGTTCCCCAGGCCACATTCAATGTTGAAAGCCTCCCACTCGTACATGCAGCTGCCTTCTCCATTCACGCCCATTCCACCTAGTCTTCCAAGGTGTACTCCACCCTGCACGCAGCACCCAATTTTGTACCTCGTGCTGCTCTTGATTTACAAGTGTAGTTCCATAGTGGCCTATGAATTCCTCCCCACTTGTTGCGCCATCACCATCTGCTGACAGTTTCCTTCGGTTGTCACATGTCGCAGTGATCTAATCATCTTATTACAATTTAGCATTGTTACTTCATGCAAGCAATTCTGCCATCGTTCTATCTCTTCACCTGAGTTCAACATGCAAGAGCTATCGCATTCCCATGAGATTCTCCCATCTGCCGTTGGACTCACCCGGTCTTGGTCTTGTGTCGTTATCTAGTAGATGCAGCCTAGGTCATCCTCACTATCGTCATCGCGTACAAGTTCAGTGTAGTGCACTCCTTCGACTGGGTCCCGCGGAACTATTCCACGTAGTGACTTTTTCTCGAATATCATCTTCCATTTTTTTAAGTTGATGACACCATTCATGTCTATGGCGCAATCTATTCCTAGCAACGTAGGGTACGGGTTACTGTCATCAACAATTTCTATTACCTCAAACTCCGTCCGACTACTTACACCTTCAATGTCCACTGTCACCCATTACAATCTTCCCATCGGTAAGATCTTTTGTTGGTTGGCCATTGGTAATTGAATAGGAGACCACTGTAGCGAGGGCCTGCCCATGCGTTCCCATTTCTGTTTTGGAAATACATTTGCATTAGACCCCAGATCCAGGATGACCTGATCCATCTCATACTCACCAGTTTGTTTCGTCATTCGCATCTCCCGCCCAGTGCGCAAAGCATGTTTTCCAAGTTTCCAGATCACGCGTGGCTCTCCTAACCCTGTGCACCTAGTGATAAGCTCTTGTAGTCCCTTAACTACATTATTGTCGTGTAGCAGCGTCATACATGTCTAGAAAAAGGTAGTAATAATAGAGGGATCCATTCCCGACTCAAGTGGATCCATACTAATGGGAGTAGAGGCTTCCGTGAAGCTCTTCTTAGCTTCCTTAGATGTTTCCTTCACATTTTCCATCTCATAGTTAGGTTCCTTTATAGGAGCATCGCGAACATTCACATCTTCTTTGGGCTGTTTCCTCACATCTTCCCCTGTAGTTGCGCCACTCCTAAGGACCATGTTTATGCTGGGGTCCTCTTTGTGTGGTTTAGACCTCATAATTTAGATATTTTGAGTTGGATTAGGCTGTAGTAGTTCCTTTTTGCACATTTGGGCAATCAGCGTCGGGACAATCTACCATTTCATGGCCAAACTTCTCATAGTACGGACAAGATATTCTTGTCAGGTTAGTACAATCGTGAGCGTAGTGCCCCGACCCTCCGCAATTATAATAGAATAGCTATCCGCGCCCTCATCTAGGTCCCACTCCTCCTCTCCCTCGTCTGCATCCTTCGAATCCACTGCATGGCCCCACAGCTAGATCAAAACCTCACATTTCAGTCTACATTCGATAGGCTGGGGTCCTCTCCATCGTTAGCTCATAGTTTCGACACATTCGCTCGTCATGACCCACTGATCAATAGAAGTTATAATACAGTTGCTGCAGAGTCTGGGTATACTTATGCAATAGGTGATAGTTGTTCGTTACGTGCTTTCCCCCTACTTGACAAATCGCGCACCAGAGTGCGGGCACCACACTTGGCCCTGCTTTTACCTCTAGTTGCAATGGCATCAGTCCTCCTCCCTCTAGATAGTTCACGAATATAGGGAAGTGATCCTTGTCATGACCTTGGCCTTTACATTTGATACACTACACTTATTCACATGCCTCCGGTCAAGGCGCCCTATCTTGCTTCAGGATTTGCATCTCTAGGCATAGGTTTTGTAGTTGTGCGTAGATTTTCTGAACTCCCAACCCAGGATCTTGTATTGGAGTTTCATGCAAACTCATCGGTATCTCTAATGCTTCTTCATCCTGCATCGAGATCTTTTGCTGTGATAGCATTGTCCTCAGATGTGGTGTCAAAGACGCCACAAACCACGTGCAGTGCTGCGCATTCGTTAGTGTCATGGTAGCCTCACAGATCATACTCTTCAGTCTCTGATCCAGATCCCAAGGGGTTACACCCGGTAGCATCACAATTTCCCTGAACCCAATAATCGACTGTGTCTTTGATTTTGGCCAGCTAAATTCTTTGTTTAATGCATCCTAGATCTCCACTATTCCCGCATTCGGATGATCACTAGAGTGCTTTATATACCACGTCAACACGTGATCCTGCAGTGCGCTTGCCAAAGTAGCCTTTTTGATGTTATCATCTGTAATACCTTAGGCTTCCCATAGTGCCTTTACCACGAACCAGAACTGATCTAGTTCCTCATTTCCTATGCCTCTAAATACAGGCAACTTGATCGCACTCACAATTCCAACCCTCAGTGGTGGTGGAGGTGGGGTAGGTGAAGATGGGTTTGATGTAGGTGAAGGAGATGATGACGTGGAAGGCGGTGGTATCCGTGGAATACACTACTTTATCAATCAGACTGTGCTTCTCGGAGAGAACCCTACAAGCTTGTCCTCGCTTTCTTGTGAAAGTGAAATGAGGGGACTATTCTCTAATCCTGCGATCCCTCAGTAGCCTCTTCCGCTCCGCATTACCCTAGACATCAATAGATGCGCATAACCCGTGTTTCACATAACAACATTTTAATCCAGATATTCAATGATTTGATGTACTTACCCCGCGGTCCTTTGAGAAAGCATCTTTCTGCTTTGCTGTAACTCACAGTTGTGTCTATCGCGAACTTAGTGATAAACCCTCCTATTATCCGATCCAACCAGTGATCTACCTCCCGTGCAATTTTATCTTCAGATGCCTCTAGCCTATGCACCAACTCTAGAGTCCACATGATGGGCTGTTCCAGTCTGTACCTTCCCTTACTGTTAGCTAGCCTCGTAATCCAATCATACAGCTCTGTCAATAAGGATGCGAAGAAGATCTCGTGGATTTCCATGTATATGTAGTGATCTAGCCACCTCTCCTTAGATATCTGCGGAGTTTTGTTTTCCTGTACCACGAACTCGTGAAGATTCTGATTCAACCAATCTTCAAGTCCTTTCTTCGTAGGGTTCCAGTGTTCCAACATCAGGCATCCCTTAGGTAGATCCCAGTCCTGGCAACAGAACCATTTGTTCGCTTGTTGGGGCCTGACCCAGATTTGGAAGTATTATAGCTAAACAAGTCCCATGCTACCAACCCTTTCGGCAATAGTCTGCGGAGCGTGGACTGAAGTCTCACCCGAGGTAGCAGGGGAGGGTGTTGGAACCAGGTTTCCACACCCTAGGGATGTCTTGATGAGGACTGGAGGGGTTGCGATCCGATCTGTTCCCTCGTGCTACTCTGCGTGGCTATCTGTCCTTTGCGTAGATCCGCGACGGGCGCTTCCTAGATTCTTATTATTATAGGTGTTATTGTAGCTCAAATCTAATTCTCAAGGTCTTTAAGAAAACATTTAATAGTAATACCCAGCACGCGAAAACATAAATAGGCATAAATTCAGAACATAAGCAATAGATAGATCCGCGATAAAACACACAATGATTCAGAAACTCTTATCTTTATTTATCTCCTGTTCAGTACAACCAGATCCACCCTGTGCACTCAGCTGCAAGGGTCTGTGCACACAGCTGCGGACTTTACTAGGCCTCTGTGCACATAGCTGCAGAGCCTCTATCTATCTACTAACACCTTTGACTTGGACTTATAGAAACAGAGAGAATATTTCCTTCATAAACCAATAACATTCCAGATCCAAAACCAAAAATGGACTTCTAACCTTAGAGCCTTGCTCTATTTATACATTCCCATGGTCCGCGGACCATGGGCAGGATGACTTACTTTCTATTACATTATATTTGGGCAGACAACCCTTTGACTTGACTCATTAAAATTCACGCTTCACCCACTTCATGAAACCTTTACCATACTTTTACCCAAAATTGTGGAGTTTAATCCCCAAAACCGTTATGCGGGGGATCCGCTACCCAACAGGGCACTTGGTTTACAGGGTACATTTTAGAATGTGTTCCATATTCAAAATCTATTACCTTAACTTCGTTCACTATAAAATTACCAGTTATTGTTAAGATATGTGAAAATAAGAACTCCAAAAAATATTAAATTGTATGAGAGAGGTTAGGTAAAAGGGTGTTTGCAAGAAGTGGAGAAAACTTAGAATGAATTCATAGTCCATATTTAGTGTTAGGTTGTGATTTTTTCTTGTGGCTTTGTTTTTTTCATTTCAATATTTTTCTTACTTATGCATTCATAACAAGATCAAGATGCTTTGCATATCTCTTTCTATTCTTTGCTGCCAGTTGGAGCTCATCTCACATGAATTCTATTTGCGTGAACGTTGATTGCCATCTTTTTTTTCCCTTTTACCGTAGAGTTTTTGTCATGTATGCTAGAGTTTTTAAATTGACTATTTTACTTCAAATTTTGATGTATCTTCATGTGTTTTATTAGTTTGGTTGTATCTTATAACATTGACTTAAATTCAAAATGAGAGTTTTGGACAAGATTTGGTACCTCCAAGGAGGTTTATGCTTAGTGTGATAGGAATGGATCTTGTTTTGTTTGTTGGCATGATTTTGAATTATTATGAGAGGAAAGTTTCCTAAAAGCACATTATTGTTTAACAAAAAGAATATATATCTTGGGATGCATTTGTTGTGTTGCAACATATCTTAGTTTGTCTCTGCATATCCAAAATCCAATATATTTTTTGGCTGCTTGATTGTTTTATTTTTTTCTTGCTAAGTAGTTTGGGCCTTGAGATGACTACATTCTTTGGCTCAAGAAGATGCAACCCTAGGGCATAAAAGTAGTAAGTGTGACTCAACAAAAGACAAGGATTCATATTTTTTAATGAAAAACTCCTTTAATGAGTTGTATTGTTGTTATTTTAGGTTTTGTTATTTCATGGACTTTATATAAATTTCAGCTTGATACGTGTACTAAATTTTATACTTTTGGAGACTAATATAATATGCTTCTTGTTGCACAATTTGAGTTTGGCTTCTCAACATTGCCTCTGTTTCCATTTTTTTGTTCAATCATGGCTTTCATTTGTCCACTTCAAGCAGAAAATATGACAATGATATCTAAGCCCAAAAAGGTAAAGAATAATTGTTGTTAGATGATTTCATGCCTCACAATATCAACTTTAAAATCTTTCCAATATTTAGTGGTAGTCCTTATGTATTACTTCTCACTGCAGTCACATACTTTTTCCCCTTGTAGTTCCGAGAGTTGAGGAAAATTCAAGGGCCACATCATCATCATCATAATATCTTCTTGAAATGCCCCAACCATCGACTTCTCTGAAAAATGTTTACAACACTAATATTCTGATAAAATATAATAGCTTTTGTGGTCACTCTTCCATTAAACCCTAGTCCCATTCCATAGAAGAACACATAGAAGGTTGTTTTTGGAAAGAAAGGGGGTCATCCTATTGTTTTATGTTTTTTTTTCCACACAGATAAGGTTGTTTTTGGAAAGAAAGGGGGTTATCCTATTGTTTTATCTTTGTTTTTCATTTCCTTATAAACTTGATTTTACTATCTTGTAGTTCGGTTTATGGAAATTCTTATAGGAAGGGTTCTAAATTTTGAACAATCAACATATGCATTCTAGCAATAATTGTAGTAGAAGAATCCCAAAAAAAGTAAACGAAGAGGGAAAACAAAGCGAAATGACTTTCCATTGTTGTGATTTTATTCTATTGAGATTATTGTGCTTCCTATCTGGAGGTTATTGTAGATCATTGCAATCTTATAGTCATTCATGTAACTAATTCTGTAGAAATAATTATTCTTCTTATAGAAAATTGACAAGAAGTTAAATGACATGTAGGCATGGTTGAGAAAAACAGGTGCTGAAAATGAAATGGATCAACACCAAGAATATAATCATAACCTTTAGTCATGTATTGTGTTTATTTGTCCTTTCACTTTACTTAATGAACTCTTTGGTTAAACTCTATTTTTCTTGTTTATCCTTGATTGCTGATGTGACATTGTGTCATCTTTTGGATGAATATTATTGATTGTCTCATATGCCTATGGTATCTCTGCCAATTATGAGAACATTTATATAATTTCTTCATGTCACTTATTATGCATAAGGGATGAACCCCATAGTGAATAATGGTGTGATTTCTACTATGTACAATGTTGCATTTTATATGTTAAAGTTGGTACATGACTACCTATAGGGATTCCTATGGAGGTAGAGGGTACCATGTAGAAGTTGAGATACTCCGATTTATATTTTTGTTAAGTATAAGTCATGCCTCTAGGATATTCTATTTAAAATTTGAAGGCTTGGATATGACTTTTTCATTGACTTGTAGCTTTTCCTCAATCCTATAGCCTCCCTATAGAACTAAACGGAACTTGAAAAAATTTCTTGTTGGTGAACAATTAGATGGAATTTTTCATTGAGTGGATAGGTTTCAATGAAAATTTATTAAAAATGAACAAGGATTAATATGGAATGGAAATAGCCCACGGGGCTTTGGATTGACGGTGAATGAGTGCGTTGTTAAGGCACTCCTTGCGATAGGTCACCGGTTCAAATCCCCATGGGTACTTAGGTTAGTCTTAACTAGAAAAAAAAATATGGAATGGAAATAAAATAGAACGAGATGGAAGTGAAAATGAAAACTAGTAATGATGAGATAGCTATGGTAATGGATGGAATGGAATAGTTTTTCTACAAAGTGAAAATAAGTGGTTTGATGTCCTTGCAATGATTGTTTTTTTAATTTATTTATATCCTTGTACTTTATACTAATGTGATTTATACTTCTCTATTTCAAGTTTGTCCTAGGTAGGCTCTTCAATTACTTATAATTTCTTCACATATAAATTAGAAACTATGCATGTCATTTGGAACTTGTGAACTATTGTGCATCATTTATGTTAATATAACATGGTAAGTGCTAAATAAATTGAAGTATTAATTAATTTATTTATTATGGAGTGTAGGTGTTATTTGTGTTTTGGTATCCTAGTGTGCACTACGAATATTAGCCAAACTTGTGTACTTACAATTTTAACCTATGTTTATTGGTTACATTTCATGATCATTGTTATTGATTGTTGTATTTTGGCATATTTAATTAATTAATAATGAGAAGCACTCCCAAGTAGTTTTGTAGACCCCATAGCTAGTAGGATTTAAGCATGTAGCTCATTAGTTGTAATTGCATAATGAATATTCATTTTTTTACTTTTTGGCTTGAAAATCAGTCATAACATATTTACATGATTCACAAGGTGAGAAATCAATATTTGATGTAATTGCAGATTTCAGGTTTGATAATTATAGGTCATTGATAGGTTATAAATGTATTCAAGGTTTCTTATATGTAATTGTTTTTCCTTCTACCCACTTTTCAAAACATCCATAACCATTAGGTAGGGACCTACAAATTTGATGCTATTTTGTTTCTGTAGTAAGAGATTTTCCAAGACATTACAAAGATTTATAATTTATTGAAAGTTGTAGAATTTACAATCTATAACATTTGAAGGTCTAAATTTTTAAAGGGTCATAGCTCAATGGAAGAGCACCTCCTTTGCAAGAAGAAGTTTTGTGGTTCAATTCCCTCATGCCCTGATATTGGTATGAAATGGAAACGATTAGTTCTTGGTGACGAAGTCTCTTTTGACCATCACCAATAAGCTTATGGTGACATTTTTTGACCCTCGCGAAAATATGAAATGGTGACAGTCAAAGAATCCAAACATATATAAGTATCAATAGTAACGACCATGAAAGTTCGATCACCATAAATTGTTTTTATTCATATGAAATGGTGACGGTCAATGAACTTCGCCATATATATGCATTAATAGTGACATCCATGAAACTTCCATCGCAATAAATCATTGTTGTTCATATGAAATGGCGACGGTCACTATTCGTCATTATAATCATTATTCGTGATGGACCTTGAATGTCACCAAAACACCTACACCTTTCGTGATGTTCTTTTCTTTGGTGACGGAGGATAAGATTTGTCACCATTTCTCATATGAAATGGCGACGGTCACTATCCGTCATTACGAATCATTCTTGGTGATAGACCTTAAATGTCACTACAACACTTATACTTTTGGCGACGCCACCTTTGGTGACATTTAGTTTTTGGTGATGAAGGTTCTTTTGACCATCACCAATGAGCTTATGGTGACATTTTTTGACCCTCACTAATAACCTTTTTTCTTGTAGTGAAAGAATATATCAGAAATAGAAATAACACTTCAAACGTCATGAACTCCCCCTAAACAGAAGCATCTCTAAAAATGAAATTTTAAAAATGAAATTTTAAAAATGAAATTTTTTCTTAATTAAATCTTTCCAATTCGACTGCATAATTAAGGATTTTCATGCGACTCAAGTTTCAACCATGTGCTCCCCCTCAGACCATGTAGTCCTCAATTTTTTATGAGAGTTCCTTGCTATTCTTTTCTCCTCCAAACGTGCATATGTTGATCCTCCTTTTTCTTGTGTTGTTGGACTTGCATATTATTCTTCCTTTGATTGAATCTCCTATAGCACATGGGAAACTTACAGTCCTTGGCCTTATGGACACTATTTTCACACATAAAACATCTTATATGACAAATAAATTGAGGAATATATTGATATCTTCTGCTAATCTGATTTCTATTCCTTGCATGGTCATACAATCAATAGCCCTATGGACAAAATCGTTGCATGATAAACAATAACCATAAAAAGGACTACTACACCTGATGAATGGAGATATTCTTTGCATGCATGCTTCACATTGCTTCTCTTTTGATTGCTTCCTTTGATGAGAAGGCATGATCTCTTAACTACTACATATTGATACTATATGTCCACTTACTCCAT
The DNA here is from genome assembly GCA_031772625.1 of Pinus tabuliformis. Lineage (NCBI taxonomy): Eukaryota > Viridiplantae > Streptophyta > Pinopsida > Pinales > Pinaceae > Pinus > Pinus tabuliformis. Next base: position 1,848,040,468 of record CM062816.1, read on the forward strand.
AGTGAAAACATCTCCCAATTCTATTCTTCTACTTTGGCCTTCTTCGCTTTTTCTTCTGCCTCTTGCATCGATGTTGATTCTCCTTTTTTCCATTGTTAATAGCTACACCAACAATATCTAATTTTCTTATAGATGCTTGGGATTTCGATTTCAACCTCTCTAATTCCTTCCTTGCAAAAATTGCTTCATTATTCAAATTTTGCTGCTCATCCTCTAACACTTTGTACTTATTCCTCATTCCTTTTTTTATTCTTCTTCCTTCTTCCAGTTGAGTTTTCAGATCTGAAATTTCTTCTTTGAAGGCACACTCCTTTTCTTCAAAAATTTTGTATAAGCATTCGATCGCCTTTATTTTCATCTATGAGCCTTTTGATCTCCACTTCTAGGGCCATTATATTTGATTTCCCTTCATATTTGTTTTTGATATCTTCTTGTTGTCCCTTTAGATTGTTTCTTGATCCATCACTGCTATCAATAGGGATTTCATCTTCATCTTGTGAAGAGGATTGATTCACCACTGCAATATGTTTTGAATCGTTCCCATTTTTCTCCATCTCAGAAATATGAAATTGTCCTCTAAGATACAAACTTTGAAACCTATCCAACATCACTTTTGTAGTCTCATAGTGTCTCACATATATGTTATCATATGTTCAAATACTATGTAAAATAATCCTTTTAGCCTTATCATTAAGGTCATTTATAACTCCATACTCTAGTGATAGCAAAATATTTTCATCAAGAGATAAAAAATATGAATCGAATTTCATCCTCCAAGTTTCAAATTTATGTTCATGAAGTATTGGAACTCCCTTTTATCCATTTTGAAAATAATTAAAAAATCTACCAAAACTCCTAGATCCACTCTCCAACGATCAAGCTGCAACTGACAACCCTACTCCGATTCCAATTATTGGAAACTATATCACTACTAAAGTGGGGAGGTGGGGTGAATCAGTAGTGAACACACTTATAAACTTTTACGCTTCATCTCCATTTGATTATTCTTTAAACCATGCTTAAACTAAAACACATAAGAAAGGATTAAATAATTAAACACAGGTATAACCATGCAATCATTTAACACAAGAGAACACAAGTATTTCTGGTGGAAAACCATTCTTCGGGAAAAAAATCCACCCTTGATGTTGTTGCACTACTCAAATATTTTATTATGTCAAGAAAATTCTTTACATAGAGATTCAACTGGATACTTTCAAATGGAGACTCTTTCTCATGTAGATCTATGGAAAACCATCCAATGGAAGCCACCACAACCAATGATCCTCTCCCAGTTACTCTAAGACTATCAATCGGCTCTACAGACTTCTATATTTAGGAAGCCACCACGAAAAATTGTCCTTGCTGATTTTATTTTGAACTATCCAACTACGATTAGATTGAAAAACCTACTCACTTATATTGAATTTGTCGGAGTCGGCCAACTCCACTGCTCTATATGGTTCTCGTTTCATAAATTTACATACTAGAACCAAGAACTACTCAACATGAGAAGTATAAAAACATACAACCAAAAACAAAATATGCATCACAATCTAATAACCGCTGCATAAGATAATATATAGAATACTTCAGCAAAAACCCTCTCTGCAAGAAATGAAACTACTCACAAAAAATTGTTGCACACAACCAACAAACTAATGAATAAAAACACTACTAACAAACACTAACAGTATCAACAATCAATACCTTCTTGATCTCCTCAATCTCTGCTCAAAATGTTGGCTAAAGAACGCTCTGGTTATCTACTGCAACACCTACAAATAGCTTCAGAAAATATAACCATACAACCCTTACACAACTTTCACACTCTTCTCCACTCTATCTCTCACCCAACACATAAAGAGAATCAACCATACCATCTTTGAGCTCACCGCCATATATAGATGAGCTAAGGTTCTCAACTCAATAATTATGAAGAACCACTGGGCTCCACAAAATTTGATCATATGCTTGATTTGATCCAAATTCAGCTCCTTGACTTGATTAAGCCACTCACAGAACAATCCTTTTGATATTTTCAATTTCAATCACATTCTAGAATCTCCATTACATTTTCCAACCATATGCTAAAAATTTCTCATCAAGTACATCACCATTATACAACAAATAGTTGAAATATGCAAGGAATCCAGAATACCTTTCGTGTTTTCCTCTGGTCACACACACAATCATGTGAAAATTCAACTGGTTTCATGCACATGCCTATCTCCTAGTGACTAGATCCTCTCAGTCGCATGCTGTAACACCCTCCTCCCACATCTACCCAAGAAACCGTGCAGCTGGGGTAAACATGTGACGAGAGGCTACTATGATATGATTCAACCTCCTAGGTGACCTTAAGGAAATGGAATCGACAAAAACACAACACAAAAACCTCCCTCAGGTGCTTCGCGACCCCTAGGAACTAATCCACCACTCCAGATGCCAAACCCTTTAGTTAATGTAGCATTCAAATGAATTAAACCCAAATTTACTCCCATGACAAGGCATGCATGTGATTGTAACCCTATAGTTGCTCTCACATGCTTCCCTTCCAGCAGATAGAGACCCAATTGGTTAGTGTTATGGTAGGGACTCTAGGATTTGAGCCACTTTTTCAGGCTGAAAGCCTATGTCAGTACCCATAATTGACCCATCTCTTCAAATTAGTAAAATAACATGGAAATTAGAATACTAAAGAAAATACTTGTTCAATACCTTGATGATACCCCTACTATCCATAACATACATTTTGTAAAACACTTAGTAAATATGCAACCTACAGGTGTAAATAAGAGACCTAAGAATAGATGTCTCATACGTATCTTAGATTCATTATGAAGCATTGTTTCCTTATCACATTAGCTTCCAATTAATCCATTAGTTCATAGATACATTGATCATTCAATAACAAGTAAGAACATGATGAGAGTCACTCATGGCTATTGTCATAAAACATGTAAATAAGCATCATAATAGGGACATCAATACAAATTAAATAACATATATATAAAATACATATAGTCCATCATAATGCTCATAGAGCTAGAAAGAGAAATAACCTTTCATTAATTATGAAAAATCCAAACCTAGGATGGCACTTCCATGTTCCACCCGACTGTAGAATGGCTGAGCCAAATCTCCCTTTAGCCATTCACCCTTGTGCCATACTCCAAGGATGAATGTGGGACCTCATAAAACACATCAATCAAGACCCATGCATGGCTTCTAAAGTCCATTCACATCAAACCATCAAACAATGATTCCAACTCACACCCGAATATCACCAAAACCATCGTCCCATCAGTCTCTATCATAGCTTTCTAGGGTTGTAGAGTGTTCATTCCAACCTAGCTCCCAAAACTAGTAACTCAACCCACAACTACCATCGGGCTGCATAGTGTTCATCCAACCAACCCTTCAAAGACTAGTAACTCAACCCACCAAGGGCTTCCATAGCGTTCTTCAAACCAAGGCTTCTAGGACTAGTAAATCAACCCAAGATGTTACATGGGTTTGAGAGCATTTTTCCAACTAGGGCTTCCAGGACTAGTAACTCAACCCAAGTCATTACAGGGCTTCCAGAGCGTTTGTCCAACAAATTTTTCTAGGAACTAATAACTCAACCCAAGCTAAAGGAAACTTGAGAACCAACCAAAACAAGTACTGAAAGTAAACACACAATCACCATGGCTATCCAGGAAATGGCAAGGCTAGGCAAATCCATTTTCAATCCAAGAAATCCTACATGTCAATGATAGATCACAACCAAGAAATGTGCCATGCATGCCAAAAATATTTTTGAAAAGATACATGCAACTCAGTACCTACAAGAAAAACTATTGCAGTTGCTGATGTCGATTCCCTCTTGTGCTTTCCCACTCTTCCTTTGCCTTCTTTCTTCTAAAATAAAAGTATTCCACAACCTCCAAGAGTGCTCCAAGAAAAAAATAAGTCTCCAAGAATATGAGAGAGAGAATAGAATAGAAGAGAGCTCCACAAAAACGTATCAAAATCTTACCCACTGATCCTCCGAAGCCTTTTTATCAGTGAGGCCTTTGTTTTCTTCATTTTCCATTACTTTTCTTCATTTTCCTCCTGACATGCAACCTGCAACCTTTCACCTTCCTTTTCTCCCAATTTCCTTTATTTTCATAAATAAAATGCCAATTAATGCCTCATGCCTTTCCAAATCCTTAGCCATTTCCTTTGCAATTTACGTAGCCATAATAAACCAAATCAATACCCACCAGGATTTTCCCCTACCATTCAACTTGTAAGACGTGTCCCATCACGGTGACCTTATATATTTTTACATAGATTTTTAACAAGGGCTATTACAGTACCCCCCCTTGGGGGAACACTATCCTCAGTGTTCAATTACACCTATAACAAACAAGACTAGTGAAAACAAATCATATTGCCCACGGATCTTTATAACATATCTCATTGCAGTATTTACAATGACCACTGCTGAAACAAGATAAGCATACCATTTACTAGAGATTTATAATGCAACTCATTACAATATTTACAATAATAAACAAATATACTCATACACATTTTCTCAACTAGCAGATAGCCATAATGTCTATGGAGCTTTATAAACTAACTCAATAGAGTATTTACAATAAAACACACATATACAGATATGCACATTTTCTCAACCAAAAAATAAATGAATATGATGCTTCCATCCACAACAAGGGAATCCAGAGGCTCACACCTCCACCCTCAAGTAATATCAGGATTCACCTCCTTCCCAAGATGTCTAGAATCCACTAGAAAGTTGAATATGCATCCAGTGTATAACGATATAATCCCATGCCACTTGTCCTCTTAGTGAGCAGTTACCGACTCATTGTTCCAGGGTGCACTACCAATGTGCAAATGATTCCATCTAGCAATGCTCATGGCTAGAAAAAATATATCCCTGACCTTCCCCTCTCTGCTACATAGTCCCTCAGGAAATCCATTCAACCTCTTTCATGCAGTCACTCACCTGCCAAGTTCCATTGGCACCCCCATCTCAGGTAGTCCATCCCTTGGCAAGGCTTCCTCACATCGGAAGACATAAAAACCATGGAATATCCCTGCCTCAAACCCATCCTACTGGTCATAGGATGCTCATGAAAATCAATGGACACTATTGGGTGTTGGCGTCCGATGATGGCCCTATTCTTGAATGCTTTACTAGCATACTGCTGCATTTTCCAATTCCTTTTTGTTGGGCATGGAATCCCCCCAAGGCATGTTTTGGGGATAAAAGCCCAAGTTTTGACCGAATGGTTTTGTAAAGCTTCGCAAATTGTGGGCCTGGAAGTATGTTAGAGTCATAGGGTTGTCTGCCCTAGTTTTGTAATGTAATGTCGGCCTACCCATGGTTCCCGAACCATGGGATTGCATAAATAGAGTGAGGCTCTAAGTGTAAGAGAGAAAAGAATTAGTAGAGAGAAAAGGGAAAGAGTCTGAGTGACTAAGTGTGTCTTTGGGTCGTAGAGTATGAGAAGGCTCTACAGCTGAGTGCGCAAAGGCCTGGTAGTCCACAGTTGAGTGTGCGGACCCCTGCGGTTGAGTGCGCAGGGCGGAGTCGAGTTTGTAATCGAAGAAGGGATTAATAAAGAGAAGTTTGATATCAATTTTTGTATTTGTTCTTGTATTAATGCATGTTTGGTATAAATTTCAAATATATTTTTTATTTACTGGGCGCATCTGTATGAATGATTTATGCTATTAAGTATAACTTAAAGCACACAAGTAAGCTAAAATAATCAACTAACATTGGAATACTAGTAAGGACTTGGGTAATAACAATGTTTAGCCCCCAAGTAGGGCTACACAAAGGCAACATCTCACGCTGCGAGGTATGGGAATGTGCACGTAGAGATGTGCGGGCAGGGTCGAACCACGGACCACTTGAACACATCAGACATCTCCAGGGTGTGGAAACCTGGTTCTAGCACCCTCCCATACTACTTTGGGTGAGACCTCAGTCTATGCTCCATGGATTGTTGCTGAAAGGGCCAGTAGTACCGGGATTTGTTTGGCTAACTTAACTTTGAACCTGGGTTAGGCCCCAATATGGCAACAAGTGGTTCCATTACCGGGAATGGGATCTGCATGAGAGATGTCTGATGTCCTGTCACTGGAATCTGACAAAGAAAGAAATTGAAGAGTGGTTGGACATAAATATTCATGAGTTCGCAGCGCAGGAAAACAGGAATCCACAAGTATCGAAGGAAGAGTGGTTAGAGCGCTACTTATATACTGAGATCCACGAAATTTTCTTTACATCCTTCCGCTCTGAGTTGTATGAGTGGATCGCGAAGCTAGCAGATAGCCAAGGAAGTTGTAGACACGACAAACCTATTGTGTGGACTCCAGAGTTGGTGTGCAGACTGGAAGCGTCGGAAGAGAGGATCGCGTGCACTATGGATCATTGTCTCCATTGAATTATAGGGGGGTTTATCACTGAGTTTGTGGTAGATACTTCAGTAAGCTATAGCGAGGTATAACGACGCTTCCTCAAAGGACCGCGAGGTAAGTATGTTAAATTTTTGAACACTTGGATTAAGATGCTACTGTGTGAAAAGTGGGTTATGTGAATAAATTGATGTTTGGGGCTATGCAAAGTGGGAGGATCTACAGAAATGAAGGTAGCGCAGAGATAGAAATTATCCCCTTGATTTCACCTCCATGAGAAACCGAGGAAGAGCTCGCGAAAATTTCAGCAAGAAGTGCGATCAGTATGATAAGATATCGAATTCCGCGCATACCACCCCCACCTACACCACCACCAGTTTCACCATCTTCACCCCCATCTTTACCCACACTACCTCTGCCACCACCACAATTCAATATGGCAATAGCAATAAAGTTTCCTATGTTCAAAGGAGTAGGAAATGAAGATCCGGAAGGATTTTGGTTCGTAGTAAAGGTTGTATGGGAAGTGCAAGGAGTCACGAATGACAACATAAAGAAAGCAACACTCGTCAGTGCTTTGCAGGATCGCACACCGATGTGGTACATTAAGCATTCCAATGAAAACCCAAATGCAAGGATCGCATATATCCAAGATACGCTAAACAGGGAATTTAGCAGGCCAAAATCAGAGACACAGTCAATTATCAGATGTAAAGAAATTCTGATGCTTCCTTGTGAGAACCCCTGGGAGCTAGGTTAGAGATTGAAGTGTATGATTCATGAAGCCAATATGACCATGATGGATGGGCAACACCACACATGGTTTGTAGTGTCACCAATGCCGCATCTAAGGAACACGATGTCACAACAAAAGTTATCCACTCAGGTTGAGGCCTTGGAGATCAAAATGAGACTGCATGAGACCCCGATACAAGATCCTAACTTGGGAGTCCAACAGATCCTCGTGCAGTTGAAAAACTTATGTCTTGAGATGCAGAGCTTGAAACAAGACAAGACAACTCACCCAAAAGCACATGAGGAGGTATGGTGCATAAAGTGCAAAGGCCAAGGACATGACAAGGACCATTGTCCAGTCTTTGTGAACTACCTGGTGGGAGGAGGGCCAATTCCATTGAGACCAAAGCCCCAAGTAGTACCGAGCGCGACACCTGCATTATGGTGCATGATTTTTTAGATAGTAGGGAAGCATGCTACAGATAACTACCATATATTACAAAAGTATACGTAGACGTACCAACAATTGTTCTATAATTTCTCTAGGTTAGTAGGCCATGATGAGCATACATGTAGAAGTTATGAATTGATGATGGATCAAACTCCTACCTACAGAATTCAGACCGAAACGTGATCCCTCGATCAAAATGCAGGAATGGCGCGCACTGGATTTCAGGGGCGCGGACAAGGTCGAGGTGGAATGGGACTAGGAGGGGGTCGCAGACAGCGAATCTGTTACAATTTCGGAGGGCTAGGGAATTATGCCCGTGATTGTACAAATCTGACGAGACCATCATGCTTATATTGTACCCAGTTTGATCATGAGACAGAGGACTATCCCACACTAATAGCGAGGTTACACGATAAAGGAGCACTGCAACCTCCCTCGACTCAGAACCTGCAAATGATGAGGTCTGAGCCACGCGAAGGAGAACCAAATGTAAATATCATGCTCCAAAGTGGTATTATGACAGGAGAAGACAAAGGTATGCAGCTCGAAGAGAGTGCCTGGGTTCGCAAGGCTCCAAAAAAAGAACCAAAATTTGATTTGGAGCGTGCGAAGGAGACATTCATGGATGCTAAGAAGAGCTTCACGGAGGCCTCCACTTCAGGCAGTAAAGACAAAATGGAACCATAAATGGACCCATCAATGCTCACTACCTTTTTGGAGATGCATGAAGCTGCTGTGTGACAAAAAACCTATGAAGGGACTGTAAGAACTCATCACTAGATGTGTTGGACCAGGAGAACCGCGCGTAGTCCAGAATCTCGGAAAGCACACAATGCAAACAGGAAGGGAGATGAGATTGACCACGCAGATTGGGGAATATGAAATGGATCAAGTGATTTTGGATTTAGGATCGAATGTGAACATCCTGCCAAAGCAGACATGGGAGCGCATGGGCAGGTCCACATTGCAATGGTCTCCTATTGAATTCCGAATGGTGAACCAACAAAAGATCCTACCCATGGGAAGATTGTAGGGAATCGTGGTGGATATCGAAGGTTCAAGTGCGCTTGCAGATTTTGAGGTGATAGTGATTGTTGATGAAAATAATCCCTATCCCGCACTATTGGGAATAGATTGGGCCACTAACATGAATGGGGTGATAAATCTAAAGAAGCGCAAGATGATTTTCGAGAAAAAGTCACTGCGCGTAGTGGTACCTTTAGACCTTGTGGAGGGATTGCGCTACATAGAGCCAGTGTGCAATTACGAGAGTGATGACGATCTAGATTGTATCTATAAGATCACCACGCAGGAGTAAGACTAGGTGAATCCAACAGTAGATGGAAGGATTTCATGGGAGCGTGAAAGCTCATTGCACCTCAGATTCGGACGAGGAGATAGAATGATGACAGAACTGGTTACACGAGGTAACCACGCTCAATTACGACATGATGACAAGGTCACTACATTGCGTGGCCACATAAGTAAGAGATATGCTTATGTATGATGGGTTGACAATGGTGGATGATTTCCTGAACAAATTTGAAAGAGAAGTGCCAGAAAAGTAGCATTTCGACGCTCTGATATGGGCACTATGCGCTATGCTTGCAAGATGGTGGGGTACGCATCAAAGAAGTTTTGAGGATTGGTACAAATGCAGAAGGATGATGCTCATGTGGTTTGGAAAGCTTCATATGTGGATAAAAGCTGGGTATGATGGATGAAACGGCCTACGTACCCACCTCTCCAGATGGGTACAGGAGTATGGTACAAAACCTGCATGAACACACACTGTCCTTGTAAGAGGAAACAAGACCAACAAGCAGGAGTGGGCAAGACGATGGTGCAAATCAAAAAGTATGATAAGACCAAGAGCGCCGAAGATTATCCATGTGGAAGCCTTTGACAAAGTATCCGAAGTACTGAACACGGTCCACCAGGTGAGATGAACTGATTGGGGCCTGCGTGTACCAGTGGTTCTATGGGCTTATAGGACCATGTGCAAAACCTTGAGCATGTGGGAAATTTCGACGCTGAAGTGTGAAGCATATGCTGTAATCCCTATGGAGCATGCAAAGCCTAGTCCACGCATAGCAGCACCCATAGACATGATGGTTTGCGAAGCCCGGAAAGAAGGAACCACACAACCGCAAGAAACAAAACACATGGGATTGGAGGGAGAAATCCAATAGGGAAGCTTTATACTCCACAAACTTAAAAGAGAAAGGGTACAGTTAAGGAAGAAAAGCGCTTTGATGGACGCAGAGGTCAAGAAGCTGGAGGATGAGATAAAGGAAGAATTTCTCGCCGAAAAAAACTAGAATGGTAAGGCAAGGTGCATACAATCATATTGACAAGTTTGAGAACTATCACTGTGAATTGTTTAGTCTGATACTTTGGCTTGGACTGCATATTGCCAAGCATAGTGACCAAGGTAGCACGTTGTGAATGGTGATGTGTGCGATGTTGACGACAACAATAGAAGGTGAGGATTCTCCGAGAAATGTGATGGAGGACAGGATGGAGCCCCAAACGAGTGGTGTGAACACCTAACTAGCCAAGGGAAGGACAGTCTTAGTGCTCCAGGCAGTTGGACGGGAGCGTTGGACTATAAACTATTCTGCCCAATACCTGCACAATATTGGAGATGCGCACAGAAGTAGAGAGTCACAAGGTCTGTGACCACACATAGAAGGTTGTGCTGCCACACAAGTTGGCCAGAAAGCGACCGTTGAAGTCACTATTCATGATGGGATGCTCGACTTGAGACCAAATGGAGTGGACGATAGGCATTTAATATGCGATTTATAGGCAAGATTTGGGAAAATATGCCGCCAAGAAAGAATTAATGAATTGAAATTAGGGGGAAAGGTCGAATTCGAATTCAGAAAGCGCTATAAAACATAAAGGGCTACCAGCAAGCAACACTTGGTCATTTGTGAATTAAGCGATTGAGTAGAACACTGAGCATTGTGAGCCAAGTGTTTATTGAGCCCCTGAAATCACGAGTGATATATTACAGCCTAGTTACAATAATAGCAACTAAGGATGGTCTGGGAATAGAAGAGGTAACTGCCGACGAGGCCACGCAGGCCCTAACTGTGGAGGATGTTCCAGAAGGTGTCGAGGTTATGAAAGAGATCCCCAAATCATCACATACGCCAAGACCCAAGAAGGATAAACAATCAATGGCTCCCATATGCGTGTCCCTGAGGAACCCACTGCACAACAAACTATCGATGGAAGAGAAGGGGAAAGTTTTCATGATAGAAACAGATGAGGAAGAAGAAGATTTGCAGGCCCTTATCATCGCAGAGGAAGAAGACGAAGGCATGGAGGGGTATACTCAGCCTAGGCACTCTACAAAAAAACTACCTGCCTATGTCCCTTTGTGGAAAGGGAAGGCCAAAGTACCCAAAGACCTGGAGGAGACCAAGAGTTCGCTCCAAAACTCGCTCCTCCCAGATGGCATTACGTTTGAAGGCACGCACCCAGGCCATGTGTTGAGTATGAAATTTGAAGATTGGGACCTCACTGACCGTGAGAAGTTCCCTCACCTTCAGACTGGGAACCTCATGAAGTAGCACACCATGAGGGTAGTAACAACATTGGAGCCACAAAAGTGGTTGCATGGTGTGGAAAAGGCCAGGCTACTGAACATACTTTGGGTGCCATATTTCCACTGCCCCACAATAACCATTTTCGTCATTAGGCAGCTACTCTGCCTGGTGCATGATGGGAATCTATGGCTGAAGGAGCCCATCCCCATCACGATAGACCTAATTCATCATGTTTCCTAGCTCCGCGACCATATTGGAAGGAAAGGGCAGTGATTTGGCCCTCGTGGAGGCCATGAAGATGAAGTACAAGCTAGAAAATAAGAAGATGGGTTACGACATATCTGGCATCAAGGACAAAGTGGTATGCATGGCAACCTAAATTTTGGTAGGCAAAGTTATGCAGAAGTGTCATGCAGACAAGGTACCTGCACCGGTGGTCGCACTGGCCGAGTAGTGCGTGGAGGGGGTCCAGTTTAATTGGTCTGAATTCCTTTCCATAGAATTTTTAGAAAATTGCCACGAAGCCCAGGATCAGGGTAAAACCTTCCACTATGCATGGTTGTTTCTATCCATAGTGCTTGTAGTGGGGGAACTGTCGGAGGACAGTCAATTCCTCACAATTGACAGAGATTTACCAGAGGCCGTGAAGTACGCTTCACTCTAGGCCACGAAGGATGCGACAAGGATCTGTGGCACCAAGATCTACTAGGTGCTCATGGAGATGACCATCTGAATGTGGATCAACCGTAAGCCACGGTTGTCACCCATGGTTTACAATTTAAGGCAGATATGCACAACATCTTTATCATGGCGCAGAAGGATCCAACGAAGTAGTGGATGAAGCTACCTTTTGTAGCCACTGCCGATGCTATTTTTACTGTCTTGGAGGCATGGCCTTCGGAATGGTATGCCCCAATTCTTGTAGAAATCGAGAGGGTGGCATCGTAGAAGAAGAAAGATGATGCCAAGCTACGCATCACGTAGTTGGCTGAGAAAAGGTAGAAGGAAACAAAAGCAGTCGAGGTACGGGTAGTGCGTGATGCGGCACAGAAAACCTCCGAGTAGAAAAACGTTGTAGAAGTAGCTGTAGCAGCACAGGAAGCAACCATGAAGGCGGGCGAGCGCCAAGCAATGCCCTCGCAAGGGCAGGAGGCAGAGGAAGCATGATTAGAAGAAGGAGGTGTGGACCCACGAACCACGTCCACACAGTTGAAGTGCCAACACCCGGTAGAGCGTGCAGGATTGAGGAAGAAGGTCAAGGGCTCAAAATTGTCCATTGACCCAATCACCCTAACCGAGTGTGATCTGCATGACATCGGCAGGACGGTTTGTGATGTCACCAATGAGGCTCTTCAATATTTTATGCAGGAGCACTAGACTATGTTGGGGGCCCTCAGAGTGTAATTACAGGAGTTATAGGTGCACCCCCCTTAGGTTGGTACCCTTTCAACTAACCTCGCAGTAGGATCCTCGGAAACAGAGTAGATGTTGCACACACGAATGGAAAACACAATAGTGTTGCCAGAAGGGGATCTAGTGACATCGAATGAGGCCGATAGGTTTTTGGTTAGCATGATGAAAGGTCTCAGAGTTAATTTATATGCCCTTCTGTGTGAGACATTTTATCTATTGTAGGACGGGATACCGACAGAGTTGCATGCTAGGGAGAGCCGTGCGATTGAAGTCCTTAGTGAGCAAAATATAAATATGGAACAACTTAGCTTGTAGTGTGAAAAATTGGTGTCGCAAAATAAACAGTTAGTGCAGGTGGTAGACAATGCTTGCCGCAGCATCCTGGAGTTGGCTATCCCAATATATATACACTAGTGGAGGCGCAGATCCACCAGTTAGCAGCAGGAGTCTGCGAGGAGAGGGAAGAAATGAAAAAGGTTCAGCTGGAACTGAATCTTTAGATTGTCGAGCTGTAGTTAAAGGTGCAGCCATCCTCTCCCCCGAAAGTCAAAGAATAGCGTGCTAATGCTATCATATCGGGATTGGAGCAAATTGGAGGTGCAGTGAGACTACACCAGCATGTTGGAAGAAGCATTTGATGTCCTCACAACTCTGCAGGAGGACCCCAACATCCAGCGCTTAGGCACAAAGGTGTGAGAACTCCAACAGAAATATGACAGTGTCTGAGGAACTATGCAGGTAGTGGTCCTCACCCAGCAGTTTGTGAGGATGCAGTAGGCTAAGGCACTAAAGGAGCAGGTGGACATGACAAGACATAAGGAGGCAGTTCTAAAAGCATGTGTCTAGCCTTGGATCAACGAGGCTTTCACTATCATGGCGACCATCGAAGGAAAGCTCACGCACATACAAGGGATGCACACATTAATGCAGAGAGGTACCCCAGACACAGAGGTCTCAGAACAGTGGATGCAGCAGATCCAGCAAGCAACAACTCAGTGCGTCGATGACCTCTACACAGTTCGAGAAAAGTTGGAGGGACTCTATGCAAAGATAGCCACGCTGACAGAGTGACTCGAGGGCAAGTCACGATGTCTGTGTTGGGGGCCTGTTGGGGATGAAATCCCCCCAAGGCATGTTTTGGGGCTCAAAGCCCAAGTTTTGACCTAATGGTGTTGTAAAGCTCCGCGAATTGCGAGCACAGAAGTATGTTAGAGTCACAGGGTTGTCCACCCTAGTTTTGTAATGTAATGTTGGCTTACCCATGGTCTGTGGACCATGGGGTTGTATAAATAGAGCGAGGCTCTAAGTGTAAAAGAGTGAAGAAGTAGTAGAGAGAAAAGGGAAAAGTATGAGTGACTAAGTGTGTCTTTGGGTCGTAGAGTAGGAGAAGGATCTGCAACTGAGTGCACAGAGGCCTAGTAGTCTGCAGCTAAGTCCATGGACCCCTACAACTGAGTGCACAAGGTGGAGTCAAGTCTGTAACCGAAGAAGGGATTAATAAAGAGAAGTTTGATATAGATTTGTGTATTTTTTCTTGGATTAATGCATGCTTGATATAAATTTCAAATATACTATTTATTATTGTGGGCATTTGTATGACTGATTTATGTTGTTAAGTATAACTTAAAGCACACAAGTAGGCTAAAATAATCAACTAACATTGGAATACTAGTAAGGACTTCGGTAATAACATCATTTGATCCCCGAGTAGGGTTGTTCGAAGGAATCATCTCAGGCTGCGAGGTATGGGAAAGTGCGCGTAGCGACGTGCACATAGGATCGAACCGCGGACCACATGAACTCATCAGACATCTCCACGGTGCGGAAACATAGTTCTAGAACCCTCCCATACTGCTTCGAGTGAGACCTCAGTCTGCGCTTTGCAAACTATTGCCGAAAGGGCCAGTAGTACCGGAATTTGTTTGGCTAACTTAACTCTGAACCTCGGTGAAGCCCCAATAAGCCAACACTTTTGTTGTTGCGAATTCTTGCAGCCAATTTCAATCACCCAACCGAACATTAGATTTCAAATAATTTTAAATAAATTCACATCATACCTCATTGGTATCTCGTCAATAAGGTACATTTGAAATCATGTTCACTTCCTATCACAAAATGTCAAACTAGCATATTTGACCAAATCAACATGTATAAAAATATCGCATTAGGTTAGCTCAAAACATAACCATGAAAATCATATATAACATCCAACCATCATAAACTAAAATCATAAATCACCTCCATAATAAAACTAAAATAATATAATGATACTTATGCTTTAATCTATCGTTACTTCTACCTTTTCTCTTATTTCGTACCCACACTGGATTAGTTGCCACACCTAAGAAACACCCAATGCCTTCTTCTTTACCAGGTACACATATACATAGTGTGCATCACACACATACAACCACACATGAGATATAACTCCATTCAATACATGCACCTACACCTGACATACAACACAAACACCTACACCCACTGTATACAATACAATACATACACATATATCTCGTGCATATTGTAATACATACACCTACACCTAGCATACAACACAACACAATGCATCTATACTCGATGTACGAAACCACACAATAAATGCACGTACACAATGCAAATACATAGTGCCACATGCCCTCAACATAGGATGTATGACATTCACACAATAACCCACGTGCACCAGTACCATATGTAAAACATGTACACAATACCACCTGCACAATGTATGCGCAAAAGCATGTGTACATGGCGCCACCTATGCAATGTGTACACAATTCCAAATGTATGCTACACCACTTGTGCAACGTGCACATAATATGGCATGTACATAGTACCACATGCATGACATGTATGTGACACCACATGTACATAGTGCCACATGCACAACATGTATAAAACACCACCTTCACATAACCACCACTTGTAAAACTTGTACACAGTACCAGATGCACACATGACCACTTGTACAATCATGCACACCACACCATATGTACATATAACCAAATGTACAACATGCATGCAACACCACATTTTTATAGCATTGCATATGCAACATATACATAGCATCATCTGTACACAATACCACATATCCAACACGTGTAGAGCACCATATGCATACAACACCACATATCCGTCATGAAGATAGTACAATACATACACAACATCGTATACCCAACATGTACATAGCACCATACATACGCAAGACTGGTTATGCAACATTCATACAACATTATTTGTACTAACACCCTCTACATAATATTTCATAAACAACATGTACACACACTACATATGCACAATACTACATGCACACAATCATCACAGATGCAACATGTACAATGTATACAAAATATGCACAATAGTAAGACCACACATCCGAATACCACATTGTCCTAACCAAGAAACCTTTCTTCGAGTGTCTTATTCATGTTTATCCTAGCATGTTGCAGACCACGCTGCTTTCATTTCACTGATGTATCCCTTGGTATAACCTATCCATAACATAGACATAATATAATCACATAATATCAACTCATAAACATGTGATATTGACCTCATATATTTTTCATGACTACTCTTTCCAATTGATACCTCGTAAGACTAGGAACCTCTTCATGTCATTTGCCTGCATAAGCAATCCTTCCTCCACCAGAACGATACCTGATGACACTGTCAAATAGTGACATAGATACGTCGATACATACATACACATACATAAACATTAACATAAAATAATCATCATCATGTCAGACAATGGCATACATACATGTATACATATATAAACATCAAGACCATAACATAATTACTGGATATCAAGGTCAAGGTTAAGAGAACTTCCTTTATTCATGCACAACATGCATGACATTAAGAATAATCATTCCCAACATAGCCAAGGAATCTCACAACTCATATACATTTATTTCACCTTTTCTGGTTACCCTTCTAATGATTATTCTGTCATCATCCATTTACACTAATGGGCCTAACAAGTCCAACTAGATGTCATAATGTTTCCTTTTGTTGCACTTACTCATGCACAGAGCTTCATTTGATTCTTGCATTACTTGTTGGGTTCCACACAGCTCTCCCCGAGATTCATTAACTTACCTCTTCTCCAACCATTTCCCAAGACACTCAAAACATAAAAGCAAAGACAAGAAATAACCAAAAATGAAACCATGAAACCAATAATGACATCACAACCCAAGTTGCATGGCCATCCACAAGACGCAAACAAAACTGCAATCAAGCAAAACAAAGCAACAAAAGACCAAAAGAACGAGACTAGCAACAAACACCATGACTCAATCCCCATGGTTCCCAAGGAAAGCTCAACCCAATCCTTCTTAAAGATTTCATGGCAATCTCTTTTCCATGCAATCCCCTACATCATACTGCAATCATCACATAACTTTCAGTGCATAAATAAACATAACCATAGTACCATACACTGGTTACCTTAGCTTATTGTGCCATGAACATTGCTTGCAATTGAACACATCTGCGCCATCTCTCAAGGGAATCTAATTCCCTTGACATATGCTCCTGCAACTAGAGACTAACTAATATACATGTCAAGTACATGTTCATGACTATAGCACATATCCACATAATGTTAGAAAAAATGAACGTTAAGAAGCCTCCCTGTATGCATGGTACTCATTCGTTTGGAATTAGGTTTTCCAAACATAGCCAAAGGAATTCTTGCTCAATTCCTTCTCTTTTACCTTTACCTTCCTGCATCTGAGTCTTATTATGCTCTATCACATCATCCAACTGCTAGTTTTATAAACAAATCAATTATTACCTCGTCACACTAATACCAAACATGTTACCCTGAAAATGCTTGCACATGTCAACCACATGTTCAAAATATCAAGAGAATCATATCTATCAATTTGAAATCAACCTTTACCAAGACTAACAATCATGTCAAAATTCATAGTCAAATCATAGTCCTTAGACACAATGCTACAACTATCACCTATTATACTCAAGTACATATCAATTGTCTCAACACATATGCATTAGTACAATCCTCTTAAAACAAGATCATTTCGGCAAGAAACCTTATAAACACATACTCATATTATGGAATTCATCAAATGGTCAACAAACTATAAACGTGCCATGTGAGATAAATCAACTAGATGAAATAATAGACACCAAACACTCAAACCCCAAATAGACAACATAATCAACAATGAAGCACCAAGTATACTACATAAGAAAACTCATACCTTAGTGTATCTCAAGGGAGGCTATCTTTTCTGCATAATCAATCTAGTTAAAATGATATAACTTCACAACATATCAATTCAAACATAAATAATATTATGATATCCAAAACAATCACTAGTTGACATGTTTACATCATAACTCATACACAATTATCATCCACATATATGCAAAGTCAATCTATATTAGTACAACACCATGTCACAAATATCTTAGATTATACCTTAATATCGTAACCATAACTATCTGCATAGGCCAATCCATCTTATTATGATACATATAACATCAATACCTTAATGTAATAACCCTAATATTCGAGTTACTAGCATATAACAACCATAAGCTATATATAATGCTCATCGACAACATATAACCTAATCATCAAACTAAGTGTCATATAACAAAAACAAGTTAACCTATAACATATTTATCAACAACATATAACATAATCATCACGTTATCTAATATAAAACAACAATAGCATTTCATACAACTACAAGTTACTATCATTCTTGATTATTCAACACATGTGCATATAGCTACACTAATCAACTAACATATATTATGAATCTAACGACAACACCAAAATACATCTACATAAACATAATGTATATAAACCTAATGCATATGACAATTCTTAACTTACATACCTTCATGCCAAACATACAATACTTGTATGATGATTTTCACTTACCCCAAAGTCTAATGTTTCAACCACATTATGATGATCTGCATCTCCTACTCTTTCTCATCCAACACATTAGCATCATAACAACCAATAGCACCATGATGACCTAAATGCATATAATGACTTCACAAGGCATGTTTGACATACTATTCATGCATAACTATAACCAAGACCATACATCCATAACAACTACATATAAACATATAGCACATGAGTACAAAAACATATACACATCATTCTAGCTAGAGTCCATTCATCCACGCATGACCATAGAAGCTACACAAAGATGAACCCATGCATGACAAAAATAACGACATCAGATGCACTTGATAACATGTGAACATTGATGTGCATAGCAATGCATAGTCAACTATTCAAACATGAGGACATACTCTATGAAAACACCTTCAACCTTCACCTGGAGTCATAACTACAACTATGATCATCACCATGTAAATGCGAAAATCACATGGAATGCATGCATAAGGAACACATATGCAACCATCATGAATGCATGACCAACACACAACCCAAGGAGAGTGAAACGACATGTTGATACCACTTTGTAACACCCCCCTCCCACATCTACCCAAATAACTAGCCAACCAGGGTAAACATGCGACTAGACGCTACGATGAAATGATTCAACCTCCTAGGTTACCTTAAGCAAATGGAATCGATGAAAAAACAACACACAAACCTTCCTTAGGTTGTTCAAGACCCCTAGGAACTAATCCACCACTCCAGGTTCCTAACCCGTGAGTTACCCTAGCATTAGATGAATTAAACCCAAAGTCACTCCCATGAAAATGCATGCATGTGACTGTAATCCTATAGTCTCTCTTAAAGGCTTGCCTACCAACGACCAGAGACCCAATTTGTCAATGGTATTCCAACGACTCTGGGATTTGAGCCACTTTTTCAGGCCCAAAGAACAGGTCACTGCTGAGAATTGAACCATCTCTTCAAATCAGTAAAATAACATGGAAATGATAGTACTAGAGAAAATAGTTGTTCAACTCCTTTCCTAGACCCCTACTAGCCATAACAAAAATTTTGTCAAAGACTTAGTAAATGTGCAACCTACAGGTGTAAATAAAATATCTGAGAATAGGGGTCACATACTTATCTGAGATTCACTATGAAATATTGTCTCCTTATAACATTAGCTTCCATTTCATTCGTTAGGTCATAAATACATTGATCATTCAATAACAAGTAAGAACATGATGACAACCACTGATGGCTATTTTTATAAAACAAGAAATAACCACCATAATAAGGACAAAAATACCAATGAAATAATAGCCATATAAACAACATATAGTCCATCATAATTATCATAGGGATACAATGAGAAATAACCTTTCATTAATCATGAAAAATCCAAACCAAGTACGGGACTTCCACGTTCCACCCGACCATAGAATGGTTGAGCCAAATCACTCTTTAGCCATTGACCCCCATGCCATACTCTAAGCATGAATGTGGGATCTCATAGAACACATCAATCAAGACCCATCAAGGGATTTCAGAGCCCATCCACCTCAACCCATCAAATAGTGATTCCACCTCATGGTGAGAAAAATGGCCTTATATATTTTTACATGGATTTTTAACCAGGGTGTTACAGATTCATAAGCCTCCATGGGAGCAACTGGGGAAGAGCATAAGGAAAAAAAAATCAACTTACAACTTTTGCCACATGTTCGATCACCTTATTAATCATCTAAACTCACCTCCAAGCCTCTGTAAAAAGTCTGCAACTAATGACATAGGCCGCAAAATTCTGCACCAAGTCAATGACATGAAATTCCTAGTCTGTCAAACTCCTCATCAAGACCAATACCTCCATCTCTTTAAATAGAAATAAGAACCTATTCAAAGAACTCCAACACCTATAAGAACATCTGTAGTACATGTACCATCCTCTCCAACTCGTGCAACAACAACATCAAGTTATCCAAATACCTCCAACACTAGTAAATGCACCTCCAACACATGTTGAAACATATCTAATGCTTCCAACACATGTATAAGCATATTCAACACCTTTCGCAGCAATCAAATAACATGCAACACCAATTCCTATAACAAATTGACACTACATGTCTTGAATCCATCTCTACGCAGCATCTAAATCTCCTCCACTAGTCATACCATAGTTGTTTTGACATGAATGCCAACCAAAAAGATACATGAACTAAAAAATCAGCGCACATATTTATACGAATGACATAAGTATATGACAAGTTGCAATATGAGCCTGTTGACATCAATGCCAACACTTCAATGCCAACAACAATGGTGAATGTTAGGAGTTGGGCTAGTGTCTCTAGTCACGATAATGTTGAGATGCTTACAAGTTGTGGAAGTGCCTCCATTTATAAGAGGGATTGTTTATTTGTGTAGTTTTGGAGTTACTCCAACACCTTGGGTTATAGGCTTTTGGAGAATTTTATCCCACATGGGCTTTGTGGGCAAGTGTACCCAAGTAGTGGGTTTTTCAACCAAAGTTGTGGGGAAAAAACAAATTGTGATTTTTTATGATTTGTTCATTGAGGGCATGTGGTGCATCCTTAAATAGCTAAGGGGAACCTATGGCATTAATGACATGGTGTTGGTTGGATGAGAATAACTTATGTGTTATGTTTTATTGAGGTCAAAATGATTGTCTAGATTGGCTTTGAGTTTAGTGATGACCCTCGATGGTTAAGGGAAACAGCCCAATGCCTCTACAAATAGAAGGAAGCTGATTTCATTCAAACTATCCATCCAATTGAAATCAATCGGGTGGAAATACAATCTGAGGTAGCCATATCTCACAAAACCCTAACCAAGTTAAAGAGACTCTCTAAGTTTGAGGTAATTGTCTTATGTTCTGGACTAGGATGTGTGGAGTTGCTCGTTGAGTTCTTGAGGATGATTTTAGAGGATGTATTACTTTCTATTTGTAGAGGTCTGATATCCCTATGACACATGTCAAGGAGGGACATAATGTGTAGGATAAATGACAATATATAATCAAGGAGAAATGTTGTATGTTGAGGGTCTAGAAAGTAAGATTTGCACATGTAGCACTGAGGATTTGAGGTTGACAAAGGGCTAGAGTATAGTAGTTACAAGTTCGCTAACCAGGGATGAAAAACTAGTTATTTTCTACATGAATGAGGTCAAGTATAGTGGAATGGAATTCTATTTTGAAGTATGTTGTTTTTCCTTTCAAGTTGATTGAATGTTAAGGATTGAGGGTTGTTCTATTGTTTATTCAACGTTAGCATTAAAACGACCTAAGTATAGCCTATTATAGGATTGTTAGTGACTTATTTGAAGCCCTAACTAGAGATGAATAGAAGCATATTTTTCACTGTGTGTGGGAAATCCTATGGAGCCCGAAGATGAGACATTTATCACTGAGGTGAAGGATTATTGGTGGCTTAGTTATTGCTCCCTATTTTAGTGAGTTTCACAAGGATAAATCTAGTGGTCAAAGGGGAGCTTACAAGCCTTATTTTAGGTAATATTTGGAGTAAAATAGAGGCAAGAAGTGGCATTGGTTAAGACCCTAAGTGTTGGAAATATTGGAGAAGAAAGAGAGACACTAGTGGGCATATTTGCTTGGGTTGAAGTTCATTCACTTTTGGAGCAGCAAGAGGGTTGCTACTAGAAGATTGTTGAGTTGGAGATGCATGCTTTTTGAGGGAGAAAAAGCTATATGATAAAAAACTGAGGAGGAAAAATTACTTGCCAAATGTGATCAAGGTATGTGCACTGAAAGGAATGTGGATGCACACCATCAACAAGTAGGTCAAATCTACTTTTTTCACAGAAAGACTATAAGTCATAAACTTTGGTGATTCAAATCCCTAGTGTTTTCATTGTATTAGGGTTTTTTTTAAGGGCCATAATTCTTAGTACGATAGCCCTAATATTGTTGTATTAAAGTCTTGTAATATAACATGCATTAGGTTAAAAATTTTCTTGTGTACTAGTTAATTCAAAGAAGTGTATTTTCTTGTTGACTTGAAGCTTCTATGATCCATATCAAGTTTACGATAGATTTTTCAGCATAAATCACATGGTATTTCATTTCTCGACGCGTTTCGAACCAACCAGTGTGGTTCATCGTCAAGACAAGTTGAGGAGAAGATCAAGCTATGCATGTTAAATAGATAGAGCAGATCTCCAATGGCTATAATTCAAGATCAGGCAACGGCTATAGCAGCTAAATTTGACTGGGGAGTAGTTAGATGGACTAGGACCAGGGGGATAAAATAAGTTAATTTAATTTATCAAATCGAGAGTTATATTATCATAAAAAGTCAAAGGGGCATATGAATTTTAATTTTATATATATATATATATATATATATATATATATATATATGAAGTAATGATTATCAAGTTATTAGTTAGTTATAAAAGGTATTAAATAAATAAATTTATAAAATATAAAAGTCAGGTGTTAGGATCATTTAATAAAAATAATTATTTATCTAATTAACCTAGAGGTTGACCTATTCAATAAATTATCGAGATTTAATCCAAAGATTATATGAATTTACATAAAGGTTTTTAACTACTTTACAATGAAATTTTATTCAGATAATAGTTGTTCTAAAAGGAATTGAAAATAATATTTTAAATATCCAGAAATAATTGCTCATATATCTGAATGTTAAATTAACTTATTATTATATAACAGTACAGGTAGTAAAAATTATCTATTAGTTAAAATTATTAGGATACAATATAATAAGAACAAGCCAAGAAAATGAGGGAGGGAAGAAAAGAAAGCGACTAGGACGAGAGTGCTCGGACCCAAAAACTACTAATTTTCCAACCATCTTCTCTATTGAGATTGCTTGGCCTTTTTTCAATCTCAAGGGCTTCCCTAAATTTCTGATGATGGAATTTCGAAACCCTAGCAATCACACTAGCCTCCTCAATACAAACATGATGTTTGGATTTTTCTGCATGTTCTGCTAAGGTGTAACACTTGGTTCTTCTATGCTTAAGGTCAGTTGCGTACTCATTAATCCTATGATTAATGGAGCGACTAGTCTCACCAATGTAGGGGGTCCCACAGGAACAAGGGATAATGTGTACCCCTTTCATATTTCTAGGGTCGATAGGATCCTTCACCTATCTGAGGGACTTACGAATGGTGTTAAAGGGCCTAAAGGTTGCAGGGACATTATGCTTATTAAGAATTCTTGCAATCTTGTCAGTAGTTCCCAAAACAAATGGAAGATGGACCCCAGGAATCTGATCCTTCGGTTATCTTTTAGTAAGAGAATTCCTGGCAGCTTTGAGGAAAGATTTCTGACCTATGTATCTACTATAACCATTCTCAACAAAGACATCAAGGAGATGGGATTTTTCTTTCTCAAAGCTCTTTTTATCTGAGATCCTTAGAGCACAAGTAGCAAGGGTATTAAGAACAACCATCTTCTAAGCCGAGAAATGGTGGGAACTAGAGTTTTATTCTAAAAGTGTATTTTCTATTGTTCAAAGTAGAAGTGTTGTGGGATTTGAGTCTGTTTGCGACCTTGATTTTAGAATAAAACTTGATTCTTGAGTGATGTGGAAAAATAAACAACAACAAGATGTGGGATCCAAGAGGACATGTTTATGAGAGGCTTATGATAAAGGATTATCCAAGAGGATAGGCTTATCAAAGGCTTTTTTCTACTTTGGGAGTCTGATGCACGAGCATTTTCACACCCAAAACTATCAAAACTTTTTGGAGAAAAATCTCCAAATGGGGTTTTGATATGGATAGGAATTCTAATTCTTTATTGTAAATAATCTTAGTTTCTTTAATTGTCATATAAAGCATGAGCGATTTAAGGGTGATTTATGGATTGATTCTACAGATATCTTGAGTGATTTTAGGATTTAAAAAATATAGTTTGTGGAGTGATTTATGGGTGATTTATGGAGTGATTTTAAAATTAAAAAAATCAGTGATGTTTCTAAATTCTATAGTTTTGTAATCCTACAGACAATAGAAAGAGAGTAAGCATGAGGAAAAGAGATGGCCAACTAATGTAGAATCTTTCCATAGAGATTGAATGGAGAGAAATGAGAGTTAAGTGAGTGTATGTGTATGTATACATTTGATTTAATGAACTATATTTTCATATATAGATTATGTTCATGAATTGTCTCTATATGAATGGAAGAATTCTCGTCTATGTGAAATCTAGAATTAGTAGAATATCAATGTTTATGTGAAGTTGAGAGTAAAAGAGTTTTGATATTTGTGTGATGGCTAAATTTATTGATATATTATCACGTTAATATATCATATGAGGAAATGAATCTTATTGGAATATGATAGATAATTTAAGATTAAGTGAACCAATAGAAGAACCTTGTTCATGTTGTATAATTCATTGTGCATGGATTAGAAGGATTTTTGTGTGATAAATCTTGTATAATAAATATAAAAAAGTGTTAACAAATATCTCTGTGATTAAATGGAAGAACAAAATTCTATTGAGTATGTGTTGAAGCCCTGTTGAAAATAGAAGTTGTCTCAGCATAAAACCTATGCACACAGATCATATGGAATCAATGAGTTGACTGCATATATGTGAATTTAACCGTATACAATGAGGAGTAATTTTTATTCAACATATGTGTGTGTATAGAAATAGGCATACAAGTATTGTTAAATACTTAGAGGAAACAATTTCTCATTATGAATGAGAAATCACTTAGATAATGTGTGAGAGTGTTTAGGGACAAACGAAATGGGTTGTGGGGTTAATTATAGAATTCACATTAGACTTGTGTTTAAGGATAACGATAAAGGATTTATGGATACCCTTAGTTGGTAGAATGATGAAAATTGGAAACCATAAGTGAAGAAGTTAAACATATAGGAAAAGTAGAACTTTTCTGCATTAGTTTTGAATCACAAAAGTAAGGAAAATAGGTGTAATGCATTAAATGTTGATGAACTCCAATAATTAATTAGTAAAATAATATAATTTATTCCAAAAAATAAGGTTACACTTGAGAATATATTGAACAAAAATGAGTGTTGCAATGTGACAAACAAAAATAGACATACAGAAAATGGAATTACAATCTAATAAACATTAATGGACTTCACATTATTTCGAACTAATATCAACATAATAATGTAAGGAAAAAAAATAGGTGTTGTAATGTTACAAATGAAATATACATGAAAAGAATGACATTACAATTTAATGAATATTATTGAACATCAAATTCTATCAAACCAAGGCTATATTTATGTCACATTATGACAAACAAAAATCAATGTCGTAATGTTGTGAACTAAAATTGACATTGAAATAACATAAAGAAAAGGTGATGATGGATTGTGAAGTACAAAAATTGATGTTGCAATGGGGTAGATAAAAAAAATAAAAATTGCATATCAATGTGATGAATAAAAATTACCGTGACACGGTGATGGAAAAAGTTGATTTTGGAATATGAAAGACAAAAAGTTCAATGTCACAACGTGATAAACACAAACATGATATCATAATGCCATGAAAACAATGACATCACATTGCAGTGAACACAAATCAATGTCACAATGTGATGAAAAAAATCAACATTGTAATGCAATGAGGAAACGTTGACATCACAATGCCATAAACAAAAGTAAACAAATCTATATGATGATGAAAAATTTGACGGCACGTTATGACAAGAAAAAATCTATGTCGAAATGTAATGAACAAAAATTACATGAAAATGCATATAACAACAATTTATGTTGCAAGGGAATGAAAAAAATTTCTATGTGCAACGCAAGAGACAAAAATATGTCAATATCCTTTGAATTATTATCACAACATTGTTCCCATAACTTACTATAAAAATTTGATGAATATAAATTACTCGTGAATTGTGATGAAAATAACCTTATGTTACAATGTGACAAACAATACCCAACATTGCAATGAACGAACCATAACTTAAACATTATTATGTCATGATGAATAGATGATGCCATCCAATGTTAACCATGGTTAACATGGTAAAACTATGGTCTTTCCTAGTCAATTATGGTCACCTATGGTAAAGTTAGTGTCCGACAAACATAATGAGTCAAACATAGCCCACTATCACAATGTGAAGAACATGGTCAAACCATGGGTAAAATTTTCTAACCATGGTTAATATGGTCAAACATTGTCATCCATAGTCAACCATTGTGAACCATAGAGAACATAGACAATCATCATCGAGCATAGTTGAACCATGGTCAACTAATTGTTTATTATGTTTCACATTGCTAACTATTGCTAAATGGTTGAACATAGTTGACCGGTCCAATAGAAGTCTACGTTTCCTACTATGATCATGCATGTTACCCTTAGTCAACATGGACAATCATGATCAACAATAAACTATAATAGTAAATTATAGTCAACCATAGTTGCATAGTGAACTTTCGTTATATATGGTTCGGCATAATCAAACATTGTCAACCATGGTTGACCATGGTTCACCATATTCACCATGATCAACCATATTTGACATGGATAAACATGGTCAATATGCTCAAACCATAGACAACCATGGTCTACCATAGGAAACATGGTCAACCTTGGTCAATCATAGTCTTTCATATTTAATTATAGTTAAATATGAACCACCATGGTTAACCATGGTCCACCGTGGTCAACATGGTCAACATGGACATCCATGGTCAACCCATGGTCATCCATAGTCAACATTATTAAGCAAGGTGAACCATGCTCTACCATATGCAACATGGTAAACTATATGTGACCATAATAAACCTTTGTCAACCATATATTGAACACATTTAACCATAGTCAACCAAAGTCAATAATAATGTTTCATAATCATAATCTATCAAGGTCAACCATGGTCAATCATAATATTTCATAGTTGCCTAGATTAAAAAAGCTACCATGATTTAAAAAGTTATAAAATGAAATAATTATACCTATTATTATACCTATAATTATACCTAAAAAGAACACACTAAAGGTACTATAAGGAATACGAATTTGATGACACTTGTGAATATGGTTTTTTTAATTAAATTCAAAGCACAAAAGGCATAATTAAGGTCGAAGTAAATCTCAACTCGTTATTTTATGAGACTATTATTGAGAATATTATGTAACTATTCGATGACTTAACCTAATAATTATTAATAATTAAATTGAAATTCCAAAAATCTTCTTTCAAAATGGTCACCAACAATACTCTAAATATAATAATAAAAATTAAATTTAAAACTAAAACCAAGCAGTAAACAATAAATCAAATTGATATATAAATATCATAATAAAAAAATTATATTAAAACTAAAAGCAAACAATATTCCAAATAAATATATAAATATCATTAAAAGCATGCCACCTTTTTTTATCAAGCAAGACACCCACTCATAATATGAGATTTTTTTTAAATTGAAAATGACTCAAATAAATATCATTCTGGTTATAAAACTAAAATCAAACTATACACCTAAACCAAACTATACACCTCATAGATGTATAAATATCATTAAGAGCATGCTCCCTTATTTATTTAGCCAGACATCCACCCATAACCAACAATCGTTTTTTAAAGGGAAAATGACTTGCATAGATATTATTCTAGTTTTTATTTTTACCAGTATTTAACCCTCTTATAGATACTCATAAAGCAAGCGTCGGCCGAAAAATTCTTACCAAGAAGAAAACCATAATCTATAATATATAAGATATTTAATTATCAAAAATTGACCATGAATCAAGCTGGATTCAACGCAAAAGTGACATCTAGTGTCTCTTAAAAGTACCGCGTGCATTGTAGCCCTAGTTTCGTCAAAATACAAAATTTATCTTTCGAACTCAGACACCACTGTTGAAGAATCATAAGAAAAGCATACTAATATGGAAAGGGTGCCTGATAGATATGTGGACATAATTAGTGGCGAGTTTCTCTATGACCCACTTTGATTACCACCTGAGGAGGGGAGCTATATGATATCGAACCTCTCTTCATATACTCACAAATAATAAATCGAATTACTTCCATAAACACCGAGTTGACGTTGTAGATCTGTTTTTCTAAGTACTGCACGTTGTAGATCTGATTGGGAACTGAGAAACCAATTATAGATCATTGATTGGGCAGATGATTCTCAGGTCCAGGTAAAGGGCATTAGATAATTAGTAACAGACTTTGAATTTGGACAAACCTGTCACGTGAACTGGGTACCAATTTGGGTGGTGTTTGCTACCTATATCAATAGGTTTCATATTTCATGATTGGTTATAAAAGGTCCAAATATGCTCTACTTTGATGATGCAAAGATCCCATATTTTCATAAGGAGGCAAGGTCTGTACATATTGTGCTAATGATTCAATTTTGATGGATGGTCCAACAGCCTAATCTGGATCATGCCATGTTTAAATTTTCTGTTGTAGAATAGAGAAAGAAGTCTGTCCAAACTGTCTAATCTTGGCAGACAAGTAGTTTAGGTAGAGAATAAAAGGTTCCCAACAGTTTAATCTGGGATCTTGGAAGAAATAAGGGTAGAATTTGATAGAAAAATCAAAGGAAAAAGCCAGAAAAAGAAAAGGCACACAAAGGGTCTGCAAGTCCAAGTGCACCCTACAAGAAGAAACAAAAAATGCTAGGCAAAGTAGCTGGGTAGGTAGATGAGGTTGCAGAAGTGATATTCAATTCAAAGATTGACTTTGGTGGTCAAAATGAGAGAAACAAAACATAGAAGCATGTCTAACTTCCCTTCTTTCCCTGTTCCCATTTATTACTAACATCCCCTCATGAGTTGAAGTTCATGGGAAGGCTTATGGTTTTATGGAGGCTCTTTATCCTTTATAAGCCACATTTCCTATGTAAAAGTCTTTTCATTTTGATCTACTCTCTAAACTAAGTGAGTTTCCAACAAACTTAGTGAGATCACCCTCATTTGCCCCCTTCATCCATATTAACCTCTAATTCTACTATATAACTCCCCTATTCTACCTTTCCCCTAATAGTATTAACACCATGGTGTATAAACCCCCAAATTTTTATAAATACCCCTCCCCTTGGCATTATAGCCATATGTTATCTGAAAAGGAATCAAAATGACATCTGGTCACTTTGATGAACCTATACTTCATCTCTCTCTCCCTTGCTACAGATCAATCCACTCATTAAACCCTCATTTGCAAAAAAAACCATATAAAAACCCTTTTTACCCATAAACCCCTTTGAAAATATGAAAAATACCCAAAAACCCACTTTTTCCGCCTAAACCAAAGTTGGGCGCATGCATTTGATTTTTTGAAATAACATTCAAAAACATTACAAAACGCCTAAACCGTGATATTTTCCGCCTGGCGCGCTTTTCAAAAATTATAATATTATATTCACCCGCCCATCCGTATCAACCGGTCATCTCGCCCGCCCGTCCACCGTTGGATCGGACCCATCAGATCCGACGGTCCACAGCGATATCGGGTTGGACCCGACGTCCCCCCGTTACCACCCGAGAAGATGACGAAGGGGTACGTCAGGCCTGTGCCACGCGTCCCCTTCTCACTCTCTCGGGTCAGACTCTGACACAAGCCGCTCCGTATCTAAACCGCCCCGAGAGACCGTGGCGGTTACAGCACTTAACCGTAACCGCTACGGCTCTAACCGCCCGGTGGCTGGCCCACGTCAGCACCACGTCACCTCCACCCTGCCGTTGCCTCTGTCCTTTGTCCGCCCCTCCGCCAACGTGGCTGCCACCGCATCGTCCCCCATGGACCAATGACAGCTCGCCACGTCACCCGATGACGTCAGCTGACGTCATCCGACCTTGACCCCACCAATGACGTCATGCTGACGTCATCACAAAAAGGCGCCAAATTTGTCAAAAAGGTCTATATTATGGACAAAAAATGCGCTTTTACGTTCTTTTCGCTCTATTTTTACTCTCTCTGCTGCATGCTGTTTACGTCTGATTTCTCCCCAACCTGCTAAAATCAACCAGGCGACCTCAAGAGCACCAATCCAGCCTGCTCGTACAACCTCTGCTCGCTATTTCACCAGGTATTTTTCATCATTCATCCTCCGTACACCTGCAGTTGTCTATAAATTCTCTCAGAAGGCCTAAAGGACATTAAAACTTACAAATTCACCAGTGAATTCCTCTACAGAGCCATTATTTTCAACCTCCACCTCGAAAA
Organism: Pinus tabuliformis; assembly: GCA_031772625.1. NCBI lineage: Eukaryota > Viridiplantae > Streptophyta > Pinopsida > Pinales > Pinaceae > Pinus > Pinus tabuliformis. The sequence goes on from CM062816.1 coordinate 1,848,071,180, forward strand.
ACACTAGCTGAGCCTTAAAATTCCTGAGTTTGGGTCAAAAAAAAATTGAAACTGCTCACGCAATCGTGAGGCAGCAGGTTACAACCATTAAAGACTTACTGCAAGTAAGAGAGTGAGACCTGACAGTGTGACATTCCCAATTCAAACAAAATTTCAACTTGCTCTTGGGTTAATTCCCCCTCTGCTACCTGTAACTCACTTTCATTGTGATAAATCACCCCTGAACTGGTTGGCCTACTTTAAACAGTTCAACTACAGTTCAGAAGACTTAAAAAGACCATGGAGACACCTATTGCACTCAACATCAAACCTCTGAATGCCCCTCAAAGAGAATTGGAATGGAAAGCACTGGGAGATGTGGATTACCAGATGATGGAGTGGTTCAGACTAGGTTCTAAGTACAACATCCAAATGCTCAATGAACTGAAAGCCCAACACCTGAGTGGAGCTGATATCCTGGGGATTTGGGACTCAAATCTACCCATATACAACCTTCCTCAGGCTATCCCTTTGCCTGAATTTATTTTCAGATGCCAGGAGTGCTATGACCCCTGTCAAAGAGCTGTTCTGAGCCCCACTGGCTCAATCCTATTTCATATTACCCCTGAGAGCATCAATGAGATGCTACACTTCCACACAACAAAGTCATTGGCTCCTCTCTCCATGGAGCACCTAATAAGGAAGGGAACTAAGCTGGCAAATGATCAGATCATCAAAATTAATCAGCTGTTCGTCACACCAACCTCTGAAACCATCAGAACTCCTCCCATTGGATATGCATACTTAAATGATTTGGGCAAAATGATGGTGGATTTGATCAGTTATGTCCTAGGGTTCAGGGGAGTGGAGGATGTGGATGACAGTATAATGGCAATGCTGTCCATATTTTCACCTGGAAGGGCTCCTGCCATTCACTATGACTATGCCACATACATTGCAGACAGGATCCATGAGCAGCTAATGAATCTGCAAAGGGAAAGATTATTTAGATACTCTTCATACATCTACCATCTATTTTTGTTCTATCAATCAGATAGCTTCCCAGTCCCCTTGAAGAAAGTAAATGCCCAGGGGAGTCCAAGATCAGTTGTTTTCTGGACATCAGTTTTCCACTGCAGCTCAGTGTCACCATACACATATTATGAGTTTGTAGACTTATTCATTCATCCAGCTTTGACACTATTGTATGGTGTCCCTCCTCCAAGATTGACTGATGATATGAGGAGAGTTCTCCATCTTTCTAAAAAATACAGCATTGGTGATTGGTACTTCTACCAACACCACACAGTGATCAGGGTATATGGCTGTGAGTTGAAGCCATATAGATTGCCCAGTTATGTCCCAATGAGATCAGTGTCTACTTTCACCACATTCAAGCAATTCAGAAATGCTGACTGCCACCACTTGAAGCAATAACTAAAGTTCCTATAAGATAGAACAAGCTGGACCTTTCCTTTACAATAAGAGAGAGGAGGGGTGGAAAGAGGCCACACACTCCTCAGACTACAAACCAGTTTTCTTGGGTACCCTATGACCCCAATCACTTCATTTCACTCACAGAAGCAAATATAAACTAGGAACCTATGCACATAGGAGACTGCCAGAGATTGATGCATGACTATCAAACACACTGAGATGGGCAGAGGGCACCCTAGAAGAGGAATTTAGTGAAGAAGAGCTGTTAGAAAAGACGAATATCAAAAGAATGCTGATCTGGAAAATGGTGTACAGGTTCCCACACATCAGAAGGCAAAACTTGGGACAACAAAGTTCATCAACAACACGCAGTGCCGAGGATCAACAACAGAAGAAGGGCAAAGAAAAGCATTGGAACAGCCACCTCCTTTAACAGAAGAACAAATAGAAACACTGCTGCAACATGCACAAGAAAGAATGGAACAGCAAGCAGCAGCTGCAGCAGAGCAGCAGCATCAACAAGAGAGAACAAAGGCAGGAGCAGCCTGCCCAGCAAGAAAAGATGGAGACTCCTAAAACCACTGAACAAATAATGCCTCCAAGGCAAGATACTACAGCTGAGGCTTCAATCCTCCAGACCCCTCAGAGGGAGGATACATTTATCTTTAGGAAAAGAGACAGGGAGACTCCCCCCACAGCATCAACACCTCATGGGGAGAAAAGACAAAGATTAAACCCATTCTCTGAAGAAGAAATGCCAATAGGGCAGTCCTTTGGCATGGTTCCACCTAGCAGGGAAACATCAGCTAGTTCCTTCCAGCAGGAACAAGATAGGACATTGGGAGGAGAGGTCAGCTCCTCAAGACAGCAAAGGGAGGGTGGACTTGGCATTAAGCAACAGTTCATCGAAATCAAGAGGAGAAACGAGCCTATCAGGATACAGTTGTACAATCATCTGCTGAACATGGCTCCCACAAATCAACAAAGGCTCATGTCTGCCTCTGATCTACAAGAGGGAAAAATGATCATGATCATGTCATTTATGCCAAGCGCTTACAGCCACAGTCTGCCTCTGATTATCTCAGGACTAACCTGGAAGTCCTTGCCAAGGACATCCACCCGATGGACAAGATCGAACTGCACAAACAAACGGGTGAGATGGTCTATGCTTCATTGGCAGACCAAACCTTGGACAACTACAGGCTACAGAATAGCCTTAATAACACAGCTGCTCAGCTAGAATTGGAGAAAGCCTCATCCCAGGCAAAAGACAACAGAATAAGGTCCTTAGAGGACATTATCATAGAGATTGGGCATGATCCCAAAGATATTAAGGGCATACAAGAGATTCTAAAATTGAGGGATGCAGATTTGGCAGCTTTGAGAAGGAAAATCAAACTCCCAGCCACAATTCACCCTCAAACAGATGATGTAGCCCAGCAAAGACATGATCAACGGGAAAATACTTTGCTGGTAACCCTGTACAAGCAGCTGATCCAAACTCAGGAGAAGCTGGGAGAAGCAGAAGCTGCACAGGCAGCATTACAGGCCACCTTGACACAAAGAGAAGAAGGGCAGACTTCCCAACCTCCTCCTGAAGTTATCAATCTGGAAGAAGCTGCCACTACTACTGCTCCTCCTTCTCAACAAACAGAAGCAACAGCACCAACTACATCAACAGCTGCACCAACAACAGAGCAGACTCATAGTCTGGATATGCAGAAGCTGCAAAATGAAATTCAAGTCCTAGAAGCTCAAATGCAAGAGCTCAATGAAGTCAAAGAATCCTTGGCCAGTGTAAATGATAAATATGACAAAAGCAAAAGGAATGTGGCTGAGAAAGAAAGGGATGTCAAAGCTCTAAAGAAAAGGATAACAGAGCTGGAAAAAGAGCTCACACTTGACAAAGTGACTGCAGAGCTGAAAACTGTGCTGTGGGCTAACATTGGCCAATCTATTACTGACCAATGGCAGTATATAGAGACAATCCATGAGCAGTTAGAGCTCATTCCAAGAGCACGAGCAGAGATTCATAAAGCAAGGGCTGCTCTAGGCAGCATGCCTGAAGTAGCAACAAGGATGATTAATGTGCTCAACTACAAAACAAGCAATCAGTTGGCTGCCATAGGCATCTCTAACAGAACTGAGCACATTCAGTTGATCAAAAGGGTTCTTACACTCAAGAATTTAGTGCAGACATTGGACAGAAGAACCCAAGACATGCAGACCGAGGTAAACAGATTTTTGGAGAAGTTTCAGGTGTTGGAAAGCAGAGGGCTCCCTGGTTTACTGAACAACGCAGGGAGACTATACAATCATGAGCAATATGCTAAAAGAGTCAACACCTTTGCCACCAGCCAGATCAATGAAAGGCCCAGCAGCTCAGAGGAAACAGGGCCAGCTACAGGACAGACTATCTACAACAAGGTAGAAAGTCTATTTTTCATTATGAATGAGATCAATCATCTTTTTGAGACAGCTCCCAACTTCTTCAAGTATACAGAAGCAGAAGAGACCATGGGTGCAATCCTAAGGCATCAGTTACCTACTCAAGAATGGTGGACCAATGCTATACAAACCATTTTGTGAACAGGGTGCCATTCAGCAACTTTTTGTTCATATGAAAGGTAAATTTCCATGCACAGGACAGCTGCAAAAGATCAGCATACAGTCAAGATTAAAAGCTGAGCCAACTCAGCAGAGATTTCGGCCAAAAGGAAAAATAAAAGCTACAGGTGTCCAGGCCGAGAATCTACAGCAGCGCAGCTCCAAGGACACATTATCACAACATTTGTGCAGATCACTCCAACCGACTTAGTAGCCTCCAAAGGCTAAAATATCTTCTGACAAAGCTTAAATACAAATTTACTTTATATTCAATGCTGTAATAACTTTCTGATTTTAATATCTTAGAAGTTGGTGAGAGCATTAAAACTGAGATAACTTAGAACTCAGATATTTTTGTAAAGACCGAGAGTATATATTTGCCCCTCGCATAAGCTTGAGGGGTTGTTGTTGATTTCTCCTGGAGAATTTACCAGACTGTAATTCTTTCAGAGCTTAATAAAAAGTGATGGAATTTCTCGGACTTCTAAAGTGTTGAATGCGTTTTGTTGGTTGTTGAAACTGCTGGATTCCTGTGTATTTCACAATACAATAAGTCTTCTGTACCTATCTTTGTTGTGTGTCTTCTATCTACCACAGTTCATATATGTTTCTAGTTCTAAGTGTTTGGCAACCAAGAAAAAGAATAACCTTCAGGATTTACTCATGAAGTACCCTGAGTTCAATCTATGTTGTCAATGAATGTTTTTTTTCAGCTATAATCTTGATAAGTGTAATTCTTAATTGCTGCACTATTAGAATATATCTTTCACAGTGATCTTTGCTTTCAGGAATTCAAGTATGCTCCTGTATAACAAGTATCACCCTCACATCACCAGCTTGATAGAGAATTCTTAATTGCTTTCTGTTGGCTGACCATGCATCACTCACTAAGTTAAATTTGTTTGTTTAGAATACACAACAGGCCCTGCAATCCGAACACCAGCACTTCTGCATTTTAAAGCTTTATGAACTCCAGACTCCATTGCCCAATGGTATACTATCCTCTAAACACTACACTCTGATCCCTGAAAGAAATCCCTCAACCAAAATACAAACCAAAACCTGAGCATAATAGCTAGCCTAAAACACCCAAAGAACAGAGATAAATCATTAAGAGAGAGCCCTCTCTGATTACAGTTTGGCTAGAAACTGTAGTCCAAAGATTGGTTAGTGGTTACCCCGGCCGTATTCCCTTGGGAGTCATAGGGAACAACCTGGGTGTTAACATAATTGGCGACTCCACTGGGGACTTCTTAGGATTTTTCAATTACTATCTATCTTCCAAAGCTACCATCAAGCCTGAAACCAGCCAAGAGGCCTTAAAACTATTTTTGTATCACAGTGACAGCTTTAGGGAAGAGCTAGTTAGGGAATCTTCATCTTAGCTTTGAAACATATATAGCCATTCCAAAATCTTCATCCAGTCCTTACATATATAAAACTTCCTACAAAAAATCCTAAAAACAGTCAGAAGCTGGCTCCTAAGAAAAATCCACGGTACACTAGGGCAAATCCTGACCCTAATCCACCCATCATTGTTGATAATCCAAACACCATCCCAAGAAACATCAGGAAGCAACAAGGGCAGGATCAGCCTGCTGTTTTGACCTCGGTTGCAGATTTTCCCAACCTTTCTACTCCCCTTAAAGTCCTCTTTCGGTCTATTCCAAGTTCCCCTAGTTCACCATCTACATCTCGAAGCCCAACTCCCCCATCTTCATCCACTGCACATATTCCTTTGAACCATACTCTAGGTTCAGCCTCATCTGTTACCCCTCTCACACCTACTGTCCCTATCACTTTAGCAACCCCTGTTAATCCCTTGCATCTTGTAAATATGGCAAGATATACACCCTTGCAGTTGCCTGCCAATCCTGCAGCCTTGCCTCAGGATTACCAAACCAAAATTACTTACTTTGACTCCACTGGCCCCTACTCTGCTATCCAACATGCCAAGAGGATGCAAGATCATTTTGAGAACTATGAAATAGATGATGACAGTGTGAGGATGAGAATCTTTGTCCAAAGCCTCACAGGTGATGTTAGAACCTCGTTCAGATCACTTGCTGCAAACAGTATCACAACCCCGGATGAGCTTTATCAGGCCTTTACTAGTAGATGGGAGAAGAAGAAAGATCCCCTGCACATACTTGGTGAATATGAAACAATCAAGAGAGGTCCTCAAGAAACTTTCCTGGAGTATTGTGCTAGATTCAACAATGTGTACAATGCAATACCACAAAACTTGAGACCCCCCCCTGATTTGGCCTTGTACAAATTCCCTGATGGATTTGATTCTGACATGGCATTTCAGTTGAAGGAAAGAGAACCTGAAACCCTTGAAGATGCTCAAAAGGCTGCTGTCACAGTAGAAGCAAACCTGATTGCCAAAAGAAATAGGGTAAGGTTAGAAAAGAGAAACATATACAAAGAAGAACCTACAGCCTTTGATCAAAAACTTGATGCTATACTCAATAGCATGAAGAGATTAGGTGATAGAGTGGAATCAGTTGAAAGAAAAGCATCATGGGAAGCTCCACAAAACAACCCTCCTAGGAATCCAAATTTTAGGAGAAACCCTATCCCAAACAGTGGCAGGGCTAATCCTGATCCAGAAATCAGACCTCCATTTCAAGAAAACTATGCTGAAGCTTCCACATCATCTGAGCTCAATGAAGATCCTGAGATTAATTTGATAGGTCTAGATGGTGAAAGCCATGTTTTTTTGACCCAAGAAGATCATGAGGATGATGAAATTAAATTGTTCCAAACCAAATCAGGTGAATCCTTTGACTTTAAACAGGGCTATGACACTGCTGTCTATGAAGTCCATAAACAATACAAGCTAAGGAGCAGAACAGTGAATGTAAACCAGCCTGAAAGAATAAGGGATAAACAACAGCCTAAAGGAGTCATAGTCACAGAGCCTAATGACAAAACAAATTTACCTACAAAAGAAATGATCATTGAAGAGGTCACTGAACCACGGTCCTTGAAAGATCAACCTATGGCCACTTCAACTGCTCAACCTGATTCTAGTATTACTCCCCAAGAGATGAGTAACACAGATAAGACACCAAATCGAGATAAAAATCAAGAAGAAGACTTAATGAACAAAGAAAGGACTGCTACCCATAACCTTAAAGCCCAATCTGAAAAACCTTTTGATTTAGGCACTGAAATTGGCAAGCTTAAGGTAGCAATTCCCCTCTCAGAACTAGCCAAGCATGATATCTATAAACTACAGATTAAAAAATCCCTTCAACTCACCAGCAACAAGGATGATGTCAATGTGCTGGATGATACCCCAGAACTCCTGTTTGGACCAGAAGTGGATGGAAAAACAGTAGTCACAGGGGTATTACCTTTTTATGTCAGCTTACATATTCATGATAAAATATTGCACAATGCAATGTTTGATTCGGGTGCCTCTCACAACCTCATGCCAAAAGCAGTCATGGAAAGATTGAATCTAGATATAACAAGGCCGTACAAGGACCTGTTTTCCTTTGACTCCAGCCAAGTCAAGTGTGTAGGTCTCATAAAAGACCTATGTGTGTCTCTGGTTCAATACCCCAACAAAACAATTCTAATGGATGTGGTAGTTGCTGATATCCCACCTAAGTATGGGATGCTGTTATCAAGATCATGGGGAGCCAAACTCCAAGGCTCCCTACAATTAGACATGTCATATGCCACCATCTCTGTCTTCGGGCAACCAAAAAGACTGTACAGAGAAACCCTCATGAAATACATGGTCAGCGGTGAAGAAAAGCCTCAAAACTTTCCCATATATGCTGTCCATTCAGACATAGATTCATACATTCTCTTTAATAGCAGCACAAGCCTCTTGAAGAACAATGCTAAAACTGAGATACTCATACAAGAGGAAGAATCTGATGAAAAAATCACCACTCACAAAACAACAGTTAATCAAATACTACACACTGCTGATGATCTAGACTTAGAGCCTACCAAAGTAAATGATGAAACTGTCATAGAAAACAAGCCAGAAGAAGCACCAAAACTTCTCCTTACATTGCCAGCCCATGAACAGATCATAAAAACTCCTTCCCAACAGGACATTCTGTGGTTCCTTGAATTTGATGGCTCAGTCAACAAGTTAGGGGCAGGAGCTGGAGTTTGGGTACACAATAAAGAAAACAGTTATGCAGAGGGCAGAGCCTATAGATTAAACTTCAGATGTACTAATAATATGGCAGAATATGAAGCTCTGTTACTGGGCCTAAAGTTAATGAAGCTTTTGCGAGCTGCCAAGGTTTCAATCATGGGTGATTTAGATTTAGTTATCCAACAAGTAAAGGGAAACTTTGTCACCAATGACAAAAGACTAAGGACTTATAGGTCTGCTGTTGCTGATATACTAAATGTTTTCGCTGAATTCCAAATCACTAAAATCCCTAGAACCCAGAATCTGCATGCTCATAGTTTAGCCACATTTGCAAGTACCTGCAAGCTGCCTTTTGAACCCCATCACTGTTTTACAGCTGAGGTAAAACATAGACCCTCTATTCCAAACAATGTGAATGATTGGCAAGTGTTTGAGGATGACAAGCAAATAAACCATTTTTTAACTCTGCAGCAAGAATTTGCAGGCTTAAATATTGACACTAGTACAGCAAGTCAATCACAAATACTTGAAAGAGCTAGTCAATCACAATTACTCTTTCAAAAGAGTACTCACCCATTGTCACCCAGAACAGCAAAACAACTGCTAAACCCAACCATTTTTAACATAGATAACATTCAGCAAATTCAAGCAATCAATTGTGAAGAAGTGGCTAATACTGAGACTGAAATCATAGAGCTGAAAGACAATTTTCTACCCACGGGCCTGACTCCACTAGAGGACATTTTTGACTCAAATGATATTCCCAGAAAACCAAAAATTCAGCCAATAAATGCAGCCATTGAAGAATGCAATATTGGTACCTTTGACAAGCCCAAAATAATTAAATTGTCTGCTTCTTTACCTCCTGACCAAAAGCCTAAATACATTGACCTCTTTAAAGAATTCCAAGATGTTTTTGCATGGAGTTATGAGGACCTGAAGTCCTATGACACCTCTGTTATCCAGCATACTATCCCTCTTAAGCCTGATCAAAAGCCCTTTAAACAAAAACTGAGGAGAATCAACCCAATGCTTCTCCCAGCAATGGAACAAGAGGTACAAAAAATGTTCAAAGCAGGCATCATAGCACCAATCAGATTCTCTGAGTGGATCTCCAACTTAGTCCCTACAAGAAAGAAAACCGGTGAAATAAGGCTGTGTGTGGACCTAAGAAATCTGAACCAAGTGTCCCTCAAAGACAATTACCCCTTACCCAAGATGGATCACATTCTCCAGAGAGTGGTAGGGGCCTCAAGGATCTCATTACTGGATGGATTTTCAGGTTTCAATCAGATCCTGGTACACCCTGATGATCAGGACAAAACAGCATTCACTACCCCATGGGGAACTTTCAAATATGTGAAAATGCCTTTTGGATTGAAAAATGCAGGGGCAACATTTCAAAGAGCCATGGACATTGCTTTTTCCAAAGAGATTCATGACTTTTTAGTCATCTACTTAGATGACCTTACACCTTTCTCAAAATCAGACCAAGAACATATAAAACATTTGAGACAGATCTTTCTAAAATGCAGAAAATATGGAATCTCCTTGAATCCCAAAAAATCCCTGTTTGGTTTAGAGGAAGGTAAATTATTGGGCCACATCATTTCTAAAGATGGCATTAGAATAGATCCAGATAGGATACAAGCTATCCTACAAATGCCCCACCCAAGAAATGTCAAAGAACTGCAAGGATTCTTGGGAAAAATCAATTTCTTGAGAAGGTTCATCCCAAATTTAGCAGAACTAAGCAGACTATTAAATAACATGCTAAAGAAAGATTCAAAGGTCAAATGGACTGTTGAAGCCAATCAGGCCTTTGAAGGTATAAAACTGGCCCTTACCCATACCCCAGTGTTGACTAATCCTCAGTTTGACAGAGAATTTATCATTTTCTCTTTTGCTTCCCAGCATACTATTGCTGCTGTCTTGCTACAAAAAGATGACCAAGGAAATGAAAAACCAATAGCCTTCTTTAGCAGAGCTCTCAGAGATGCACCTTTAAAGTATCAAATTATGGAAAAGCAGGCCTATGCTTTGGTCAAAGCCATTAAGGACTTTAGGATTTACATCCTTTATTCACATGTTATAGCTTATGTACCAAGTCCTATTGTCAAAGACATTCTCACCCAAGAGAATCTAGAGGGCAGAAGAGGAAAATGGATTGCCAACTTTTTGGAATTTGATATTGACATAAAACCTACCAAACTGATAAAAGGGCAAGGTCTGGCCAAACTAATGACAGAAGAAAATTTCCAAGCCCTAGACATCAACCAGCTGGACTATGAACCGGAGCTGGCGACTCCAAAGATCAATGTAGCCTTTGAACAATCCCCTTGGTACTCTGATATATGTTATGTATTGCAAAACCTGTGTGCTCCCCCAGGATTGTCTAGAACTAAATGTAGGTTTTTGAAAATGAAAGCTTCTAGATTTTGTGTTATAAATGGAGATCTATTATGGAAAAACCATGAAGGCATATTGCTAAATTGTCTAATTAAGAATGAAACTGACCACATCATAAAGGAATTTCATGCAGGAGACTGTGGTGGACACTTGTACTAGAAGTCCACCATGGATAAACTACTAAGGGCTGGTTATTACTGGCCCACCATGTTTTCTGATGTCAAGAAATTCACTACCTCATGTCATAAATGTCAAGTGTTTGAGGGAAAGAGACAGCTGCTGCCACTTCCCTTGAGGCCTATTGCAACAGAGAAACCTTTTCAGCAATGGGGCTTGGATTTCATTGGGGAAATTCATCCCTCATCTTCAGGCCAGCATAGATGGATTCTAACTGCCACAGACTACTTCACTAAGTGGATTGAAGCTATTCCATGCAGGCAAGCAAATGATTCCACTATCATTCAGTTCTTGGAGAACAATATTTTAGCTAGATTTGGATGCCCTGACAAAATAATAACAGACAATGCTGCTGCTTTCAAATCCAAGAAAATGGTGAAATTCTGCCACAAATTTCACATTACTTTAGGCCATTCCATTGCATACTATCCCCAAGGTAATGGCCTTGCTGAATCATCAAATATAAGTCTGATAAACATCATAAAAAAGGTACTAGAAGAGAACAAAAGGAATTGGCATAAGAAGCTTGTCAATGCTCTATGGGCAGATAGACTAACAACCAAGAGATCAATTGGGACCAGCCCATATGAGTTGGTGTATGGACTAGAGGCCAAGTTTCCATCATCACTAGGGATACCTGTCATGAAGCTTCTTCAAGAGAGCCAAGCTGAACCAAATGATATGCAAAGAAGAATAAATCAAATCATATGTTTGCAGCAAACTAGAGACCAAGTCTTTGGTAGAGTACAAGTCTTACAAGAAAAGCTAAAGAAGGCTTTTGACAGAAGAACCAAAGCAGAAGATTTCAATGTTGGTGACAAAGTCCTCAAGTGGGATTCAAGAAGAGAAGATAAGGGAAAACATGGAAAATTTGATTCCCTTTGGAGAGGACCATTTGATGTCCAAGCAGTACAAGGAAAAAACACTTATTTCCTCAAAAGCCTAACTGAAACTGATTTGGATGAAGGTCTTGTGAATGGCAGGATGCTGAAGCACTATTTTGAGTATCACCCATAAGTGCAGCCTGAGTTTCACCTTGTACATATGTAGATGTATATATTATTTTCCAACATGTAAAAATGCAATTTCTCACAGTTTTCTTGTAGCTGCCAGCAGAAGGAGAATAAAACTAGAGGTCTACCAAAAAGAGGAACACAATTTTGGCATTTCAGAGCAGCAAACTTCAAACACTGAGTGAAACAGTCAATGGCTAAGGCAATCTGACCTGCTGTTCTTGGTCTTTCAGATGAAAAACCATCCCCATGTGGAGCCATTGTTTGCTACCTATATCAATAGGTTTCATATTTCATGATTGGTTATAAAAGGTCCAAATATGCTCTACTTTGATGATGCAAAGATCCCATATTTTCATAAGGAGGCAAGGTCTGTACATATTGTGCTAATGATTCAATTTTGATGGATGGTCCAACAGCCTAATCTGGATCATGCCATTTTTAAATTTTCTGTTGTAGAGTAGAGAAAGAAGTCTGTCCAAACTGTCTAATCTTGGCAGACAAGTAGTTTAGGTAGAGAATAAAAGGTTCCCAATAGTTTAATCTGGGATCTTGGAAGAAATAAGGGTAGAATTTGATAGAAAAATCAAAGGAAAAAGCCAGAAAAGAAAAGGCACACAAAGGGTCTGCAAGTCCAAGTGCACCCTACAAGAAGAAACAAAAAATGCTAGGCAAAGTAGCTGGGTAGGTAGATGAGGTTGCAGAAGTGATATTCAATTCAAAGATTGACTTTGGTGGTCAAAATGAGAGAAACAAAACATAGAAGCATGTCTAACTTCCCTTCTTTCCCTGTTCCCATTTATTACTAACATCCCCTCATGAGTTGAAGTTCATGGGAAGGCTTATGGTTTTATGGAGGCTCTTTATCCTTTATAAGCCACATTTCCTATGTAAAAGTCTTTTCATTTTGATCTACTCTCTAAACTAAGTGAGTTTCCAACAAACTTAGTGAGATCACCCTCATTTGCCCCCTTCATCCATATTAACCTCTAATTCTACTATATAACTCCCCTATTCTACCCTTCCCCTAATAGTATTAACACCATGGTGTATAAACCCCCAAATTTTTATTAATACCCCTCCCCTTGGCATTATAGCCATATGTTCTCTTAAAAAGGATCAAAATGACATCTGGTCACTTTGATGAACCTATGCCATCTCTCTCTCCCTTGCTACAGATCAATTCACTCATTAAACCCCTCATTTGCAGAAAAAACCATGTAAAAACCCATTTTACCCATAAATCCCTTTGAAAATGTGAAAAATGACCAAAAACCCACTTTTTCCGCCTAAACCAAAGTTGGGCGCGTACATGTGATTTTTCGAAAAAACATTCGAAAACATTAGAAAAGGCTAAAACCATGATCTTTTCCGCCTGGCGCGTTTTTCAAAGAATATTATATTTTATTTTACCCGCCCATCCATATCATCCGGTCATGTCTCTCACCCGTCCACCGTTGGATCGGGCCCATCAGATCTGACAGCCCACAGCAATATCAGGTTGGACCCGACGTCCCCCCGTTACCACCCGAGAAGATGACGAAGGGGTACGTCAGGCCTGTGCCACGCGTCCCCTTCTCACTCTCTCGGGTCAGACTCTGACACTAACCGCGCCGTATCTAAGCCGCCCCGAGAGACCGTGGTGGTTACAGCACTTAACCGTAACCGCTACGGCTCTAACCGCCCGATGCCTAGCCCACGTCACCTCCGCCCTGCCGTTGCCTCTGTCCTTTGTCCGCCCCTCCGCCAACGTGGCTGCCACTTCATCGTCCCCCATGGACCAATGACAGCCCGCCACGTCACTCGATGACGTCAGCTGACGTCATCCGACCTTGACCCCACCAATGACGTCATGTTGACGTCATCACAAAAAGGTGCCAAATTTGTCAAAAAGGTCTATATTATGGCCAAAAATGTGCTTTTACATTCTTTTCGCTCTATTTTTACTCTCTCTGCTGCATGCTGTTTACGTCCGATTTCTCGCCAACCTGCTAAAATCAACCAGGCGACCTCAAGAGCACCAATCCAGCCTGCTCGTACAACCTCTGCTCGCTATTTCACCAGGTATTTTTCATCATTCATCCTCCGTACGCCTGCAGTTGTCTATAAATTCTCTCAAAAGGCCTAAAGGACATTAAAACTTACAAATTCACCAGTGAATTCCTCTACAGAGCCATTATTTTCAACCTCCACCTCGAAAAACACTAGCTGAGCCTTAAAATTCCTGAGTTTGGGTCAAAAAAAAATTGAAACTGCTCGCGCAATCGTGAGGCAGCAGGTTACAACCATTAAAGACTTGCTACAAGTAACAGAGTGAGGCCTGACAGTGTTACATTCCCAATTCAAACAAAATTTCAACTTGCTCTTGGGTTAATTCCCCCTCTGATACCTGTAACTCACTTGCATTGTGATAAATCACCCCTGAACTGGTTGGCCTACTTCAAATAGTTCAATTACAGCTTAGAAGACTTAAAAAACACCATGGAGACACCAATTGCACTCAATATCAAACCTCTGAATGCCCCTCAAAGAGAATTGGAATGGAAAGCACTGGGAGATGTGGATTACCAGATGATGGAGTGGTTCAGACTAGGTTCTAAGTACAACATCCAAATGCTCAATGAACTGAAAGCCCAACACCTGAGTGGAGCTGATATCCTGGGGATTTGGGACTCAAATCTACCCATATACAACCTTCCTCAGGCTATCCCTTTGCCTGAATTTATTTTCAGATGCCAGGAGTGCTATGACCCCTGTCAAAGAGCTGTTCTGAGCCCCACTGGCTCAATCCTGTTTCATATTACCCCTGAGAGCATCAATGAGATGCTACATTTCCACACAACAAAGCCATTGGCCCCTCTCTCCATGGAGCAATTAATAAGGAAGGGGACTAAACTGACAGATGATCAGATCATCAAAATCAATCAGCTGTTCATCACACCAAGCTCTGAAGCCATCAGAACTCCTCCCATTGGATATGAATACTTAAATGATTTGGGCAAAATGATGGTAGATTTGATCAGCTATGCCCTAGGGTTCAGGGGAGTGGAGGATGTGGATGACAGTATAATGGCAATGCTGTCCATATTTTCACCTGGAAGGGCTCCTGCCATTCACTATGACTATGCCACATACATTGCAGACAGGATCCATGAGCAGCTAATGAATCTGCAAAGGGAAAGATTATTTAGATACTCTTCATACATCTACCATCTATTTTTGTTCTATCAATCAGATAGCTTCCCAGTCCTCTTGAAGAAAGTAAATGCCCAGGGGAGTCCAAGATCAGTTGTCTTCTGGACATCAGTTTTCCACTGTAGCTCAGTGTCACCATATACATATAATGAGTTTGTAGATTTATTCATTCATCCATCTTTGACACTATTGTATGGTGTCCCTCCTCCAAGATTGACTGATGATATGAGGAGAGTTCTCCATCTTTCTAAAAAATACAGCATTGGTGATTGGTACTTCTACCAACACCACACAGTGATCAGGGTATATGGCTGTGAGTTGAAGCCATATAGATTGCCCAGGTACGTCCCAATGAGACTGTTTGCCTTAGAGTATTTCAGGCAATTCGGAAATGCTGACTGCCACCACTTTGAAAGCAAGAATAAGAAAGTGCAGCTGAAGATAAGGAGCCAGCTGGGCCCTTTCCTTTATAATAAGAGAGAGGAGGGATGGAAAGAGGCAGACAGAATCCTAGAGGGCCTCAGACTACAAACCAGTTTTCCTTGGGCACCCTATGACCCCAATCACTTCATTTCACTCAGAAGAATCAAATATAAACTAGGAACCTATGCACATATGAGACTGCCAGAGATTGAGCAGTATGCTAACACACTGAGATGGGCAGAGGGCACCTTAGAAGAGGAATTTAGTGAAGAAGAGCTGTTAGAAAAAGAAGCCAGAAATATTCAAAAGAATGCTGATCTGGAAAATTGTGTACAGGTTCCCATCACATACAGAAGGCAACTCGGGACAGCTACTTCTTCATCAACAACACAGCAGGCTGCCGAGAATATTGCACACAGCAAGGGCAAAGAAAAGCAGGTGGAACAGCCACCTCCTTTGACAGAAGAGCAGGTAGAAACACTGCTGCAAGAACAACAAGAAGAGATGGAACAGCAAGCAGAAGGGCTGCAGCAAGAACAGCAACATCAAGAAGAACAAAGGCAGGAGCAGCCTGCCCAGCAAGAAGGGACAGTGGAAACTCCTAAGACCACTGAACAAATGGTGCCTCCAAGGCAAGACACTACAGCTGAGGCATCAATCCTCCAGACCCCTCAGAGGGAGGATACATTTATCTTTAGAAAAAGGGACAGGGAGACTCCCCCTACAGCATCAACAACTCATGGGGAGAAAAGACAAAGACTAAACCCCTTCTCTGAAGAAGAAATGCCAATAGGGCAGTCCTTTGGCATGGTCCCACCTAGTAGGGAAGCATCAGCAAGTTCCTTCCAACAGGAACAAGATAGAGCATTGGGAGGAGAGGTCAGCTCCTCAAGACAGCAAAGGGAGGGTGGACTTGGCATTAAGCAACAGTTCATCGAGATCAAGAGGAGAAATGAGCCCATTAGGATACAGCTGTACAACCATCTGTTGAACATGGCTCCCACTAATCAACAAAGGCTCATGTCTGCCTTTGATCTACAAGAAGGCAAAATGATCATGAGTCATTTTATGCCAACAGCACTACAGCCACAGTCTGCCTCTGATTATCTCAGGACTAACCTGGAAGTCCTTGCCAAGGACATCCACCCGATGGACAAGATTGAACTACACAAACAAACGGGTGAGATGGTCTATGCTTCATTAGCAGACCAAACCTTAGACAAGTACAGGCTACATAATAGCCTTAATAACACAGCTGCTCAGCTAGAATTGGAGAAAGCCTCATCCCAGGCAAAAGACAACAGAATAAGGTCCTTAGAGGACATTATCATAGAGATTGGGCATGATCCCAAAGATATTAAGGGCATACAAGAGATTCTAAAATTGAGGGATGCAGATTTGGCAGCTTTGAGAAGGAAAATCAAACTCCCAGCCACAATTCACCCTCAGACTGATGATGTAGCCCAACAAAGACATGATGAACGGGCAAACACTCTGCTGGTAACCCTGTACAAGCAGCTGATCCAAACTCAGGAGAAGCTGGGAGAAGTAGAAGCTGCAAAGGCAGCATTACAGGCCACCTTGACACAAAGAGAAGAAGGGCAGACTTCCCAACCTCCTCCTGAAACTATCAATCTGGAAGAAGATGCCACTACTACTGCTCCTCCTTCTCAACAAACAGAAGCAACAGCACCAACTACATCAACAGCTGCACCAACAACAGAGCAGACTCATAGTCTGGATATGCAGAAGCTGCAAAATGAAATACAAGTCTTGGAAGCTCAAATGAAAGAGCTCAATGAAGTCAAAGAATCCCTGGCCAGTGTAAATGACAAGTATGACAAAAGCAAAAGGAATGTGGCTGAGAAAGAAAGGGATGTCAAAGCTCTAAAGAGAAGGATAACAGAGTTGGAAAAAGAGCTTACACTTGACAAAGTGACTGCTGAGCTAAAAAATGTGCTGTGGTCTAAAATTGGCCAATCTATTACTGACCAATGGCAATATATAGAGACAATCCATGAGAAGTTAGAGCTCATTCCAAGAGCAAGAGCAGAAATTCACAAAGCAAGGGCTACTCTAGGCAGCATGCCTGAAGTAGCAACAAGGATGATTAATGTGCTCAACTACAAAACAAGCAATCAGTTGGCTGCCATAGGCATCTCTAACAGAACTGAGCACATTCAGTTGATCAAAAGGGTTCTTACACTTAAAAACTTAGTGCAGACATTGGACAGAAGAACCCAAGACATGCAGACCGAGGTAAATAGATTTTTGGAGAAGTTTCAGGTGTTGGAAAGCAGAGGGCTCCCTGGTTTACTGAACAACGCAGGGAGACTATACACCCATGACCAATATGCCAAGAAAGTCAACACCTTTGCCACAAACCAAATCAACGAAAGGCCCAGCAGCTCAGAGGAAACAGGGCCAGCTACAGGACAGACTATCTACAATAAAGTAGAAAGTCTATTTTTCATAATGAATGAGATCAAGCACCTTTTTGAGACAGCTCCCAACTTTTTCAAGTATACAGAAGCAGAAGAGACTATGGGTGCAATCCTAAGGCATCAGCTACCTAGTCAAGAATGGTGGACCAAGGCTATACAAACCATTTTGTGAACAGGGTGCCATTCAGCAAATTTTGCTCATTTAAAATGTAAACTGCCATGCACAGGACAGCTTTAAAGGACCAGCATACAGTCAAGATTAAAAGCTGAGCCAACTCAGCAGAGATTTCGGCCAAAAGGCAAAATAAAAGCTACAAGTGTCCAGGCCGAGAATCTACAACAGCGCAACTCCAAGGACGCATTATCACAGCATTTGTGCAGATCACTCCAACCGACTTAGTAGCCTCCAAAGGCTAAAATATCTTCTGACAAAGCTTAAAGACACATTTACTTTATATTCAATGCTGTAATAACTTTCTGATTTTAATATCTTAGAAGTTGGTGAGAGTATTAAATCTGAGATAACTTAGAACTCAGATATTTTTGTAAAGACCGAGAGTATATATTTGCCCCTCGCATAAGCTTGAGGGGTTGTTGTTGATTTCTCCTGGAGAATTTCTCAGACTGTAATTCTTTCAAAGCTAATAAAGAAAGTGATGGAATTTCTCGGATTTCTAAAGTGTTGAATGCGTTCTGTTGGCTGTTGAGACTGCTGGATTCCTGTGTATTTCACAATACAATAAGTCTTCTGTACCTATCTTTGTTGTGTGTTTTCTATCTATCACAGTTCATATATGTTTCTAATTCTAAGTGTTTGGCAACCAAGAAAAAGAATAACCTTCAGGATTTACTCATGAAGTACCCTGAGTTCAATCTATGTTGTCAATGAATGTTTTCTTCAGCTATAATCTTGATAAGTGTAATTCTTAATTGCTGCACTATTAGAATATATCTTTCACAGTGATCTTTGCTTTCAGGAATTCAAGTATGCTCCTGTATAACAAGTATCACCCTCACATCACCAGCTTGATAGAGAATTCTTAATTGCTTTCTGTTGGCTGACCATGCATCACTCACTAAGTTAAATTTGTTTGTTTGAATTACACAATAGGCCCTGCAATCTGAACACCAGCACTTCTGCATTTCAAAGCTTTATAAACTCCAGAATCCATTACGCAATGGTCTATTATCCTCTAAACACTACACTCTGATCCTTGATAGAAATCGATCAACCAAAATACAAACCAAAACCTGAGCATAACAGCTAGCCTAAAACACCATCAGAACAGAGACAAATTATAAAGAGAGAGCCCTCTCTGATTACAGCTTGGCTAGAAGCTGCAATCCAAAGATTGGTTAGTGGTTACCCCGGCCGTATTCCCTTGGGAGTCATAGGGAACAACCTGGGTGTTAACAGGTGGTTTGGCAATTGTTTTGCAAATTTTTCTTTCAATAATAGAATACAATTTGGGCAATAGGGATCTTTACTAAATTTATGTGTTCACATATCAAATTAAATCTATGCGGTATTTTCATTGATATGTTTCTTTTCATTGCATTTGTTTTGTTTCGTTACCACATAACGATGAAAATTACTGATCTGTTTGGCACGCAGAAGCTGTATTACGTTAGCGATGAGTGAAACCTTAACAAACTGAAATTTACAGTTAGCGGATACCTCTACAATACATTTTTCGACAACATGTCTTAAGAGCATTGTGGCTTTAGGTTGTTGAGTGTCTATCAAGTTGGTAAATGAAACAGAAAATATTAAAACATCTTAATCTCATTTCACATTCATCAAATATTAAAACATCTTAATCTCATTGGAATATTTTCGATGTCCCTTTGTGAGAATGAAAGAGTAATAAAAGCTCAAGAGGGAAAAATTAGATAAGCATTTGGCTATTACAAAATTTACGCAATTGCAGAAACAAATAAAAGAATATGTTAGGTTCAATATATGAAGAAGGAAAACCTTATTAATAAAAATGGAGGTTGCAATGTAACCAAAAAAAAAACATTTAATATGACAAACATAAATTAATAAATCAATGTAGAAATGCTATAAATAAAAAATGGCATTGCAATATCATAAACAAAAGTTAGCATTGCTATGTCAAACAAAAATTGATGTTGTAACCAGCCAAAAAAGAAAAACAAAAAATCTGGGTAGATGTTATGAATAAAAATTATTATTACATAGTGACAAATCAAAGTTGATGTTGGCCATATTATCTATCATCAACATTGTCTCCTACAGATAATATGATCAGTTATGGTCAACCCTTGTCATTGTGGTCGACCATGTTGGTTGGTCATCGCTGAACATGGTTGATAATTTCCATTACGATCATCATGGTCAAACATGCACATTGATAGCCACACATGGTCAAACATGGTGATTCATGTTCTAGGTATATAGTGAATTATGGTTAGTCATAATCTTTCATATTGAGTTATAGTTAAATGTGGATTGCAATAGTCACCCATAATCATCTATATGATGACCACAATAAGCCCTCTTTATTGTATAACTTGAACATATTTGACCCTTGTCAACTCTAGTCAACCAAATCCAACCATAATCTACTAATCCATGAAATAACATCACCACATTAAAATTCTATTCCAAGCACATTAAAGCTTATTGATGATGATGATAAGTAGCACAACCAAATAAGTTAAATGGTTGGTAAACACTTATAGGAATTAATCCATAGTAGGCATCAAGACACTTATCTCATGATACTCATTACTAAGACTTAAAAAAACAACAAAAATAACTAATTATAAACGTAATATTATTATTTATAAAAATAAATAATATATGAGTAAAAAAAATATATACTAGTTAAATGCACATTTCGTGACCCAACTTGGTGCGTATTGTGCAAGAGGGAAATAGAAACATGTGATCATTTATTCCTAAATTTCACAACCACTACATCCATTTGGGCTAAGGTTACTACATAATTACACATTCAGAACAATTGGCTAGGATAGGATACTCCTGAGGCATGACACTGATGGTGGACAACTGCTCATACACACAATTGTCAAAACCTACCTATTATGGTATGTTGGTATATGTGGCTACAACGAAACAAGATAATATTCACTCATACTATATTGTACCATGTTGGGAAAATATCATAGCTTCACTCACCACTAATTATTTATATCATAGCTTCACTCACCACTGATTATCTAAGTTTACCAAAGGAAACCTGTGACCCTCTTCACGCAACATCATAGCTGAAAACATTGATTATGATACGCCATGGGTTGATTTTGATGGATCGACACAACAACATGGATGTGGGGGAGGCATACTCCTTCATATCAACCATACACACTCCTACAAGATTCAAATGGGATTGTGGGGATGGGGGCGGGAACTTTGCAGTACTTATATCTCTACGACATTTACTATATTTTTCACTTGTCAAAGGATGTCAAAATTTGAAGATTTTTGGTGCGTCACAGATCATTATTAAATGGATTAATCAACAAACTATTTATCACACACACATACTTTGACACATACTCGATGATGCTTTGAGAATGAGAACACATTTTGACATATCTTCCTATCATCATATTTACAGGGAATGCAACTATATTTTCGATATCCTATCTAAGGAAACCACGCACTTTCCAAGGGGGATTTGGTTGATACAAGAGCAACAATATATGGATTCATACAACTACTACCACCGCACATTCATGGATGGGCATTTTTGATGGGGTCGAGGGCCCTATTTTGAGTATTTTATGACACAATTTTGATGTATTTATTAGAATTATAGTATATTTATGTCTATATATTACTGAAATTTCATATATAATTATTAATAACATTCTCCCTTTGATTGGATAGACATATTTTTTGAGACAACAACACAGATAGTGGTCAGACAATTGATAACTCATATGCTACCTAGCATCTTTAGCATGCAATTTTCCTTTTTTTTAATGAAAATTATGATTTTTCCATGGGAAAAAAGCATGTAAGAAGAAAAAAATAATAAAGAAACCATAGGTAATAAGAGTTTGATGACACATGTGAACATTAAATTTTTTTAATGAAATTGAAAAGTAAAAAAATAGTAACTTCCTTTGAGCTAAATCTTAACCCTTTATACATCTATTACTAAAAATATCATGTAAATATTCACTAAAATTTAAATCCATACCATCCATCTATTAATATTATAATTAAATTAATATTTTGAAATCTCTATTCTAAAAAAACACTATTATTAACATAATAATACAACTATAATTTTCAAGTTATAACAAAATCGCGCATCAAATTGATCTATAAACTAGACTAGACACATAAATAGTGTATAAACATCCGTATTAATTTATCGAAGAAAATACATTGTTACCATCACTTTTTTCATAGTGAAAAATTATTCAAATAGATGTGCTCGTTTAAAAAGTATTTAACCCTCTTATCAATACTCATGAAACATGGGCCCAAATCTTCTCACCAACTAGAAAATCCTATCATATCTATCTATCTATCTATATATATATATATATATCTATAGATATATATATATATATATATCTATATATATATATATATATATATATATATATATATATATATATATATATATATATATATATATATATATATATATATATATATCTATAGATATATATATATATATATATAATCCAAAATTGAACATAAATCCAGCTTGGATTTAAACGCAATGGTGCTTATATGCATCTAGTATTGCTAATAAAAGTATGAAGGAATATAGAGGCTCATTCTTGCCCTAGTTTTGTCAAAATAGAACATTTTTCTTTCAAATTCAGTAGTAACTGTTAAGGAATAAAAATAAAATCCAAACGAATATGGAAAGGGTGCTTGAAAGATATGTGGACATGATGAATGACCAGTTTCTTTATGACCCACATTGATTCCACTCATGCTATTTACAATAGAAAGGCATTAGAGATTGTCTAGGAAACTACGCATAAATATCTAAACCCTTACACTAGACAAAGGTTCAAAATGAAAAATTCCATCCCTGAAACATGATTGAGGGAAGAGATGAAGGATTGCATTAGGCTTCATAAGTTCCTCACCAATACCGAATGTGTAGTGTTTGACTTAATTATTGGCTATACACAAATCGCAAATGGTAACATGATGAAGCAAATCCTAAACATGTTGCAAAATTATGTAATTTCAAAGACAAGTACAAGTGAAAAGTAGTGTTGTAATTTCAGAGACAAGGACAAGTGAAAAGCAGTGTTATGATAGACTGTGGAAGAATATTAATCTCATATGTCTTTATTGCAATTTAATAAAAGGAACACACATACATTCAAATTTTTGCATGGCTACATATATTTTGACCACATGGTCATTAACAAAGCACCCTCGTACCTTTGTCTTCACAGCAATCTAGAGGACAACAACGATAGTTGTTTATTGGAGAATTGTAAAATCAATCTCAGGATAGTGGTTTACTGGGAATTGAGATACAAATGAAAGCTCACAGTTGGGACAAAAGATTCTCATGTTCAGGTAGGGGGCATTAGCATATATATTGACCAACTCTGAATTTGGATCTCATTGTTTTGGTAAATTTTCTTGAAGCACATAATTTGGATTGGAGGGATCTACCTTTTCTTATTTTAATAATAATAGTTGGTAGAACCAATAATTCATAAATGACACAAGGGTAAAAAAGTCTCCAGAGATTTCCTTTTTTCAATAGTAATGAGTAAATTTTCTAAGGCATAATGGGTAAGGGTTGTCAGTATTGCAGTTGGTAGAACCAATAATTCATAAACTCCACAAGGGTCAATATGTCTACTCAAACTTGAATCCACACTACTTGAGACACACATCTTGAAATAAACCACTTGTGTTAAGTTCCTTTGACTGGATAGTAGGGAACTTTACTAAATTTATTTTCATCATGACAAAGCATCCATGAGGCTCATCGATATAGTTGCAACAACATAAGCTCTAAGTATCAAATGAACAAGAAACAAAAACATCACTAGTAACATATGAATCAATATTCGTATATCTAAGAAGCATTGACAAGGAACTATGCATTAGCAACAAAATTATCAGATTTAGTAATATAGCCTTGTCAAAATAACATTATCATCATCTACTCCACCTCAAGCAATAAACTCAATATCTCACCCCATGAGAGTATAAGTGAAGCAACAACAAAATAAAACCATCCCAATATTGGAAATAACATACATACTCCACTCAACACCAATATCATGAATTATATCAAATAACCATCAAAACATCATGAGCCATAAAGTGCATACTCGAGATGATCCAACTTTGGAACACCATTTGGTCTTCATAGGAGCAACACATGCATGAAAACACATGACAAAAATATGATCTAGTAGTATGATCATCATCAATTACCATTATATCATGCAAATGAACCATCGTGCAATACATGGTAGTAGCAAAAACATTCATCCCTGCAAAACACGCATGTCAAGTACACACAAAAAAACTCCTCAAAGGTGAGCATAGTGCCAATGATATCCAACTCTATTAGGAAGCAAAAACTCTCCCCATAAATGTATGAGCCTCTAAGAACATTAAACATACCTCAACATGCAGCTGCTCCAAACCATTAGCAACAAGAATAACTGACCCAACTAAAAATAAAATGCAAAGAATAGATAAAAAATAGAAACAACACTTCAACCCTCATGAACTCCCCCTAAAAAAAGCATCTCTAAAAATGAAAATATTACATCATTAAAACTTTCCAATTTGGCTACATAATTAAGGATTTACATGCAACTCAAGCTGCAATCCTATGCCCACCCTGAAACCATGAAGGTCTTACATATTCTTCTTCCTTTGACTGAATCTCCTATAGCACATGGGAAGCTTGCAGTCCTTGGCCTTATGGACACTATTTTCACACATAAACATGTTATGTGACAAAGGAATTGAGGAATATGTTAATATCTTTTGCTGATCTGATTTCTATTCCTTGCATGTATCATACAATCAATAGCCCTATGGTCAAAAGCATTGCATGATAAAAAATAATCGTAAAAATGACTATTCCGCCTCATGAATGGAGAAATTATTTCCTTGAATGCTTCACGTTGCTTCTCCTTTGACTACTTCCTTTGATGAGAAGGCATGATCTCATGACTATTGTATATTGCTACTATAAGTCCACATACTCCATAGTTAAAACATCTCTAAATTCTATTTTTCTACTTTGGCCTTATTTGCTTTTTCTTCTACCTATTGCATGGATGTTGATTCTCCTTTTTGTCATTGTTGCTAGTTGTACCAACAATATCTAATTTTCTTATAGATGCTTGGGAATTAGATTTCAACTTCTCTAATTCCTTCCTTGCAATGATTTCTTCGTTATTCAAATTGTGGTACTCATCCTCTATCTCTTTGTACCTCTTCCTCATTCCTTTTTCGATTCTTCTTCCTTCTTCTAGTTGAGTTTTCAGATATGAAGTTTCTTCATTGAAGGCACACTCCTTTTCTTCAAAGATTTGTAGAAGTATTTGATCATCTATATTTTTAGTTGTGAGGCTTTTGATCTCCACTTCTAGGGCTATTATCTTTGATTTCTCTTCATATTTGTTGTTGATCTCTTCTTGTTGTCCCTCTAGATTATTTCCTGATCCATCACTGCTATCAATAACGAGTTTATCTTCATCTTGAGAGGAGTCTTGATTCACCACTGCAATATGTGTTGAATCGTTTCCACTTTTCTCCATCTCAAAAATATGCAATTTTCTTCCAAGGTATAAACTTTGAAACCTGTCTAACATCACTGTTGTAGTCTCATAGTGTCTCACATACATGTTATCATATTTTGAATTACAATGCAAAATAATCCTTTTAGCCTTATTGTTAAGGTCATCTCTAACTCTATAATCTACTGATAACAAAATATTTTCATCAAGAGATAAGAAAATATGAATCCAATTTGATCCTCCAAGTTGCAAATTTACCTTCATGAATTATTGGAACTCCTTAATGATCAATTTTGAAAAATTTGCAAAAATCTACAAAAAAATCTACATCGACTCTCCAATGATCAAGCTACAACTAAGAGCCCGCTCTGATTCCAATTATTGGAAACTAGATCAGTATTGTGGGTGGGGTGAATCAGTAGTGAAGGCACTTATAAAATTTTACACTTCATCTATAATTTATTATTATTTAAACCATGCATAAACTAAAACACATAAACAAGGATTAGAGCATCAAAGAAAAGTAGAACCATGAAAGCATTCAACACAATAGAGCACAAGCATTTCTAGTGGAAAACCATTACGGGGGCAAAAATATACCCTTGATATTGTTGCACTGCTCAAATATTTTATTGTTTCAAGAAATCATTTACATAGAGATTCCACTAGCTATTACCAAATGGAGACTCTTTCTCAGGTAGATCTACGGATTACCATCTGCTGGAAGCCATCACGACTAATGATGCTCTCCCATTTACTTTAAAACTATCATTCCACTCTACATACTCCTATCTCTTGGAAGCCACCACGACAAATGAACCTTTCCCAGTTTCTTTTGAGCTATCCAACTACCATTGGATTGAAAAACCTACTCACTTATATTGAATTCGTTGGAGTCCGCCAAATCCACTCCTCTATGTGGTTCTGATTGCATACATTTTCATATTTGAATGAAGAACTACTCAACATGAGCACTAAAAAAACATACAATCAAAATCCAAATCTGCATCACAATTTAATCAACATTGCATAAGATAATATATAGAATACTTCAACAAAAACCCTCTCTACAAGAAATAAAACTACTCACAAACAATTTCTGCACACATCCATCAAATTAATGAATAAAAAGATACTACCAAACACCAAAAATATCTACAATCAATCTCCACTTCATCTCCTCAATCTCTGCTCAAAATTTTGGATAAGGAATGCTCTAGTTATCTACTACAACACTTGAAAATTTCTTCAGAAAGAATGACCATATAACCCTTACATAGCTTGCACACTCTTCTCCACTCTCACACTCACCCAACACATCAATAGAATTGAGCAAACCATCTTTGAGCTCTCTCTGATATATGTATGAGTTGATGTTCTCAACTCAACAATTATGAAGAACCGTTGAGCTCCACAAAATTTGTTCATATGCTTGATTTGATCCAAATTTAACTCCTTGAATTGGTCGAGCCACTCACACCACTAGCCTTTTGATATTTTAAGCTTTAATCAAATTCTAGAAGCTCCATTACCTTTTCCAACCATGTGCTGAAAAGTCTTGATCAAGAACATCACCATTATACAAAACTTAGTTGAGATGTGTGAGAAATCCATAACAGTTTTTTTGTTTTCCTTTGGTCACATGCACAAGCCTATGAAAATTCGAATGGTTTCATGCACATTCTTATCTTGTAGCGGCTAGAGCCTCTTAGTCACATGCTGTAACACCCTGCCACATATACCCAAGTAATCCTCATGCCAGGCTAAACATGTGACAAGAGGTTGCTAAGATATGATTCAACATCTTAGGTTTCCTTAAAGAAATGAAATTGATGGAAACACAACACGCGAACCTCCCTCATGTGCTTTAGGACCCCCAAAAACTAATAAACCACTCCAGGTTCACAACTCGTGAGTTAACCTACCATTCAAATGAATTAAACACAAAGTCGCCCCCATGACAAGGCATGCATGCAACTGTAGCCCTCTAGTTTCTCTCACAAGCTTACCTGATAGAGACAAGAGACCCCATTTTTAAGTGCTATTCCAATGACTCTAGGATTTGAACCACTTTTTGAGGCCCAGAGCTTAGGACACTACCCATAATTGAACCACATCTTCAATTGAGTAAAATAACATGGAAATTATAGTACTAAATAAAATACTCGTTCAAGACCTTGACAAGACCCCTACTAGCCATAATAGACATTCTGTTAAACACTTAGTAAATATGTAACCTATAGATGTAAATAACAAATATGAGAATAGGGGTCTCATAGTTATCTAATATTTCCTATGAAGCATTGTCTCCTTATCACATTAGCCGATATTTCATTCATTAGGTCATAGATACATTGATCATTCAATAACAAGTAAGAACATGATGAAATCCACTCACGGTTGCTGTCATAAAACATGTAAATAACTAGCACAATCGGGATAGAAATACCAATCAAATCACAACCATATAAACTAGATATATTCCATCATAATTCTCATAGAAATACAAGGAGAAATAACATTTCATTAATGATGTAAAATCCAAACCCAGGATGGAAATTCCACGTTCCACATGACTGTAAAATGGCTGAGCCAAATCTCTCTTCATCCATTCACCCTCTTGCCATATTCCAAGCATGAATGTGGGATCTCATATATCACATCAATCAAGACCCATCTAGGGCTTCTAAAGGTCATCAACCTCAACCCATCAAACAGTGATTCCACCTTGTGGTCATACATCACCAAAACAATCATCCAATTAGACTTTATCCTAGGTTTAGAGGGTTGCAAAGAGTTTGTTCCAACTTGGCTCCCAGGATTAGTAACTCAACCCACAAATACCACTAGGCTCCATACTATTTTCCCAACCAAGCCTTCCAGGACTAGTAACTCAAACCATAACATTTTTTGGGATTATAGAGTATTTTTCCAACTAGGGCTTCCAGGACTAGTAACTCAACCCCACATGGACTTCCAGAGCATTTGTCCAACGAAGACTTCTAGGACTAGTAACTCAACCCAAGATATTACAGGGCTTCCAAATGGTTTTCCAACCAAGTCTTCTAGGACTAGTAACTCAACCCAAGCCGTTACATGGCTTCGAGAGTGTTTGTCCAATGAAGGTTTCCAGGAACTAATAACTCAAACCAAGTTATAGGAAACATGATAACCAACCAAAACAAGCACTGTAAGTAAACCCATAATCACCATGGTTATCTAGGAAATGGAAATACTAGGCAAATCCACTCTCAATCTAGGTAATCCTCCATGCCAGTGACAAATCATAACCAAGAAACCACATGCATGTTCCATGCATGCCAAAACTAGTGAGGAAGACATACATGCAAGTCACTACCTGCAAGAAAACATGTTGTAGTTGTTGATGCTAATTCCCTCTTTTGCTTTCCTGCTCTTCATTTTCCTTCTTGGTCCAAAAATCTAGGTATACCACACCCCTCAAGAGTGCTCCAAGAAAAACTGAAGTCTCCAAGAAAATGAGAGAGAGAGACTAGAATAGAAGAGAGCTCCATCAAAACCTATCAAAAGCTTACCCACTAATCCTCAGAAGCCTTTTTATCAATGAGGCCTCTATTTTCTTCATTTTCCATTATTTTACTCCTCACATGGAGCTTGTGACCTTTCACCTTTCTTTTCTCCTAATTTTATTTATTTTCATAAATAAAGTGCCAATTAATGCCTCATGCCTTTCCAAAGTCTTAGTCGTTGCCTTTTCCAATTTCCATATCCATAATAAACTGAAGCAACACCCACTAGGATGTTTCCCCCAACATGCAACTTGGAATATGTGTCACATCACCATGGCCTTATATATTTGTACATTGATTTTTAACCAAGGTTGTCATAGAACCCTCCCCCTTGGGGGAACACCATCGTCATTGTTCAATGACATCTATAACCAACAAGATTGCTGAAAACAAAACATACTACCCATGGAGCTTTATAACACAACATGTTGTAGTATTTAGAATGACCACTATTGAAACATGATAAACATACTCTTTACTAGAGCTTTATAACAAAACTCATTATAGTATTTACAATAATAACCACATATACTCATATGAATTTTCTTCAACCAATAGATAACCATACTGTCTATGGAGCTTTATAAACCATATCGATACAATATTTACAATAAAACACACATATACACATGCACATTTTCTTAGCCAACAAATAAAAGAATATGATGCCTCCATCCATAATAAGGGAATCAATAGGGTCACACCTACACCCTCAAGTAATACCAGGATTGAACTCCTTCCTAGGAAGTCTAGAATCCATTGCAAATTTGAATCTGCGTCGAATGTCCAATGTTACAATCCTGCGCCACTTGTCCTCTCAGTGAGCAGTTACGAGCTCATTGTTCCAGGGTGTACTCGCAATGTGCATATGATTCTATCTCGAAATTCTCATGACTAAAAAAAATATATCCCGGAACATCCCTTCTCTACTACACAGTCCCTCAAGAAATCCTCTCAACCTCATCTGTGCAGTCACTCACCTTCCAAGTTTCGTTGGCACCCCCATCTCAGGCAGTCCATCGCTTGGAAAGGCTTCCTTGCATCAATAGACACAAAAACCAAGGCATATCCATGCCTCAAAACAATCATATGAGTCATAAGATGTTCATGGAAATCAATGGAAACTATTCGGTACGAGTGTCCCAACATGGGCCTACTCTTGAATGCTTTAATAACATACTACTACATTTTCCAATTCCTTTTGTTGTTGCAAATTCTTGCAGTCGATTTCAATCACCGAACCAGGGATTTCATGCATTCCTATACCAAGCACATAACTTCCATTATATTTAAAATAAATTCACATCATACCTCATTGGTAGCTCATCAATAATGTACATTTTCATTCATGTTCACTTCTTGTCACAACAAGTAAAACTAGCATATTTGACAAAATCAACATGTATAAAAATATCACATTAGGTTAGCTCGAAAGATAACTATCAAAATCATAAATAACATGTAACCATCATAAACTAAAATCATAAATCACATTCATAATAAAACTGAAAAAATATACCGATACTTATCATTTCATTGATCCTTACTTCTCGCTTTGTTCTTTTTTCGTATGCACGCTAGATTGGTTCCCACACCCGACAAACAACCAGTGCCTTCTCCTAAACCAGGTGCACATATGCATAGCGTGCATAACACACATACAAACACACATGATATACAACTCCATGCCATACATGTAGCTACACTTGACATACAAGACCTAAACCTATAGTGCATAACATAATACATAGACCTACACATGGCATACAACAGAACACAATACATTTATACCCAATGTACAACACCACAAAATACATGCACATACATAATTCACATACATAGTACAACATGCCTGTTGGCATTTTCGCACAAGTGTGGCGCTATGGTACAGATGTTGTCCTTGATGGCAACTCACTTTGGTGGCAGATCTCAGTTCAGGTACTCAGAATGAAGGAAACCTTGTATACGTAGGTACACCCTGCCGAAGACGCGTATACACGCAGTTTATACGTGCCGAAGTCGCGTATGCGTATACACGCACTTTTATGCACATAAAAGCGCGAACATGATGGGAAACTTATTTTTGGTCCATGGTTGTTAGTCCTTGGAATTTGAACCTTTGGTTGTGGACCATGGTATCTCGGCAGAAGAGTTGAACCCAGGTTTTTGGCCCTTGGTATTGGTTTATTATGGTTTTGGACCGTGGTATTGAGGAAGGCCTAAAACTATAAAACAGGAAGTAGATCGTGTGGAAAGACATCATCTAAATCATTGAATATCTGATATTGTGATAGATCTAGAATACAGGTGATTGGGTTATGGTGCAGATCTAGATCTGAATGAAGGTGGAACCTGAGTGCAAGGTGGATAAGGACTATTGATGGATCTAAATCTCAAGGCTTGAACATTGGTATCTCTGTATGATTTTGATCTGTTATAAGTAGCACACTCTTGATCTATAAATCTGGGCTATCTAATGTCTAAATGCTTAAAAGAATAAATTATCCTTTATAGATCTGTACATAGGTTGAATAAATTGAAGGTGCGTATATACGCGTTTTCTGTGAATGAAAGACGCGTATACGCAGGTTGGCTGTGGTACAGAAGCGTATACTCGCAGGTTGATGAACAATAAAGTAGCGTATATGTTTTGATTTATGTTCTAGCTGCTTCTGTTTTATTGCTGCTATGTTCTGGGTTCAGAATTGGTGTTTGACTATAGTTACTGTGTTCTGGGTTCAGTGGTCAGAGAAGTACTTAGTTGTTTCAGCTTTTGATCGGTGAAAAGGAGTTTCGGTTATGCAGAAATTCTTGATATTTGATTGATGTTACTTGTGGATCTAGTCTGAAAATTATTGAAACGAGGTCCCTGAAAGCAAAGAGAAGGTTGCAGCCTTCTGCAGGTAGGAGCCTGCGTACTAGTATCTCAAGCTAGTACAAGAATTAAGGGGGTTGGAGCTCCCTTCCAGGGAAGCTGGAAAACGAGAGAGAGTTGTAGCTCTCTACAAGTTGTAGCCTACGTACTGGTAAAGTCTGCTCCAGTACAAGACATTGTAAAGAGAAGTTTCTAATTAAAAAGAAGATAGAGACGAATTGCAGCAGGGGGTTTTCACCCATATTGTGTTTCCTCCTTATATCTTGTGTTCTTGTGTGTGACTGTCTTCTGCTCTGTTTCACTATTTCTGGTACTGTTTATGTGCATCTGAATCAGAGATAAGTAACTGACATCTGAAAGATAATTCAAATTATAAGTCTGATTTATATACGCGGGTTTATTTATCTATAGTTGCGTATATACACGGGTTGTATTAACAGAAGTAGCGTATATCATCTGGAATTTAAAAAGGAAATATTTGGCTTGATAATACTGATTCACCCCCCCTCTCAGTATTATTTCCAACAATTAGTATCAGAGCAGGTCCTTTAGAGAAGCTTGATCGCTTGAAGGAAGATCATTCATCATGAGCAACTACGAGAGGGAAGCATCAATCAGGCCACCAATTTTTGATGGGACAAACTTCAATTATTGGAAGGTAAGAGTTACTACCTATCTTCAATCTCTTGGTACAGAAGTTTGGGATATCATAGATACAGGCTACACTTTTCCTTCAGCTACTCCTACAGATGCGACCGAGAAGAAGAAATATGAAACAAATGCTAAAGCAGTCAATACTCTACTAGGATGCTTATCTCAAATAGAATTCGTGAAGGTTATGCAATATAAATCTGCAAAAGAAATATGGGACAAGATTGTCTTGAGCTACGAAGGAGATGAACAGGTAAAGCATGTTAAACTTCAAACCCTCAGGATTCAATATGAGAATCTCATAATGTATAATGATGAAAGTGTGGCTAACTATTTTCTTCGGGTAGATGAGATTGTTAATTGCATGAAAAACTTGGGTGAATAAATAAAAGAGGCTATTGTGGTTGAAAAAGTTCTAAGATCATTGTCCCCCAAGTTTGAATCTAAAGTGTCTGCAATAGAAGAAAAGGAAAATCTACGAATTCTTACTATGTCTCAGCTACACGGAATTCTAACTGCTTATGAAATGAGAAAGGGAGGTCCATCAGACAGAAGAGAAGTTGCTTTCAAGGTTTCAGGCAAAGGAGATTGTTATGAAGAAAGTCACGTGCCAGAAGAAGAAGAAGAAGAATCAAATTTTGTCAGAAATCTTCAAAGGGGTTCTGGAAGGTTCAGAGGTAAGTTACGTTTTAAATGCTTTGCTTGTGGAAGAGTAGGTCATTATGCTGCAAAATGTCCTTGTAAGGATAAAGGAAAGGAACCTGCTAGATGGAACAAGAAACAGAGTGCAAATAAGAAAATCTACTACACTCATGAAGATAATGATGGTCTATCAAATAGTGATGAAGATGAACGAGGTAATGACTTTAAACTGTTAATGGCATTTGAAGATGATGATTATATTGATGCTATAGATGTGGATATCCTTTATGAAGAAATTACTAGACTCAAGAGATGTATAGAAGAAAAGAATATGATCATTGATACTCTACAATTTCAAATTGATGAAAAGGAAAAACATCTTGAAAAATTAGAAGGTGAAATTGTTGGTCTTAGAAAAGAGATTGAGAAAACAAAAGCTATTAATCTTAAGTTTGTCAAAGGATCTGAAACTTTGGATGAGATTATCAATGTACAGCGTTCTCCACTAAACAAGACATGTCTGGGCTATAATGGAGAAACTTCTCAAGCATCCACCTCAAAAAGTTATCTTGATGCAGCAAGACGGAATGAGCAAAAGCACAATGGAGACCATCAGGTAAAGCAGGGATGAATTGCAAACAGAGACTATCAGGGGCAATCTGTCTTAAGGGTGAACAAAAGCTACAACCAGCCACAGGTAAAATCTTCTCAATTTGGTTCAAGAATGGTTGACAATAGAAATTACAATCATTTGGCCGGTAGATTTGATAACCGCAGAAGTTTCTTCACTGGACAATGTTTTTCTTGCCATAACTTTGGTCACAAAGCAACTCAGTGTGTTGCATATAAAACAATCATGACTAGAGAAGCTCAAAAACAAAGAAGTATGAACGGGATCACAAAAAGGACCTATAACAACTTTTCGGCTCTTGAAAATGAGGTTGAATGTTCTATTTGCAATAAATTTGGTCATGAAGATTCTGAATGCAGGAGCAGGTTTCAGCAGACAAAGGAACAAGCCTCAAGCACCAAAACATGGAGAATAAAGGAACTACAAATAGAAAGATGTGGGATAGAATTTTATGCAGAGGGTCAGGAAAATCTATGGTACATTGACAGTGGATGTTCGAAGCATATGACAGGTGATAAAGAAAAACTTGAGTCATATTCTGCTCTAGAAAAAGGAAAGAAAGTTTCTTTTGGAAATGATACTCCTGCAACTATAAAAGGAAAAGGCATTGCTCAGCTAAAAGAAAAGGTCAAGGCTGGAAATGTTTTGTATGTTGATGGATTGAAACATAATCTTCTAAGTGTCAGCCAGATGTGTGATCAAGGAACCGAGGTGATATTTAGAACAAATGGATGTCTTGTTCGTGATCTTGATACAGGTAAAACAGTGATCAAAGGTAAAAGAACTCCAAATAATCTATACATATTTGAAGAAGGATGACAACAATGCTATCTAAGCAAGGATGATGAACACTGGTTATGGCATAGGAGGTTGGGGCATCTAAGCTTTTCACAAATAAGGAAAGCATGCAAATATCAGGCAGTTCACGATCTTCCAAATATCAAAATTCCAGACAACACCATATGCAAATCATGTCAGTTTGGAAAGCAAACCAGAACTAACTTTCCAGAGAAGGAAGGATCAGCTAGCATGCCTCTTGAGCTAGTACATACAGATACATGTGGTCCATTCAGGAAAAGGACACCTCGAGGAGAAGAATACTTGATATTATTCATTGACAATTTCTCCAGGTTTGTCTGGTTAGGACTTATGAAGCACAAAGATGAAGCATTCGAAAAATTCAAATCCTTCAAAGCCTTGGTGGAAAATGAATCAGGATACAAAATTAAGTGCCTCAGATCCGACAGAGGTGGGGAGTTTACCTCAAATGAATTTTTCGATTTCTGTGAAGAACATGGGATAAGAAGAGAATTCTCTATAGCTAGAACTCCTCAACAAAATGGAGTTGTGGAAAGAATGAACAGAACAGTCCAACAAATGTCTCGTGCTATGCTTGATGAGTCAGGAACTCCCACAACTTTCTGGGGTGAAGCTGCACATGCTGCGGTTGTTATTCTCAACAAAACAAATGTCCGGGTGAACAACACTCAAACCCCTCATGAGCTCTCGTGTGGTGAGACTCCTTCGGTAAAGCACTTTAAAATCTTTGGGAGCAAATGTTATATTAAAAATACTGATGAGAAACTTGGCAAACTTGAACCTAGAGCAGATGAAGGCATTCTTCTTGGTTATTCTCCAAATAGCAAAGCATACAAGTGCTACAATAAAAGACTTGGCAGAATTGTTGACAACATTGATGTAGTGGTTGATGAGAAGGGATACATTCCTAGGCAAGTACATCATGAAGACATCGAAGAAGATGAAGGCTACCCTCAAAGACAGAATGATGAAGAAGAAGGACCTCAAGAAGAACCAGAGGAGAAGACAAGAATAGAAGAGAAGACTCCATCCAGATATGTTCAGAAGAATCATCTAGAATCTCAGATTGTGGGGCAGAAAGAAGCATGCGTACAAACAAGAAGAACAATTGCAGAAGCTTCAAGCTATTTGGCATTGCTCTCTTCCACTGAACCGCAAAATGTAAAAGAAGCATGCAAGGATGAGTGTTGGGTTAAGGCAATGGATGAAGAGCTTGAGCAGATCGAAAAGAACAACACTTGGGAGTTGGTTCCTAGACCAAAAGACAAGAATGTCATAGGAACAAAATGGATCTTCAAGAACAAGTTGAATGAAAATGGGGAAGTTATTAGAAACAAGGCAAGGCTTGTTTGCAAAAGGTATGCTCAACAGGAAGGAATAGACTTTGAAGAAACTTTTGCTCCTGTTGCTAGACTTGAGGCCATCAGAATGTTCCTTGCCCTCTCTAGCTTTCAAAAATTCAAAGTATTTCAAATGGATGTGAAGTCAGCCTTTTTGAATGGAGACTTAGAAGAAGAAGTGTACATTGAGCAACCAGATGGCTTTATCCTTGGAAATGATCCAAATCTTGTATGCAAACTTAAAAAGGCTCTCTATGGGCTTAAACAAGCTCCAAGGGCTTGGTACTATCGGTTGGAAAAATACCTTCATCAACAAGGATTTTCAAAAGGATCAGCAGATAACAATCTATATATAAAAATTGAAAATAACAAATTGCTAATACTTGTTGTGTATGTAGATGATATTATCTTTGGGAGCAATGAAGAAGCTATGAGTCAAAGCTTTGCCTTGGTGATGCAGAAAGAATTCGAAATGTCATTACTTGGAGAATTGACATATTTTCTTGGATTGCAAATCCAACAAAATGAAGGCGGTATTTTCTTGTCTCAAACCAAGTACCTCAAGCAGATCTTGAAGAAGTATGGCATGGAAGATTCGAAACCAGTATGTACCCCCATGGTTACGGGATGCAGCCTTAGTGCAAATGATGAATCATCAGCAGTGCATCAACCAACCTATAGATCCATGATTGGGAGCTTGCTTTATTTGACAGGTACATGACCAGATATTATGCATGCAGTGGGAATAGTTGGAAGGTTTCAAGCCAACCCAAAGGAAACTCATCTTCAAGCAGTCAAAAGAATCTTCAAATACCTTCAAGGAACTCAAAACTATGGCCTATGGTATCCTAGAGATACAAATCTCACTCTTCATGCTTACACAGATGCAGATTGGGCCGGAAGCGTGGATGACAGGAAGAGAACAAGTGGCGGTGCATTCTTTATGGGTTCCCGATTAGTATCTTGGTTCAACAAGAAACAGAGTTCGATTGCTTTATCTACAGCTGAAGCGGAATATGTGGATGCAGCATCCTGTTGCACACAACTCCTTTGGATGATGCAAACATTGCAGGACTTTCAAATCACTTGTAATCCACCTGTCTCTATCTTATGTGATAATACAAGTGCAATAAGCATTTCAAAGAACCCAGTCATGCATTCAAAGACCAAGCACATACCGATCAAGTATCACTTTCTCCGGGAACAAGTGTTGGAACAAAAGGTCAAATTGGAGTATGTTCCTTCTAAGGAACAAGTTGCTGATATACTCACCAAACCACTTCCCAAGGAAACTTTAGAATATCTCAGACAGAAGCTGGGAGTCATTGATGCTTCATCCTGCCGTTGAAGCTTGTCTGTTTCAAAGTTGCATGGCCATGCACAAGACGCAAACAAAACTGCAATCAAGCACAACAAAACACCAAAATACTAAAAACTCAATACTAGCAAGAAACACCACGACTCAATCCCCATGGTTCCCAAGGAAAGCTCAACCCAAGCCTTCTTCAAGATTTCATGGCAATCTCTTTGCCATGCAATCTCGTACATCATACCTCGATCACCACATAACTGTAAGTGCATAAATAAACATAACAATACACTTGCTACCTTACCTTATTTTTCCAAACACATTTCTTGCAACTGAACACATCCACACTATCTCTCAAGGGACTCTAATTCCCTTGACAGATCCTCCTTCAACTAGAGACTCACTAATATACCTGTCAAGTACATGCTCATGACTATAACACATATCCACATACTGTCAGAAAAAATCAAGGTTAAGAAGACTCCATGTATGCAAGGTACTCATTTTTTTGGAATTAGGCATTCCAAACATGGCCAAAGGAAATCTTGCTCAATTCCTTTTCTTTTACCTTTACTTTATTGCAACTGACTATTATTATGCAATATCAAATCATCTAATTGATAGTTATATAAACGAATCAATTGTTACCTCGTCATGCTAATACCAATCATGTTCCCCTGCAACTGCTCACACATGTCAACCACATGTTCCAAATATCATAAAAATCATATTTTTCAATTTAAAATCAACCTTTACCAAGACTAACAATCATGTCATAATTCATAGTCAACTCATAGTCCTTAGATACAATGCTACAACTTTCAGCTACTATACTCAAATAGATATCAACTATCTCAACACATATGTGTTAGGAAAATCCTTTTAAAACAAGACCATTTTAGTAAGAAACCTTATAAACACCTACTCATATTATGCAATTCATCAAACATTCAACAAAATATAAACGTACCATGTCAGATAAATCAACTAGATGGCATAATAGACACCAAACATTCAAACACCAAATAGACGACATAATAAAAAATGAAGCACCAAGTATACTACATAAGAAAACTCATAGCTTAGTGTATCTCGGGGGAGGCTATCCTGTCTGCATAATCAATCTAAGTAACATGATATAACTTCAAAACATATCAAATAAAACATAAATAATATCATGATATCCAAAATAGTCACTAGCTAACATGTTTACATCATAGCTCATACACAATTATCATTCACAGATATGCAAAGTCAATCTAGATTAGTACAACACCATATCACAAATATGTCATCTCGTACGTGAATATGGTAACCATAACCATACGCATAGGCCAATCCAACTTTGTATGATACATATAACATCAAGATATTAATGTAATAACCCTAATATTCAAGTTACTCGCATATAATAACCATAAGGTCATGAAAAGCTTTTTCCTACTTTTGGAGTTTCATGCAAGAGCATTTTCATTCACAAAACCATCAAAACCTTTTGGAGAAAAATCTCCAAATGGGGTTTTGATATGGATAAGGAATTCTATTTCCTTATTGTAAATAATTTTAGCTCCTTTAATGGTCAACATGATAAAACCATAAACAGCCATCGTCTACCATAGGAATCATGGTCAACAATGTTCAATCATAATCTTCCATAGTTAATTATAGTTAAATATGGACTGCTAAGGTAAACCACGGTCCACCATGGTCAACATGGCCAACATGGACATCCATGGTCAACCAAGCGTCAACCATATGCAACATGGTAAACCATATGTGACCATAATAAACCCTTCTCAACCATATATTGAACATATTTAACCATAAAACCATATATTGAACATATTTAACGATAATCAACCAAAGTCTATAACAATGTTTCATAATCATAATCTTTCAAGGTCAACCATGGTCAATCACAATATTTCATAGTCACTCATAATCTTTTATAGCCAATCATAATATTTCATAGTTGTCTAGATTAAAAAACTATCATGATTTAAAAAATTATAAAAATGAACTAATTATAACTTTATTATTTTTATTATTATTATAAGGAAAATTTATATATGAATGGAACATATATAAATTTAAAACATGTAATGAGAAGAACACACTAAAGGTACTATAAGGAATAAGAATTTGATGACACTTGTGAATATGGATTTTTTCTAATTAAATTGAAAAGCAAAAAAGGCATAATTAAAGTTGAAGTAAATCTCAACTTTCTATTTTATGAGACTATTACTGAGAATATTATGTAACTATTCCATGAGTTAACCTAATAATTATTAATAATTAAATTGAAATTCCAAAAATCTTCTTTCAAAATGGTCACCAAGAATCCTCTAAATTTATTTTATTTATTTATTTATTTTATTTTTTATTATTATTAATAAATATATTATTAAATTACTTTTTAAAATTATATATATTTGATTACTTTCTCAACCTATGATATATATATATATATAATTAAATAATTTATTTAAATAAATAAATTATCTTTTTAATTTAACCATTAATATTAACTTTTACTTTAATAACCTAATATTATAACTTTAATTAGAATATATATATATATATATATATAAAATTACGTCTTTAACCTTAAAATTATATTTTAACTAACCTCCATAAAAATAAACTAACCATTGAATTATTATTGAATAAAAATACTAGTCAACCTAATATTATGATTTTAATTTATATATATATATATATATATATATATATATATATATATATATATAATACCAATTATAATTATTTAATAATTTGAATAAATAAATAAATTATCTTTTCAAACCACCATTGAAATTATTAATCCTAACTTTTACTTTAATAACCTTATATATAGAGAATCATGGAGGAAGATTGAGCAAATCCAGAAGCGTTTTATAACTTATAACCTGAAAATTAAAAGTAATACACCCTATCCTATTCTCCTTATTGAAGCATGTCTTTCTTCTATTGAGAGCCTAGCTATGCTCAGGTTTCTGATGTACAAGCAAAAGCTCAATAACATAGACAATCATAGACTTCCTAAGCTAGCTTTAAATTCCAGCCAAAATCACCTAAGACTTAACCGAGGATGGCATAAGGACACAAGGGCCTGGTTAAACTATTGGGAGATCAATGAGAATGATGCTTTGCAAAACATAAATAACATTAAAGATATTGTTACTTCTAAGTTCAAAGAAAAATTATGGTGTGAGAAAGATTTAGCGTCTAAAAAAAAATTAAGTTATTATAAGAAGGTCATCAACCCCACCCTTGAAGATCAAAAGTATCTCTCTACTCTAACTAGCTCAAAAAAGAAAATTAATATAGCAAAGATTAGAACGAATTCTCATGAGCTCCATAGCGAAACTGGCCGCTGGGTAGTTCCTAAAACGCCATGGATGGAAAGGATCTGCCATATTTGTGAGAATGGGAGCATCGAGGATGAAAACCACTTCCTCTTAGAGTGCCCTGCATACAACCACATTAGATCTCAATTTCACAACCTTTGTTACAATACTGACCTTCCTAGCCTTTTACAATGCCAAAATTATAGTGATCTCGGGAGGCTTCTCTCAAAGCTTTTTGAGCATAGGAATAAAATCTTAAATCAAAATAAATAATTTGTCTTTTTAGGTCCGATAGATCATTATTTGGTCTCAGTGGACGTTAACCATCATCATCATCATCATCATATATATATATATATTAATTTTAATTTAAATAAATAAATATATTCCCTTTTAAAACCAACCATTTTACATAATTTAACTTATTTCCATAAGAAAAATAATAATAATAATATTAAATTAATAAATAAGAATTTGACCTGGGTCTTAATGTCAAAATTAGCCGTTAGTCAATTTAGTCGTTGGAGACTCAGACTATTTATCATGCTAAGCTGGATCTGTTTCTTCAACTTGTCGAACCACACTAGTTGGTTCGAAACGCGTCAACAAATATATGTTTACCCCGAAGTTTTTATTTCAGTAAAATAATTTTCAAACTAAAACCAAACAGTAAATAAAATTGATATATAAATATCCTAATAAAAATTTAATTTTAAAACTAAAACCAAAATATATTCCAAACAAATGTATAAATATCACATGCTACCTTATTTATCAAGCAAGACACCCGCTCATAATCTGCGATATTTTTTTAAGAGTAAAATTGACTCAAATAAATATCATTCTGGTTATAAAACTAAATCCAAACAATACCCAAAATATATGTATAAATATAATTAAGAGCACGCTCCCTTATTTATTTAGCAAGATACCTGCTCATAACCAGTAATCTTTTCCTTAGAGTGAAGTTGACTCAAATAGATATTATTCTAGTTTTTACCACTATTTCACCTCTTATAGATACACATAACGCATCAGCCCAAAAAATGTGACTAACGAGAAAATCATAATCTATAATATATAAAATATTCATTTATCGGAAATTGAATAGCCATCAATATGGATTCAACACAATAGTGTTAATAGACATCTAGTCTATCTATTAAAATTACCGCATGCATTATAGCCCTAAAATTTATCTTTCAAACTCAGCAGTCACTGTTGAAGAATAATAAGAAAAGAAAACTAATATGGAAATGGTGCCTGGTAGATATGTGGACATAATTAGTGGCTAACTTCTCTATAATCCACTCCGATTACTGCTTGACCAAGATTCCAATCCGGCTACCTACAACAGAAAGACTTTAGAGACCATCTAGGAGACTACACATAAAGCTCTAAACGCTTACACCAGATCTCTAAACCCTTACACAAGACAATGGTTCCATGTGAAAAACTTCATCCCTCAAACAGAACTGAGGGAGGAGATGAAGGATTATATCAATCTTCATAGCTTCCTCCCTAATACCGGATGTGTAGAATTCGATATAATTGTTGACTATACAAAAAATTGATGAGAATGAGATGATACAACTTCTGAACATGTTCCGCAATTCTATAATTTCAGAGACACAGACAAAGAAAAGGAAGTTTTGGGATACATTATGGAAGAATATTAATCTCATATGCCTGTATTGCCAATACAATAAAAGGAACATACAAACATTCATATGTTTATATGGCTATAAACATTTTGACCACATCGTTACCAAAGCGCCCCTATACCTTCATCTTCACAACAATCTAGAGGACAACACCAATAGTGGTTTATTGTATATCTATAAAGGAATTCTAAGGAAAGTTGACGTTATTGGTCTGATATAATCTGACATCATTGGAGAAAATTCCATTGGATTTGATGTGATTTCAGGGTTGATCAACATTGTTGGGAATGTTTCATTCCATCATCGTGATTATGTGAAAGTGAAGACACTTGTTTTGAGACTTTATTGTAAAATATTCGATGAATTGCGTGGAGACACTGAGAAAGCTCTTGGACATAAATTTTATGCATAAGCTTTAAATTCCAAGGGATTTGTCGCTGCAATAGATAATTTACCCATGCAATGAATTTTATTACTAGCGAAGATCTGAATCATGGAATTACTATTCTGTGAAGAGCTTGGACTGAGGATAAGAAGGTTGTCATTCAGCATATTAAATACGCAAAGTCGTTAGTCGATGCTGTAATTCCTTGTATATCTAGAGAATTTGAGATATCCGATGAGATAGGTCTTACAGAGGGACAAATGCATGAAGCCCAAGCTCAGACGTGGCATAATTCAGAGGCTCTTGAAAAGGGTCTTTCGCTTATCAAATAAATACTCATTGAAGGAGGCCCATTGGCTGATATCGTGTAAGGTATGGAGATAGTGAAAGACATTGTTGGTATGCTTAGATATTATATCATGGACCATCGAAATTTTCCATTGG
The DNA here is from genome assembly GCA_031772625.1 of Pinus tabuliformis. Classification (NCBI taxonomy): domain Eukaryota; kingdom Viridiplantae; phylum Streptophyta; class Pinopsida; order Pinales; family Pinaceae; genus Pinus; species Pinus tabuliformis. The sequence goes on from CM062816.1 coordinate 1,848,114,412, forward strand.
TTTGTGAGAAAGGATGAAACAAATTTGACCTTTGCATTCACTACAGAATTTCAGTAATTGAATTGGAGATCATACAAACCATCAAAAACAGAGGAGGGTCGCTATATGATATCGAACCTCTCTTCATATACTCACAAATCATAAATCTAGTTACTTCCATAAACACCTTGACGTTGTAGATCTAATTTTCTAACTACACGTTTGTGGCGCTGGGAACTGAGAAACCAATTAAAGATCACAGATAGGGAATGTTGTACATGTTTCCTATAGTTAATCTTTCGCTGCAAAAAACTATGATAGAAAACCAACTCAATGACTCTTTAGGTTCAAACTGGTCCTTGAACCAAAGGGTGCAACTGTTCACTGTCACTGAACAACAACCTAAGAAGCACATTTGCCATATTTATTATTTAGTTTGGGTGGTTGCTAATGATTGCATAATCGATGTTCATGAATAAATACCCCTCTTACAGAGTCCTTATTCAAAGTGCCAGCTTCTAGCCTAACAGAATAACAAGATTTATAAAGAATTTGATAGAATAATGAGGATATTCTTGATAATTAAGCAATCAAACTGAATATTTAATCAATCATGCGGATTTGGATGCATATAGAAAACTTATACAATCCAACAAAACACATTACAGAGGATGACAGAAGGAAATAATTAGTACATATGTAGAGAAGTTATCTCAGACAAATAGTCTAATAATTTTGCAGGGGATTTCAGAAAGATTGATACTCAATCTATTCCTACCCAGAATCTTCTATGCAAACTTGAACATGTGTAGAAAGAGAGTATGATAGCACTTGAAAAACAACAGGAAACACAAGTTCTACCATGAACTAGAGTCGGAAGGCTTTGATTAGGAATTTTGTAATTAAAGTTTTACAAATCTAACAAGTTCTTGGCATCAAAAGCCAACCCTTATTTATTACAAATTAAATAATGTATAGACAAAATATCTCCTAACTGTTACAATAACTATGGAATAAAATCCTGAACAATAATCCAAAAATAAAATAGTCTCTCTAATTTATCTTCTGAAAACTTTGAACCGCTTGCAAGTATCTTGCTGGAAATCTAGAATTGGTTAACTAGCTATTAAAAATCTGCAAAATGATTCTCTACTACTGATTTCATGCCATAATCTACTCGTTCTGAGCCATAGAATATGGGATTTTTGCTGCTAAGTGTGTGCTCTTAGATGTCTAAATTGTGTTAGAAAAAATTGTTTTGGTTGGTAATCTACTTCAAGTTGTCTCTTTCTTGTGGATTTGATCCATTTTGGCAATATTTTTCTATCTTATCACATTATCCTCCCTGGTTATAGAATGCAAGTAAGGGACCTACATCTCATTAGAAACATTGTGAATACCAGTTTTGCAGAGATTTAACACCTCTGTCCAAGTACATAAGTTGATGCCATGCCGACAAGTTTGTAGGTCCTTTCAAATGTGACTTAGGATGCTAAACTATAGAGTCTAGACCAGCTTCTCCTTATTAAAAATCTCTAATACAATTCCCCATATCAGAAAAATTGCAATGCAAGTAATTGTTGTGGAAACCATCTCTGGCGGTTTTGCTGTTGCAAGTGTAAGATTTTCAAAAATGTTAGAACAAGTGTTGAGTTTCAAACCCTTTGCGAATTGAAAATGCATCTCACCAATTTAATATCAGAATCACTCTCCATATTATCAATATGTGCTGGCTTACTAGCACAATCTTCAACAATTTGTTGAAACTTATAACTCCACCCCAGAGATAGATAATACATTATCTAAAATTACTTTCTCTTTTACTCCAAATTTAGTCTGACGTTGCATATATTCTGTGCAATTGCTGAAACTATCAAAAGTAGCAAAGTTCCCAAAGCTACAAGGACTAAGCACCATTCTAGCAGCATCCCAATGACAAGAGCAACAATATCAGCTATTGCATTCTGAATAAGAGTTGAAAGTTAGTTGCTAAAAGAAACACGAACAAAGGTGGCATCATTCGCAAAACGCATAGACAATGCATCTGCAGTATTCTCCTCATCGTTAAACCAACCAACTTCATTACACAACATTGTTGAGAACATCACTCTTTGAACACACTCTGTCATTTTTGTTGAGATTTTCGGTTTTCATAAGGTGACAACAATAAGATTGTGTTGCTATATTAGCTCTATTTTGTTGGGAGAGAGTTAATGCATCCTATATTTGTTGTAAGAGGATTTATGAGTTAGTTAGATTCTCTTAGCTATAAAATAGATGTCCGTACAGAATGGGGTGTGAGGTAGAGAGTTTGTGAGGAAATTGATTATTTTGTAATCTCCTGATTGATAATAAAAATTGCCGATGCCTATGTTAGGTGGACGTAGCCGAGATTGGTTGGGTGAACCACGTTAATCACTATGTCATTTGTGTATGTATTTTATATGTTGTGTTTGTCTTTGATTTTCTGTTGCACACTGTTAGTCTAACAAGTGGTATCAGAGCGGCGTAGCAGAGGTGTGGCAGGCCCAAGTCTGCTGGAGGCTGGAGGTGCGTAGACTGTTTATGCATGTTGAATTGCGTTGAACTACGTTGAGGTGCGTAGATTGTTTATGTGTGTTGGATTAGCGCGTAACTACGCTCAGTGCGGTGGGCTGGAAGTGTTGCGTGAGACAGACACCAGGCATTGAACTTCGCTGTATATTTCTGTGACGGTGTTGCTAGCCGACCAGTGGTGTCGTGCGCTTCGTGGCAATAATCCTTAGCAGCGTTTAGAATGTATGCAGCGCTGGAATAATTCTTGACCCACATGCGCTGGAAACAGAAGCTGGTGTGCGTTTTCATAAATCCCAGAAAACTGTTGCACGGAGGTGGAGCATGGCTGTTGGCACGTTCTTTTCAGGAACAGTCGTGCCAATGTTAGCAGTCACGTTTTAATGATGTTACAGGCGCGGATCCGAGTTGAATAATAGCGCTAGAGTGCCAATATCACGATTGGCGTGGATCACGCTAGTTTACTCACGCCAATTTCCATCCTCTAGCCGATTTTGCTTCCAGCGAGGACTGTTTGCTATTACGATAGCGCCAACGCGCCAACCGAGAATTATTTGGTTTTATATTTTAGAATTGCAGTTTGTACAACAAAGCGAATAGAATAAAGACAGTACAAATAGAAGGTGAAGGCATTGTGTGTTAAATCTTTATTTAATTGATCAACTAGTTGGAATTGGAGATTGTTTTTTGGTTGATACAAGATGGTGAAAACTCAGAGTGCTCGTTTTGAAATTGAAAAGTTTAATGGCAAAAACAATTTCGAGATCTAGAAGGTAAAGATGTACGATCTGCTTGTGCAACAAGTCGTGGCGAAGGCGTTGTTGGGGAAAAACAAACAGCCTCTTCCCATGATGGAGGATGAATGGAATGAGTTGGATGGTAGAGCTCTGAGCGGGATTCAACTGTGTTTGGCTGATGATGTTTTGTTTAACATCGTGTCAGAGAAAACCGCTGTAGGTCTGTGGTCGAAGCTTGAGAAGCTCTACACGACGAAATCCTTGACAAATCGGATTCTCCTGAAGCAGCAGTTATACGGTTTGCGGATGAAGGAAGGTACATTGATTACTGATCATTTGAATGTTTTTAATACTCTGCTGGTGCAGTTAGAAAGTGTAGATGTAAAATTTGAATCAGAGGATAAGGCAATAACTCTATTGTGTTCACTGCCCGAATCATGGGATCATTTTGTTACTTCCATAAGCTTTAGTATTACAGAAACCCTTGAGTTTGATGATGTTGTTGGAGCTTTGTTGTCCAAGGAGATGAGGAAGAGGTCGTATGCAGACACCTCTACATCCGAAGTAATGATGGCTAGAGGTCGTTCTAGAGAGAGACACTCTGGTAAGCACATTGACTCCCGTTCAAAGTCAAAAGGGAAGAAGAGTAAGGTGAGGTGCTGGCATTGTGGCAAAGATGGACATCTGAAGAAGGACTGTTGGAAGCGATAGCAAGTTGCTAAAGAAGCTTCTTCGACAGAGAAAAAGGAAGCAAACATGACAGATACACGTTCGGCATCAGGTTCAGGTATGAGTGATGAAGTATTATCAGTTAACTTGTCAAAACATGATCAACATTGGTTGTTAGATTCCGGTGCATCAAACCACATGTGTATCCATAAAGAATGGTTTAAGACATATAGATCAATTAATGATGGAGTCGTGTACATGGGTAATGATGTCACATGCAATATTGTGGGAATAGGGAGTATACAGCTGCATATGTTTGATGGTACAACCAAACTGTTAACTGATGTAAGACATGTCCCGGATTTAAGGAAAAATCTGATTTCACTAGGAGCACTTGACACAAATGGATATAAAATTGTAGTTCAAGGTGGAGTAATGAAAATTTACAAGGGTATCTTACTAGTAATGAAAGCTAAGAAGGTAGGAAATCTATTTCAGTTAGAAGGAAGAACAGAATCAGATCATGTGTCTATGGTGTCTGAACATGACAGTAGTTCCCAGGGAAAATTTTAAGAACCCCCTCTAAATCTATAAATATAATAAATGGGCGAATCTCCATGGTATATAGGAAAAATGGAAAGCGATTTTATCAATAATATAATATGTATATATAATTTTTTGGCAAATCTCTCACCAGGCATGGCGAATATTTTACTCAATTATAAAATCTTTTAAGATCTTGGCGAGTATTTCACTAAATAATAAAACTTTGTAAAGTCCTAGTGAATCTTAGCATAGGCTACATGCTGGTTTAATTCCCCCATTTAAATAGGCTACATTCCAGGTGAATACCATGGGTCAATACCATGTGCCATTTTTTTGAATACCATGGGTCAATACCATGTGCCATTTTTTTGAATACCATGGGTCAATACCATGTGCCATTTTTATTTTTATTAATTCTAATATTAGGGTTAATAATGGTTTTTTGCATGGTATTAATAACAATCTAGTCCATGGTATTTGTCCCATAGTATTTTGGCCATAGGTTTCACCTAAATATAACTCATTTTTTGAGTGTTCTTAAATATAAGGTAACTTATGGAGTAAATATAAAAAAATGTTTTACTTTTTTACCATACCTCTCGTTTATTTATATTTTTATTAATTTACCATACCTCTTTTACAAATATGGTATTTGGCCCATAGGATTCACTTAAATAAAACCTCTTTCTTGAGCCTTCATAAATAGAACGAGGGTTATGGACTAAATATAAAAAGAGGTTTTATTTATTTACGATACGTCTAGTTTATTTATATTTTTATTTATTTACCATACCTTTTGGGTAAGCATAAAAAGACGTTTTATTTATTTACCATACCTCCACTTTACTTATATTTTTATTTGTTTACACCCTTACATGTATATAAGGTGACTTATGGAGTAGATATAAAAAACGTTTTATTTATTTAACATACCTCTCATTTATTTATATTTTTATTAATTTACCATACCTCTTTTATAGATATGGTATTAGGCCCATAGGATTCACTTAAATAAAACCTATTCTTGAAAATGGGCGAATGGAAGGTTGTAAGTCCTAATTTCAAGGGCTAAATTTACCTTTTTTACCCTCTCCCTTAAAATAAGGTGGGCTATTTGAGGTGATTTGTAAAAATGTACTATGATACAAAATATTCGCCCACTAAAAATTCAAAACCCCTTAATTTCGCCAAAGGGCGAACATTCGCCCCTAAAATTATTCTTGGTAGTTCCATTCGCCTATGGCATCAAAGGTTGGGCCATATGAGCGAAAGGGGGTTAAAATTTTTGGCTGATCGCAAGTTACTTCCTAATCTAAAGTCTAGAAAGTTAGATTTCTATAAGTATTGTCTGTTTGGTAAACAAAGTAAGCAAAAGTTTAAAACATACAAACATACTAGTAAAGGAATACTTGATTATATCCATTCAGATGTTTGGGGTCCGACACCTACAACTTCGTATGGTGGCTCGCCATATTTTGTATTTTTTATTAATGACTTTTCTAGGAAGGTGTGGGTCGACATGTTGAAAAGGAAGTCTGATGTTTTAAAGTTTTCAAGAAGTTTAGAGCATTGGTAGAAAACATCACTGGTAGAACTATAAAGTGTTTAAGAACTGAAAATGGTGGTGAGTTTACATCCAAGGAATTTGGAAACTATTGCAAGGATGCAGGGATCGAGAGACATAAGACCACTGCTTATACTCCTCAGCAAAATGGAGTTGTTGAACGAATGAATAGGACTCTTTTGGAGAGAGCCAGGAGGATGTTGAGTAACGCTGATTTGCAGAAGGAATTGTGGACAGAAGCGGTGGCTACATCTTGTTATGTGATAAATCGATCACCATCAATGGTGATAGGTTGAAAAATTCCTCAAGAGGTATGGAAAGGACACCCTTGTGATTATTCTAAACTCAGAGTGTTTGGTTGTGATGCATATGCTCTAGTGCCTAAACATTAGCGAACTAAATTAGATCCAAAGTCAAAAAGGTATGTCTTTGTTGGATATGGTGATGGAATAAAGGGATATAGATTGTCATATCCTACTACCCACAAAATCATCATCAACAGAGATGTAAAGTTTAATGAATCCTCTCTTGTACAGTTAGATGTAGATAATAGAGTGAAACAGGATGATGTATCTGATTTTCAAAACATTCAGTTTGAAAGCTCTTCTAATGATAGTTATGATGACCGTAGTTCAGATACTAGTCATGAAAAGGTTTCAGAATTAGATTATGAACATAGTTCAGATATAGATCATGAACAGGTCTCAGATGCTCGTCATGGAGAAGCTCCTACAGATGGTAGTCAGCAAATGGAGGAAGCGCTAGAAACATCCTTAAGGAGGTCTACAAGAATCAAACACCCTCCGAGAAGGTATGATGATTATGTTACTTCAGTTGCATTTACCGCTAATGACGATGAACCTCTGTGCTATCAGGAAGCTATAGAAGGTTTGAAAAGTGACAAATGGAAAGCAGCTATGAAGGATGAAATGATGGCCTTAGGTAAGAATGGCACATGGGATCTGGTTGAACTTCCGAAAGATAGGAAAACTGTGGGATGTCAATGGGTTTTCAAGGTGAAACGGGGTGTGAATGATACGGAGGACAGATACAAAGCGAGGCTGGTTGCAAAAGGGTTTTCTTAGAAAGTAGGCATTGACTTTCATGAGATATTTTCACCGGTTGCTAAAATAGTTTCAATTAGAATTGTGTTAGTGTTAGTTTCTTTGCTTGATTTAGAATTACAACAACTAGATGTGAAGACTGCATTTTTACATGGAGATTTAGATGAGGAAATATATATGGAACAACCGGAAGGGTTTGTTCAGCATCGCAATAAGAAATTTGTCTTTAGGCTCAAGAAATCATTGTATGGTCTGAAGCAGACGCCTCGACAATGGTACAAGAAGTTTGATTCTTTCATGTTGAGTCAAAAATATACAAGAAGTGAATATGATCATTGTGTTTACTTAAAGCAATTAAGTAATGGCATGTTCATTATCTTAGTGTTGTATGTTGACGATATGCTTTTAGCAAGCAAAAGCATTGAAGAAATCAACAGGTTAATGACTCAGATGGCAAGGACATTTGGTATGAAAGATCTAGGAGTAGCAAGACAGATTTTTGGCATGGAGATTTTTAGAGACAGGAACAATGGTAAGCTGTGGTTATCACAACAGAAGTATATTGAGAAAATACTCTTGATGTTTGGTATGAACAATGTGAAGCCTGTGTCAGTCCCTTTAGCTTCCCATCTTAAGCTTTCTTCCAGTTTATGTCCTAATACAGATGAAGAAAAGGAATATATGTCTCGAATTCCATATGCCAATGTAGTAGGATGTTTGATGTATGCGATGGTTTGTACTCGATCGGATATTTCACATGCAGTTGGGGTTGTCAGCAGGTATATGGCAAATCCGGGTAAAGAACACTGGTCAGCAGTGAAATGGGTGCTTCGGTATTTGAGAGGCACAAGTAGTTATTGTATCACTTACAATAAGAGTAGTGAATTTGTTTGCGGGTATGTTGATTCCGATTTTGCAGGTGATTTGGATAAGAGAAGGTCAACTTCAGGGTGTGTCTTTACTCTTGCAGGTGGAGCTATTAGCTGCATGTCAAAGCTACAAAACATTTTTGCTTTATCCACTACTGAAGCAGAATACATTGCTGCTTCTCATGCTTGCAATGAAGCGATTTGGCTGAAAGGTTTGCTTGGTGAGTTAGGTAGGTTATAGGACAACATCAAGTTGTTTTGTGATAATCAAAGTGCAATACATTTGGCTAAGAATCCAGCCTATCATAGTAAATCAAAGCATATACCAATAAAGTACCATTTTGTAAGACAGGTTATCACTAAAAGGGGAGTCTCTCTTAACAAGGTGCATACAAAGGAGAATTATACAGACATGTTCACGAAACCAGTTTTGTTAGAGAAGTTGCGTTGGTGTTTGGCTTCTCTTGGCTTGTAGAAAAATTAAATATAATAAAGAAACATGGTATCAGGCTAATTGTTGTCAAGGTGGAAATTGTTGAGATTTTTGGTTTTCATAAAATAGGCAAAAATCTCAGCAGGTGACAACAATAAGATTGTGTTGCTATATTAGCTCTATTTTGTTGGGAGAGAGTTAATGCATCCTATATTTGTTGTAAGAGGATTTATGAGTCAGTTAGATTCTCTTAGCTATAAAATAGATGTCCGTACAGATTGGGGTGTGAGGTAGAGAGTTTGTGAGGAAATTGATTATTTTGTAATCTCCTGATTGATAATAAAAATTGCCAATGCCTATGTTTGGTGGACGTAGCCCAGATTGGTTGGGTGAACCACGTTAATCACTGTGTCATTTGTGTATGTATTTTATATGCTGTGTTTGTCTTTGATATTCCGCCGTGCACTGTTAGTCTAACAATTTTTCTCTCATAATACCAAAGTAGAAGTGTTGAAAAAAATGTAACTACAGTTACCACACCGTGCACGAGATTACCAAGCACCACTTATTCAATTCATGCTTTCTTTGCTTCCTTTGAATTCCATGATATGTATCATCTATCTTGACAAGGATGCATATAAGAAGAGTATTAAAAGAACAAAAATAGCAACCGTTGTTCTACCAAGAAGAGCATAAAGCCACTCAGGAAAGCTCAATTGCACAAGCCTCCATAGTGATGGAGGTTTCAGATCTTGTGAATCCCTCGCATCTTAATCTTTTATATTTGTTTGATTAAAACAAGATAGAGATCTACTGAAAGTATTTGAGTGAGAATGCCAATTTTTAGGATTAGATGTCAAGAGTGATGAGATAGGAGACTCTGGACATTTACAAAATATGAAAAATTCCCTTTCAAAGAACGCCAAAAATCTCTCAAATGGCTCAAAATTAAACAATAATGATTTTATAATTGTTTTAAACAAATTGGATAAGGAACAACTGAAAAAATTGCAGCTAAAAATTAATTTTCGGTGTACCAAAATATGTTACAACACGAAGATGATTCTCAAGTTCACGTAAGCGGCATTAGCTATTTAGTGACAGAATTTGAATTTAGGTAACTTGTCGCGTGAACTGGGTACCAGTTTGGGTGGTTTAGCAATTGTTTCACAAATTTTTCTTTCAATGATAGAATATAATTTGGGCAGTAGGGATCTTTGCTAAATTTATGTCCTCATATTTCAAATTAAATTTATACAATGTTTTCATAGATATGTTTCTTTTCATTCCATTTTCATTTTTTCGTTACCACATAGCGATGAAAATTATTGATCAGTTTGATATGAGAGTAGTGTATTTGTGGCATGTAGAAGTTGTATTAAGTTAGCAATGAGTGAAACACTGAAAAGAGAAACTTGAATAATGTGGAACTTACAGTTAGACGAGACCTCTACAATACACGCCTTAATAACATTTTGGCATTGCATTGTTGAATGCCTATCAAGCTTGTAAATGACCCTTTCACCATAGGTCATGAAATAGTATAAAACATCTTAATCTCATTTCACATTTATCAAATCTTATACAATGCGAAATATTACATTACATCTTAATCTCATTGGAACATCTTAGATATCTCTTCGTGAGAATGAAATATTAATAAAAGGACAAGAGGGAAAAATTAGATAAACATTTTGCTAATACGAAGTCTAAAATGAATTACAGAAACAAATAAAAGAATGTTTTTGCCTTAATATATGAGGAAGAAGAAAAACCTCATATAAAATTTTATATTGCAATGTGACAAAAAAGATAAGACAGGTAAAAAAAAAATGACATCACAGTTTAATGCTCATCCATGAACATCACATTGCGACAAACACTTATCAACATCAAAATGAGATGAACAAAAATTGATGTAACATTGCAACAAGCAAAAATCAATATTGCAATGGGACAAACAAAATTCAATGTTGCAATGTCATAAGAAAAAATTGACATTGCAATATCATAAACAAAAGTCAACATTGAAATTTGAAACAAAAGTTAATGTTGCAATGAGAAAAGAAAAAAAAAACAGAAAATCTAGATATGGATGTCATGAACAAAAATTACTGTCACAAAGTGAGAAATAAAAGTTGATTTTGGCCATATTATCTATCATCAACGTTGTCTACCATAGATAATATGATAAACTATGGTCAATTATGGTCAACCCTAGTCATTATGGTCGATCTTATTGGCGAGTTATGGTTGAACATGGTTGACAATTATCCATTATGATCATCATGGCCAAACATGTACATCCACAGTCACACGTGATCAACCATGGTGATTCATGTTCTAGGTAATATACTCAATTATGGTTAGTCATAAACTTTCATATTCAGTTATAGTTAAATGTGGATAACAGTAAGCACCCATAATCAACTATATGGTGACTATAATAAGCCTTTGTTATTGTATAACTTGAACATATTTAACCCTTATCAATTGTAGTAAACTAAAACCGACCATAATCTACTAATCCTCCCCATGTATGTTGACCATGAAATAGCACTACCACACAAAAATTCCAGCCCAAAAGCATTAAAACTTATTGCTGATGATGATAACTAGCAAAACCATACAAGTTAAATGGTTGGTAAACAATCATAAGTATTAATCCATAGTAGACATCGAGACACTTATCTCATGATACACATTACTAAAATTTTCAAAAATCATAAAAATAACTAATTATAACTTTATTATTATTATTTATAAAAATAATTAATATACGAGTAAAGAAATATATACATTTAAAACATGTAAGGAGGAAAACATAAAGAAGAAACCATAAGTAATAAGAGTTTATGATAGTTGTGAACATGGAAAATCTTTTAATTAAATTGACAAGTAAAAAAATAATAACTTTCTTTGAGCTAAATCTTAACCTTTTATGTGACTATTACTGAGAATATTTTGTAGATATTCACTCAAAATTAAATCAATACAATCTAACTATTAATAACTGATAATTAAAATAATATTTTCAAATCTCTATTCCAAAAAAAACACTCCTATTAACATAATAATAAAAATATAATTTTAAAATTATAGCAAAATTATCTATAAACCAAGCTAGATACTCTAAAAAAGAAAACACATTATTACCATCACTTTTCAAAAAGTGAAAACTTACTTTCAAAATAACCCACTTTTTGAAACTGAAAAATTACTCAAATTGATGTGCTGGTTACTGAATACTCATCAATCATCGGCCCAAATCTTCTCACGAACCAGAAAATCCTATCTCATATATATATATATATATATATATTCGAAAACTGAACATAAATCGGTAATAAATGCAATGGTGCTTATAGACATCTAGTGTCTCTGGTAATAGTACAGAACAATGAATATACAGGCACATTATTGCCCTAATTTTCTCAAAATAGAACAATTTTCTTTGAAATTCAGTGGTCACTTTTAAGGAATAAAAAGAAAATCCAAGCGAATATGGAAAGGGTGCTTGATAGGTATGTGGATATAATCAATGGCGAGTTTCTTTATGACCCACTTCGATTCGACTCAGGCTGTCTACAACATAAAGACATTAGAGACTGTCTAGGAAACTACACAAAAAACACCAAACCGTTAAACCAGACAATGGTTCAATATGAAAAAGGCCATCCGTTCGACGGAATTGAGGGAAGAGATGAAGGATTACATTAATCTTCAAAAGTTTGTCACCAATAGCCAATGTGCAGAGTTCGATGTAATTGCTGACTACACACAAATTTTGGATGAGACTTCAATAAGCAACTTCTGAACATGTTGCACAATTCTGTAATTTCCGAGACAAGGACAAGTGAAAAGCAATGCTGGGATACCATATGGAAGAATATTCAGATGTTTGCATGGCCAAAAATATTTGGACGAGACCGTTACTAAAGCGCCCTTATACCTTCGTCTTCACAGCAATCTAGAGGACAACAACGACGGTGGTTTATTGAATAGCTGTAAAGAAATTCTAAGGACAGTCGTTTATTGGGAACTGAGATACCGATCAAAGATCACAGTTGGGAAAGAAGATTCTCAAGTTCAGGTAAGGGACATTAGCCTATATATTGACAAACTCTCAATTTGGATATCATTGTTTTGTAACTTGTCTTGGAGCATATAATTTGGATAGTCGGGATTTATTTGTTTGTTCTTTTTTTAAGCAAAAAATAGGTAATGGACGCTACTGCTTTACTTGGTAGAACCAATAATTTATAAATGTGACAAATGCCAACATGTTTAGTGAGACTACCTGAAACCACACTATTTGGCACAAATCCTTAAACACATGACTTGAGATAAGTTTCTAAGACTGGATAGTAGAGATTTTTACTAAATTTATGTGCTAGCAATTTAAATTAAATTTCTGCAATGTCTTTGTAGATATGTTTTTTGTTGGAAAAAGTCTGAATTAATTGAGTAAGTGTAGGTCACATCAAGTTCATCTATATTTGGAAAGGTCAAATTTAGTGAGTGTTTGTATGTTGAAGTTAGCATCAATTGGGTCACTAGTTAAAGAATATAAGTACTTATAAAAATCTCATTGTAATCCATTCAAATTTATATAATCAATAGAATATTAGCTACTCATATTGATTGAAGTTATTGAGAATAAACAATGGAAACACAACTACTACGGTTGAAATAAACCATAAAAACCAAACATGAATTTATACAACACCAAACAATGAACTATGCAGCAACAACTGCCTTACAACTACTCCGACTTTGCATTTGGACTCTGCATGACTACAACAAACTACTATTGCTACAAGAGCATGCAGCTACAACTACCTAGAACTTCAACTCAATTTATATAGAAAAATTATATAGAAAAATTAAGTCGGTTACATATATTTAAAATGTCAGTTTTGCCTCTTCGAGTTGCAATGGATCGAGGTTGTGTTGCCCCTTTGAAACTCAATAGGCACGGCAATGGTGCCTCTTCAACGCTCAATAGGTTATGGCGGTGACGAGGTGTTCAGTGAGGCAGTGTTTGGTGATTAGTATAGAGGGGGGCGTAATTATTTCCAATACTCCCCCTTAACTACGACAAAAAACTTAACCTTTACTTGACATAACTTAAACATGCCTCATCGTCTAAGTTTGAGCTAGGCTTACAATGATTCAAAACATTGACATCATCTCTTGTGCTCGATTTCTTTTTCCTTTTCTTCGAGATCATGTATCCTTTTAACTGCTTCATCTTTGTCTTTTTTGCGTAGGATCCAAATTTTAGTTTCTTCATTTGTTGTTGCAGCTCTACCATTGTTATATCTTTATTTATCATAAAAACATAGAAAATCATTTTAAACTGTCGATGGATGTCTCTTAGGTTTTCAAAAATTTGTTCGTATGTGGACTGCTGCCACATGTCATATTCTATAGTTTTCTCTACATCATCAATCTTTTGATTATCAATTTACAGCAACATAAGCTCATAATAGAATTTTATCTCTTCATGACTCCAATACATGAAAATTCCATTTTCAATATCATCCATATTGTCGTCAATATTCGTAGCTACAAATTCTATGAACGCATCATAATACATGGTTTTTCATGGCATGCTTCAAAGAAATTTCATTCTTCTTCATAATCATTATGTGTAAGTGCACACTAGAAATCAATGTTAGAATTAAAAATATTTGCATAATGACATTGGTTTTGATCCTCCTATCGATTTTCCTCTATCTTTGTTTTCTCTTTGTGGGCTTCCTTCTTTGTCTCTAACTCTATTTCTGCCTCTATCTCTGTCTCTGTATCTTCCACTTGGCTTTCAGACACAAGTGGGATTCTCTCACCAAATAACAATGTATCAATAAGGTGTTTCTGTTGGATCATATCGAGCCACTCATCACTAGTGAATTGTTCTTTATCAAAGTTAACACTAGTAATTTCAATTGTTGGATCCACTAAACTAGATTGTCCTCCATTGGCAACATTATCTATGCCAAAGTCAACGTTTGGTGATAACAAACCACCAACATTGTGATCCACTTTCAAGTGAGATTCACAAAATCCTTCATCTCTCTATAGATTCGCTACTACAAATACATTTTCATTCTCATCTTCAAGCACTACTACACACTACAACACATGGGGGGAGAGGGGGGGTGGGTGTAGTTAAGACAGTATTTAAGACAATTTTTGGGCAAATTGTATTAACTTGGGACAAAAGAAAACTTTTGTATTGTTATAACTATTGTCTTTAAGGGGGTGTCTCAAATTAAATCATCTTAAAATTCAATTGTCTTAAAATATTGTTTCTATAAAGACAATATATAACACAAGAAATTTTGTCTCTCCAAAGACAATTTAATTTTTTTCTCTCTAGAGACAATAGTTGGGATTAAGGACATATTGTCTTTAAAGAGGCAATGTCTTTGATGCTAACTATTGTCTCTCTAGAGACAATAAAAAATTACATTCAGAGATAATACAACATCACTTTTGTTTCTTTAGAGACAATTTAAAAATAATGAATCTAGAAAAATATCTCGCCATTGAAATAAACCAATATTAAAAGTATTTAATTAAAAATAAACTATAATATCATTGATTAATTCATATTATGAGTAATGACACAGTGGAATCGAACCACAAACCTCCTACTTATAAAGCAATTGCTCTTCCATTAAGCTAGCACCCTTTAGAGAATTATGGGAGAGTTATTAAATATAAAATACATCCAAATTAAAATGAGTGTAGGAATTTACAGGGTAAGTTCCTCAGAAAGAACACCAAAAGGACACCGCTCACAACCAGATTACAGATCAATACACCAGTATTTTTGACGTGGTTAAAACCCTCAAAGAGGGAAACAGTCCACGGCCTGCGCCAACGTGGCTACTACAGGCAATTTATTAATCAAAGAATGAAAATTTACATAAGCTTCTCTCATGCACGGATAACCCAAACAATGACCATCCATGCACTTTAAATAGAACTCATGGACCAATCGGGTGTCAAGCCACGGATCAAGTGTCGGTAATACCGAGGAGAGAGTGAACCGTCGGATCACTACATATCGTGACCGTCGGATGGTAAGTTACAAAATGTACAACGGTAAAGAAACACACTTTACCTAACTCTATACCTAACTCTACACTAGACCAAGTTGTACTTAACTATTTCCTATGTGTCGGAATATCCTAACATCTCCCCTTAAGAACAACTTGGGATAGGATTGAAGGATTTACAAATATGACACAATAGGAGAAGGAAGGAGGCACTAGAGCCTATCCCCCCTTAGTGACAACTTCCTGAACTCCAAGCATATATCGAAGTTTAGTGAACTTCGCCTTTGTGAGAGCCTTTGTGAAGATGTCTGCAACCTGATCATCTGTTGAACAACATTGCACTTCAAGAACATGGTCATGAATGAGCTTTCTGATGAAGTGCATGTGTAGTTCAATGTGTTTGCTGCGCTGATGCTGGACTGGATCTTTGCATAGCTGAATGGCACTTTGATTATCGCACCAAAGTGTGGTTGGATGCTGCTGCTCAAAGCCAAACTCTGATAGGATCTGACGAAGCCACAAGGCTTCCTTACTAGCTTCCACGGCACCACGATACTCTGCTTCTGCTGACGAAAGAAAATGGCAGCCTGTTTCTTACAAGCCCATGTAATAGGTCCTGAACCAAGAGTGAAGACATAACTGGCAGTAGACTTACGATCATCAGGGTCACCAGCCCAATCAGAATCAGTGAAACCAACTAATTGAGGAGCTGCTTTGGCACTGTAATGAATCCCAAACTGTACTGTACCTCAAACATAACAAAGTATTCTTTTAGCTGCTTTCCAATGAATTTCACGGGGGTTTTGCATAAAACGAGCAACAAGGCCAACAACAAAGGAAAGGTCAAGACGAGTATGGGTTAAATACAAGAGTTTTCCTACAAGTTGACGGTATAAGGTAGCATCAACTTCAGGAGAAGTACAAGAGACTGAAAGTTTGACTCCAGACTGAAAGGGAGAAGGGGCTGGCTTACAGTCTTCCATGTGAAAATGACGAAGAATATCACAAGCATACTTGGACTGGGAAAGGAAAATACCCTCCTTGGATTGCAAGACTTGAAGACCGAGAAAATAGTGTAAGTGTCCTAATTCTGTCATTTCAAATTTCTTTTTAAGGCTGGACTTCACATGGTTTATAAGGTTGGGATCACTACCGGTAAGAATAAGATCATCAACATAAAGAACAAGGATGATAAGAGAGTTGCCCACTTTCTTGGTGTAGACAGTATTGTCAGAATAACACCTAGAAAAGCCATATTCTAAAAGAAAGCTATCCATTTTGGCATACCAAGCCCGAGGAGCTTGCTTGAGACCATAAAGGGATTTCTTCAGTCGAAAAACAAGGCTGGAGTCTGTTTGTATGAAGCCAATGGGTTGTTCCATATAGATTTCTTCCTGCAAGTCCCCATGCAAGAAGGCAGATTTAACATCCATCTGATGGACTTCCCATTTTAAAGAGGCAGCAAGGGAAAGAACAAGACGGATAGAGTTCATTTTGGCAACAGGGGAGAAGGTTTCAGTGTAGTCAATGCCTTCAACCTGTGAAAAGCCCTTAGCAACAAGACGAGCTTTATGTTTATCAATTTTCCCATCTGGTCCATACTTGGTTCTGTAAACCCATCTACATCTAACAAGTTTGTGTCCCTTTGGTAGAGGAACAAGATCCCATGTATCATTTGCCAACAATGAATGATATTCTTCATTCATAGCTGCTTCCCAATGTGGATGGCCTGAAGCTTCTGCAAAAGTGTCAGGATCATGATTTACTGGAGCTTGAGCCAGTAAAGAAGAGGCTCTTTCAAACTGAGAACGTGTACGTCGCTGATCTGTAGGGTCACCGACAAGATCACCTGCTGCATCCCGAGTAGCATGGACCCATATTGGAAGTTGAGGATCCTGAGAAGGTGGGGGAGGATTATCATCCTCACTTTCATCATCTGAAGAAGAAATGTTTTCAAAAGTAGAGGAGATAGGAAGAGGTGGCACATCCGCCGGACTAGGCTCGCAGGCCGATTTATTTTCATCAAATTTTACATCTCTTTGAATGATAACATTTTTGGACTTAAATGGAATAATTCTATAACCTTTTACATCTTCAGAATATCCAACAAAAGTACATTTCTCACTCTTAGGTTCTAAAGCTATATGCTTTTCATCTGGAATATGGGCCCATGCTTCACTTCCAAAAACACGAAAGTGACTTACATCTGGTTTAATGGAACTCCAAGCTTCTTCTGGAGTGATATTCTCTAGAACCTTAGTAGGAGTGCGATTGATTATATAAATTTTTCACAATTAATTGCTTCGGCCCAAAAAATAAGACTGAGTCCTTTAGATTGCAGCATACAATTAGCCATTTCCTTTAAGGTGCGATTTTTTCTTTCAGCTACACCATTTTGTTGTGGAGTGTATGGAACAGTATGTTGCATTTGAATTCCATTTTCGGTGCAAAAGTTGATGAATGTGTTTTTAACATATTCTCCACCATTATCAGTTCTTACCTTAAGAATTTGATGTCCAGATTGTTTTTCAACAAAGGATTTGAAGGCCAAAAAAGTGTTAAATACTTCACTCTTGAGTTTTAAGAAGTATACCCAAGTGCGTCTGGAGAAATCATCAATGAAAGTTAAGAAGTACTTGCAGCCAGAGAATGAAGCAACAGGAAGTGGACCACATAAATCACTGTGCACAAGCTGTAAAGGGGCTGAGGCATGCCAAGAGGCACGTTTGTCAAAACTGTCCCGATGATGTTTTCCGAGTACACATCCGAAACAAACACCATCTCTACAAGATACCATAGGAAGACCTGTCACCATATTTTCTTTACATAGATGCTGAAGGGAGCGATAGTAGTCAAAATTATTTCAAAATTACTCTCAAAATAAATTTAATAAAATCACTTTACAAAGTAGTCATAAATATGAGTAAATTGAAAATAATACTTTTGAATGGAATGGTTGAAAACACAATAGCTAGATATACATTAAAGTTGGACCCAAAACAATAAATAATGAAAACCCTTGCAACACAAATATGCCAATAACTTTGAAAATAATATAGGCATGATGATCCTTTATTTTTGGGGGCTCCTTTTGCGCTAATGGTGAAGAAAAACATCATCAACATCTAAAACCTAGCTCAAGATGGAAGAGAATAATACCTACTCTTGCTACTATGTATTTGGCATCCCCATGCCCTTCTTGCTAGCTTTAAACACCATCCAAGTCTCCTCCTAGATACAATCATCATGCATCATTTCAATGTGAGGAAGGTTCTCAACTTCTCATTATCACAAACACCTTTAACAAATGGTTCCCATGAAGCTAGGAATCCATTTAGTGCCATGTTCACTCGCTTTAAATCTACAACCTTCTCCCCAACTATTACAAGTTGACCATGAACTTGTGTTCCCTACATAAGGTAACTATTAACTAAGTATGATTAGGTCATCTCTATGGATCTAAGATTGTTCCACAATATCACCTTCTTATTTATGTTCTCACTCTCCTAGAGGCCTGCTAGGGTATAAAACATATCCTTTATCGTTTTCTTCTCATATAGAGAGGGATCAAATGACCCTTTACGATGTTCATGATAATCCACTTGGACTTAACTTTTTTCCTCGTGTGCACTGCCAACTACTGCAGATCTATAGGTGAAGACACGATATACGAGATATCAGTATTTTAATAAGAACATAATCCTTAGGCACCATCAATTCTATCCTTGAATTTGAAGCTAGATAATGCCATCTTTGAGATCCAATATGTAAACTCATAGATCTAAAAATTAGTCCTTCAAATTAATATGGAAACCATCTAACTACTCGTCCATCCGTCTCACAATTGTTTTACCACTATAAATGCTGGAGAATTTCAATTAGAAAAAGAGATATGATACCATGTAAATTTTTCAAGCCAATGTGATTGTTATCCTAATGTTCTCACGCTCAATAATTGAAAAAAAAAGTTGATTTAACAGTAGAAAAATAAATTTTTGAACATTTCATGAATCACACAATAGTTGAAAAATGAAGAGTGGAAGAAATAGAAGCACATATAAAAAAAATTATCCTTCAAATCGAATACTCATTCCTTTGATCATATCTTAAAACGTGACCTCTACACCAACTTTGAATGAACAATTATACCAATGCGATCCTAGTTTCAATAGAAGCAATGGGCCTATTTTCAAATTTTATTTATTTTCATATTAGAAGTGGAAGTTGTTTTCTATTATAATAGGAATCCTACTTCATAATCTTTATTTATTCCTCTATTGAATCCTTTCAAGGTAGCCAAATTTCATAAGATTCCTCTAGGTGAAAAGTAAACACAAGTTATCATAATCCATTAAAAACTAATACGAATGCTTGTCCTCAGAAACCCTGGTAGTGTGTATGACAAGTTTGTGCTATATCTCTTTCCATCTCTATTTTTTTCATTAGGCCAAAGCTTGAAAGTTTGGGATCCCCATCCTGAAAAACAAAATAGAAACAACTAACGAATCTCAAATTGAAATACAAAGTAAGTTAGCAGTCAAGAAGTGCTCAAGTGCTTTAGGCTATTCAATATCATCAACAACAATGGTCATCTTATGCAGAACTATTGGACAAACTATAGCACCAAAGTTAAAGAGACCAAACAAAATTAATGTTTTTTAAGGAACAATCCCATCAATAAAGAAACAAATGAAACACTATCTAAAAACAGTCATTTTTGGTTGGAGTTAGATTGCTAACAATAGCCTTTTATGAGTAAATAGAAATTGCAAGCGAGATGTTACCCATTATCTTCAATATGGTACAATTGCAGAGTACATGGAAATGAAAGGCTAAATTTCTCCTACTTTTATATGAAATATGATATAAGTGCAGAATATCATGATCCAGGTAACTTATTTGTGAATATCATTTGGCATTGTCTAAAAATGCTACATTTTGGAGTTTTGTGCCGAAATATGGCAAAAAAAGAATTGGTGAAGTATTAATTTTGTTGTTTAAAATGGATTTTTAACTGCATATATGGATTCAACACCGTGAAAACCCATGGGGCACTTGGATTGTGGAAAATTTACAATTCAAACTTGTGATTATATGAAATCCCTGCTAGATTCTGGACAAATTAGACCAAAAAATATGCTAGAAAACGCTTCTAAACAAAGTCCATATAGACTTTCCTAATAACTGTCAGGTTGGTGCCATATCATGAGAAGCCCCGTATTCACATACCACACATCCCTAAGAATTGTGTTGATAGAAAGGAAGGATACCATCGATAAATCCTTCTTAGAATTGGTAACAAACTTATCCAACTAAGTATCTATAGATTCTACAACATAATTTTTTTGTTTCTTCCACTTACCCTTCTTATAATCTAGATTCTAGACATTGTGATGCATAATGACCATGATTATGAGGAATGAAGCACTTATTTTTAATCAAGTCCTTTCGTAACTATGGCATTGACTCCTCACTTTTTCCCTTACCCTTGCTAGGTCCCTTACCTTTTCCCTTATTTGTCTAACCAAATAGAACAAGGTTCTCATCAATTCCCCTCTTGCTAGCTTTCAAATCCATCCAAATCTCCTATTGGATACAATCACCCTAGATCTTTTCAATCTGAGGAAGGTTCTCATGATCACAAAAACCTTTGACAAATCATTCCCATCAAGCTAGGAATCCATTTAGTTCCATGTTCACTTGCTTTAAATCTACAACCTTCTCCCCAACTATTACAAGTTGACCATGAACTTGTGTGCCCTACATAAGGTAACTATTGACTAAGTCTGATTAGGTCATCTCTATGGATCTAAGATTGTTTCACAATATCACCTTCCTATTTATGTTATCACTTTTCTAGAGGCCCACTAGGGCATAAAACATATCCTTTATTGTTTTCTTCTCATATACAGAGGGACCAAATGATCCTTTATGACATCCAGGATCATCAACTTGGACTTAACTTTCATCCACATGTGCATTGCCAAACACTACAAATCTATAGGTGAAGGCACGATATTCAAGATATAAATCTTTTAATAAGAAATAACCCTTAGTTTCTATAACAAAAAAAATTAGGCACCATTAAGTCTATCCTCAAATCTAAAGCTAGATAACACCATCTTTGAGGTCCAATACGCAAACTCCTAGATCTGAAAATTAGTCCTTCAAATAAATATGGAAACCATCTAACTACTGGTCCATCCTTCTCACAATTGCTTTACCACTATAAATGCTGGAGAATTTCAATTAGAAAAAGAGCTATGATACCATGTAAATTTTTCAAGCCTATGTGATTATTATCCTAATGTTCTCATGCACAATAACTGAAAACAAAGTTGATTTAACAGTAGAAAATTAAATTTCTGAACATTTCATGAATCACACAATAGCTTAAAAAATGAACAGTGGAAGAAATAAAAAAACATACAAAAATTTATCCTTCGAAACAACTTTTCATTCTATTTGATCAAAGCTTACAATGTGACCTCTGCACCCTACTTTGAACCAACAATTATACACTCAATTAAATCACCTCAAACAATAGTGTACAATCAAATCAAAGGGTGTAAGACCAAATCTGAGAGTGTATAACCTGTGCAAGAAGAAAGGACTACCACAACAGTGTTATGGCCTGTACAACCTCTTGTAATCGTTGGTCACTTAGGGATATGTTCCTCTTCTTCTATTCAAATGCACTCTACCCTCTTCCATCTATCTTGTTGTCTTTCATGTGTATTATTGACCTGTTCTATATAATCCTATTTGTGCTTTGAGATAAAATAACTAATCTCTTCAATCCTAACAACTAATATACTAAATCTTAACGGCTACCTATAACAATCATGAGATTTATGGCTATCATTAAATCATAATAAAAATCATGAGTTTCCTAAAACTAGTTCATTTTAAAGAAAATTAGTCTCACATATGTCTTACTGTTTAAGGTGAAATTAGAAGATACAATTATTTTCCACTTTTCCTAAGTGGTCACTAATAAAATGTCTCAAACCACTTCTTGCAAATTCACAATAATAAAATGTCTCAAACCACTTCCCGCACATTTACACTTATGCAAGAAATTCCTGCTTAAGGTACCTTTCTCTACATTTTTTTCCCAAAATCAAGTGATTCTCCTTTCTAGTTGTTGCTTAAAGCAATGGTTTTTTGAAGATAAGGTTCTAATCAAAGCATATTAAAAGGAAGCAGCTGTCATTCATTGTTTATGTGCCTAGAAATCACTTTGTTTTGTAAGTTTTTTGGTAAATTCTTCCACCTTGTCAACCTCTGCTTCTTCATCACCAAGAAATCAAATTATATGAGCCATTTTCAATCATTCAAACAAGGATGGAAGGATTGTGCTCTGATACCACTGTAAAGTTCTCATCTAAAATTTTCTTTTCTTTTTTCTTGCCAAATAAAATTCACTAACGACAAGAAAAGGTAAATTTCTTGAAAATTGAAGTAAGAAATTACATAATTATAAAATTCTTAGCACATGAAGATTGTACATTTGAATAGAAAGTATGCTTTTTCCTGGAGAAAAAACCATACTTATAAAAAGTAGAAACAATAGAATAAATAATGACTAAATCTACTATTACATCAGAAGATCAAATCAAAATTTATTATAGCAATGAGAGACATGACTTAAGCCACTTGGAAATGGCCCCATGTAATTTAATTCGTGTTTGAAGATGAAGTAAAATGGGCAATAGATGAAATACTTTGACTGTTGGATTGTTATAATGCAAAAAAATGAAGTGTTAAACAAATTATTGGTTTCATGTTCAAGATGAAATACTCTTGAAGCCTCGAGCTGTTTTCAATGATCAAGAAATGTTGAGAGAAAAATATGTAGTTAACATAATGCCCAAATACCTGCTAAAAATTTCCCAATAGACCCAAGTGATTGAGAAAATTACTGAAGCCAGTGGTGGAGGGAAAATTACTCAATGGAATTCACCCAAGTAACTAAGTTTATTATTCAATCCAATAGGCAACTTAGTGGATTTCTATCCTCTGTTGGATGAAATTGTAAATACTTTGAGCCTCAACCCCTCCAGAAATCTGGTTTTTCATCCAATATTTTCTCTCTTTAGCTGACAAATGTAGCTGGTTAACGTATACTCTATAAAACATGCTTAAATGCAAGTAGGAAGTAAAACCTACTTCGTAAATCCTAGCTCCTTAACACTTTCTTAACATAAAATCATTAAAATTTCCCAGGAGGCACCAAATCACACCAAATGACAAATACCATTATGAGAAAAACCCCAGCACGATCAAAACGTGTGAGCCTTTTATCAAGCCAACCTCGAAATTTTGAAATGTCCCTAAAATGTAGGAAATGACTATTTATTCAAGAAAATGAATAAATACATACTTCTCCTACTACATTTCCACTCACGCTCATCACGTCACCAAATGGGCAAGAGGGCACCACAATGCATTCCCACTCATCTTCACCATATTTCACAAAATCAATAATTGGGCCCCATCATAATCTACTGATAAAGAGGGGATATACTATCATGAGAATAACTTTTGACAGCATTGCGTAAACATTTCATAAAATATGTTCTAGATTTTCTTTTTTGTTTCCAATTTTAGTTTTTTAAGATTATATTTTCTTAGTTTTAGATTTATAAGTGAGTCCTAGAATGTTTATAACCCAGAAACTTGTAATCCTTTTAACTCTTCAGAGAATACACTAAAACCAATGTTATCATTGAGAGGAAATTTCCCTAGAACATTTACAACACATTCCTATTTTGGGAAACACCTGAGAAACATTTATGAAGTATACCATATATCATACCAATTACCTATGAAAAACATTTTTAGTATGGATATGGGGTTTGGAGAAAATTTATAGTAACATAATTTCCAACATAAATAATTTTGCTACCTTGAATTGCTGTATATTAACTAATTTTGAGCATAGGCTCCTTTTTAAGCAAATAGTTGATCTCACTTAGAAATTTACATCCAGTGACGTAAGTTTATGATTATAATTATAAGTTGACATCTAGATGACCTTGAAAGAAACTATCATAACATCAACAAATTTCCTTTTTGAATTGAAATATTTGTGAATTTCTTAGCAACAATTTCCTTTTTGAATTGAAATATTTGTGAATTTCTTACCAACTATATGTTGAAAATAAGGAAAATAGGGTTAATGATTACAGTTTGATCATATGCATCAATTCCTTTGCTGTCACGAAGTAAGAGATTGTATTCAGTTCCATCTAGAGCAGTCCTCATCGGTGGAGCACTCCACATCTAAAGGCCTTGTGTACATGGTCAGTGTGTGGATGCAACTTGAAATCCACTCCTTCTTCCAAGAAGTTATCAAAGATATGAATAGAAATAACGTTGTGAGATTTTAACATGATAGATTAGAATGAGATAAAATGTTTAATTCAATCTAAAGAGAAACCTTTGTTGATCGCAAGTATTGAAAGTGAGGAAAGGTTCCATGGAAACTATTACAAAGGCTTATCACTTCATACACAAGAAAATAATATTTAAATCTACTTTTCAATCATGTGATTTAAGAAAGACATGAAAAATTAATAACAAAATATTATATTTGATGATATCAAGTTAATAAATATTACCTAAAAAGACATTTTCGTTATGACCCACAAAGATGCAATTTTCACTGCTCATGATAAATAATAATGCAGAATAAAAGGACAAAATTCCATTTATTGCCATCCCTCAGTTGTGCAATATCCCACTCCTCTAAACTTTATCTCCATATACTACTTCTAGATTGAAGTGTCTAAACCTTCAGTAAAACTTTAAACTACTGAATGTGAATATCCAAAAAATAACTCCAACAAGACTAATATAACATGAAAAAACCATAAAAACTGCAAATTCCTAGGTGAGTCGTACCCTTCATTATTTCCCTGATTTGCCTCTTGCAAATTTAACAAAAAATATCAAAATAGCGTAGTCAAGAAAAGGCCAATATATAAAGTCAACACTGGATTTATTTAGGAACTCCAACACACTTTGGTTCAGAGTGCATAATCCATAATCAACTCTAGTGTGGAATCTTGTGAATCTTGGAATCTTTTGATTAATTCATGTACATTAGAAAATATTAATTCATTTACATCAGACATCTAATCATTAAAAAATAATATCCTTACAAGTTCATGATTCCCCACCTTATGCGTGAAGAAGGCCAAAAAAAAACACATAATTAGAAATAGGCATATCAGGAGCTCTACATGGTAGTCAAATGATACGAATAAAGATTATCAATTTGGTTCCAAAGAAAAGAAGAGGATATTTCATAACCTGACAATATACACTTAAGTAGATTCGATTGCAACCTCGTCCATATAATGAAGTGTCTTTAATAATTTATCTATCTACAATTAGTAATATAGTAAAAACATGCAAGCTGAAAAATTGTAGTGCAATTTTACATCAGAATAGATAGGGGACACATGAAAACAAACAAATTTCCCCTTTCCTCACTCGGATTGTTTTCTAAATTTCAATCCATTTGTATATTTTCCTAAGGCCTTTGATGCAAACTGAGGCACAGAGAAATGATTAGGAATTCATTGATTTCTTATATACTATTAGTGATTTGATATGAGTTTCTAAAAAAAACAACAAAAGGTCATGTATGGGCATCTCATTATCAGTGAGGTAAAAGAGATGCTAGAATACATTCTAAGGCCAAAATTTCCCAAGGGCACAACTCTCATATGAAGGAACTCTTGGCAACATGTGACATAAGTAAAAAATACAATTTTCACTTCATACACAGAGAGAGAACATATGTTTAAGCCACGATTTCTCTCTCTCTTTTGAACTCACTATAGAGAGCTAATGTGATAATGACCCAAATTCAAATCCTAGAAAGCAATGCTACTCCCTTACATGGAGTTTACCAATTGTGGTTATTGATTATATTGATTTGTTGAGGTAGATTTCATTTGGATTATTGTATGGTCCCAGGCAAGCTGCCAACAATGACCATACGGAGTGCATAAGGTTTCATGGCACCTTACATAAGACGATACAATAATCCACAGAAAGCTAACTCAACAATATAAAATTCAATATCTTGTTTATATATATATATATATATATATATAGATATATATATATATATATATATATATATATATATATATATACTATAGGAATAAATCATAAACAAAAACTAATAACAAATAGAAGAAGATAAAATAAAAGGACAAACAAATAGAAATTTAACAACAAATAACTTAAACAAATAAATTACACATAACATCCCTAATAGATAATAACATTATCCATTGTATAGATACCAATATCAAAGAAAAAATGATATTTTGAAAACAAAAACATCAAAACATGTTTATAAAATGATGAATGGTGTTGACCAACAAAGCTCTAAGATAAACATTTTTTACTTTTATCAATATGTTTATTTCTCTAGAATTCTCATTTCTCTTTTCTAGATAATTTTAGAGGTTTATTCTAACCAGTTTTCTTGTTCTAAAAGGTTTGGGGTCCATCCACACCTGAACCAGGTCTAACTCAGATTATAACTTGGATAAAAGGAAATATTTATTTTTAAATAGTGGTCCTTCTTTTCAAATAGGAAGTTGACACTAGGGAAACATATTTATGTTTTTAATAATTAACCCAGGTTTACCATTTCTTCACAAGTAATATTAATTTTACATAACAATAAAACTTGTTTTATCAAAATCGTTTAAAATGAACACACAAGGCGAGGTAAATACCACATAAGAAGGCTAAGGTGATAGAAATGGTGAGATCGTGATAATTTGTTATTTATAATACATTTGATGTAAAGTGTATCACTCCAACTAATTAAGCTCAAGTTTCAAACGAAGCTAACATTCTAGGTGAGCTTACATTTCAAAGTGCAAATCGCATACCAATAATATACCTTAGGTAAATTAGGGTTGGCATGTATGGGGGATCATAGTAGATCCCAATGGAGAGCTTGAACTCTCATTTCCTTGGGGTCTAAAAATTCCACAAACAATCAAACTAAGGCCTATGCTCTTTATCAAAATATTCTCTTGGAAAATAAAATGAAAACAGAGCCTTTGATAGTTGATGATCATAGGAGACTCAAGCATAATTATCAAACTGATGGTCTTGAGATAAACCCCACTCAATAGAAAATTTTCTTCCATTATAGCCAAAATCGCAAAGGAGGTCTACAACCTACACCAGGTCTAAAAAACACAACTATCAGGCTGATTCTTCGGCCAATGAGGCCATCACACTTAAAATAAGTGCACTTTAAAAAAATAGGCAATCCCATTTTCATGAAATACCTTAAGCCTCTTCGGTTATGGGTAGAAAACCATGTATTGAAATAAAGACAAGTAATCATGATTTATCACATAGCCAATGTCAAACAAGGAGCTTAGACTTTATAGTACTATCCCACCCATATCTCACATGCTTGAAATTAACCCTAGTCTATCTCTTAAATTCCTCTACAATGGGTCTTCATTAGAAAGGAGTGATAATGAGTCACTAAGATGGTGAAACTAGCAACATCACATGGAGAAATGTTATTTAGCCTATAATAATCCCAATAAGATCCCCTCTTGGTGTCTAGCTAGAATCCTAGAATTTTTATTTGTTGGGCCTAGTAACAAGGCATATTCAATGCATATTCCTTTCGTTTGGCCCACAAAATCCAAGAATGCATAGTGTGTGTTTCCACTGTTCTGGTTGTAAGGACTCTGGACACCACATATCTCCAGCATGGTATGATATTGTCCACTTTGGGCCTAAGCCCTCATGCATTTGTTTTTGGGCTTTGCCCCAAAAGGCCTCATACCAATGGAGATATTTGTCCATCCTTATATACCCATGATCCTCTCCACTTCTGGTCAATGTGGGACTTTGGTCGTATACCCAACAATCCTCCCCTCGAACAAAGTACCATCGAGCCTCCCCTCAAACGATTATCCATCCATCCACTCTCTACCAACCAGGATTCTCCACTCCAATGTGTTGGAAGCACACGCCTTACATGGAACACCACCTGTCTCGAGAGCTTGCTCTATCCCAGGTCAACTCCTCTTCACCGTGTTGGGACCAGGACACGTCCATGAAGAATCTGGAGCACACCGCCTGTATTACCGGGGCTCACCACCTTCGTTCGGCATTCTGAGGATTCATCCACTTGGCTAACTTTGAACCTGGCTCTGATACCACTTGTAAGTACTCTGGACATCCTTATATACCCATGATCCTTCCCACTTCTAGTCAATGTGGGACTTTGGTCGTATACCCAACAATCCTCCCCTCGAACAAAGGATCATCGAGCCTCCCCTCGAATGACTATCCATCCGTCCAATCTCTACAACCCAGGATTCTCCGCTCCAAAGCGTTGGAAGCACATGCCTTACATGGAAGCACCACCTTCCTCAAGAGCTTGCTCTAACCGAGCTCATCCACAGATCCCGTCATGATATTACCGGGGCCCACCACCTTCGTTCGGCATTCCGAGGATTCATCCACTTGACTAACTTTGAACTTGGCTCCGATACCACTTGTAAGGACTCTGGACACCACATATCTCCATAATGGTATGATATTGTCCACTTTGGGCCTAAGCCCTCATGGATTTGTTTTTGGGCTTTATCCCAAAAGGCCTCATACCAATGGAGATATTTGTTCATCCTTATATACCCATGATCCTTCCCACTTCTAGTCAATGTGGGACTTTGGTCGTATACTCAAGAATCCTCCCCTCGAACAAAGGACCATCGAGCCTCCCCTCAAATGATTATCCATCTGTCCACTCTCTACCAACCAGGATTCTCCAGTCCAATGCATTGGAAGCACACGCCTTACATGGAAGCACCACCTATCTCGAGAGCTTGCTCTAACTGAGCTCATCCACAGATCCCATTGTGATATTACCGGGGCGCACCACCTTCATTCAACATTCCAAGGATTCATCCATTTGGCTAACTTCGAACCTTGGCTTTAATACCACTTGTAAGGACTCTGGACACGACATATCTCCACAATGGTATGATATTGTCCACTTTGGGCCTAAGCCCTCATGGATTTGTTTTTGGCTTTGCCCCAAAAGGCCTCATACAAATGGAGATATTTATTTATCCTTATATACCAATGATCCTCCCCACTTATAGTCAATGTGGGACTTTGCTCGTACACCCAACAATTCTCCCCTCGAACAAAGGACCATCGAGCCTCATTTGAGGGGAGGCTCGATGTTCCTTTGTTCGAGGGAGGATTGTTGAGTATATGAGAAAAGTCCCACATTGACTAGAAGTGGAAGGATCATGGGCATATAAGGATGGACGGATATCTCCATTATTATGAGGCCTTTTGGGGCAAAGCCCAAAAGCAAATCCATGAGGGCTTAGGCCCAAAGTGGACAATATCATACCATTGTGGAGATATGTGGTGTCCAGAGTCCTTACAAGTGGTATCGAAGCCAGATTCAAAGTTAGCCAAGTGGATGAATCCTTGGAATGCCGAACGAAGGTGCGGGCCCCGGTAATATCACAATGGGATCCATGGATGAGCTCGGTTAGATCAAGCTCTCGAGGCAGGTGGTGCTTCCATGTAAGGCGTGTGCTTCCAACGCATTGGAGCGGAGAATCCTGGTTGGTAGAGAGTGGACGGATGGATAATCGTTCGAGGGGAGACTCGATGATGCTTTGTTCGAGGGGAGGATTGTTGGGTATACAACCAATGTCCCACATTGACTAGAAGTGGGGAGAATCATGGGTATATAAGGATGGACAAATATCTCCATTGGTATGAGGCCTTTTGGGGCAAAGCCCAAAAACAAATCCATGAGGGCTTAGGCTCAAAGTGGACAATATCATACCATTGTAGAGATATGTGGTGTCAAGAGTCCTTACAAGTGGTATTAGAGCCAAGGTTCGAAGTTAGCCAAATCGATGAATCCTTGGAATGCCGAACGAAGGTGGTGAGCCCTGGTAATATCACAATGGGATTCGTGGATGAGCTCGGTTAGAGAAAGCTCTCGAGACAAGTGGTGCTTCCAACGCATTGGAGTGGAGAATCCTGGTTGGTATAGAGTGGATGGATGGATAATCGTTTGAGGGGAGGCTCGATGGTCCTTTGTTCGAGGGGAGGATTGTTGAGTATACGACGAATGTCCCACATTGACTAGAAGTGGGAAGGATCATGGGTATATAAGGATGGACAAATATCTCCATTGGTATGAGGCCTTTTGGGG
This sequence comes from Pinus tabuliformis, assembly GCA_031772625.1. Classification (NCBI taxonomy): domain Eukaryota; kingdom Viridiplantae; phylum Streptophyta; class Pinopsida; order Pinales; family Pinaceae; genus Pinus; species Pinus tabuliformis. The sequence goes on from CM062816.1 coordinate 1,848,145,155, forward strand.
TAAAGCCCAAAAACAAATCCATGAGGGCTTAGGCCCAAAGTGGACAATATCATACCATTATGGAGATATGTGGTGTCTAGAGTCCTTACAAGTGGTATCATAGCCAGGTTCAAAGTTAGCCAAGTGGATGAATCCTCGGAATGCCGAACGAAGGTGGCGGGCCCCAGTAATATCAAAATGGGATCCGTGGATGAACTCGATTAGAGCAAGCTCTCGAGGTAGGTGGTGCTTCCATGTAAGGCGTGTGCTTCCAACGCATTGGAGTGGAGAATCCTAGTTGGTAGAGAGTGGACGGATGGATAATATTTCGAGGGGAGGCTCGATGGTCCTTTGTTCGAGGGGAGGATTGTTGGGTATACGACCAAAGTCCCACATTGACTAGAAGTGGGGAGAATCATGGGTATATAAGGATGGACAAATATCTCCATTGGTATGAGGCCTTTTGGGGTAAAGCCCAAAAACAAATCCACGAGGGCTTAGGCTCAAAGTGGACAATATCATACCATTGTGGAGATATGTGGTGTCTAGAGTCCTTACACTGGTTGTTCATCTATTTTTCAATACCTTCCCACTCATGGATTTTTATTTCACACATACCTTCTTGGTTCTCTACATTTTACTTCTTACTAGTAGTAAACTCTTGGTGTCCTGAACTCTCTCCACTGGGGTTATAGTTCTCCACTTCTTAGTGGGCATTGCTCACTTTGATATTCTCAATTTTGGCTTCAGAAAGCTTTGTTCTCCTGACACCTTAAGTGTTTTGTTGTGTGACTTTCAAAGCAGGGAGCTCTATTTCATGTGTTTGAATTAAGGTTACATGTGGAAAATTTGTGTGCAACAATCTGACCTGCAAAAACCACTGTCAAGGGTCCAAATCAAAGTTTATTTATTCGGTGCTACACTAATGGATTATACTGAAGCCCAAGAGTTTAAAAGGGTTCTTCAAAGACATGAAAAGTCCATATAATGCAACAAATCTTTCTTTTTTCAGTGACTTCTAGAGTACATGAAAATGAACACAAGTTCACTACACAAAATATTATATTTATGAATATTGTGGCCCATCAAACACAGAAAATCAATGTCTTTGAGGCAGAAGTTAATATCTTGAAGAATATGGTTATCAGTCTTAGTAAAGCCTCTCACTTTGCGGTTTCCGACCATAGGATGTCAACAAATTTAGTGAAAACACATTTTAGGAGGAAGAAACAATTCACTAAATGATGGAAGACAATGACTTTAGAAATCCAAACTCCGGTCCTTCGAACAGTGGGAAGGTATATGTCAACAATAATAATGTCTTTGACTAAATATGTATGTTTAGTAAATTAATTAGGAGATTATGTGGTTTTAAGTTGTATACCCAAGGAATTCTGGGATGTACAACTTTGAATCTCTGCAAGTTTTTCTTTGTTGCATATGAGACCTGCTTGTTTCATTTGAATACACTGGACATCAATATTTTTTACTTTTTCTACAACATTTATGATATCAAGTTTCCCAGTTTTGTTTTTTCAATAAAAATGAAATCGTACTTCAAGTAAATTCTCTGGCATAGGTGCATTTCAATGCCTAAATAATAAAATAATATCTTAGTCGAGGAAGTTTCAAGAAAATTTAACATAACCCAATTGAATATAATAAATAAAAATAAAACTTCGATAAATACATAAACAAAGTTCCACACTGCTAGGAGGCTTAAACAGAATAAGTTCTCGACTTAAAACGCTTCTATAGAAAATGGAAATAGAAAGACCATCATCACATTTAAAGGTATTTCCATTTAAATTTGGAAGGAATGGGAGATGAAATAACCTATCACATTTTGAGTAGGTTAAATTAGACCAATAGACAACCCAAGAGTAGTATTGGGAGAAGAAGGCATCAGAGAAAGTTAAACTAGGGCAGTTGTAAAGTAAGTCTAGTAAATAAACCTTGCAAAGTTTGAATTTAGGAAGTTTCGACAATATACTGACACTACTTAAATTATTTCCATATTCTCGCATTACCTATCGATTGTCTATTTCTTTGACATTACAGAAACCAATGATATTTTGAAAATTTTACATAGTCTCATAACAAAAACAAACAGGCGACAATTTGAAAAGTTGCTTCATCCGTCAAAAACAACAAAGTCTACATGTACTTTGTTCAATTCCCTTATATGTATGACATTTCTTTTGTTGTATCGTTTTATGGGGTACATTGTAAACATACGCTTAAAGCTTCATCTATAGTTCTCTGATTGGCGTCTATGGTGTAAACGTTTAAAAATTTATGTGTGGTGTCAACGTGCTTAATGTATAGGAGTGGTGTCAAAGTTTTTTTGCAGTAGAGGGTGTCGGTAAAATCTTTCTGAACTGAGAATGGAGTTGGACCGTTAATAAATAAGCAATTGGTCATGTCTATATATATTTCATAGCCCTTTTCAATGTCTATGTTCATACCCATCTTCTTTTTCAGTATCGTCATAGGAGAATCTAACTGTGCAGGACATTTTCTCTTCTACATAATTGTTAATGATAATGGTATTTAGTACAAACTAAACAAAAAGATAGAAGTGTGTGGGCAATAATGACTGATGATGAGACATGCAGTGATGATATCTTCGAGGATAAAACAGAAATGGAGAAACCACCTAAAAGAAATATTTACGTTCAAAGTAAAAATTCACGTCGTCTTCCAATATAGTGAATATAATTCATTCTCGTGGTTTTTTTTAAAGTAAATTCTATTTATACATTTGGGTGAATGTTCACCGAACCAAACTCAAATTAAACTATGTATCTTTACATGTACTAACATGAATAATAAAGAGATCTGCACATTATGAGATTGTCTAACAAATGACGAGAGTTCTTCAATTCCTATTTGTTTAATGACCATGTTCGTACGTTGTAAGCAGATTTACGAAACAAAACAAGAACCTAAGAAATTATTCTTTGGAGATTCAATAAAAGGCATAGTATAGCTGCAGAAATAATTTTCTGTTGGAGATCAGATGCACAGCGGAAATTTAAACAAAATAAACAACAGACTAATCAAGCACATAAGACACAAGAATTTAACGTGGTTCACCCAACCAATCTGGGCTACGTCCACACAACATAGGCATCGACAATCTTATTAATCAAACAGGAGATTACAAAATGAAATCCTCACAAAACTCTCACCCTCATAGCAAACAATCCGAATGGTTGCCTGTTATATAGCAAAAGAATCTAACAACCTCATTAACTCACTCACATCAAATATAGGAGGCATTAATCATCTCCCAACAACCTGGAGCTAATATAGGAACAGATTCCTATTGTTGTCATCAACTGAGATTTTGCCTATCTTACTCACAACAGAAAATCTCAACAATCTCCACCTTGACAACAATTAGCTTGATGCCCTGTTATTATTATTTTATCTTTTCTGCAAGCCAAGAGAAGCCAAACACCAGCGTAGCTTCTCTAACAAAATTGGTTTCGTGAACATGTCTGCACAGTTTTCCTTTGTATGCACCTTTTCAAGAGAGACTCCCCTTTCAGTGATAACCTGTCTTACAAAATGGTACTTGATCGGTATATGCTTGGATTTACTATGATAGGCCGGATTCTTAGCCAAATGTATTGCACTTTGACTGTCACAAAATAACTTGATGCTGTCCTGCAACCTACCAAATTCACCAAACAAACCTTTCAACCAAATCGCTTCTTTGCAAACATGAGAAGCAGCAATGTATTTTGCTTCAGTAGTGGACAAAGCAACAATGTTCTGTAGCTTTGACATCCAGCTGATAGCTCCACCTGCAAGAGTAAAGACGTACCCTGAAGTTGACCTTCTCTTATCCAAATCACCTGCAAAATCGGAATCAACATATCCGCAAACAAATTCACTACTCTTATTGTAAGTGATACAATAACTACTTGTGCCTCTCAAATACCGAAGCACCCATTTCACTGTTGACCAGTGTTATTTACCCGGATTTGCCATGTACCTGCTGACAACCCCAACTGCATGTGAAATATCTGGTCAAGTACAAACCATCGCATACATTAAACACCCTACTACATTGGCATATGTAATTCGAGACATATAATCCTTTTCTTCATCTGTATTAGGACATAAACTCGAAGAAAGCTTAAAATGGGAAGCTAAAGGGACTGAAACAGGCTTCACATTATTCATACCAAACCTCAAAAGTATTTTCTCAATATACTTTTGTTGTGATAACCATAGCTTACCATTGCTCCTGTCTCTGAAAATCTCCATGCCCAAAATCTGTCTTGCTGCTCCTAGATCTTTCATATCAAATGTCCTTGCCATCTGAGCCTTTAACCTGTTGATTTCTTCTATGCTTTTGCTTGCTAAAAGCATATCATCAACATACAATACCAAGATAATGAATATGCCATTATTCAACTGTTTAAAATAAACACAATGATCATATTCACTTCTAACATATTTCTGACTCAACATGAAAGAATCAAACTTCTTATACCACTGCCGAGGCGACTGCTTCAGGCCATATAATAACTTCTTGAGCCTGCAGACAAATTTCTCATTGCGATGGTGAACAAACCCTTCTGGTTGTTCCATATATATTTCCTCATCTAAGTCACCATGTAGAAATGCAGTCTTAACATCTAACTGTTGCAACTCTAAATCAAGCAAAGCCACTAATGCTAACACAATTCTAATTGAAACAATTTTAACCACTGGTGAAAAAATCTCATGAAAGTCAATACCAGCTTTCTGAGAAAACCCTTTTGCAACCAATCGCGCTTTGTACCTGTCTTCCGTATCATTCACACCCCGTTTCAGCTTGAAAACCCATTTACACCCCACAGTTTTCCTGCCTTTCGGAAGCTCAACCAGATCCCATGTGTTGTTCTTACTCAAGGCCATCATTTCGTCCTTCATGGCTGCTTTCCACTTGTCACTTTTCGAACCTTCTATTGCTTCCTGATAGCACAGAGGTTCATTTTCATTAGCAGTAAATGCAACAGAAGTGACATAATCATCATACCTTCTCGGTGGACGTTTGATTCTTGTTGACCTCCTTAAGGATGTTTCTGGCGCTTCCTTGATTGGCTGACTACCATCTGTAGGAACTTCTTGCCGATCTGTATCTGAGACCTGTTCATGATAAAACCTGAACCCTGTTCATGTTCTGATTCTGAAACCTGTTCATGACTAGTATCTGAACTATGGTCATCATGACTATCATTAGAAACGCTATCAAACTGAATGTGCTGAAAATAAGATACATCATCTTGTTTCAATCTACTATCTACATCTAACTGTACAAGGGAGGATTCATTAAACTTGACATCTCTGTTGATGATGATTTTGCGGGTAGTAGGATCCCACAATCTATATCCCTTTGTTCCAACACCATACCCAACAAAGATATGTACCTTTTAGACTTTGGATCTAATTTAGTTCGCTGATGTTTAGGCACTATAGCATATGCATCACAACCAAACACTCTGAGTTTAGAATAGTCACAAGGGTGTCCTTTCCATACCTCTTGCGGAATCTTGCAGTCTATGGCCGTTGATGGAGATCGGTTTATCACATAACAAGCTGTTGCCACCGCTTCTGTCCACAACTCCTTCGGCAACCCGACATTACTCAGCATACTCCTTGCTCTCTCTAGAAGAGTTCTGTTCATGCGTTCAACAACTCCATTTTGCTGAGGAGTATAAACGGTGGTCTTATGCCTCTCGATCCCTGCATCCTTGCAATAGCTGTCAAACTCCTTGGAAGTAAACTCACCACCATTGTCAGTTCTTAAACACTTTATTGTTCTACCAGTGTTGTTTTCTACCAATGCTCTAAACTGCTTGAAAACTGAAAAAACATCAGACTTTCTCTTCAACATGTAGATCCACACTTTCCTAGAAAAGTCATCAATGAATGATACAAAATAAGACGAACCACCATATGAAGTTGTAGGAGCTGGACCCCACACATCTGAATGGATATAATCAAGTATGCCTTTACTAGTATGTTTGCCTGTTTTAAACTTTTGTTTACTGTGTTTTCCAAACAGACAATGCTTACAGAAATCTAACTTTCCAGACTTTAGATTTGGAAGTAACTTGCGATCAGCCAAAAATTTTAATCCTCTTTCACTCATATGCCCCAATCTTTGATGCCATAAGTGAATGGAACTACTGTCATGTTCAGACACAATAGACACAAAATCTAACCTTATACCTCCTTCTAACTGAAATAGATTTCCTACTTTCTTAGCTTTCATAACTAGTAAGATGCCTTTGTAAATTTTCATTACTCCACCTTGAATTACAGTTTTATATCCATTTGAATCAAGTGCTCCTAATGAAATCAAATTTTTTCTTAAATCTGGTACATGCCTCACATCAGTTAATATTTTTGTTGTCCCATCAAACATTTGCAGTTGTATGCTCCCAATTCCCACAATATTACATGTTACATCATTACCCATGTACACAACACCATCATCAATTGATTTATATGTTTTAAACCATTCTTTATGGATACACATGTGGTTTGATGCACCGGAATCTAACAACCAATGTTGACCATGATTTGACACATTAACTGATAATACTTCATCACTCATACCTGAACCAGATGTCGAACCTGTATCTGTTGTATTTGCCTCCTTCTCTGTCGAAGAATGTGCTTTTGAAGTTTGCTACTGTCGCTTCCAACAATCCTTCTTTAAATGCCCTGATTTGCCACAAAACCAACACTTTAGCTTACTCTTCTTCCCTTTCGACTTTGAACGTGAGTCGCTCGGCCTCCTGGAGTGTCTTTCTTTCGAACGACCTCTAACCATCATAGCTTCTGATGTAGAGGTTTCAGAATGCGACCTTCTCCTTGTTTCTTCCGATAATAAGGATGCAACTACATCATCAAACTCAATAGTTTCTGATGAACTAAAACTTATAGAAGTAACAAAATGATACCATGACTCGGGCAACGAGCACAATAAAGTAATAGCTTTATCCTCGGATGGAATTTTTACTTCTATACTTTGTCATTGCACAAGAAGAGTATTAAAAGCATTTAAATGATCAGCAATCGATGTACCTCCCTTCATTCGCAAACTGTACAACTGTCGCTTCAGGAGAATCCTATTGGTTAAGGATTTGGTCATATACAGTTTCTCCAGTTTCGTCCACAAACCAGCAGCTGTTGTCTCCGACACGATATTAAATAGGACATCATCAGCTCGACACAGTCGAATAGCACTTATCACTCTTTCATCCATCTCGGCCCACTCATTATCTGTGATGTTGTAAGGTTGTTTGGACTTGCCCAACAACGCCTTTGCCACGCCATGTTGGACAAGCAAATCATGCATCTTCACCTTCCAGATCTCAAAATTATTTTTGCCATTAAATTTCTCAATTTCAAACGGGGCACTTTGAGTTTTCGCCATTTGTATCAATCAAAAAAACAATAATCTCCAAAAAAAAAAAAAAAAAAAAACCAACTTTTCATGAAGTTTGTGTTTAAAAAAAAAAAAAAATATCACCGAGTTTCCAAGCTTATTCAAAATAACGCTCCCTTATCAGCACTTATCTTTCATGGTTTTTACTACAACAGTATGCAAGGCCCGTAAGCACTCCAATCTGCGCCTTTATTTAATTTAACAATGCGCATATAAACTAAACATTTGTTGTTCTATGCAACAAAAAATTCCTGTTTTATATGTACCGCATGCAACAAACATTATACTGCTTTTCGCGCATTCATTTATACACATCGGAGCAGGCCAAAAGGGAAAAACAGTTACGGAATTGAAAACACGCATTCAGCATGTAAACGCAGGTATAACAAGTAGAGCAGTACCTCGATCATCGAGCAGCAGATCTCAACGCACCTCTTGTTATGGAAAACATGCATTCATGCATGTAAACGCAGGTATATTAGCGCTCACGCAGGTCCACGGCAATACGTGTTTGACACGGTGTCTCCTTCATTCAGCGCACCGGCAGCAATACAGCAGGCAATTCAAACACCAGGCAATTCAAAACACAACTCCAGCGCATTCCATATGCTCCACGCACTCGAACCAGCTCCACGCTTGTTTGAACAGCAGTGCGCAGACAAAAACTTTACGCAGGTATTAATACGCACCAGGTTTACTCCACGCTTGTTGGACACACTCCACAGCGCACCAGGTAGCACGTCATACACAGCTCCCTCACCGCTCCACGTATCAGATCACTTACACGCAGGCAGCACCTCCAGGCAGCAAATAAACGACCTCAGCTCCACCGACTGAGATTTTGCCTATCTTACTCACAACAGAAAATCTCAACATTTTCATCTTATCTTTGACATTGGGTTTTGAATTGATGATAAACAACAAATGTGTTGGAAGCAATTATGCATAACATGAATATCGTTGGAGTCCTCCATGAGTGTCGCAACACCGGGCTTAATCGACGTGGAAGGACGTGGTGCATATTCAGGCTTATCATTGATGTTAACTCTGGAATAAACTTAGATTTCTCCATCTCTTGGTCTAAAATATACCAAAGACATAAGAAGATAGTAAAAAAGGGGGAAATTGCATCACAGGATATTTTAGCCCAAATAAATTGCATTCCAAGATATTTTAGCAAAACGTATTAGTCGCTTATGTCGTCTTATTTAAAAATATAAATCATCTTGCGTCTCTAGTAATGTAGAAAAGTCTCTAGTAATGTTGTTGTCATGTGACTGGTGAAAAGTCTCGAGTAATGTAGAGGTAAAGGATGTAACTTGGACAAGGACAGGCTTTGAATAGGGGAGGAAAATGGATGTTTAAAGTGTTGCAGCGGGCAGATTCATAGCAAGGAGAACCTGGATGACTTACAGAACTCAAATCGAAATCTTGGTCACAGCGTTGACAAACAACAAGCTAACTAGGCTTTCAGTATCTGTCAGGATCAACAAATGATAATGGAGCATTCCCACCGGGATCCTACTCAGCTTGTTCTTTGTCGATGGTGTGAGCAAAATTTTGATTTCAGTTCTATGAGTTATCTGGTTCTCCCTGTTCATGGATCTGCCCTCAGTGCACAACTTTAAACAATTGTCTTCCAAGTTCCCCTATTCAAAGACTGTCCAAGTTCCACGACTCATCTGGGTTGTCCCCGTTCCTGGATCTGCGGGAGTAGGGGAAGATGGATCTGCGGGAGAGCTGCAGGATAGAGATCGCCACAATTAATTCGTTCTGTTGTTGGTAACTAGGACGAGGCTGACGGCCGCCCAAACTACTAATGCAGAGAAAAAATGACAGAAAATATTTCGCAGTGCAGGCTATGTCCCCTCCATACGCGTCCCCGAAGAAAGAAATACAATAGTTCGCATAGTTGATGACTCCTAAGCGAAGACCAAAGTATGTTGAAGCCCATATCTATTGATGATTAGATATGATAAACATCCAAAGAGGTCGACAGTTTAAGGGGAATCTCGGCCAAAGGAAATAGTGTTCAGCTCATGTATACACCAAAGAAAATGAATAAGACGCAAAGTTAAACCACCTAAACTTAAACCAATTCGTTTGTTTGGGGTTTACTTAAACCACTTAAACCAATTATTCGTTTGTTTGTGGTTTGTGGTTTGGTTAGATGTGAGTCACTTTTGAGGATTCTAAGAGGTGTTTTCATCTCATAACAACATTTTACTACATTTTGTTAGAAAAAAAAAAAAAAAAATTATTATACACCAGGAATTTGTGAGTACTAAAACTTTAAATTTAATTGATTTAAATATTTTTAGTTAATTGAATATAATACTGGTTATTATAAAGAAAATTCTACACCATAATTATTATTTATAGTCATCAAATATTCAATATTTTAATTATATAACTAAAAAGTGTTTATATATTTGTAATTAGTTTAAAAAATGTATTGACATTGGCTTTACATCTATAAGTCTATAGGGATCAAGTCTGAAGTTAAGGTGGATGTATTTTATAATGAATTCTCTTAACTCCATATCTACCCATTGTCTTGATCTTTGTCAACACTCCGTACTTCGTTAAGATCAATCTCGGTTGGTTCAATACCATGGCTTGTAAACATAAAGTTATCAAATGAAATGACTAACACCAAAGTTATCTCAATTATTATTATTTTTTCTATTTTAAATAATTTGAGAGAATCAACATAACATTACATTACATAGAACTTTTACAACGTCACTACCATAATTGGTCGCTAGAGAGCCCCTTGTTTTAGCTAGTCCAATCATATAACAAAAATAAATTGTAACTATTGAAAACATCAGTCTGTAATAAACATCGAAACACTTCGGGTCGAAACACTTCGGGAGAGATCAACTTTACCAAAATTATAAAAAGATGTAAAATAATTAAGCGAGCCTAGATCTATATTAACCCGAGATAGAGGGATCAAATGTCTTGATATGCAAACTTCATGTTTTAGAGTGAAAAGGCATTGATCCCTGAACACTTGATATATCTAGAGTTAAGATGGATCAAGAGAAGTTTAGTTTGCCTGTTTAAATAGGCCTTGTTCCACTTGAATACTATGGGTCAGTACCTTGGGCACTCAATACAATGGGTCAATACCACGGGCCATTATTATTTCTATTTTTGTTTCATTTGACTTAGTCAAAATGTTAAACATTACATTACAACAGCTCTACCATACTAGGCTGGAGTGTCCCTCTTGGTGCAATTATTCTTTTCTTTTAAATTATTAATATTAGTTATGAAAACAATTACTGTAATATATACATATAATACATAACGAATTCCGAATAATGGAGATTCAAACATACTCAATCATTGAGATTCTTAATTTCTAAATAACCTTGGTTACAATACTATGGACCACTATCATGGCTTATCAATACAACATGTCCGAAAAGTCATAATTCATTCCTTACGACATAACTTTGTTAATGAATTTAATTAAAATAATGAAAAATGAATAACTACTATTTTTTATAAATGTCAACCTTTGATTTGTAAATAATTTTGCGACTGTGGTACATTATTAAGTGGAGATAAATACCTAACATCCACCTAATAATTAATTATAGATAATTAAATTAAAATTATGGAAAACCTATTGCAAATTAGACATGCCTACCTTGGCAATTTAATTTAATTATGAATAATTGTTAATAACAACCAAATATTATTAACATTATTGAAAGAGAGAATGCTAAGATTTACACAAAAATAATTAGTCCCCATTTAATTTTCAATTTAATTAAAAAATAATCCATATATAGAAGTGCGTGAATAGAATATTATTTCACTAAGGTTTTCTTATAAGGCAAAAAGTCTTGACCACCAAGATTAATGAAATTGAATTCTAGGTAGCTCTAATAAATTAAAATATATTCAATTAACTTAATATAATACTAATTATTATTAGGAAAAAGAAAAATTAAGTATTATTTACCAGCACAAAGGTAAAAAAATACAATGCTAAGTAACTATATATGTGTGTGTGTGTTTGGGGGGTTAACTTGAATTAAAATAATTATAAAACATGAAAATAAGTACAAAAGTAAAAAAATACAATGCTAACTAAGTAACTATATGTGTGTGTGTGTGTGTTTGGGGGGGTTAACTTGAATTAAAATAATTATAAAACATGAATAATTCTCTCTTAGCCATCAATAAAATATTTAGATATTCATTCCAACAAAATTTTATATCAATTTTAGAAAGAAATAAAGTAATTAAAATTAAAAGAAATTTTATATTTCTTCTTCTTCTTTCTTGTAAGCTAAGTTTGTATTTCATCAAAAAAAACATAGTTTCCACTACATAGTTCATACATCCAAAATTAGTTTTTATCCAAATGGTTTCAATATACCTAAACTAGATATTTTTACCATCTTCCAACAGAGTAATTGGTCCAAAATTGTAAAGGGAGTAACATTTACAACATAACTAGAGTGTCTACAATGTCATCATACTACAAAAAACTACCAACAATCATTCAAAAAGCAAGGGGTCAGAAGCAGTAACATGTATCGAGTCTATTATGCTAGATCCTAGAGGGGCTAACATCATGGAAATACACGGTATGTGTCACTCAATTTTGTCTAGGGTAGTATCCTTGGTTTTCACATAGAACCAGATATTTCTGTGTTCTCTCTTCACATCGTCAAGGCAAATGAGTACAATGTATCTACTAGCCTTCTGTTCCATGCGAATTATGCCTATTAGGATTTATAGTCTCCAATAAAGGAATAAAGCTTAAAGGTATTGTTTCCTTCAATACCTAGTGTGGAAAGTGTTCATAATCCACTACCTAGATTCTCCTAAAAGCTCTAAGTTTGAAAATCCATGTCTATCTATAGCTTCAACCTCTAGGTGTTGTGTACCACTTTGAGTTTGAACAAAGAAAATTGTGCGAAATGACTCAATAGCCTACTTGGCCTATTGGTTGGCCCAGTTTTAGTCCCAAGGGCATTGACCTCACCTCCCCCCCTCTCTCTTCTACTACTCATGTTATCGCTACATGGGACTTAGCCAATGGTGTTATCTAAGATCAACATGGATGGGACAAACAAAAACAAAACAATAGTAGCATAGGTGATCAAGAGCCAAGAAAAAGATAAGAACATGTCTCCTGTGTAGACTCGCTAGACTATTGTTGTGAATAAATCATCACACTAGAAAAAATCAACCATAATTTGATTGAGACTTAATCCGACAAGCTAAGAAACAAGTGTGACACTCGTAATCAACCCTTATTTACCCATTATTGACCCAAGAAAACACCTGTAGATTATTGTTTGGACAGTTAGCAATTTCGTAGCCAGGGGATGCTAACAAACATACAAACTCATGACTAAAACTCACTACAATTGTAGAATTAATGTTAATGAAAGTCTTCAAAATTACAAATAGAGAGTGAAGCTTTGAGTGGTGCACAAAAGAAAAAAATACCTCTTCTAGAAAACCAAAGATGTTAGCAACGTGTTGTATTACAAGATCAAGATGTCACTCCTTATATAAACTCTTAACTTATTTGCTAATCTCTAAACTTCAATTCTCCTTAGCGAAAATTCCCATAACCCCGCTTGTAAGGAGTTAGCTTTTACCAATATAACTTGCTAAGTTTACACTCAGGGTTACCGAGCTTCCACAGTTTCCAATCTTACTACAACCACACCTTGTTCTTCCTCAAAAACCTCTAAAACCAATTGCTAAGGTAATCTAACAATGGCATCATCCCAAAGCGTGTTTGAGCAATGGTGCTTCTGGGAATGTTCCTCACTTCTCCTATCATAAGTGGCTTGCACTCGATTGATCCTTGGGTGATAATATTGTACTTGGTTTCATGCATGTGAGTGACCATGCCACCCCCTTCCTCTAATTACATTCATGTTTAAAGGTGGACAGCATGGTTATCCACATTCTCATTTACCTAAGATCCCAACCCCATCAGGGAAGGAAAGTTTATATTAAATTTTTAGTGTGTGAGGAAAATGTATAATTCCTATGTTTTCTTTTAATATTTCAATATAGGACTTAAATACATTATTTGGATATCCACTAATTAATTTAGGAAATAATATTAATATTGCGGGGGTGGGGGGGGAGGGGGCGTTGTTGTATTAGTATTAAGGAAAATTATATTTTAATGTCAATTTATACTTTCATTTTATCTTTGGAAATCATTAACGTAAACCATCAACAACATAACTTATAGAAACAACACAAATAAAGACATGAAAATATATACACCAAGAGAAACATGTTCTTGAGACATAGAGGATTAATCATCTAAGATCTTTTGCTTATAGATGCATCAGAATTACATGAAACAAAGCTTATAAACCATGGAAATTAAAAGCACATAAAGAAAATGCAGAAATAACATGATAAGCAAGAGACCATGACACAAATATTTGATTACGGACTTATTCCAATCTGGACTATGTCTCTGGGCCTTGCTCAATAGTGGGGAGACGTAGTTAATTCATTAAGTGGCATAAAAAGAGATAAAGGTAAAAGAAACATTATTTACAATCCTTATACCTCAAAGCTAGAAAATTCACTACTACATAAAGGGGGGTTTTAAGACAATATTTGAGACAATTTTTGGGTAAATTGTCTTAACATGAGATAAAAAAAAGTTGTGTATTGTCTTAAATATTGTCTTTAAGCAGGTGTCTCAATTTTTTTTCTTTTGATAAAGTAAGAGTAGGACCTTCTATTAAGCTAGCCAATAATACATAATTTACATGAAGCTGCACCTGCTTTGTTAGAGTTCAACAAACAGCAGGGCATGCAGAAACCGAACAATTAGGGAAAAAATCAAGCAATAGACCATCTGGTGGTACTAACATGCACCAAATGAAACCTTGAACTCCTTGGAAGATGATTCCACAGAAATGAGGCCCACAAAAAAAATCCACAAATGACCCGTCGAGGGTCCACAAGAAATCCCACAACAAACCACACTTAAAACTTTCTTATGGACTCGATGAAAACTTTAGGCATTGCACTCTGAACTTTTTCGGGTCCAAAACACCAAACCAACTTACACGAACAAATCTCCACCATTGATCACCCAGCTTAGATCCGACGGTCTTTGTGGATATTGGGTGGATGAGAAGCGCAAGGGTTAACCACATGATGAGGGTGGTTTTCTCTCACCTCTCGCCGCAACGTGTCGCACGAAGAGTGGAATCGGAGGCCAACCTCAAAAAACCAGAAACCACTCAGAACCCGTCTGATATACCACTTGTGGTTTTGAATTGATTGCCTCGCGGAAAAGCATGAACGCTCTTTCGCCAAACAATAACCGTCAATCCAGTCCACTGGGCTATTCTTGAGCCTTCCTCCCAAATTCTCTATCAAACACCATTTAAGCAATATGAAAATGGCCGACAAAACCTGCATTACCTCCCGAGTCGGTCCTTTCACCATCCAACCGAAAGAAATCAAAGCATTAGAATGCAGTCAGAACCAAAAAGTTCAGACAGTTTAATATTCTCCATCCTCCCACCTGTCTCCTAAATCCCTCATATCCATCCCATTAATCCATAGTTCCATATCTTTGTTCACCTGATAGAGATAGTCCTCCCACAGTTTGCCTGTAGGTAAAAAATCCCAAGCATACCGAGAATCCCATTCCCTATTGGTGACTCCTTCATTCCCCCAACGATCCGCTAACATGTTAGCTTTCCTTTTCACATGGACAAATCTGATACCTTTTAGGGTTTGCGAGTGGGAGTAGATACGGTGAAAAACCTACAAAAGATTCCAATGCTTTGACACTTTATCTGGTGAAGTTCTATTGCATATTTCTTGGCCGCTCTAATAGTCAATTCCAAATATGCTTTAATTATAACATTATGTCAGTTTGAATCCACCAGGATTTCGAAGCGTTGCTCTAATACCATGAGCGCAACCATGTTATTAGTGGCCTTCCCCAAGTGGCCATGGAAGATTTTCTTTATTTTCCCCTTATCATCTCTTATGGCACCCCCAAAGCCAGCTAATCCTGGGTTGCCCTTAGATGCTCCATCTATATTAACCTTTAAGAAACTAGAAGGAGGAGGCTTCCAAATGTTAACATCTGTATTTATTTGGCTCACTCCCTTTATTATTCCTTGAGGACTTATGGACTGAAGACCCAAATGAAGTATAATACTCTCCTCTTGGGGCAGAGGAGGATCCTTAGGAAGTGTCCTCAACAAGCTTCTTATGGTGTCTTTGAGCTGCCTTACAATCTGATCAATTATGTGTTGGGGCTTACTTGTTCGCTCTTGAAGATCTGATTGTTGCTCTCTTTCCAAACATTCCAGATGACAAAGCCTGGAACCATAATCCAGGCTTTATTAGTAATATCATTCCTTGAGATGTTCTTCCTCTAGTTCTTCAAAGTGTTGGATATGCTGAGACTATCCCTATCAGTTTGTATAAAGATTGAGGCCACCCATTCCCACACCTTGGATGTGAAAGGACAGAGGTTGAGAAGGTGTTCCATCATCTCCTCAAGTGAGCCAAAGAGCTAACATTTAGAGGGACCAATGAAGCCTTTCTTTAGGATATTCTCCCAAGTTAAGATCTCCCCTTGATGCACTAGCTAGATGAATAACTTTATTTTCATCCACTGGGGGCTTTGCCATAGTTTCCTCCAAACTTGATCAGGATTCAAATAGTTAAATCCTGTAACTTCATGTTTAGCCTGTTTGAGGTTAAAGTTACCTTCAGTGTTCTTTCCCCATCTTAATTAGTAAGGTGAGGAGGAAACCAAAATCCTTCTATGCTCTAGATCCTGGGTGAGATAGTCTACCTGGGCCTTTAGAGGACTCTCATCACTGTGTCCTATATCCTTCCAATTCCTCCATTTTCCATTATTCCTTCCTTGGTCCCAGAAGTCTTTCACCAAAAACATACCTTTTCTATCTGTGTCACTCTTGAGAGCTACTAGTTAATCCTTATAAAATTTGGGTTCTTGTTGCCAGTTGTCCTCCCAAAATCGAGAAAGATCCCCTACTCAGATTTCCCAGAAACAGTATTGTTGAACAATACTTTTATTTTCCCATGGTAGGTTACAAATATGGGAGCCCCTGATTTTCCCTGATGTTCTAATGTGATCCTGCTCCTATAAATGCTTGGCATATTTTTGTTTCCAAAGCTTAGCCTAGGGAGAAGTCGACTCCTTGATCAATCTCCACGAAAGATTAGCTCCCGAAACTCTGCTGAGGGTCTGAAGATCATGAAGCCCCAAGCCACCATGGCATTTGGCTTTGTAAAGCTTGTCCCATGCTACTAAAGCTCACTTCTTCTTCTCTTCCCACTGCCCCATAGAAAGTCCCTTTGTATGTTCCTTATCTACTTCTTAATGCCTTGAGGAGCTGGAAGAGATGAAAACATGAAAATAGAAATGGCCTGCAAGGCCGCCTATGTGAGCACAAGGCGCCCTGCCAAATTTAGTGACCTACATGTCCATTTTCTAACCTTGTCCTGAAGTTTCCTTAATATTGGCTCCTAAACTTTCTTGCTTAGAGGTTTGTCAGTAAGAGGAATGCCAATATATTTGGAAGGTAGTTGTTCATTTTGAAACCCAAGAATTCTGGTAATGTTTCTCTGAATCACAATATTAGTGTTAAAGAAAAATAATTTGGACTTGTTGAGGCTTACCTCTGTGCGTGCTGCCATATCAAAGTCATTTAACATGTTTTTTATTGCTTTGCCTTCCTTGACTTTGGGTATGCCCTGTAAAATTGTATCATGCACAAATTGTTGATGAGTGTTTGCCACTCCATTCATGGTGAGTTTGATACCCTGCATTCATCCTTCAGCATTTGCCATTTTGATTGCTCTACCCAGCCCTTCTATCATGAGGACGAAGAGGAACAGTTAAAGTGGATCTCCCTGTCTGAGTCATTTGGAGGGTGTGAAGGTTCTTGATGGAGCTCCTTTAAGCAATATGGAAAAACTAGTCGTGGTGACTAGTGCCATAACCCATCTTATCCAATTTTGGTCAAAGCCATAGGCTTTTAGAATTGCTCTTATGTAGGGCCAACTTTGTTTGTCGTAGGATTTCACTAGGTCCAACTGAATGATCATACCAGCTTGTTTGTTTCTTTTGAGAGAGTGTACCACCTCATGAGCTTGGATGATATTGTTGAGGATTTGTCCTCGTTCCACATAGCCTGTTTGCTCCTCCGAGATGAGAGAAGGTAGAAGGGGCTTGAGTCTATTGGCTATCACATTGGAAATAATTTCATACACCACATTACTTAAGGCTATGGGTCGAAAACCATCCAGAGTTATGGAAGTTTCCTGTTTTGGGATCAAAGCTACGAATGAAGCATTAAAAGCCATCAGAACCTTTTTGGATTTTTTCGAGTCTTCCACAACATCGGGGATGTCCTATTTGACTATTTCCCAGTAGGCTTTCAAGAAGTCTACATTGAATCCATATGGGACTCATGCTTTTCCATTCTGCATTTCATTAATCATTTCACTGACCTCTTCTTCCAACACTGGCGTGTTAAGATTGTGGTTGTCCTCTCTCGTAACCATTTGAGGGATATATTGAGTGAAATGGTCGATGAACCTAGATTTTTCCTCCAGTGGCTCCTTTGCAATATTGAAGAAGTGTTTTACAAGGACCGATTCCATATCATTTTGAGAGACAAGCTCAATCCCTTGCGAATCTTTGATATTTGTGATTTTGTTGTGTGCCCTATGAGCCATAGTTGATTTATGAAAGAAATTTGTATTTCTATCTCCCTCTCTAATCTATTGTATCCTTGATTTCTGCCTCCAGAAAATTTCCTCTTATAAGAATCGATCTTCCCATTCTTCCTGCAAAGAGTCAGTTAGTCTTTACCGCTCTTTGGTGAAGCCATCTATGATGTTGATCTGATTGATCCCCTGGAGCTTGTACTCGGTTTCTCTATTGGTTTTGAAGATATCACCGAATCCCTTTTTGTTCCAACCTTTAAGCTGGTATTTGATATGTTTATGTTTCTGCTGGAGCATGAACATTTTAGTGCCTTGAAAGTTCAACTCCTCTCTCCACCATTTATCAATGTTACTAGTGAATTTAGGTTGTGAGAGCCAGGAATTTTCAAACCTGAAAGGTCTATTTCTCGGTGTGCCCAAAAAGGTGGCTTCCAGCTGTACAGGCCAGTGATTCGATCCTCCAAAGGGCAGAATGGAAGCTGTCATGGCAAGGGCTGTGAGAAGGAGGTCCTCTGAAATAATAAATCTATCAAGTTTGGAGGCAACTTGAGAAGCCCCTTCCCTCTTGTTGTTCCATGTGAAGGTTACATTTATTGTTTAAGTGTCCACTAGTCCCATGTTCATAATAAGTTCTAGAAGGCCATGGAGTCTCTGCCTCGTTGTCTAATACCTCCCTTTTTCTCTAAAAGAGATCTTATCATATTGAAATCTACTGCAATGATCCAGAGCATATTGGGATGTCATGCTCTTAGCTCCTCCAGGGAAGTAAGAAGCTTGAGTTTGTCTGCCTTCTTTTGAGGTCCATAAACATTTGTAATCATGTATATCTCCTTATCACATACAGGTTGACATACCAAGGAAAGATAGTTCTTGGATGCTTCAGCATCGAAAATTCCAAATTTTTGAGGATCCCATGGCATGAGAATACCCCCCATTGAGTTATTTACCTTAACCTCTAGATACTCATACTTGATTAACCACTTATTATGAATTTATCTTATCTTATCCATCGAACATTTTGTCTCTTGAATAAAAACCATATCTGGTTTTTCTTCTTTCATTCTGTTACTGAGATTTCTTTGTTTCCTTCTATTTCCTATTCCTCTAATATTCCAGGTTGTGAGCTTCATTAAGAAAGGTTAGTAAATGAATAATTTGTGAGATCTTTCATCATACCTGAGTTGATCAATAGTTTTCGACATTTGTTCAGTAGCTCATTCTATCTTTTCCTTCCTCTTTTACCTATGTTCTTTGGATATTTTGCCTGTGAATTCTCCATCATTTTGACCCCACTTGGTTCCTGGATTTCATGATTTATTTTGAATCCAGCTCCCTTCGATTCTGACCTCCAGAGAAAGAGCTGTTGTACTCTGTCATAATCTTCTTTTGGCAGGGAGTCCACTCCTATGATCTTTCCTTGTTCTAGAAATTTCTCTAGGTCTAGATTTTCCCTATCTAGAATCTCTTGTAGTTCATGGTCCTCTGTTCCCACTTCTCTTGGAGTCACCTCATGGTCCCTATGGATATCCATGCAACATGGTAGATCATCCTTTTTCTGGTTGTTAATTGTGATATCCTCCATTTCAGCTTCCTTATCTTGCTCCTTGGTAATGTTCTCCATGTCCTGGACTGTATCCTTGTTCCCCTCTTCTTCCTCTAGGAACTTCAAACTATTGTACCTTGTACATCTGTCCTCATTTATATTCTTGTGTGGACGTTTACCCCGTTTACCTTTACCCCCAACCTTGGTGAAACCCTTGTTATCTCTGTCCACAATAGTTTTCCCATTACCTTCCATATTGATTGTTGGGTAGTCTCTGAATAGATCCCCATGTTCATGGCATTTGTAGCACCTAAATGGGATGTGCTCATAGTCCATAGTATGAACCCATTATTCATCTTATTCAGGCGAAGGAGGTGTATTTTCCTTTCATAGTTTCCTCTAAGATCTTTAAAAAATGCCCCATCTTGTTCCCTATTGTTTTCAAATATTCTTGTAGCCAATAATCCAGAGGAAGGGAATATAGTCTGATCCAAACTGGTATTAATGTGAATGTTTCACATTTCGGGACATTGCTCATCATCCATGGCCACATGTAGATTCCTACCGCAACATAGAAATATGACCCCCCTTCAAACACTCTATCTTTGTCCTCTAGGCTTATCAACACCACTGTGAAGAAGCCCTTAGAACCTAGAAGTATATGTATTCCCCCTTTGGCTTCCAATGGCTCCTTATCCAAATGTGTAACACCCTCTCCATTGGCCATAACCACATGAACTTTCATATGATTGCATGTTCCTTCATATGAACCCTATGTGCTTGTATCACTGGATCACTCAATATGAACCAGGGAATAATGCACGATTTGGGTCTGCAGACCCCAGTTGTCCTTATGGAAGTTGTTTTTTCACTGCTGCCTCCATTCTCCTTTTCTTTACTTGTTTCCTGTTGATTTCCTTCTTGATCTTGAAGTCTGTTTCTTCCAAATGCTCCCTTGCTTCTTTCCTCTGATACCTTCTCCAGAGGTTTTTTGAAACGCTTCTTTCCCGCATCCTTATTTCCCTTTGTAACAACCTTACTGTAGGAGGGAGTCGCACTCCCCCCTACATGTCCCGCCATGGTAGCCTAAGTCAAAACCCTAGTGCAAACTCCAACCCTAGCTCAAGTTGCAGTCCTCTCGTTGATTAATTATTAATTAAGGTAAAGAGAATGATTTTCATCCCCAAAGAAAATCGGTGTCTCAAAAATTATTGTCTTAAGGATTATTGTCTTAAAAATTATTGTCTTAAAGATTATTGTCTTAAAAATATTGTCTTAAAGATTATTGTCTTAACAAATTGTCTCTATAAAGACAATATATAACACAAGCATTATTGTCTCTTAGGAGAGAATTCCATTTCTGTCTCTCTTGAGACAATTTCATTTTTTTCTCTCTAGAGACAACACTCAGATTAGAGACAGTATGTCTTTAATACTAGCTATTGTCTCTCTAGAGAAAATAATTTTTTTATTTAAAGATCACTTTTGTCTCTTTAGAGACAATATAAAACAATGAATCCAAAAATATCTCACCATTGAAATAAATCGATATAAAAAAAAAATTAATTAAAAACAAAAAACAAAATCGTTGATTAAATCATGTTAACGCACAGTGGAATCAAACCACCAACCTCCTACTTATAGGGCAGGTGCTCTTCCATTGAGCTAGCACACTTTAAAGAATTACATGAAGAGTTATGGAAATCTTGAAAGCTACATTTATAGCCATTGATTTAAATAAAATAAAATAAAATTATCTGATGAGCAAGTGAAATTCTCCATGGAACATCTAGGGAATCTTGGGAATGCCTGGGAAACAATTGGCGACTGACAGACACTGCCAAGGAACATCTAGGGAACATTCCTCAACAAGGCGGAACATTCAGGGAATTTTCCCGAAACTACCCCAGATATGGGGGGATCATTTAAAATGTTCCCCTGCACCGACCATTCTGGATGGAATTCTCCCCATATTGGGGACATTCTGCTCCAATTCCCAGGTTGCCATGCAACAAGTAACACCACGAATAGGTTGCCAATACTCTAGGAGTGCTTTTGATGCTACATATAAAATTGGCAATATATGCAGAAATGATATAGTTTATGGTTATTTATGCATAAAGAGGAAAGACATAAGTAATTGAGACACAAGTATTTTTTTCTAATTGATTTACATTTTTCGTTCAGAGAGGCTATATAAAATAATATTTATTTTCCAAAATTTTAAAAAAATATTGACAAACACTATCAAACTTTCCCAAGGGGGGGGGGGGGGGTAGTGTGTTAAGAAAATGGGCCACGATAATATTAATGACCCACATAGGTAGTTTATGTACTATTATAACTCCCCATATAATTTTAAGAGAACCACTAAAACTGAAGATCATATTAACAATAATGTCAATATTGGCAATTCCTAAGACAATATCATTTCAGTATCAAATATACGGTAGGGAATATGTATTCTACTACATATAGTTCTTTACCTTATGAGGTGTTAGGTAGGTTTTGGAGGTTAAAATATTATCACTACCACAAAGTATATATAAATTAAATTAAGTGGGAATATGTTTCAAGTTGGAGGAATTGTGATTCGTCAAACTAGGAATATACAACCAGATTTGTGCAACAAGATCAATTCTTTCTTGCTTGTTGTCCAACCAAGTTTCGATAGAAAGAAATAGATAAAGACTTAGATTTAATTGAAATGTCAGAGTAGTGAGGACTCAAATCTCTTCCCCCATCCTCTGCCAATAGGATATCCTTCTGATTGATATTTGAGGAGACCCTACCCGAGAGGCTGAGATAGACTTGAAAGGACTAGAAGGATATCTTTCTGATAGACATTTGAGGAGACCGTGCCCGATAGGCTGGGATAGACTTCAAAGGACTAGAGGCGTGTGGTTTCCATTAGGGCCCACTACCAAAATTTATTTCCTTTGATCTAGAGTAGTAGCCTCCATACTTCAATGAGCGGCTGGTCATCAATTCAAAGTTTCTTCCACATGAGCTTCATTGGTAGGAGTGGAGGGGATGAAGAGGAACTTGATCTCTATAGTTGTATTGGAGGATCATGGCTCTAGTGTTGTTTTCAGTAAGGGGAATCCTTTTTGAGACTTTTGGCTACCAGGCAAGTGAAACAAATTGGATAAGCACAAAGTTGGGATGTTGGAGAACTCTGGCACAGATACATGGGACACTTACACCTTGGGGCCTTAAAAATCATGCAACATATTACCATTGGTCTCCCGAAATTCAACCTTGACCAACATGATGTCTACAAGGGATGTACATTTAGGAAATATGCCAAAGATACCATCTAGGGCCAAGATTTCAAAGCTAGAGTAATCTTGGAGTGAGTCCACTCTAATATATGTGGACCATTTTCTACAGGCTCTACAACAAAACGCAAGTATTATGTTATTTTTGTTGATGACCTTTCAACAAAACGTTGGATCATCTTCATGGGGAATAAGCATGAAGTTTTATCAAAATTTGTTGAATTTAAAGCATTGGATTAAAAGGATTCTGGTCAGAAATTGAAATCCTGGAGAAGTGATAATGGAGGAGAATATCTATCTAGCACCTTTAAGGACTTTTCTACTAAAAAGGGTATTAGAAGATAACTGATAACACACCATAACACAAAAAAAAATGTGGTGGTTGAAAGGAAGAACAAAAGAATAGTGGGAGTAGCAAGAGCTATCTTGCATGATCAGGGTCTATCATTACACATATGGGAATAAGCATGCAAAAGAAATGTTTATTTGCAAAAACCTAGTCCTGATAGAATACCTAGCATCATCACACCTGAAGATTCCTATGGGAGGAAGCCAACTGTATCTCATTTCAAAAGTTTTGAAGCTATTGTGTATTGTAACATCTCCAAGGATAGTAGGAAGAAACTTGAGCCTGCAACTAAGATGGGACTCTTTGTAGGATACATAGAGACACCACATAACTATGGGGCGTATTTGTCGTCACCCAAGGTAATAGTAATGAGGAGATATGTCAAATTTGACAAGGAAAAGGCTATGAGATGCTCTCTAGAATGAGAGTTGAGTATCCCACCATAGGAGGAGCTTATAGTTCCTAAGGAGGAGACTCATGTAGAGATTTAGGAGGTTCTAGAGAAACCACATGCAGAGGAGTAATTTGATGTAAATCCACAATGAATTATGCCTCCTTGAATGCACATCATGAGAGTGTGTTTAAGATTTTCCATTCTGAAGTTGCAAGAAGACTAGAGTGTAAACACAAGAGAGAAGATAAACATATTGTGGGTTGAGAAGAGGGCCAAGAAGTCCCTTTCTAATTCTTCCTCTTTTAGATTGGATACACAAGATTTAAGAGTGTTTACAGGGTAGCAGTAAAGATGAGATGGGTTGTCAAGCATATGTTGGCAAGGGTGTTGTTGGACTGTCACAATGGAAAAAATGATCTGATGGATAAAATGAATGCCTCCTTCTAAAGAATATTCCAATGTTGAGGAGAAACTTGGGAGGGGTAGCTGAACATTCCCTAGTATAGGTCATGTTCTTCTGGATTAAATATCAACTTCTACTGCAAAGTCTCACAAGGAAGATGATTATGCAATGAATGCACATGAAAAATTGGAAGCCAAAGTCTAGGATTCATTACAAAGAAGAAGTTCAAACAGTCACCACTAAGTTTTAAATGGGATCTAAAATTTGACTTTCTCAAAATTAAATGAAGTTGGAACCACTCTCAAACAACCTGAAACAATTAATTTTATTATTAAAAATTTAAGTAAAGGTTGACATTCAACTTTTACTTTAACTTTGAAAATTAAATATTACCATTAATTACTGGGGTTAGGTTTTTTAGTGCCCTAGGATTAAGACTTTTTTTTTTCCTTTTAAGTATTTTTTATTGTAAAATAATATTTGGTGGTCATTAGCTATGTTGCACTACATTCTTCAGAATTGGTCAGTTTAGTAGAGAACTAGTCACTTTGGTGTTTTAAGGTCAGTTCAATACAAGACCAACCTTAGCCATTATGGACCAGAAAATTAGACTATTACAACTATAAAACCATTGGGACCAACCAATTCCACCAATTCTAGGCTAGTTCTGATAAGAGTGTGAGATTCTCATCTTCCTCTCAAGTCATTTTGTTGGATCCTTTCAGGAATGGTGATTTGGAGAGTGCCATAAACTGTCGTACTATTGTGAGCACCTAAGATCATAAGTAGTTAAGCCTCGACAAACATAAATTTTCAAGGAACTAGTATAGGCATCCCAAAAAATATTTAGCAAGGACATGCATGCAAGGAGCTATTACAGACCTCCCAAGGTAGTTATTGAGGACGTGCATGACGAAAAAGCATAAAAAAAATTAGCCACCCTCGAAAACCCTACCCAAAACATTGAAGTGTGGTGCAACACAAATTGTTGGTAGGTTATTAATGACACCAACAATAATTCCCTCTCCAATTTCACAAGAAGCTCCTATTCAAGCTACCTCCTGCACTATGGTTATAGTAAGTTCTTGGAACTGTGTGAGCTACAATAAATTAAAATTGCCTTAGAATCTCCACCAATCTTAGGGAACTCGACTTCTCTACATGCCCTAAATATTTTGGGTTGATAGATCAGTTAAATAGATGATCATTGAGATTAATTGAAGTCCCACTGCTTAAATGATCTTCCACTAGTTCCTCCAAACATTAGAACTAGTTTAACTAACAACAACCTGAGATAATTGACCTTTATTGCTACAAATTAGGAATCACATTTGCAGAACTAAACTCTAACTCCTCCAACTGGAATTTACTGAGTAAGCTAGGTGACAAAAGCCATGTCATGCAAGCTAACATCATCCAAGTTGTCTGTTGACTTGGAAATTTGAATTTTTTCAATTTAATCAAGGAAAAATCAAAATTGAGAATTTCTTGCTGCATTTTTCATCACATAGCTCACTAGAATGTATTAATTTCACTATGAACTTGGCAGAGTTCACATGTTAATTTCGTAAGGTTTTGGGTTGATTTGGTTCTATGTGTTGTGTATATAAAAAATAGGTGTCCATATCATGCTATCAGAAACAAAACTCCCTATGAAATGTGGTATGGCCACATTCCTTCGATGATGTATCTCAGAACTTTTGGTTCCCCTGTTATGCCTTCATAACTGTTATGAAACCAGCTCAAGAAAAGATAGAAAAGATAGATCAACACCTTAGAATTCAGCCTCTTCGAGCGGCCAACCTCCTTTACATTACATAAATGAACAATTCTTGGATGATTCAAATGACAAAACCTCCTTTCTATATATAGGAGTCTAAGGAGTCGCAATATAATCCAGCCGACCTAACAATAATAATATAAAGCCACAAAAATAACAATAGAGGGATTTTATGGGGCACAGTAATAACAATATGGGGGCAGTAGGGGCACAACAATATTAATAAGGGGTATAACTACAATAGTAATGGGGTAATCACTAGTATTATGGGGACCCAACATGCCCCTCTCCTTCACAAAATTGTTGTCCTCAACGCTTGAGTAGTTCTGGATACTTCTGCATAAAATTCTCATCCTCCCATGTGGAATCTTCAGCAGATAAGTTCTTCCACTTGATAAGATAGTCTGAAATTGATCGATTTCGTAGCTGTCGAGTTCTTGTTACTGTGACTGCTTCCGGTTCCAATATAATTTTTCCTTCCTCGTCAAGTTTTGGCAATATTGTTTGAACTGGGAGCTTGTCACCTATAACCTTCTTTAAACATGAAACATGGAAAACTAGGTGCAATCGAGAAGTTGCAGGAAGCTCCAATTTGTATGCCATAGTACCAATCTTTTGCAACACCTTGTATGGACCATAATACTTTGGTGATAATTTATTACCCTTCTTAGCTTGCTTGAGGGACATTTTCTTATATGGTTGTAGCCGTAGGAATACCTAATCACCTACATCAAAACTTCTTTCATTGCGATGTTGATCTACCTGTTGTTTCATTTTATTCTGTGCCAACACGAGGTTATCCTTTAAGAGTTGGAGGACTTGTTGTTGATGTTCAATGTGATGTTCCACTGCCTGAACCTTAGAATTTTCTCTTGAATATGATGTGATGGATGGTGGTTGATACCCATAAAGTGCCATAAATGGGGTCATTTTTGTTGTTGTATGGAAGGAAGTTTTATACCACCATTCAGCCAGAGGCAACCATTTGACCCATTGTGTCTATTTATCAGATACAAAGCAACGAAGATATCCTTCCAAAAATTTGTTTACTATCTAAGTTTACCCATTAGATTGAGGATGATAAGATGAGCTATGAGCTAACTGAGTACCAAGACAAGAAAATAATTCTGTCCAAAAATTTCCAGTGAAAATGGGATCTCTGTCACTTACAATAATCGTTGGGTTTCCATGTAGCTTTTGAATTGTTTCCATAAATGCAGTAGAAACTGTAATGGATTTAAATGGATGTGATAATGCACAAAAGTGTGCATACTTGGTAAGTTTGTCAACTACCACCATGATGACACTCTTTCCCTCAAACTTGGGTAAACCTGTGATAAAAGACATTGAAACCTCCTCCCAACGTTGGCTTGGAATGGATAAAGGTTGTAATAGACCCGGTGTCTTAATTGTTTCAACTTTATTTTGTTGGGAAACCAAACATTCTGCCACAAACTTTTGAATATCTGATTTAAGGCCATCCCAAAAAAATTCCTTCTTAACCCTCTGGTAAGTTTTTAAAAATCCTGAGTACCCTCCTAAGGGAGAAGTGTGGAATTCCATAAGAATCTTTTGTTTTAGCTGGGAATTCTTACAGAGGTATAAGCGATCTTTGTACCATAATGAATCATTTTTCCAGCTAAATGTATCAGACGTACTGGAATCTTGTTGTAACTTTCGAATAAGTTCCCACACTTCTTCATCATTCTTCCACTCCTCCCTTGCTTCATTTATCCAATCTGGTTGGATAATAGAAATGGCGCACAAGAATGCTTCCACATCCTCATCCTTTCTTGAGAGTGCATCTGCCACCACATTTTGCTTGCCTTTTTTGTAGATGATTTCAAAATCATAACCCAACATCTTTGTGACCCACTTTGGTTGCTCTTCAGAGGATAATCTTTGTTCTAAAAAGTATTTAAGGCTATCATGATCCGTTTTTACCTTGAAGTGTCTTCCCATTAGGTAGGGTTGCCATTTCTTAAGTGCATGGAGTATTGCAAACATTTCCTTCTCATCAATAGCTTTGCTTAAAAACTTTCCCTTGATTGGATGACTTTAAAAAACAATGGGTCTTTCATCTTTCATTAGAACAACACCAATTCCATTTCCTGAAGCATCACATTCCACAATAAAGGTTTTTGTGAAGTACAGTGTAGCTAAGACCGGTGCTTGGCACATTGCCTCTTTCAGATGTTCAAAGGCCTTTGTTGCTTCCAGAGTCCATAAAGATGCATCTTTATTCAATAATGTTGTTATAGGTGCTGCTATTCTCCCATAATTGTTAACAAACTTGCGATAATACACTGTCAACCTGAGAAATCCTCGCAGATGCTTTATGGATGTGGGGATTTTCCATTCCTTAATGGCTTTAATTTTCTAGGGTCTACCTTAACTCCTTCATGAGATACAATATGACCTAGATATTCCACCTCCTGGACTCCAAAGAAACATTTGGATCTTTTTGCATATAATTGTTTCTCCTCCAACAGTTGTAGCACCCTGTCAACATGTTCAACATGATCCTTCCAAGACTTGTTGTAGATTAGTATATCATCAAAAAATAATAACACAAATTTTCTAAGGAATGGTTTGAAAATCGAATTCATCAAACCTTGAAATGTTGAAGGTGCATTGGTAAGGCCAAAAGGCATGACCAAAAATTCATAATGACCCTCATGAGTTCTAAATGTTGTTTTCGGAATGTCTTCAATCTTCATTCTGATTTGATGATATCCTAAATGAAGATCCAACTTGGTGAAGTAAATTGATCCATGCAATTCATCCAGTAATTCATCAATGACAGGAATGGGGAACTTATCTTTAATAGTGAGCTTGTTGAGCTCCCTATAATCCAGACACATGCGCCATGATCCATCCTTCTTGTGCACCAATACTACTGGAGCAGAGAAAGAACTTTGACTCGGTTGAATTATACCAGCCTCTAGCATTTCTGCAACCATACGTTCAATTTCACTCTTTTGGACATAGGGATATTTGTATGGCCTAATGTTTGGAGGAACACTTCCTAGAATCAGATGAATAGCATGATCATGATCACGCATAGGTGGGAGACCTTTGGGAGTCTCAAATACCTTGGAATGAGTGTCCAGGACTTTTTGGAGATCTGGAGAAATAGATGATTCCGATGTGGAAACATCTAGGGAACATAATTGTGCAATTACACCTCTCTGCTCCTTTTTTAGAAGCTTTTTCATACCATTAGAGCTGATTATCTTTCCTGGTTTCCCTGCAATACCCCTTAATTCAACTTCCTTTCCTTCTGTAGAAAATTTGATGAAAAGTTCTTGAAAATTAAAATCTATTGTACCCAAGGATTGTAGCCATTGGACTCCTAGTACAA
Source organism: Pinus tabuliformis (assembly GCA_031772625.1). Classification (NCBI taxonomy): domain Eukaryota; kingdom Viridiplantae; phylum Streptophyta; class Pinopsida; order Pinales; family Pinaceae; genus Pinus; species Pinus tabuliformis. The sequence continues at coordinate 1,848,174,456 of CM062816.1, forward strand.
CATCAACACCTCCCATTGGAATGGAAAATATTGCGCTAGTCAATACATATTCTCCCATGGATAGCTTGATATTATGTCACTTTCCAAAGCAATTTATTGTTCCTCCATTTGCAATCATCACTTGACACTCTGATGCTGGATATAGGAAGCAATTCAATTCTTTTGCTACCTTACAATGAATAAAATCGTGGGTGCTTCCTGAATCAATCAACACTATTACCTTTTTCTTCTTGACTTGTCCTTCTATCTTGATGGTTTGAGGAGTGGTAATTCCCGCCAATGCATTACAAGATATGGTTGGATTTATTTGTTCTTCATCTAGGCTTTGTTCTTGGAGTATATCCTCTTCTTTTGACCTCTCTTTCTCCTTTTCTTCTTCCTCTTCACAATCTATGTGCAATAATTTCTTCTCAGCACACTTATGACCTTTAGTGTATTTGCTATCACAACTATAACAAAGCCCTTTTTCTCTTTTTTCTTCCAATTGTTGTGGTGTCAACCTTATAGGTTGTGGAAGACTAGGGGCAACAACACTTCCATCATTATAGTTGTGATTTGTATGCTTCCTGGTTGCCATAATTTTGCTTTCCATTTTTCTTGCTAACCTGAATGCCTTCTCTAATGAATCAGGTTCCCAAAGGCGAACATCATGTTGGATATTATCCTTTAAAGACCCTTGTGGAGCACTGAAAAGGTATGTTTTTGACAAACAATTTAGTGACTTTTCAGTAACAATTGTAACCTTTTCTGCATCATGGACTCAAAGAAATAAGGAATTTTAATAGAACGTGTGAAAATTAGTATGGAAAGCTTAATCGCTGATAATTGTCATTTTTCTATGCAGGAAAAGGTGGAAACGAAGAGCTGTCATTCAAAAGGGAAAAACAAAGAAGGAATAACTGTTGTCCCTCTAGAAGGGAACCGGATGCAAACGAGATCGAGCAGATCGAAGCAGAACAACCCAGGAAAAGAAGAAGGGATACCTATTCGGCGGAAAAGGGAAAGAAAAGTAAAAGATTAACAGCTTAGCGAATCCCTCAGGATCTTTGATCCTGAGGGATCGTTGTTTTACTTATTTTTTGTTACCTGGATATCTCCGTCGTTACTTGTATAAAAAGGAACAACATCGTTAAGCAAAGGGACTTTTTATGTAATTTTCAGTTTCAGACTAAACTTTGATCATCGACTCTCACTGAGACTTGGTTTACTGTACGTTTGTTGATGCATTAATATAAAAGACTTGGTGTTTATTTCATCTTTGCGTCTGGAGTAATCTAAGGCGGTGTACCATTGGAAGCTAAGGGCCTGGCTCTGAGGGACACTTGCTTTTGTATCATTATAACTTGATTTTTGCGTGGTTTGCTTATCCTTATTGCTCGGTAATCTGACATGCTTTTCATGTGCCATTCCATGCTCTGCTATGATTAATTCATTAATGGTTTCTTCAAGGAATTCATGTAGTGGCTCTATATTGTATGAGTGAATCTTTTCAGAGTTGATTGCATGTTATTAGTCTAAACCAGCTATTTCTGTTACAGAGCATTTGTACTGAATATTACTGTTATTGGATTCATTTGAAGTCCCAATTATTGGAATCTGAAAGTAATGTTATTCTTTGGATACATAGTCACAGTCTCCTTAATCAGATTACTATATTAGCATGTTGTGTGTATATATGGTTGATTCTTGTTGTTCTATAATTCATCAGTGAGTGTTGTTCCATAAAGTACATTCCATCCAATTTTCCTTAAGAGAGAAGATTGCGATTTTATTGCAGAATGTGAGTTTGGTTCAATAGAGAAAGTTTATTTCTGACTCACGAGACTTAGTTTATTTGGTTGTTGTTCCATTTACTGTTGTTCCATTTTAGACTTGCTATTCCATTTCCTATTTGCTGTTCCATTTTACTTTCTGTCGTTCCATTTACTTGCATTTGTTGCTTTGGCGTGAGAGAAGGTCTAAGGCTGTAGTGAGCCTTAGCAATCGCTGCCTAGCTCCCATATCTATGGTCCATGCTCTAGTTTCCTTTCCATCAGTTTCTAGAGGGATGGGTTATCGCTTCCGCACCCTTGACTAATAAACTGCTCTGTGTGATTCTTTTCTTTTAAAGTAATCTAGTCATAGTTTAGCATCCGTTTACTCTTTTATTTTCTGAACGTTGTACTACTAAGCATTACTCTGACGAATAGCCTCAGATTGAGATACTCTTTGCAATAACAAAGCGTTCCCGGATTGACTTATTAATGTGGGATAACTAGAGGTGAAAGAGACCCTTGTTACACCTCTACATTTTGGCGCCGTTGCCAGGGAAAGAGTATAGCCATTTGTCTTTTACAGAGTAGTGTACGAATCTGCTAGGGGAGAGTTGGATTTTAAAAATGGAAGGTAAGAACCTGCGTACGGAGCATGTAAAAGCCCTGCTCCACCGTCCACTTTCTTGGCAGAATTGTGGGTTGAATAGGATCTAGTAGTTTATAGAGTGCATGACTAAGCAGAAAAAGCTCGAAAAGAATATCAAACCTCCATTCAAACCCGAAAAAGCCAAAGGGTCGGTGACCCTTGGCTGAATAACCTTCATAGATGAAATCTATAAGAAAACTGAATCTCAGCCATCAGTAGGGCCCAGGAAATCCAATTCTAAACAGCCTACTAGCTCCCTTCAGGCCGCAGGATCACCATCTCTAGCCTTTGCTAAGGTGCATAGTCAGACTCATGAACAGGACTTTCAAGAAATTGAAAATTCTATTCCAGAACGACTGCAGGAAGGGAATCTAAGCAATCTTTGTGAAGGAGAAGGGGAAACAGGAGAAGTTGAGGAGCCAAGATCTCCTCTTAGGATAATTCAGCCATTAAATAGCCCAGATAAAGGGAGCGCTGCAAAAATCATTATTGAGGAAATTCAATCTCCTCAAGCAACAGGGACTTTGATTATTCCAGACAAAGGAAGTGCTATTAAAACAATCCCTGTCAAGGCTATTCCTTCTCAGCCTAGGAATACCCTCCTAGAAATCCTGAAAGGTTACTGGCATATATTCGATCCCATGGCGCAGAATCAGCTAAATACTCAAACTTCTACATTACAATATCCTATAGTGGATTCCGCAGCAAATGCTCCTATGAAAGCAATTCCCCTTCAACACATTCCCACATTTCACGGACTTACATCAGAGGACCCCGGTGCATTCTTATTTGAATTTGATGTGCTGTGCAGGGGAGATGATTACACCACTGACCCCCAGAAATTAAAATTGTTCCCCTCCACTTTGAAAGGGGCGGCTTTAAGATGGTTTATGGGTTTAGGTGGTGGAGTTATAAATAACTGGGAGCAAATGAAAGAATCTTTCCTAAAGAAATATCAAGATTACTGTAGGTCTAGAGAACTGAAAGATGAAATATTTCAAATGATAGCTAGACCAAATGAAACATTAGAAGAATACGTAGAACGTTTTCAGTATAATTTACAAAGATCTCCCTATGCATCACTACCTCTACTTGATAATGTGTTAAAAACTGCATTGATCAGAGGCATGAAGGAACAATGGATTGAAACATTAAATATCATGGGAAAAGGGGATATTTATTAAGAGAATTTTGCTGACATCATTGATTTATGTATCAGGAGGTCGAGAGGCAGCACAACGATAAAACCAGCAGAATATGATCGGTTTGTCAGAGATAACAAAATATCAACAGAAGGAGTAACACATGTAGAACTTGGAAATTTATTAGAAAATTTTAAAACTGATATTCTGGGGACATTAACTACACAACTTGATATTGTGCAGGCTAAACAGAAGCAGATGGAGGCAGAACAGAATTTGGCGATCTTCTGCCCCCGATGTAGAAGAAAACATAGCCACAAGGAATGTCCACTGGATGCAGTTCAAACATGTGCTATCTGTACAAAAGATCACCTTACTGAGAGCTGCCCCTCACTTCCTGGATTGAAGGCAGTATATAAGGAAGCGGAAGAAGAGCCAGAATCAGCATACTTCATTAACCAGCGTCGCCAATGGCAACCAAGGCAATCTGGTATGTTTTCAGACCCAACTTCTTCTTTCCAGCCTCCGCAGTATAATGCTCAGCAATATAGTATGTGGCAAAACCAATCTCAACCCCCATTTTCGAACTGGTCATCACAGCCGTTTCCTTCTCCAAATTCGTGGATGAATCAGACAAGCCAATCTGGTTGGCCGAATTTTCCTTACACCCCACCATATTGGCAGAATAACCCATATCCTCCACAATGGGCTCCCCCTACTTCACAAGGCTCACCCTCACAGACAAACTGGCCAAAATAAACATATCAGCCAGCAGGAACTATTCCACTCCCTCAACCGACTCTACCAGCTTTACAACAAAACCCCCAGTCTAATCTGAGACCGCAACTCCCAGCCCAACCCAATCCCAATCGGAATAACAGACCGGTCCAATCCCTCCAAATCATGGAATCATTAGAAATCGGACCTGACCTGAGGGAGTGCAATGATCTTCAGTTAAGATCTGGACGTATAATAGAAACAAAGGGAGATAAAACAGTTCACATTGAAGATCAGTTACCAACAGAACAACCGTTACAACAAGAGGGTGTAAATAAGGAGCAGACTCATCATCAAGCAAGTACATCCTCTCCTCCCTTCCCAGAGCGATCAGTCATACCACGACCTGTACAATATCCAGACTTTGACATTCTGGGAGAGTTACAAAATCTGTACATAAGAATTTCGTTCCTCCAAACCATTCAAGACATCCCTATATACGCAAAAACTATAAAAGAATTGTGCATAAAGAAATCAAGGAGGAACAACCACTAACCCAAGAGTCCAACTAGTCGGTACTTTATCTGACCTGTTATCAGGAATACCCATTAAATATGAAGATCCAGGAAACCCAATCGCAACTGTTCAAATCTATGGTCAGACCCTGACTAATGCTTTAGTTGATCTAGGAGTTGCAATTAATATTTTGACAACTTCCACTTGCCAAAAGCTTGGTATTACATCGGTAGAACCCACTTCTACTTTGCTAGAATTGGCTGACCGATCTGTAGTTCAACCAGAAGGTACTCTATACGATGTCATGGTCTCTGTAGATTCCTAGGAATACCCAACTGATTTCCTGGTAATTAATCCAAAACCCCGACTAGATGGACACCCGCTAATTTTAGGTAGACCTTGGCTCGCTACTGCCGATGCTTACATTGGTTGCCGGCAGGGAAATATGACTATAACTAGAGGACCAGATATTAAAAATCTAGTTCTATACCCTCCAACACAACCAAGTCTTGCAATGATTAAAACTAATCAGCACCCTGTGTCATACCTTACTGACAATATCAGATCCCCATTGATTGTACAGAAGGCTCTAGACTTTAAAGACCAAACAGAAGACGATGCCATCAATAGCTTCATTAGTCAAACTGAATCTATATCTCACACACAGTGTTTCATGATAGAAGCTGCATTCGATAGCGAACTAGAGGAAGATCCTTTGAAAGATGCGCATGACCAAACAATACCTGTGACTTCTGTTGCCAATAGTAAAGTAGTGGAAATTGAACCGGGAAAAACTCTAAATATTAATGCCAACCTTACACCGGACCAAGAAATAAAACTCATCCATCTGTTACGGAAGTATCAAGAAGAATTTGCGTGGGATTACCCTGATATGAAAGGGATTGATCCCCAATTGTGCACCCACCATATTTATATAGAAAAAGATGCAAGACCTGTTCGTCAACCGCAAAGAAGACTCAACCCTCATCTAAAAGATGTCGTAAAAGCTGAACTTCAGAAACTTTTAGATGTTAATTTTATCTATCCTATCTCTGATAGTAAATGGGTCTCTCCGCTTGTGGTGGTACCCAAGAAGAATGGGAAATGGAGGATTTGTGTGGATTACAGGGAGTTAAACAAAGCCACACAAAAAGATCACTTCCCTCTCCCATTCATAGACCAAGTATTGGATACTTTAGGAGGAAAGAAATTCTTTTCTTTCCTGGATGGCTTCAGTGGATACAATCAGATTCAGATTGCCCCTGAAGACCAGGATAAAACCACTTTTACTTGTCCTTGGGGAATGTTTGCCTATCGAGTTCTACCCTTTGGCCTATGTAATGCTCCTACTACATTCCAAAGGGCTGTCCTTAGCATCTTTGTATATTTAATAAATGATGGACTTGAAGTGTACATGGATGACTTCACACCATATGGAGATGATTTTGATCCAGCTTTAGACACTCTAGAAAAAGTCCTACAGCGTTGCATTGCTACCAGGCTTTGCTTAAGCCACGAAAAATGCTATATGATGATGACTGAAGGGCTTATTCTAGGGCACTATGTCTCAGCAACTGGCATTCAGGTAGATCCAGCCAAAATTCAAATAATTTTGCTTATCCCCACCCCCACTACTCAAACAGAGGTACGCAGCTTTCTTGGATTTTTTGGGTATTATAAACGATTTATAGAACATTATTCACATATTGCTGCACCTCTATATGAACTAACTGGTAATGTTGATTTCTTGTGGACAAAAAAATGCGACCGTGCTTTCCAGGAATTAAAGAAGCTTGTATCAACAGCTCCAGTCCTTCGAGGACCAAACTGGAATCTACCATTCCAAATCTCATCTGATGCCTCAGATACAGCAATCAGTGCAGTCCTTGGGCAGGAAGACGATAAAAAACCATATGCTATCTATTATATCAGCAAAAATTTATCCCCTGCTGAATTAAATTACACTGTCACTCAAAAATAATTCATGGTTGTAATACATGCTGTCAATAAGTTTAGACATTATATCACAGGCTATCCCGTTATTTTATATACAGATCATTCTGCTATTAAATATTTAGCAAATAAGCCTGTTACAAATGCCATAATAACTAGATGGTTGATCTTATTGTAGGAGTTCGATATCACAATCAAGGATCGACCCGGCAAGGAAAACCCTGTAGCTGATTTTCTTTCACGAATACCAAAATCAATTGAAGCAGCACCGGTGGAAGATCAATTTCCGGATGAGCACCTGTTTGCTGTTGTTTTTCAAACACCCTGGTATGCTGATGTTGCCAATTACCTTGCAGTAGGTAAGCTACCAAAACACTTAACCCCTAATGAACGTAAGCAGATTGTTCAGAAGAGTACTCAATTTTCGTGGATTGGGGGCTATTTGTTCCACACAGGGGCAGACATGCAAATTAGGAGATGTATTCGAGAAGATGAAATTTTTGATATCTTAAAAGCATGTCATGATGAACCATGTGGGGGACACTTTGTTGAAAAAAGAATAGCACATAAAGTATTGCAGACAGGATACTACTGGCCTACAATTTTCAAGGATGCGAAGAAATTCGTCCAAGCCTGTGACAGCTGCCAGCGAGCAGGACGACCTGGTCAAGCCGACGAGATGCCTCTGAGGCCACAATTAGTCATCGAACTGTATGAACGATGTGCTCTTGATTTCGTTGGACCCATCAACCCATCATCCAATCAGAGAACATATATTTTGGTGGCGACAGAATATGTCACCAAATGGGTTGAGGCCGAAGCATTGCCTAGAGCTATAGAGGACTCTGTAATACAGTTCATGTCCATTTGTTTGTACGTTATGGCCTTCTGAGAGAAATAGTCACAGATGGAGGACCACAATTTGCCGGAAATAAATTAGCTTCAACACTTAACAATTATCACGTCGAGCATAAAATTACTACTCCATATCACCCGCAGGCGAATGGGCAAGTAGAAAGTAGCAATAAGGTAATAGAATCAATTTTAACAAAAGCCATTGCTTCGCATAGGCGTGATTGGGCCGCCCGACTACCTGAAGCACTGTGGGCTTATAGAACCACATGGAGAAGTACCACCGGTTATTCACCTTATCAATTAGTGTTTGGAAAACAACCTATTTTCCCCATAGAATTCGAAATCCAAACGTTACGAACTACACAGGAGGTTGGCCTAGATTTAAGTGAGGCACAAACTAATCGATTACAGCAGATTAATGAATTTGATGAAATTAGGCTCTCTGCATTACAGAATACAACACTTATCCAACAGCAGCGAGCTAAATGACATGATGCACTTATCAAGAACAAAGTCTTTCACGAAGGGGACTGGGCTCTGTTATATGAATCTCGGTTTCAGGACTTCCCTGGGAAACTACAGACTCGTTGGTTGGGACCATACGAAATCCAGAAAGTACATGATAATGGGACCCTCACTCTGATCACAATCGACGGTTCTGGATATGCATTCAAGGTAAATGGCCACCGATTTCGTCTCTATCGCAAGCCACTCACTCGGGAATCCTTATGTCAGCAGCTACGTCAAGACACTGATATGGAAATTTTAGGAGAGGAAGTAAAATCTTCCTCACCTATAATTCAGTAAGGAATTCATTTTTTTCTATAACTTGTACATAAGCTTTTGTATATATGTTTTCATTGATTCTTCTTTTTTCTCCAAAATTTGCATTTTGTGTGTCTTTGCTGTTCCTTTTCCAAAAGGAACAGCTTTTGCGTGTTCTTGCTGTTCCTTTTCAAAAAGGAACAGCATTTGTGATTTTCTGCTGTTCCTTTTCAAAAGGAACAACATTCGTGATTCTCTGTTGTTCCTTTCCAAAAGGAACAACATTTGCGTGTTCTTGCTGTTCCTTTTCAAAAAGGAACAACATTTGTGATTTTTTGTTGTTCCTTTTCAAAAGGAACAACATTTGTGATTTTCTGCTGTTCCTTTTCAAAAGGAACAGCATTTGTGATTTTCTGTTGTTCCTTTTCAAAAGGAACAGCATTTGTGATTTTCTGTTGTTCCTTTTCAAAAGGAACAGCATTTGTGATTTTCTGTTGTTCCTTTTCAAAAGGAACAACATTTGTGATTTTCTGCTGTTCCTTTTCAAAAGGAACAACATTTGTGATTTTCTGTTGTTCCTTTTCAAAAGGAACAACATTTGTGATTTTTTGTTGTTCCTTTTCAAAAGGAACAACATTTGTGATTTTCTGCTGTTCCTTTTCAAAAGGAACAACATTCGTGATTTTTTTGTTGTTCCCTTTCAAAAGGAACAACATTTTTGCTCTACTACTATTCCTTTTCCAAAGGAACAACATTATTCTTGATGATTATTTTTGTTATTCCTTTCAAAGAAACGACATCTCAAGTATTTGTTTGCATGGATTCTTCTCTATTGTTCCTTTTTCAAAAGGAACACCATCAACATGTTTTTGCTCTCTCTCATGATTTATATTGAGCATGTTTTTCAGCCCTGTTCTCTCCAGTCTATAAGATACAACTATGCACTTATGCAATGAACATAAATCATGACATACCGGAGTCAGCAGATCATAAATCGCTATCTTTATAAGGCCTAGTATTGATAAGAGGACAAGAGGAGGGACACACTTAGTTCTCATATTTGTTGTCATTGTCATATTACCTTTGCTATGGTTGGTTATCTTTATCATGACGATTTCCCTAAAAATTCTTGATTATTACTTAGGAATAAGAGCAGAGGATTTATATCTTCCTATTGGGATGATAAGACTTCTTCCACCATTCCCACCCTTAAGGAGTGTTGAACCACCCTTATTTGTAAATAAATAAGAAAGAGTGCTTGGCAAAAAGAAAAAAGTAAATATGGATTATCAATTGTCAAATGAAGGATAGGGGGTCTCATCAAGAGCCAGCCTACCATGATCATCAGGATGGAAGCGAAGTGGCATTCCCATTATGGCCACCACACCAAGGATATGGTCCAAAAGGTACACTAAATAAACAGACCTTGGAATAGGGGGTATCATCACGAGCCGGCTTGCCCACATTTCGCACCTTCCTTGTGAATGGCATTATGGCTACCTGGTTACCAAGCCAACGTAATGGCCTACATTTTGACAAAATACTCTTCCTAATACACAAAGGATCATGGTTCCGGGGGTGAAATAAACAACTCTGCCAAGGTTATGAACACCTGTCGGCAGTAGAGCTCTGTTAATGGTATTGAAGTCGTAATGATTACACCAATCAGCATGATATCAATACTTCTTTGTCCCTTATATCCTATCAAAAGTCATATTTTATGTCCCGATCCATATATCGCATGAACACTCATTACTACCAATCATGGCAACGGAACTAACAATGACCGCTGGACATTTCGTACGATTGACAGATGTCCCATCCCCCGGCCTCGCATCATATCACGCAGGCTCTTATGTAAAACACGATTCACCTTTTTGCCTCGATTTCGGTATTTCGTTGTCCATATAAAACATGGCATAATTTCATATGTTGTTCCTTTATGACTTGGTTGTAGAATGGTTGCTGCTCCTCTACTTGACGGCTGGGGCAGCCTATCATATTGCGGGGGGGAAGGTAACCTCATTTACTCCACGGCTTACGTGTCAGCACACCATTCAGAGAAGATAGCGTACGAAGGTATGGAATGGTTTAACGACATGATAATTCTATTTTTACGAAAAGTTGCCGTGCACAATCCATTTCTGCATACTCTGTGTTTTTTTCTTGTTGCCGTGCACAATCCATTTTTGCATACTCTGTTTTTTTCCTTGCGACGATCACTCTCTCTGCGTGTCAAACAACACAGGTAGTTGTTCTTCCATTGGGAATTCTTAGTGGAACCATGGGGGGAAAGGCAAACGCGAACCCCAGAAGTTGACAGTCTCCGCTGCTGCCCGGGAGATCCTGGAAAAGGCAGGGTGGCTGAATTATTTCAGTCGCCTACAAGAATTGAATGAAACAGTGGCGTTGGAGTTTTTGCAAAACCTGCAGGAGAACTACTCCATAGTAAGAGGGAGGCGGATAGCGGTCACTAACGATATAATTGCATAAGTCTCGGGACTACCAGCTGTCAAACCTGTATGGATGCTGAAGAAAGAAAGATTACAAAAGATTATGGAGATTTTCCAGGATGAAGGCCAAAGCTTGATAGTTAAGGGGAAGGGAGTTCTGCCAGCAACGTTAGGAGAACCCTGGACCGAATTAGCAAAGATAGTGCAGAGCTACATCACTTGTGAAGGAAGGAAAGACGTGGTAAGACCACGTCATCTTAAACTCTTAGTTGTTTTGAAAGAGAAATGTTCTATAAATCTGCCTGCACTTTTAAATTCATTATTGCATGACACGGCCCGAAGCCTGAAAAAGGCACAGCACGTAGAAACAGTTGTTAGCCACCATGGATTGATTCGATTGATAGTGAGCCATAGTCTCACTCAACAACAGAGCAGCTGGGAGGAACGCATTGCATTGATCGAGGGGGAATTGGCACCACCATCCCCGAAACCTAAACCTTCCTCTAGCACACCAGAACGACCAGAAAAACGCAGAGAATCGACAGCAGAAAAACATGCTGCTCCAAAACGTAAACATTCTTCAAGCACACCGGAACGACCAGAAAAACGCAGAGAATTGGCAGCAGAAAAACATGTTGCTAGTACACCCGAACAACCTGAGAGGCCAAGGAAATCAACCCGGCTAGCTCGGATACGAGGGAGGCTGGAAAAGATTCAGGAGAGCACCAGCCAGCCAATTGAGATTACAGACGAACCTCCAGAACCAGAAGGAGGACCTTCCGAAGAAAATGCTGAACAATCTGGGGGCGAGGCTGAGCAAGCCGGAGGAGTCAAGGAGGGAGACGTGCACTCTGAAATAGAAACAAAAACTGAACACTCGAAGGCAGTCACTGAGCAGGACAATCAAGAGGAGGAAGTAGTACAGCTTGAGGGTAGCCCGCCGCGGGACCCTGTGGGTGAAGAAGAATTGGCCACAATCCTAGCCAATATGGGGGAGTATGGCCAACCCTCTAGCCCAGCAGGTCCCCCTGACGGACCTCCAGAGGAAGACACACCTGAGAAATCACATGCAGAAAATGCAAGAGAAGAAGACCTGCCCATTCATGATGAGGAAATAAGAGACACCAATCAGGAACAATTTGTTCCCGAGACACTAGAAGAAATTCTAGATGGAATAGGAGCAGATTTAAGGGCCAGTCATGAGCCCTCTACTGAGGCAATAGAAATCAAGAAGTTAAGGAGGAAACAGCAGGGGTTGCTGAACACTATTGTTGTTGGGAAAAGTATCCAATACGGAATGACCCTATCCCACTCTAAGGGTGATAGTACCTCAGCAACAACCGAATGCAAAGCTATCTAAGATTTCTTCTTTATGAAAGTAAAAGGGGAGAAAGGGATCCACTAACTGATGTCTTCCGCTAATGGTTGATCCAATCTTCTCTCCTTGCTGCTTGTTCCCAGCTCATTGCTTTTTCACCGGCCCGGCTACAAAAAGATCCTGCAAAATGGCAAGAGAGGGAAACTACAACAAGCATACATTCATAATTGATTCAAGGATTAGAATAAATCAAATACACAAGTATAACAATACATCATTGAGACACATGCATATAGAAGAACCTCAAATGCTTTATTAATGGAAGAAGTAAAGTTCTGAGAGTGTTACAACCATAAGAGGCCCAATCCAGCAACACCCCCCAGCAGAAAGAAATCTCCTCTTCACCTCCTTCAAGCAAATCACCCAATAGCACTATACTCAAACCAACATCATTTCTTTACATTCACAAAATTCCAGCCTCCTGAGACCTCATGAGAGAGCTCTATATATAGGAGTTTTGGAGAAAGGATGAGTCAGCTTGAGGCTGGCATGAAGCTGACTAGTGTCCTCTCCCACTTCAGTTATTCTTCAGTTCTTGAGTCCACTTGGAGATCTAGATCCTCTTACTCATCACAAGGCGAATTCCTTGATCCAAGTGTCATTTTGGAAGCTTCCTGGGCATTTGACACCTTGAGGAATGACTGTGCCACTTGGCCAATCTCGCCCAGCGTAGGTAGCCTTCATTAAAGTTGACATTCAGCGCAGGTACAGAGTGGAGCAGTTGACATTCAGCGCAGATGCTCAGTGGAGCAGTTGACATGATCCAGAATTAGCTTGTTTTTGAGTGTTTTCAGGTGGAGAACTGATATTTAGTGCTGTGGTTTGCTGACCTTGTTCCTCTAGGGGTAGGAACAACATGTTTAGGGACTTTGGATCCCTTAGATTATTGACATTTCATGCTTTATGATGTAAGGCACAAAAATTTCTATAACAGTTGCCCCCTAAAGTATGAGGTCGTTTATCGGGTGAAATGCTTTATCAGGAGGATCTGAAGTTCATTCAATCGCTGAGAGGTGACCTGTAATAAAATACAATACAATACATTATTTTTCATTCTTCTTTCATGATCTAGCTGAGGCGGGCATTCCCATGCTCAGCTTTATAAATTCATTTTGGTACATAGAACAGACGATCGTCTGATGGTAGACTGATAATTCTCTACTAAAATCATCATCCTTTGAGTAGGATGATCATCTGCTGCAATGATGTACATATCAAATGTCTTTATATTTCCTGAATATATATCGCACCCCGGATGGATGAAATTAGATCCGGGGTCTTCAAACTCGTTCGATCTTCACTCTAAGTACAAGTCGATCCATGTGAGAATTGTGCTGAAGTCGAACATGGAAAGACATCGCTTGATTACCGGTCAATGATGTAAACCGTTAACAAGCGCGAGAGGAATCACCGATAATGATAATGATCCTCAAGGTACTGCAGTACAATTCACGTGGTGTGAATAAAGGACTTGGCGTCGAACACCACGCAAAATCTTCTGGTCGAAGATCATTGATGTATACCTGTCGCCGGAAGTGAGAAACTTGCCATTGAGGCATGCAAGCTTCAAAGTACTGAGGGGGGTGTTCCTAGATCAACTTCTTGGATAATGAGCTGAAGTCGACAAGAAGTGATCCGTCAAAGGAGGGCCTTAATGAATCCCACATCAGTGACACTGAACGGAGCTAATGATTTTAGTGGAGGTGAAAACAATCTGTGATATCTGATTCAGGGTGGCGATCATGGGTGGATGAAGGATAATGTATGGCAGTGGATGGGACACGGTTGACTCTTGTTGAACAACATCTCTTGAACATATAACGACACTGATGTGATGGATCGGTAGCATTACCCCAAATGTGGATGGTTTGGCGAAGACCATGGTGATGAGACCGGTGAATGAAACAACCCAACCTGATGTGATACGGAGGACAAAGTGTCATGTTCAAGAGCGACTTGCTACCATTAAAGCTTTGAGGTTCTCCCAATTTTTCCCTAGTCATTTCTGACCAGTAGCTCTTTATTTTTGTCAAGCTTGAGGAGGATAACATATGCTTGTTCTATAACCTTCCCTTCGGGCAAGCCCATCGCTATGTTTTAACGAGCCTAGCGATAGGGAAACTCGTTCTCGTCTAAAGACAAGTTTGTCGCTATTTAATCATTTTAACGAGTCTAACGACAAGGAAAACTCGGTCCTTTTCATTTTTAGAGAGTCTGAAAAGGTACAGAAAGTTAACTCCAAAATTCCTTTTTCGTCATCTAATCCCTTAAGTCTGAAAAAGTATAAAACAATACAGAAGGGATGAGTTTTCGATAACTTTAACGAGCCGAATAAAACAAGTGCTCGACCTTTTTTTGCAATAATCCCTCAAATCCAAAAAGATTAAAATCTAGAGGAGGGATAGCTCTTCCGGTCACTTTAACGAGCTGGAAGGCCAAAACTCGACAAACTTTTCATATTTTACGAGTCAGTGAAAAGAGCTCAAAGAAGACTCGTCTTTTGAGGAACGAGTGATGAACATGGCAGCAGCAGATTCCAGGTACAGGTTGGAATATTCCAATCACGGCAGTGTCACAAGGATGGCTTAGTGAAATCACTCTTCGCAGTTGTTCCTCAAAATGGATAAACAATCATATGGAGATGAACAATTGGCCAAATGAACGGTGGAGGTGAGACTGCAAAAACACGACCAAGGCTTTTATATGGCTGTCAAAGGTTACATTTACCAAGGTTATTTACCGGGATGGGTTCGTTTTTTAACGAGCTTGAACACTGCTCAAAGCTTATGTTTATTTTTTAACGAGCATGAATTCCGCGTTAAAACTGCTCGGATCTTGCGTTTATTTTTTAACGAGCATGAACATTGCTAAAACTGCTCGAATCTTGCGTTTATTTTTTAACGAGCATGAACATTGCTAAAACTGCTCGATTTTATGGTCAAATTTTGATTTTTTACCATTACTAGCTTTTCTCTTTTCAAGTATAGTACTGCATTTTCAATTGCTGCAACAAACTTTGTTAGAAATGAATAATATTTGCATGAAAATGAGATTATAACCCTAATATTTCACTTTGAACTACGTAAAAAGCCATTAAAAGGTGTTTTTACCTCTCATTTACCATTTCATTTGCATTTGGTTTGTTGGAGCTCTGGAGGTGCCTCTTCCCCTTTGATTTTCACCAGCTGATTCCAAGAGATTCTGCGGACGATTTTCAGCGTCGTCTGGACCAGGTAGGAGCTAAACCCTAGCTCTTTCTTTTCATGGTTTCATTTTCCAGTTTTAGGCCTGTTTTTCAGTGTTTCTGAGCCCCAGAGGTTTTGCAAAAACGCCCTAGCTTCAGCGCAGGTTCCTCTTTCGAAACCAGCGCTGAATGTCAAGCTGCCTTAAGGCATCCCGACCTTCAGCGCAGGAGGGACACTCTCTGCCTGCGCTGGGCTCAGAAAACTGAGTTTTCAGGTCATTTTTTGATGATTTTTCGCCAGTTTTTCACCAAAACTAGGAACTTACTCCTTCTTTGTTTGCTTTGCAGGGAACTTTGAACAAAATGTCTCTTACATGGCGAGAACGAGAACATGAAGAGGAGGACATGATTGCCCTCCATGACCCGGTCACGGTGAACGCGCTGCGGAACTGTGGCCTGCTGAAGTTCTTCCGTATCTCTAGCATGAGAGCACAGATTTCTTTGCTGCAGTATATGCTTGATGCTTGGGATCCTGTTAACCAAGTATTCCAGATTAGGGGAAAGTCTATCTCCTTGACCATAGAGGACATGTACTTCTTGACTGGGTTGTCAAGACGAGGTGCCCCCATTTCCTTGTCAGGTACGGCCCGGGGGACTGATTCCACCAGAGATTATGTCCGCCAGTATTGCAGGGAAGGTTCTCAGCCGAGTAGAGACGGCAAGATTGTTATCCGTGAGATTACTGATCGGGCTCTCAGGTCCATTCTGTAGACTATTGGTAGGATGGCCGGCAGCGCAGCTCTACATGTTGCCAACAGATCTTATATGCAGCACGCTTTGGAGTGTCTCCAACCGAGAGTATTCAACTAGTGTGATGCGGTACTTGTTCAGATGAAAAGTCAATTGACCAAGGTAAAGGATGGGAAGCTGAAGAACTTTTGATTTGGTTCTATTCTCACTGCCTTCGCCTTAGAGAAAATCCCATTGATGCAGCCTCAGTACATCATACTCGACTTGCCTTCTCCGACCGAGCCACGCATGCAGAGGTGGGTCGACCACATGTCCCGGCATGCTGGTCAACCTCAGATTACTTTTACTGAGGCCTTCTTCAGGTGGTTCGAGCGCCAGGAGATGGCGTTTTCTGAGTATCCATATGTGGGTATGGATTTCCGAGGTGATCCGGATTTGGTGCTACCGGATGGCGAACAGTGGGGCGCCATTGGTAAATTCTTTGACCATATTACTGTTTACTGTTCTTTTTTATAATGTTGCTGTGCTTTATTCTATCAAGACTTTTAATTGTACTCTTGGTGTATGCAGATATTGGTCCTGTTCGTCCAGTAGTTCGTCCGAGACCGCCTGTTGCTGTCCCGGCAGAGGAGCCTGCTAGGAGAGCTGTTATTCGCGACCTTGACGATACCGAGACCCTTACAACTGTGCAGGAGCAGGTTGAGAGCCTTACTCGTGGTCTTCCGGATGTACAGATTGACGAGTTACCTTTACAGCTGCAGCGGCATACTATCGGTGTGCCTAGACGATGGACTCGTCTCTTGCGCATGATTGCACATGCCGTGACGTACTATCATGAGCACCACTAGGCTAGGCTGCCCCCTAGCATCTTTTTGAGTTTTTAGGTCATATGACCAATTTTTTCTTGGTTACAGAACATCATGTATGAACTATATAAACAGCTTATATATATTTTGATTTTCGAGTTTTAGCCTGGTCGATTTATGTGATCCATATGTACAATCTTTGATGATGTGTCCCTTTTATAAATGTTGCAAATGTCTATCTAACACATAGTTTGCTAATGAGTCAGTTAATGTGTTTAAGTTTCTTGAAATATGCTGATATTGAATTGAATCAAATTGTCTTTCCAAGATTTTAACCCTTAGTAACATGCGATAAATAGTTGGATTGCGAACAGAATATATACCATTGAGTTGTAGTATTACGAGTTGTGAGTCTAGCCTGACAATTAGTCGGCGTATGCCACGTGTGATGCCATCAGAGAGTAGTTCCATCAACGCGCTATACTCAGCGATGTTATTCGTTGATTGCCCAATACATACACCTCTGAAACTTACTAACTCTCCGCTTGGATCAAAAATGGCCCAGGCTGCGGATGATAGGTTCCGTGAACTATGACTCGCTCCGTCGGCATATCCAACCCATGTCTCCAGAAGGTTCGACATCTGCAATAAATGAAAAGGTGGATCACTTGACCAGAACGAAAACCTTTAGCAAAAACAAAATACAACAAAAGCATGAAGGTTACTATTTAAGCATAGTAACACTTGAGGTACAGCCCGTTACGGGGCTGTGCCAGTGGAATTCCGTCATAATCCATTAACTCGTAGGCTCCTTTTGCTAACACCCTTTTAACAATATAGGGGCCCATCCATAAGGATTTGAATTTACCTGCTCCTAATTTATCGGATTCTTGGTCATAAAGCAAGACCAAATCACCTTCTGAGAAGACACGGGGTTTGACATTTTTGTCGAACTGAGCCTTGACTCGTTTCTTATGGGCTTTGTTAGCCAAAGCGGCATGACGACGGGTTTCATCCAATTGGATTAATTCCAAGAAACGAGCCTCTTCTTCCGAAGTTCCGGGGAGGAGATCAATTGCGAGTTTAAGAGACGAGATTTCGCACTGGATTGGTAAGACTGCTTCCAGACCATACACCAATTGGAAAGGTGTGAATCCGGTTGCGTTTCTTACCGATGTTCGGTAGGCCCACAAGGCTGCATACAGGATTAGGTGCCATCTTCTTTTATGAACCCCGGTCATCCTCTGCAACATACGCTTCTGGACCTTGTTGATTGCTTCAACTTGTCCGTTGGCTTGCGGATAGTACGGAGTAGAGCTGTCGTGAGATAGCCCTAGTTTGGCAGCTAATTCAACCATCATGTGATTGCGGAAATGCGATCCATGATCTGTAACTATAGCCTGTGGTACGCCGAACCTGGCGACTACATGATTAAAAAAGAAAAGGGCAGCTGTTTCACCAGTATTGTCCAATGTAGGCATCGCCTCGGCCCATTTGGTAAAATAGTCGACTGCGACTATAATATACCCATGCCCCCCGATCGAGGTGGGGTTACATTGCATGAAATCGATGCCCCATTTGGCGAAAGGCCCAACTGCAACTATTGGTTGCAGGGGTACGGGCGGTCTTCTGGTTTTGCTATCAAAGATTTGGCAAGCATGACAACTTCTGACTGCGGTTATGCAATCTTTGAACATGGTTGGCCAGAAGTATCCTGCTCGTAATATCTTTTGTGTTGTAGCGAAACCAGATTGATGCCCCCCACACGTGCCTGAATGACACTCATTCAGGGCCTTTTTGGCTTCTTCATGGGTGAGACACCTCCTCAGAACTGTATCGATACCACGACGGTAAAGAGTATCACCGACGATCATGTAGTCTTTTGCTTGGTATCGTATACGTTTCTGCTCGGAGTGTGAGGTGTCTGGCCGAAATTTTTGAGTTTGGAGATAAACTATTATATCTCCATACCACTCATCGCTTGCAGATATCAGAAACAAAGTCTCATCCACGATTGATTCCTCTGAGGTTTCATCGTTGGATGACGATGGGAGATCGCATAATAATTCTACGAATACCAGAGCTTTCTTTGATTTGGATTTCACAAATTCCAGATCAAACTCTTGAAGGATCGCTATCCATTTGGAATATTTGCCCCCCAACAACTGTCGCGACAGTATATAAGTCATGGGGTTGCAATCTGACAGAATGGTAGTTTTCCGAAAGAGGATATAATGTCGAAATCTATGTACCGCTTGAACAGCAGCAAGTGCTAGCTTTTCAACGTAAGAATATTTACTTTCTGTATCATTTAAGTTTCTAATTAAATAATATACAGGATGTTCAACTCCATCGACTTCTTGAACTAAAACCATCGCAATGGTCGTATCTGCTGTAGCTAGATACAGGTTAAAATCCCTAAGATAATCCGGGGCGTACATTAATGATGCTTTTACTAGAGATTCTTTCAAAGCGTCAAAGGAAGCTTGCGCAACCTGGTCCCAGTCGAAGGGTACATCCTTTTTCAAAAGACGTGTATAACCTTTAGCAAGTTCTGCGTAATTTGGAATGAACCTCCTCAGAAAGTTTTCTTTCCCTTGGAGTTTTTGAATCTGAAGCAAATTCGAAGGTGGAGGCAAATTAATGATCGCCTGAACCTTACAGGGGTCGAGACAAATTCCATCCTTAGAGACTACAAAGCCAAGTAAACGACCAGAACCAACGCAAAACACACATTTGTGCGGATTGAGTCTTATCTTGTAGTGTCGGCAACGTAGAAATATCGCTCTTAGATGCTGCGGATGATCAGTCCGTTTTCGCGAATGAGACGGAAGATCGTCGAGATATGGTTGAACGATGCTCTTGATGTCATGGAAGGCATAATTCATAGCCCTCTGAAACGTCGCCCCTGCGTTCTTTAAACCAAAGGGTAATTTTCGATAAGCGAATGTGCCCCACGGACATATAAATGCAGTCTTTGACTGGTCCTATGGGCGGATATTAATTTGATTATACCCGGAGAATCCGTCCATAAAGGAAAAGATTTCACATCTGGCGCATTCATCAATTATCTGGTCGATGAAGGGTGTAGGGTAGTTGTCTTTTGGACAAGCTTGGTTTACATCCCTATAATCGACACACACTCGTATTGTTCCTTGTTTTTTCATAACAGGGACAATATTCGATACCCAATCGGTTAGAGGAACCAGGTAGATGAAACCAGCATGGAGAAGTTTTTCAACTTCTGCCTTAATGGCAGCAGCTTTCTTAGGGTGCACCTGTCGAAGCCGTTGTCTTACTGGTTTGACATCAGGATACATTTTAATTTCATGTTCAACGATGCTCGAGTCGATGCCTAGCATTTCATCATATGACCAAGCAAAGACATATCTAAATTTGCGAAAAAGAGCGTCATATATTTCCAGTTCTGAAGGTGAACAACCTTTGCCAACATGAATATTCTCTACAACATCTGTTTTGGTCGAGATATTTATGGCTATAGTCTCTTCAATATTGGATAAGTTTCGCTCGGAATCCACCGTGTTTACAGTATTTGTTAGGAATTCAAAGACTGAAGGGTGGTAAAGATCCTTTTGAGTATCTTCTTCGTATTCTGGAAGAAGGGAACGATGGTGGTGATCATTCCATGGTGCCCCCTCAATCATCATTGATTGTAAGATTCCTTTGTCAGTCCCATGTACTTTCGACCAAGGATCTAATGGGGTACCATATTATCTAGACCTATCTACCCAAACGCTTGATGAGCGTTGATTTGGGTTCGCTTCCCAGGCCTGAAACATTGATTGCTACAATATTTCTATGGGGCTTGGTGGCAAAACCATTGCATGATCCATGACGATTCTGCCTTCTGCGACCTTCAAGGAGGATACCATGTTGCATGTTGCTACAAATGGTACATTTCCTATGCACATAGGAGGTGGTAGTGCGAAAGTTCCCATCATGGTGGGGTCTTTCAATAGTCCTACTCCAATATCTTGAATTAAGCGATCGCTGCCATGGATCATGGGAACGCTTCCTGTAACTTGTGAACCATTAGAGAGGAAGTTCTGTTGGTCGACGACCATAATCCCCCCTTCAAAGGGGAATGCGATCTTCCTAAAATAAGTCGACACAACAGCCTGCATGGCATAAATCCATGGTCTTCCCAGTAGGATGTTGTAGTCAAGGTTCCCATCGATGACTTCAACATCTATTTCTACTGTTTTTCCCCCTAGTTCAACTTTCAAGTTACTAAGGATACCATAAGGGGTATATGTCCTTCCGTTGAATGCTTTCAATGTTGTCGATGATCGCGACAAGGTTGGAGATCCTAAAGTTTTCCAGCAACTCATCGACATAATACATGTCGATGCCCCCTCATCAATAATTGTTCGATGAACAGTTTTGTTGAGGGCTTTCACTTGGATAAGGAAAGCTAGTTGAGCTGGTAACTGAGGATCATATCCTTTGTGATCAAAGGATACAAGATTGGAATCTTTAGGATCCACCCCACCAATTGCTGATAACAATGCCTGCCTTTGGGATGGGCAATTTTGTAGTACCTCAAGTGTCGACATAGCGGATGGAGATTGGGCCAAATCTTCCACTATGTTATAATGCTGCACCGCTCTGGCGCGAGGATTAAATGTCGACTTGTGTACCACTCCCTTTGGCGGTTTTATTGTTAACTCATGCGTGATGGGGGGTACAACTTCTGCCGAAGTTGTTGTCGAACTACTAGGTTGATCTTTACCTTTATCGTTCGACACCTGTGGATTCCCGTAATCTTTGTTCCTTGTCGAAATCAAAGCATCATTTTGTTGCTTCGATATCGATAACATAAGCACTTGGGACAGGGAAGCATTTCCACTATCAACCATATTTTGACCTGGATTAGGAAACGGATCACTTAACACAGCTGAGGTTTGTGAACTCTTAAAGAATCTTTTAAGCTCAGCTTTGTATGGACATTTATTTGTCTGGTGATCCTCATCACATATTTGACATGGATAAGGTTTCCTGTTTCCAGGAGGGTTTGAAGAAGTTTTTTGAGGAGATGATTCTCCTTGTTTCTTCTTCTTCCCTTTGTTTTGCTTCTTCTTGCTTCTTGGTTGATTGGTTTCTTTGCCCTTATCTGCTGATACGGCATTTACTTCCGAAGCAAGAATCTCTTCTTGTGCATTTTGGTTTGAATCCTTACGGGCCTTCCTAGGGTTGGCCTTTCTTGGATTCGCGTTTGCCGTGCCAATCATGCCATCGCCGGCATGAGAGTCACTATTCGATTTAGGAGGAGGAGGAATTGAAAACTCTGGTCTAGGGGCATCCGGTATCTTGTCATAGAGTGTGCCAGACTGAGTATAAACTAAGTCCAAAT
This sequence comes from Pinus tabuliformis, assembly GCA_031772625.1. Classification (NCBI taxonomy): domain Eukaryota; kingdom Viridiplantae; phylum Streptophyta; class Pinopsida; order Pinales; family Pinaceae; genus Pinus; species Pinus tabuliformis. The sequence goes on from CM062816.1 coordinate 1,848,196,749, forward strand.
ATTGTGCACGAGCAATAACCTGCTCTTCTGTTACGACTCCCCCCTTCGCCACATCTTCCGTTATGGCCGGAAGTAACGACTTTATAAACCACTCAGCTAAAAGCTGATCAGGAACGTATGTTTTAACCATTCTTCGTCGACGTCGCCACTCATGTATATGGTCTGATATATGAGTAGCGGTTGTCTGTTTGAAGTTGGTTAATATCTCTGTTCCCGTTTCATACCTTATCGGTAATTGAAAGTGGGTTAAGAATGTCGTGGCGAGGGAGCTAAAATTGTCGAACGAAGCTCTAGGCAATTCTATATACCATTTTGCCGCTGGACCTGTTAACGTCCTCTGAAAGAGGCGAAGCCTTATCGAATCGTCATTTAAGGTGTTCGATGAACACCATAGATGAAATGTCATCACGTGATTCGACGGGTCTTCACCCGGATTTCCATTAAATTTAGGAATGTCGGATGGAAGCTTGTGTGGAATCGCCGGCCACCATGGGGCGTAAGCAATTGGATCGTTGGTTAACCGATGTAGATCAGGTAACTCTAAAGTTGCCACGAATGGTAACTGTTGATTCAGGTTAGGCGAAGCGTAACCTGGATACGATGGAATCGCCTGAACAGTTGGTCTTTGCATACCGGCATAATGGAGTTGATGCTGGTATGACTGATACGGTTGGTGGACTTGACCACTATAAAGTGGTTGATTTTGACCGTTTTGGATATACGGTTGTCCACTGTTCGCAAAGATTTGTTGTTCAGAACCTTGGTACACTTGCTGGAATTGTGGTTGTTGGTACTGCACTAGCCACGGTTGCGAGACCATGGGCCGTTGTGCTACACTAACCATTGGACCAAGATGTGGGGTAATTGTACCCGATTGTACTTGTGTCACCCCACCAGTAGGCGATTGTGGTTGAGTCGTAGGGTCAAGGGGCTATTGCATGAGAGCCTGAGAAATCTGAGGTTGACATACAACAGGCACCGTTTGAACTTGCGACACGGTTACAATAGCCGGTGTAGTTGGGATGTTCGTCACAGGTACACACTGTTGCATAGAATACACAACTCTTGGTTGCTGGGATAGCATAGGTACCCAACTACTTGTTGCAATTCCACCATAACCTGAATAAGGTTGAGAACTCCCGTATGGGTACCCTCCCGGAGGGGGTAATGAAAGGGCATACTGCCCCCCATACGGTGGTAATCCAGAACTCAAGGAAATTGATTGTCCTGGGGGACTGGATGGCCTAAATTGACCTCCAAAGGGGTCAATTTGTTGAGTCTCAACATAAGAGTTACCAGATATTACTCCGGAGGAACAAACAGGAACAGACCACACTGTCGAGATAGTCCCTGGGTGGACTCCTTCTAGCGGTTGAGAGCTAGTTGGGATAGATGGTATGCCGGCAAACATTGTCGGATTTGCAACAGGTAATTCTGTCGTCGCCGTGTCGTTCGACACAGTCCTAGATGTCGACGGTTGTTCAGACATTTTGAGTCTATCCAATTGATTGCCTAGTGATTCTACAGGAACTTCCACTGGTGATAGACAAACTTCTGCTGTAGCAGGAAATAGAGTGACCCCTACTCCAAAATGAGTTGGAGTAGTTGCTTGCGGTTCTTCTACAATTTCCTCTATCGCAATCAGACCAGGTGGAAGAGGAAGACCGTCAGGTCCGTAAAATATTTCTGGTGCCGAAGAAGGGGTTGTATCGACAACGACAGCTGTTTGAGGAGCAAGACTCTCTGGACCGGTTACAGATGGAACTGGTTCAGTGACACAAGTACTTGTTCTCAGACTAGGATCAGTATTACTGTCCTTCTGTGGCTGTTGAACTTCTTCTATAGAGGCAGGGTTTCCAGAAATGTTTGGAGTAACCAGAATCTCGGATGTTGTTGGAACACTTGTTCTAACTTTTAAAGGAGATTTTGAACCGGTTAGACGAGTTCGCTTTGTCCGTACTGTTTTCGATTCCAGAGACAAAGACAGTTGACTCGTAAGCCTCCGCGAATGACGGGGTTTCAATTGACTTTCTTCCACGATTACAGATTACTCGATCAACCAAAATATTAAAAGGGGAAATTTGTGTTTCCGATTTGAATGAATTTTATTACACGTTTTTAGACACAACTTGCTTTTTCACTTTTTAAGAGTCGAGAAAAAGCTAAAGATGACTCTAGTCTCCTTCGATGTATTAACGAGCCCGAAGTGACAAATGCTCGGTTGGACTTTTTCAGTTATAGAGTTTGAAAAAGGCCAAAAGAAACTGCTCTGGAGATCTAGGCAGAGGGTGTGCCAAACTTTTCGCAAAACCACAGAACACGTTTTACGGTACGGGTGGTCAATCTTCGTGAATGCTGTGTTCACTGCATTGCGATCAATAGGGCGGCCGACACAGCTTCCTAAGGATAAAAGATATATGCCTATAGGGGTCTCCCAATATATACACGACGGTACGTGGGAGCACAAGTCCGTATTAGTGCCACCGACTCTCAGGAGGAATCACCCACCTTCTTCGAGATCGACAGTCACTACGTTTAACGACACAGGAACACGTCTCTAGCTTAGACCTCTATGTGTTTGCGTTATGTTTCAAAGCGTTGTTAGGTTCATTCAATATATTTTCAGTTGATATTTTTAAAGTTTGCCTTTCAAGGTTCACCACGAGATGTATGATACAAATTCCTAAATGCAGTCTAAGATGAGAAGCAAGCTTTTTCAATCTTTTTGACTTATGAAAATCTTAACTACTCAGGGAAAAGAAAGACATCATCTTTTCACACAGATCATAAAGCACACACTAATGCACTTTCTCCTAGATCAACATGCAAACTTATCGAATGCAAATGCACAATGCAGGTATTTCTTTTCTCTTTCTTAATGTTGATGTATTACAAAAATAAAGCTGTTATATAACTTTGAATTCAATTTCAAGTGAAAGCAAACAAGCTTGTCCAAAATCAAAAGACACCTTAAGATTTACTTGTTTCGACACTAGAAATATATAAACTCAAACCATATGATGAAAGAAAAAGCTCAATCAGCTATGAACAACAAACAAACTAACTCTTAAGATCAGAAAGACACTTATCACAGGTCTAGATCTAAGAGGCCACAACCAGACTAGTTCACTTTTCGTTATGGGAAACTGCAAATGATGTAAGAAATACACAAAGAACAAATACAGTTTCTTTATACAACCGAGGCGGAATAGTGGTAAAGAAAAGTGGTTTCAGATAGGTACATTGACTGGTAACAGGCTGCAAAAACAAGGGTGAAAACAGGGCAAGAAACAACAGGAAACCCCAGTAGCACAAGGCAAGACTGGTTCAGCGCAGGTAGTACACAGTCAGTTTGACCTTCAGCGCAGGTAGCCCCTTCGAGAACTGCGCTGAAATGCAGACAGCCTTCACACAGCCTGCACTGAAGAACGAAACTTTCGTTTCTCTTGGTTTCTGGGTCACAGATTGCTCAAAAATTCACAGTTTTTGGCCAAATCAGAAGCTATCAGTCAAGTACACATTGGCGACTCCGCTGGGGAACGTATCTTGTTGGTTGTTTGTGTTTTTTCTATTCATTTCCTAAACACAGGGAGTACCGAATCGAACAGCATTTGGATCTTTCAAATGCAAAGTAGAGGGCAGCTACTCTGGCTCAGTTTCTGGGCATGTTTATGATTTGAAGAGCTGATCCACAAGGACTCTGATAAGCTCTTAGTGATAGCTTTTCATCCTCCTTTTCATCCCCAGTGGAGTCGCCAATTTTTTGTTGGGAAAATTATCCAATATGGAATGACCCTATCCCACTCTAAGGGTGATAGTACCTCAGCAACAACCGAATGCAAAGCTATCTAAGATTTCTTCTTTATGAAAGTAAAAGGGGAGAAAGGGATCCACTAACCGATGTCTTCCGCTAATGGTTGATCCAATCTTCTCTCCTTGCTGCTTGTTCCCAGCTCCTTGCTTTTTCACCGGCCCAGCTACAACAAGATCCTGCAAAATGGCAAGAGAGGGAAACTACAAGAAGCATACATTCATAATTGATTCAAGGATTAGAATAAATCAAATACACAAGTATAACAATACATCATTGAGACACATGCATATAGAAGAACCTCAAATGCTTTATTAATGGAAGAAGTAAAGTTCTGAGAGTGTTACAACCATAAGAGGCCCAATCCAGCAACACCTCCCAGCAGAAAGAAATCTCCTCTTCACCTCCTTCAAGCAAATCACCCAATAGCACTATACTCAAACCAAAAGCATTTCTTTACATTCACAAAATTCCAGCCTCCTGAGACCTCATGAGAGAGCTCTATATATAGGAGTTTTGGAGAAAGGATGAGTCAGCTTGAGGCTGGCATGAAGCTGACTAGTGTCCTCTCCCACTTCAGTTATTCTTCAGTTCTTGAGTCCACTTGGAGTTTCCTGCTTCCACTTGGAGATCTAGATCCTCTTACTCATCACAAGGCGAATTCCTTGATCCAAGTGTCATTTTGGAAGCTTCCTAGGCATTTGACACCTTGAGGAATGACTGTGCCACTTGGCCAATCTCGCCCAGCGCAGGTAGCCTTCATTAAAGTTGACATTCAGCGCAGGTACAGAGTGGAGCAGTTGACATTCAGTGCAGATGCTTAGTGGAGCAGTTGACATGATCTAGAATTAGCTTGTTTTTGAGTGTTTTCAGGTGGAGAACTGATATTTAGTGTTGTGGTTTGCTGACCTTGTTCCTCTAGGGGTAGGAACAACATGTTTAGGGACTTTGGATCCCTTAGATTATTGACATTTCATGCTTTATGCTGTAAGGCACAAAAATGTCTATAACAACTATAGCCCAGCTCCGACAACAAATTCGGATTCTGAAAGCCAACCTGAGGATACGAAGGACCACAAGGAAAATAAAAAGGGCCACTGCAGCAAAATCTTGTAGGACAAGAAGACGAAGGACTTATAGCCGCCCTGTTGGTCGAAACCCTGCTGAAAGACCCACTGTCGTTCCAAATCACACTGAAGAACAGACTGCTGTTCCATATGACATTGAAGGACAGACTGCTGTTCCAAATGACGTTGAAGAACAGACTGCTATTCCAAACGATACTGAAGAATGGACTGCCGTTCCAATTGAGGCAGAGGAACATGATGATGTTCCATTAACAGGGGGACCACAACAACCTTTCATTCGTGTTAAGAAAGAAAGGGAGAATAAGGAGATACAAACAGAGGCACCACCCTCAGGGGTAATTCGGGTTCTGAACTCCAAACAGCATAACAAAAAGGTTCAGGTAAAACTCCCGGCCTCTATGGCTCTATGGAAAAAGGATCCGAAAACAAGAACCTTGCATAGGATGATGAAGCAAGCTCAGCAAGAAGCTGAACAACTGAAAGAACAAACAGTCCCCCGGGAGAAATATGAAGAGTTACAACAACAACTTCGGGATATGATTCAATCCGAGAGCCAGGCCTTCGAAGGATGGCAAAAGGACCAAGAAAAGGTTTCCAAGGTAACTCATTGATTAGATATTGTTATTAGGCAGATGGACACTGTGTGTTCTTTGTATAATGACGTTCTGTCCTGTAGGGCCCCTGCTAAAAACTATGCTTTATTTTTGCTTGAATGATATTTACGATTAAAGATAAAAGCTGCTAGGGCGGGTGCCCCTATACAAATCAATACTGTTAATGATTTCATAGATTGTTGCAAGCATTATGGAGTTAAGGTTCAAAGATTATTGTGTGAATTTTACTTACACAACCTCGTGCTAGACCAGGAAACTGACTTAAATCCTGGCTGTTTTGTTGGGGACATACAATTGCAAGCCTTCATTTCATTTGGAGTTAATCAGTTGAAATGGCTCAGAGCTTATAACACTTTTCAGAGACAGGAAAATAGCCTAGACTTGTGGGTAAGAGCTGAGCCTAGAGACCCAGTACTGTTATGGAGAGCACATAGGAATCTTATGAGAACCCCGGGTGTTATGGAGACATTAGGACCCATGCACGAGGATTTAATCTAGCACAGCCTGGAATATTTTCTGACTATTAAAGACCTTGCCATCGATGCTACAAAATTCTGATACCAGATTTCTAGCCCAAACATCCAGCTCAGGGAACGATTCAGATATGAAAATTTTGAGTTGGCTGCCAGCCGATTGAACCTTTATGGCGAGCGTATTTTGCAGGCAGGGCCATCCTGGTTAGGGTATCGATTTCATAGTCCAATCATTTGGCACCCTGAACCCGGTTATCAGGCCTTGTATGAAATGCCTGAAGGTCAAACAAATCAGTTTTTTGATGATTTAGTCGCTCATCATGGTTGTAGGCCTCCGTACGAGATTCCCTCTCCGGCCTATTCTCTTACCGCTTTGTATGTCAACTATAATGTGTTCATGAGGGCATGAAACAGGGTAAGCAGGGGGGTGTGTGGAGCACTGGAAAGGTATGTTTTTGAAAAAAAAATTAGTGACTTTTCAGTAACAATTGTAACCTTTTCTGCATCATGGACTCAAAGAAATAAGGAATTTTAATAGAACGTGTGAAAATTAGTATGGAAAGCTTAATCGCTGATAATTGTCATTTTTCTATGCAGGAAAAGGTGGAAACGAAGAGCTGTCATTCAAAAGGGAAAGACAAAGAAGGAATTACTGTTGTTTCTCTAGAAGGGAACCGGATGCAAACGAGATCGAGCAGATCGAAGCAGAACAATTCAGGAAAAGAAGAAGGGATACCTATTCGGCGGAAAAGGGAAAGAAAAGTAAAAGATTAACAGCTTAGCGAATCCCTCATGATCTTTGATCCTGAGGGATTGCTGTTTTACTTATTTTTTGTTACCTGGATATCTCTGCCATTACTTCTATAAAAAGGAATAGCATCGTTAAGCAAAGGGACTTTTTATGTAATTTTCAGTTTCAGACTAAACTTTGATCATCGACTCTCACTGAGACTTGGTTTACTGTACGTTTGTTGATGCGTTAATATAAAAGACATGGTTTTTATTTCATCTTTGCATCTGGAGTAATCTAAGGCAGTGTACCATTGGAAGCTAAGGGCCCGGCTCCGAGGGACACTTGCTTTTGTATCATTATAACTTGATTTCTGCGTGGTTTGCTTATCCTTATTGCTCGGTAATCTGACATGCTTTTCATGTGCGATTCCATGCTCTGCTACGATTAATTCATTAATGGTTTCTTTAGGGAATTCATGTAGTGACTCTGTATTGTATGAGTGAATCTTTTCAGAGTTGATTGCATGTTATTAGTCTAAACCAGCTATTTCTGTTACAGAGAATTTGTACTGAATATTACTGTTATTGGATTCAATTGAAGTCACAATTATTGGAATCCGAAAGTAATGTTATTCTTTGGAGACATAGTCACATTCTCCTTAATCAGATTACTATATTAGCATGTTGTGTGTATATATGGTTGATTCTTGCTGTTCTATAATTCATCAGTGAGTGTTGTTCCATAAAGTACATTCCATCCGATTTGCCTTAAGAGAGAAGATTGTGATTTTATTGCAGAATGTGAGTTTGGTTCAATAGAGCAAGTTTAGTTCTGACTTGCGAGACTTAGTTTATTTGGTTGTTGTTCCATTTACTGTTGTTCCATTTTAGACTTGCTGTTCCATTTTACTTTCTGTCGTTCCATTTACTTGCATTTACTGCTTTGGTGTGAGAGAAGGTCTAAGGCTGTAGTGGGCCTCAGCAATCACTGCCTAGCTCCCAAATCTATAGTCCATGCTCTAATTTCCTTTCCATTAGTTTCTAGAGGGATGGGTTATCGCTTTCGCACCCTTGACTGATAAACTGCCCTGTGTGATTCTTTTATTTTAAAGTAATCTAGTCATAGTTTAGCATCCGTTTACTCTTGTATTTTCTGAACGCTGTACTACTAAGCATTACTCTGACGAATAGCCTCAGATTAAGATACTCTTTGTAATAACAAAGCGTTCCCGGATTGACTTATTAATGTGGGATAACTAGAGGTGAAAGAGACCCTTGTTACAGCTCTACAACCCTATGAATACATCAATCCTATGCTCCTCTAGAATATCTTTTACCCTTATGTTCAATTTTTGGAACTCCTCAATGTGCTCCATTATTGAACCGTTTTGTTTGAGACTTATCAATTGGCTAAAAAAATTGTTGCTTTTTGTATCCTCATAATGTGCTACCAATTCTTCCGTAAAAATTTCCCAAGTGATAAATTTTTTACGAGAGCAAAGCCATTGATATCATACAAACTGATTTGGTTCCAAATATAAAGTAGCCATACGTACCTTTTGTGTGTTTTGCACATTATTGAGATCAAAGAATTGCTCCATCTGTAATATCCATGTTGCAAGATCCTTGCCATCAAACTTCCTCATATCAATTTTTGGAATATGGTGGGTCTTTGATCCAACATTAGAGTCTATGGAATCAAGATTAACATTTCTTTTGTTCTCATAATGAGTTTCCTTTACTACCCTTTCACCATTAGTGAACCTTTCTTGTAGCAACTTCTTCAATTCTTCCATGTCTGTCTTCAAATCTATCTTCAAATCGTCCATCTTAGCTTCTACGCCTTTCTTTAAACCATCCATCTTAGCTTCTACATCTTTCTTTAAACCATCCATCTTAGATTCTGTTCCTTTTTGTTCAAGTGACACTTGTTGCACTTGGTCTCGTAATTTTTCTATATCATGTTGCATTTCTTCCTCTTCTTCATAAGTCATGCTAGAGCTTTCAGGTTGCTTACTAGGTGTTTTCATTTTCTTTCCTCGGGGCATCAATTACTGTTAATAATGCTTTACTATGCCCTTTGAATTCCTTCAAACCAATCTTACGCAAAAATTTTAAAAAAACTACACACCGTTTTTCACTTTGTAGAAGCATGATATTGAATTTGATGTATCTCTGTAATTTCGAATCATCCAGTTCTAAAATTGTGACCTATAGTAGCCTTCTATGTCCTCTTTCCAATGCCACTAGTCTGATCCAAATTGGATTCTCCGAGAAAGAGTTATGCACAATCTCCCGTAGTGACCTGATTGTAGACTAGTTCAGTAGAGCGAACTTGTATGAAGTGCCACGTGTCACTATTTTGACCTTTGGCTCAGAAACATATATACAAGAAAACTACAGTCCATCCTCTTTTTGTACGTTCTTCAGAAATTTCAATCCAATGCTCAGAAAGAAAGTTATGAAGATTTTCCCCAGGTCACCTATTTGGAATGTAATTTAGGAGTCTACAAAAAGACCAACTTCCTCACATCATATCTCTGTAAATATAGCGCAAAAATCTTTGAAATTCAAACCCGAGGTTCAGCGCGATCTCTTCTCAGATGGGTTTTTTTTGCAACTTCGGAAACGTCGCATAAAAAAAGTTATAGCGAAAATGCCACGATGACCTGTTTGGAGCAACGAAACCCTAGAATCCAAAGCTCTGATACCAAATGTTATGAAACCAGCTCAAGAAAAGATAGAAAAGATAGATTAACGCCTTAGAATTCAGCCTCTTCGAGGGGGAAACCTCCTTTACATTACATAAATGAACAATTCTTGGATGATTCAAATGACAAAACCTCCTTTCTATATATAGGTGTCTAAGGAGTCACAATATAATCCAGCCGCCCTAACAATAATAATATAAAGCCACAAAAATAACAATAGAGGGATTTTATGGGGCACAGTAATAACAATATGGGGGCAATAGGGGCACAACAATATTAATAAGGGGTATAACTACAGTAGTGATGGGGTAATCACTAGTATTATGGGGACCCAACAATAACTCAGGAACATATTAAAAAAATTAGTGCAAGGAGTCACAAATGTATCTTATTTGGGTACTCATACCTCCGAGTAACACCATCTCTATGATGAAGTGAATAAAATGTTTATAATATCTAGACATGTTATCTTTCTTGAGTCTTCCAAGATTGACAATGTTGTTGAGTGGCAGCTTAATTGTTTGGATAGACTCAAACATGAAAAGTATTTTCAAGAGTTTGATAGTGAGATTTCCCATCTCCTGCTCTTGGCTCTATAATTTCTATGAAGAGCCTTGAAAAAATAAAGTTAATGGAAATTCCTTCCCCTACTTTTTAGGAAACAGCTAAGAGACTACTGGTAGCATGTAGCCAATCTAACAAGTAGTAAGGATACATGCAAGATACAAGGCAATGATTAATGCAAAGGAGCAATGAAAAGGAATGTGTTGACTATATACATATCATCAAACATATTTCATCCCACTTAGAATGCCTTGCATCGTTCTTGGTTAGTCATAAGATCATGTTGGTCACAACCTCCATAGCTTAAATAAACAAGTGGTAATACTATTCATCTTCTAAGCTATGTAATAAACAAGTGAAAGGGAGAAAGACATGAAGAGGAAAAACATGGAATGACTTTCAATTCTTGAAACCATGCATTTCAATGAAGATAGAAGGATACAACAATGATAAGCAATCTTTTAAGCTACACTGAGTGGTGTATTTCAAAATATGTGCTTTGTTCTCCATACCTAGCCTCCAAAGGGTTATGCATCAAATGGAGTCTTCATGTGGTACTTTCGGTTCCTTGGTCTGCTTATTTTTCTCCTCACCTCCTTGAGACTCATCTATCATGTCATCCTTCTTTGTGGCCACTGAGAGACATAATTGTGTAGTTTCAGTGGGTAGTGACTCTTGCAGGAAGAGGCCCTGGGATGACACATTTACATAGTTTTAGGATGCAAGGTAGTGCTATGGGATGAGACCGTAGGAGGACACATTTAAATAGTTTTAGGATGCAAGGCAGTGCTATGGGATGAGACCTTGGGAGGACACATCTATGTAGTTTCAGGATGCAAGGTAGACTATGTAGTCAAGGGACAAAACTGCAATGTTTTTGGAGACAGTGGGTTCTGGCTAAGGGAAGGAGATTGGAGGAAACCACTGCTTAGTTTTGAATGCTAATGGAGGTTGTTATTTATGCGCATTGCATAGTTCCAACAGGAAAAGGAAAATCTTTAGGGTTGCATATGTAAAGCGTGCATCTCAGGAAAGTTGGATGAGGCTAGGTTGCTAAGGAAACTCAAAAATTCAGCTAATCATGGGATCAATGGAACTGATGTGAACAATGATAAAACTTGACGATGATCACACACTTGAAAACTTAGCAATACAAAATAGACCATCCAAAAAAATAACACATACGTCGCTTAATGAAGAAACCTTTATGGTAGCTTATGACAAGTGTGGCTCCGGTGATAGAATTTTGGAGGATAAAGGTGACACTTGTGTAAGAGTGTGTGAAATGAGTGTCAAAAATTTCTATGTGGTGAGGACAACCAATTCTCGTACAGATTTCCTCTTGAAGCAAAAAAAACCCCCTTTGCATGACAAGCGATAACCCGCATGCCCAAAGATGACGCATTCTATGTCAATATAAAATCATGAATGACTCTTAAGATCGAAAAGGGGAGCTTGAGATCATCAACTTACCAATAAGTGACTAAGGAACGATAAATCAAAATATCCATAGTAGGCTCCGAAAGTTAAGTGCATGCCAAAATTTTGGAGGATGTTGCAGCTACTACAACAGAGCCTTCACCTTCTTGCTAGCTTCTTTTTCAACTAGTGCCTTGAATTCTATGAACTTGGAGAATGTCTCATTTTTCTTCCACATGAAGAAGATCCAAAACTTCCATGAGAATTCATCAATAAAAATGACAATATATTTGTGTCTGACAGTGGAGGTTGTCGAGAAACGTCCATAAACATGATAGTGTATCCTTTCTAGGACTACATGTGCTTTGCTGTCTCGATCATGAAATGTGGATTTTATGTACTTCCACAACATACACCCTTTGCATACATCCTAATGCTTTTAGGGAGTCTAGTGGTTATTTATTGTATAATATTTGAGGTACCATGATGCAAATGGCCAAGCATTTTGTGCCAAATTTCGTTGACATCACGACCTTCACTTTCTCCACCTTAGTGCTTAATGCAGCATAGTCTTCCACATATAGCTTATACAAGTTCTTCACACGAACCCAAATCTGGTTCACCTGTCCCGTGGCTATGTGTCTCGGGAACACTTTTCTTTTCATAAATATCACTTCACAACCATGGTCTTCCAAAACTACAACAAAGATGAGATTTTTCTTTAGACCTAGAACAAGCATGACAACCTTGAGCCTAAGAGGGGAGCCTGACTCACTATGAAATGTGAATGTACCAATACCATTCACATTGTACCTTTTTTTCATCCCTTGGCTTAATGTTCATCTAGAGATCTTTCTCCTCCAAGTCACTGAAAAAATATTTACACCTTTTCATGTGGAACAATTCACTTGAGTCCAAGTACCACACGATCCCCATCATTGTCCTGGACATGCATATGATAAGGGTAAAGTCAAGCTCGAACTATGAAGCCAAGGTTTAACATGCTCCTCCTCATAAGGTTTTCTTTCTTTCATTTTTGTGCGGACACTTCATGACATGGTGCTTGCATTCATGACAATGGAAGGATTTAATTTTCAACAAATCTTTCTTCTTTCCCCCTTGACTGGATTCTGGTTTGGTTTTAGATTTATTCCCTTTTCACTTCTTTCCCTTTCAAACCAATCAAAATTTTTCTTTATCCTTGCCCTTGGATGAGGTCCCATCTCTGGTATTCCACCTTATTTCCCCCTGTACCAAATCAGACCATAAGTGTTCCCAATTCGTTAGTTTCTCACTTCCATTCATTGAATCTTGATAGTTATACCAACTATTGGGAAGGCCTAGAAGGGCTAGGCTTACCAAGTCGTCCTCTGAAACAATAACACCAACTATTGTAAGATCATAAGCAACTTGTGTGAACCTACTTAGATAGTGAGAGATAGAGTCTTTCTTCTACATCTTGATATTTCAAAGTTTATCCTTGATCTCCAATTTCCTGTGGTCACTACTATTCTGGAATAGATTTGTCACTGTCTACCACATGGCATAAGTATTTTCTTTCCCATGGATATTGGTGAAAATGTCATCTCATACTCCCTCCAATAGGTATCGTAATCCCTCCAATATCATTCAGCTTGCCTTGGTTACATCTTTCTTCCACAAAAGAAATATTTTCGGCATCATATTTCGCTAGTTTTGCAGCATTCCCCTTGATATATTCTAGAAATCCATTGTCATCAAATACATCCTCCATGTAATCATTCCATGCGATGAAATTAGAGTTGCATTCCAAGGCATACTACAGCCTCAACCCATTGAAGGTCATCTCCTCAGCTCTAAAGAGATCCTACTACACTGAACTGCAAATTTGAACCTCTTGAGAAACAACTTCGAAATTCATGCTCTAATGTGAATCGCACTCTAATACCATGTAGAAATTGTGGTGTAGATTTTCTACTCCTCAAGAAGTTTTAATCAAAATTACAAGACAAAAACCTGGGCTACTACACTATGGAAGCTAATTCCCAACTTAGAAAAAAAAAATTCAGACATCCAATAAGAAAGAACATACACGCACACAATATCTTTCTTGGGGAAAGAAATCTGGTAAAAACACCAATGTATTCTTGTATTAATATGATGAAAATAGATGTATTACAATTGCTTTGCTCAATTACCACAACCTACAAGTGAATAACCTGTCTCTCTACTGATTGAGAAGATATGACCTAGACTAAGTCAATTGATGCCTTTTCCTGAGCCCCTATTTGATTGAGAAATTCCTCAAGAAATTGCTCCCCTATTATTTAAGAAATTTTCCAAAATGGATTGCACAATTCCCAAGGTTGATCATATGATTGCATGCAACACTTATACACTCAAGACTAGTCTACAACTGATGTTACACTACCTTGGAATCTCCACCACAATTGGGGAACTCGAATTCTTTGCATCCACTAGTTATTTTCGGATGATTGATCCATTAACTAGATGATCACTGCGTTTAACTGAAGTCCCACTGCACAACTAACCTTCCACGAGTTCCTCCAATAATTAGAACTAGTTCACTTGAAAACAACTTGAGATAACTACTTTGATTGATACAAATTAGCAACCACAAGTGCTTAACTAGACTCTAACTCCTCTAACATTCCTTTAGGTGAATCCAATGCATGTTGTCAATGACAGTCAATATTTCTAGCACAAAAATGTGTTGATAATAGCAACCAATAGATAGAAGTAACATTTAAAATAAATGGAACAGTGAAAAAACAGATATTAAAAACAAATTGATGGAGACCCTGAAAAGTACTCCAACTATGATACTTCTTATCCACGTTCAAAAAAAGTTCCTCCATCACTCCCCTCATGAAGCACAACTTTGTTGTCGGCCTCCACCGCCCTAAATCCGATTACTTTTTGTTTACCTCCATCACTCCACTTCCTGAAGAACCCATCAACAACGTAAAGGTGGACCCCTAATCCTTTACCTTTACCATTTTTATTAGTTCCTCGTATTAAAATTTTGAAGACAAAATATTATGTTTCTCTTAAAAAATCATCTTGAAATCCCCACTCCGTGTAGCAATACCGAATGCACTGATAGACAAGTTGTCTCTAATCATATAAGTAGATATGAAAGGGACAAAAGATAATTGATGTCCCATAAATATTGCGAGTAAAATTTTTCACATTATTCTTAGTAAACTACCCCCACAAAACAAAGATCCCAACAAATCGTTATCTTTATATAAGATAATGTGAATGGTAAGTAAAATAACAACCTCGGTATAGGCGCAAGACAATAGTTGCCTACAAGCTGGGAGACTTAGGGTGCACTGTTAGAGTAAATTTTGTAGTTGTTACATAATATTGTCTTAAATTGATATGTTTATGTCTTAATTTGTAATTGTCTTAAATAGGTTTCATCTAAAGTGGCCATTGTCTCAAATATAAAGTTTTGTCTTAAAATATTTTTGTCTCAAACTGTTTTTGTCTTAAATATAAAGTTGTGTTAAAATAATTTTGTGTTAAAATAATTTTGTCTTGAAACAATTTTGTCTTAAATATAAAGTTTTGTCTTTAAATGTTTGTCTCAAACTACTTTTGTCTTAAATATAAAGTTTTGTCTCAAAATATTTTTGTCTTAACTTATTTTTGTCTTAAATATAAAGTTTCGTCTTAAAATCTTTTTTTCTCAAACTGCTTCTGTCTTAAAATATTTTTGTCTTAAACTATTTTTGTCTTAAATATAAAGTTTTGTCTTAAAATATTTTTGTTTCAAAATCTATTTGTCTTAAAGTTTATATTTAAGACAATTCAATTGATATTAAATTTTAATGTAAAATAACTAAAATAAAAAGTGTTTTTTTAAGAAAAAAACTTTCTTTTTCCTTAAAAGAATGTCTTAGATGTGCCCTTGGTGCAGTAGTGATGGATGAAGAATGGAGAGCCCAACTTCAGAAACAGATGGTACCACTGAAACCCTAGCGAAAAAGCTTGTAAAAATGCCTATCCAAACACCCAATATAAGAACCTCCCTACTGCTGAAGGTGAGGTCCCGACTTGTTGTCTGGTCAGGGTCTACTGCTTACAATTCTTTTGAACTATTCTACCAGTCCTCTCTCCCTTTCCTATGCAGACAGTTTGATATATATATATATATATATATATATATATATATGTTGGTGGCTAGCGCCTCAACTTTTGGGCAATTCCAAATAAATGACAAGTTTTAGACGACATGTTTTGTTTTAGGAAAAGATTCTAGGGCCCCTGAATAGTACATGCTAACAACCCTATTAAACATAGGAAAAAAATCCAAGGAAAGTTTCAAATTAACACTCAAACAACAAAATAATCCATTGACATAGTTGGCTTCATCGCAAATCACAATCGGTGGTTTTTACCAGCGTACAGACCAAAGCCCACACATCAAGCACCTGCGATAACCTCGGAACTGATGGATTATCAAATATAGTTCATAATATATATCGGGCCTAATCGCAAATCGTAATTGGTGTTGAACCAGGGTTGGCACTCCATACGACTACTCCCATCCTACGAACTGCAATTACGATATATCACATGGTAGTTAGGCTATACCAGGGCTGATTTGTAAACACTGATACCCTCTCATATGAGATATGTGATATCAAATCGCAACCGGTATACCATCAGGGGCCACTTCAGAAACACTTTGTTGTTTTGTCATGGGCTATTGTGATTTAATCACATCGCAACCATAACCCTATTGGGGCCAATTTTCTTCAAGCCATGACCTCTTCCTCCTGTGATCAGCGATATGTAGGACCAATTGCAACCGATCAATTGGCACTCCCTAATTCGCTGAGAGTGTCTTCCATGTCATCTCCTCCTGCCACATGTTCAAGTCAAACATAAACTTTGACTTGCTTCAACTTCTTCGTATGAACTCAGATTTCAATGTTGTTCATAGTGTTGAAATCAGGATGACGAGGACTTTGATCTGATGCTAGGTTTATCCAAATTATTCCACTTTGAGTTTTGAGCCTTCTACCATGCGATTGGTACTTCTTGAAAGATGCACCTGGATCAATCCTCCCCACTAAGAGATTTTGGACCGACAAAATCCTTTCAGTTAATTGGGAAGTGAGGAGATTGCTCCCTCACTTTTTCTTTCTCCATCCGTCCAATAGAAATGAAGACATGTATAAATATGGTGTCTAGTTTGACCTTAGATATGATTTAGCCTACCCAACATGATGTTGTAGCTCAAAAGATAATATATTAAGCAAATTGAAGAATTTTCCATGAGTAACAATGGTATTGAGCATATACATCTAGTTCTCTTCAATTGCCTTATTGTTCTTTCAGCCAGACTACAACGCATAGCAATGATATACTGATATACATATCTTGGAATCTCAGTCAAGTAAACAAGAAATGGATGGTGGTGGAAGTTAGAAAGCTCTTGACACAAATATTTAATGATGCACTGATGTCGAGATCAATCCATCAAGTGTAAAAGATGTTCTTGGCATATTTTGTGGGCTTCTCCATCTTATAATAGGTTTACATGTATTCTCGGTAATAGGTAGATTAACACTGCTTTCACTTCACAACACCAGATTTGAATCATCCATGTGTGTAAGAATCCATTCAATCACTTTCCTGTAGGGCATGAATGGGAACTTACATGTGGTCTTGTGTATTCTCGACCACTTATATTAATGTATACTTCCAAATCCTTTAAGCTTTTAGAGAACTATTTATGCATGAATGTGTCTTTAATGTATTTCCATGTAACCTAAGTGGACTTGTCTATGAAGTACTGTTTATCTACATAGATAGGAATTATAAGCTTTGTAACTTCTACTACTTCTTTATTGTTGGCTTCTGAGTCTTCTATGGAGTCTAATTGACATGTAGTGAGAGGTATCATTCCAATAGATGATGAAAGAGTAACAATACTAGTATCTTGAACACCTATATGTGGAACCACATTCATGGTGACAATGATGACATTTATGAAATATTCTATCTATTATGGGTAACAAGTTACAAATCATATTCATAGAGCCATCAAATGTAACTAAGAACCTAAACATATTAATGACAAGACATAAATTCTTTTATAGGCAATAGATTTTCATGAAAACAAGGAGGGTGCACTATCAAAGAAAAAGGGAAGTTGAAGGGTCATTCATGGATTTTAGGTGCACTCATGTGCTCAAGCAAGGGAGTGAAATCATCAACAACACATGGTGCATCAAATAAGGTTAAAGGGACATCATTCCTGCCTTCAATGTGCGCTCATGTGCTCAAGGAGACTAAGAGGACATAAGGGTGCACACTCAAGAGATGAAGGGGTCAAGCTTGGGGTGTTCAGGCCTTGCAGGTCTTCTCATGCACTCAAGGAGGGTACAGTTCTTCATGATGAAGGAGTGTGCACTTGAGGGAAGCTTGTCTTTCTAGATGGAGTTTTTTGATAGAGTGGAGCTTCCGATTCCAGAAGTGTGTTGTATCTTGGAATGAATCAAGGACAAGTTCAACAACAATATAAAATCATAAAAAATGTTGAGAAATAAGATATACAAGATTTTATAGATTCTATCACAACCATGGCTGCAATAGGAAGAGTTGGATAACATGCAGTTGTAAACTATGACAAGAGTTTGGAAATTGTAGAAACAAGAAAAAACTTGAATCACTAGTAAATAAATTGGAAAGAAGTGAACCTCTAGTAAGGAAAGCAAGGTCAACAACCAAAACATCGAAGGAATTAATATAATTTACATCAAAAACTTACTTGGAATGAAGATCGATGAAGACCATATTGATCCAAAGATGTGTGCCCAACGTAGATGAGAATGATTATGAGAAGCAATGATTAATTGGGTTCATTATAAAGATATTTAATGCAAATCCATTTCATGTATTCTCACCACATATTGAAAAGTGAGTTAGTTAGTTAAGAAAAGTGATTTGGGCTCCTATTTTCTAGTAGTGCACCTACATGAAATAAGAAAGAAAGTGCATGAGATCTAGAATGATGCATGTCTTCATGCCAATGGAATGCGCTCAAGGAGGGCGAGCTTTCCGAGGATGAATGAATGCTCTCCACTAGGGTGCGGTTGTTCAGCCTCAAGCATTTCTCTCAACAAGAGAGTATCTCTTCATGATCTTGGAGTGTTCTTTTTCTGTAGAAGGGGTTATTCTTGATTTTGTGTGCTTTTATGTCATTGATAAGGCTAGTTTGTAAGTCAAGAAAATATATAACTTTAGCTTCCCGTGGACAAGATAACACAAGTGATTCTAAAGGGTAGGGGATGATACTTAGAGAACACTTACTTAGGAGGACAATGTGATGACACTAGGTAGCTAAGAATGATAGTTCATGTACGCTCCAAAATTGAGTTAGGAAATTCTTTTGTAGGGTTGTTGTCATAGAAACAACACTAATGTAAGGGATGTATGAGTACTTCTGACAGAAGGTGAAGGCTTTTAGTGAATTCTCTCTGTTTGAGAAGGAGTAAGCATGGATTTCTCCTCTAGGTTTGAGATGGAGTTAGGTTGGAAACTAGCTCTCTTTGTGTCATGTACTTAGCCATGACTAACTGTCATAAATCTATTACATCCATCACATATAGAGAAAAGGGATTAAATAAGCATGGTTCTCCTTGTGTAAGGTACTATGATGGATTAAGATTAATATCCTAAGTCAAGTACATGGACATAGATGAGGAGAATGGTGGGTTGGACTAATATCTTGGATGAACATTCTTGAGTCATGTATTGTGATGGATTAGGATTAATATCCTAGGTCAAGTACATAGACTTAGGTAAAGAATGGTCTGGTGGATAGACGTTTTCTTGAGTGAAATGGTCCGATGGAAGACATACTTTTGGAATCCTAGGTGGAGTATGTATCTCAGCGAGGTAGTGTGGTGTCTAATGTAATGCATCTCAACATTATGTTCTGATCTTGTGGAAAGATAGAGTGTACCTTTCAAGGCCTTGCTAATGTGATATTTTGGGCTATGATTCTTGGTGCCTATCAATTTGGATCTCTTCCTATGTGAATATTTCAATTTGAGATAAATTTCTTGAGTCGTTATGAATACCTTCCTAGTCAAGAAGGAGTGCCGGAAAATGTAGCTAGTGTCGGGCTTCATAATGAAAGAAAATATATTAATCATTTTTTTATTATTCTATTCTTATTCAAGCATGTTCTTCATTATTTAAAATTCAAAAAGTTTGAAATTCAGTGGTTATTGAGGCATGTAATTTTTTAAATTTTTTAAGAAAAAGAAAAAATGTATTTTTTTCCAAAAAGAGTAAAAAATGTTAAGTCGGAGGTCTCTGAGTCAAAAGTCAACCTTTGTGCTTGTTTGACACCACATGAACATATATATATATAAGTGAAACATTGACACATTTCATCCATTATGTTCTAAAATGAAAATAAGACGAGTTTTGTGATAAAATCAAGAAGAGATAAAGTGAAGTTGAGAAGAAATGAAGGAGATTGAAAGAACAAGAACTGAACCCTAGTTCTGATAAATTTCAATCACACGTGTAAATATCTTGAAGTTCTATGACAGGGCAAAGTATATTTGAAGTATTGTGCAGTTTTTTCAAGAGCCAAAATTTTGAGTTTTCTTCAAGTTCATGACAGGGTCGAGACCTTTGTAACTAAATTGAATTCTGAAGGTTGACTATCTTTGAGGAGAAAGAACGAAGTTGAATAGTTTGGATTTTGACTTGAAAGAAGGGCTTACATGGAACCTTATGTGAGTTTTTCATCTTGGTTTGGATATATTATTTTGAATTAATTCAATAAAAAGAAGATTGTTGAATTTTCCCCTTTTGAAAAAAATTTCATCACTTGAAATCCTCAATTCAATAATAAATAACAAAACAAAAAATATTAACCCTCACAGGTAATTACAAAGTAAGAAAATCAGCTTTGTCTTTGATTTTCTAACACTTTACACACACAAGAAAAAGGCCAAAGAATAAGAAATATTAATGATGAGTGGGTACCATAATCTTTAAAAAATATATCTATCATATGCTTAGTTTTTTCTTATGGCACACATAATTGCATTAGATTTCTTAGAAAAACATATTTATCACATACTTATTTTTTTCTTATGAAACACATAATTGCATTAGATTTCTTAAAAAAAACATATTTATCACATGCTTACTTGGGCACACATAATTGCATAAGATTTTTTCCATTCATATGTAAACGATGACAGAAACATGTGAAAGGCAAGCTCTCGTATAATAAGTTCTCTTATGACGCAATTTGTTTACACTTTGGAGATCATATGGGAAATTCGAATGAAGCTTTCAACACGTAAATTTCCGTCTCTCAGATATAGACTAGCATTTGCACCACATGTTGCAAAGAAAACGTCGTAAGGCAATGGTATAAGAAATAATAATATAGAAGAAATAGGCCAGCGTTTTATGTAATTTTGTTTCTTTACTAGTGTTTCTTTTTTATCATAAACTAGGTAGCGAATTCCATATTTGAACACAGAGCCACAGTCACAACCTACACATGTACATCTTAACATGAACAACAGTAACAAAATGCAGAAATTTCATCTAAAAGGAATAAGTAGAAACTTGAAATTCTAGCTAGAATAAAGAGTAAACCTTGTTGGGCTACGTTTTTGGGCTGACTTTCCAATTATGATACAACCTTAGCATTCACAAGCTGTTATAGAAAATGTCTGTGGCTCTCATAAGGACAAACAAGCCAAATATTGGTGAATATTGAAAAGAACCAAATGACGATATGGCCATTCTTGACTACATTTAAAATATAAGACAGTCATAAATTACAATAGAATCTGATAAAAAAGAATGACCAAAGTAAATGAATGAACTCAAAAACAGAACACCACTCGAGAAACATCAAAAGGCTCAATTCCTGTCCAAAGACAATACCACTAGAGAAAGATCCATAATCACTGCGTGAGCTACTACATTCGATGCTAACTGTTGTCGTCTCTTTCTCAATATCAACACTAGCGAAGTTTTTTGCAGGAATCTCATCCCCACCAACATCAACAGATTCATCACCAGGGCCACAACCTACACATGTACATATGCTTACATGAACAATAGTAACGAAATGCATAAATTCCATCTAAAAAGAATAAATAGAAACTTAAAATTCTGGCTAGAATAAAGAGTAAACCTTGTTGAACTATGTTTGTGGGCTGACTCTCCAATTGTGATACAACCCTAGCATTCACAGGCTGCTACAGAAAATGTCAGTGGCTCTGGTAAGGAAAAACAAACCAAATATTGGTGAACATTGAAAAGAACCAAATGATGATATGACCATTCTTGACTACATTTAAAATATAAGACAGTTATAACACTAGGACAGCATATGGCACGATCAAGGCCAACAAAATTATCTTCAACTCTATACATCCCCAAAGAAACTATGGTTGCACTCAACTTATATACCAACTTCCATAAAAACATTATTTTGAGATAAATTCCAGCAACACTACAATGTGATGAACCCTCAATTACCCCAAGAAAACTTGGGCATTACAACAAGAAATATTAAAATGACGGAAAAGGTCTTTTATGTACTCCTGATTAAAGAACCTCTTCAAATAATTATTTCTCTAGAATTTACCTCAGCTTCATAAAGATATCCATTAGGTAAAAAAAAAAAACCGTCACTATCATCATCTTCTTCAGATTTAAAATTCTTTGTCTCAACCTCAATCTTTTCTTCCTCATTATCCTTGTCGCAGTCAGAAAGGCTTTCTCGGGATCTAACTAAAGATATTTAACAGATTAAGAAAAGCTTACAAAAATATTGATAAATACTCTTTACCAAAAATGTCGCTATCAATCTCATAGTCCAAAGGACAATCCTTCCTAAAATGATTTCGAGGCCTAATGATATCACTCATTAAAGCCAGACAGTCAAAACCAGAAACTTTCCCTCTTCTGTAGTGCAGGATTAGGAATCCATGAGCTTCAAGGTGATTCATATGTTTTTCATTGTGCTATCAATGTTAACAACACTATATCTTTCTTTAATAATTAAGAGCCTTCAGACTATGCAAAGTATCTTCTCCTTTTCTTGGAGAAGGTTCCATAATAATCAAGTTTGTAGCTATGATCAAAGTGCAAAAGCTTTCTTCTCTTATTATGGAGCCTAGTTTCTCTTTGTGTAGTGGTATTTCCATTATTTCCGGGCAAAATATCACTTAAAAATTCTTCCCAGTCATTCGCAAGGTTCCTTGCCATGAACTGATGATCTTCAACATCATCGTAAGTCCGTTTTTTGCTTGTAGAGGATTGCACTTTTTCCAATGCAACAGCTTCAGCAGATGCCCCCCATCAAATGAAATTCATTGAACAATGCAACTTTGGGTTTATGTTGGATACCCCAACTTAGATGTCTTTGTGGAGAAAATCTCCAATTAATATTGTGCCAAGCTTCTAGGTGGGACCTGTGTGCACCAAGAAATCAAAGTTATTCAATTGAGTGTCGCCTGTTTTTGTATTGCAAGTTGTTTTTCATCTCAGCTTCTTCCTTTTTCATGTTCTGCAGCGAATTCCATATTTGAACACAGAGCCACGGTGACAACCTACACATGTACATCTTAACATGAACAACAGTAACAAAATGCAGAAATCCCATCTAAAAAGAATAAGTAGAAACTTGAAATTCTAGCTAGAATAAAGAGTAAACCTTGTTGGGCTACGTTTTTGGGCTGACTCTCCAATTGTGATACAACCCTAGCATTCACACGCTGTTATAGAAAATGTCTGTGGCTCTCATAAGGACAAACAAGCCAAATATTGGTGAATATTGAAAAGAACCAAATGATGATATGGCCATTCTTGACTACTTTTAAAATATAAGACAGTCATAAATTAGAATAGAATCTGATAAAAAAGAATGACCAAAGTAAATGAATGAACTCAAAAACAGAATACCACTTGAGAAACATTAAAAGGCTCAATTCCTGTCCAAAGACAATACCACTAGAGAAAGATCCATAATCACTGCGTGAGCTACTACATTCGATGCTAACTTTTGTCGTCTCTTTCTCAATATCAACACTAGCGAAGTTTGTTGCAGGCATCTCATCCCCACCAACATCAACAGATTCATCACCAGGGTCACAACCTACACATGTACATATGCTTACATGAACAACAGTAACGAAATGCATAAATTCCATCTAAAAAGAATAAATAGAAACTTAAAATTCTGGCTAGAATAAAGAGTAAACCTTGTTGATCTATGTTTATGGGCTGACTCTCCAATTGTGATACAACCCTAGCATTCACAGGCTGCTACAGAAAATGTCCGTGGCTCTGGTAAGGAAAAGAAAACCAAATATTGGTGAACATTGAAAAGAACCAAATGATGATATGACCATTCTTGACTACATTTAAAATATAAGACAGTCATAACACTAGGACAGCATATGGCACGATCAAGGCCAACAAAATTATCTTCAACTCTATACATCCCCAAAGAAACTATGGTTGCACTCAATTTATATACCAACTTCCATAAAAACATTATTTTGAGGTAAATTCCAGTAACACTACAACGTGATGAACCCTCAATTACCCCAAGAAAACTTGGGCATTACAACAAGAAATATTAAAATGATGGCAAAGGTCTTTTATGTACTCCTGATTAAAAAACCTCATCAAATAATTATTTCTCTAGAATTTACCTTAGCTTCATAAAGATATCCATTAGGTAAGAAAAAACCGTCACTATCATCATCTTCTTCAGATTTAAAATTCTTTGTCTCAATGTTAATCTTTTCTTCCTCATTATCCTTGTCGCAGTCAGAAAGGCTCTCCCAGGGATCTAACTAAAGATATTTAACAGATTAAGAAAAGCTTACAAAAATATTGATAAATACTCTTTACCAAAAATGTCGCTATCAATCGCATAGTCCAAAGGACAATCCTTCCTGAAATGATTTCGAGGCCTAATGCTATCACTGCATTAAAGCCAGACAGTCAAAACCAGAAACTTTCCCTCTCGCGTAGTGCAGGATTAGGAATCCATGAGCTTCAAGGTGATTCATATGTTTTTCATTGTGCTATCAATGTTAACAACACTATATCTTTCTTTAATAATTAAGAGCCTTCAGACTATGCAAAGTATCTTCTCCTTTTCTTGGAGAAGGTTCCATAATAATCAAGTTTGTAGCTATGATCAAAGTGCAAAAGCTTTCTTATCTTATTATGGAGCCTAGTTTCTCTTTGTGTAGTGGTATTTCCATTATTGCCGGGCAAACTATCACTCAAAAATTCTTCCCAGTCATTCGCAAGGTTCTTTGCCATGAACTAATGATCTTCAACATCACCGTAAGTCCGTTTTTTGCTTGTAGAGGATTGCACTTTTTCCAATGCAATAGCTTCAGCATATGCCCCCATCAAACGAAATTCATTGAACAATGCAACTTTGGGTTTATGTCGGATACCCCAACTTAGATGTCTTTGTGGAGAAAATCTCCAATTAATATTGTGCCAAGCTTCCAGGTGGGACCTGTGTGCACCAAGAAATCAAAGTTATTCAATTGAGTGCCGCCTGTTTTTGTATTGCAAGTTGTTTTTCATCTCAGCTTCTTCCTTTTTCGCGTTGTTTCTGTTTTTTTTCTACCTCTTCTTGTTGCCATTTCTTTTCTTTCTCCTGGTTCAAGACAACCAACGATGTTATCAACTATATATGGTGCCCTCATGGAACGCAGAGTAGATGTGTTTCCTATCGGACTTGTATAAATCTTAGCTTTTCTTTTCTCATGCTGGTTGGGAAAAAGAGGTTTCCTGATTGAATTTGAGTTTAACTGTAATAATGTAAGCCAATATTCCACATATACTACAGAAATAGAAGACTGAAAAAATTGGGAAACATGTTGGTGAAATCAAATAAATAAACATGATAAATTCAATATAGGGGTAACATGTCCTCATAATTTTGATAATCTCACAGAGCAAATCAACATTGCCAATTTCCCACTTTCATATTTGCATGAGCATCTGGATTAAAAATGATGCAAATCCATTTCAACAAGAAATCAAAGAAAGCAGTGTGGCCTGAAAATCTTACTTGAATAATAGCTTCCTTCTGAGCACGAGCTTGTTCCTTTTCCTAAAATTGCAGTAAGAAATGTTAGTAAAAGCTCCAAACACTATCTTTTAAATCTTGCATTCTTTTATAAGAATTCAACTAACCTGTTTCATCTTCTCCCTTTTCAGTTCCTGTTCCAGCCATTTCTGTTCCATCTCCTGTTCATTTCTTTCTTTCTTCTTAATTGCCTCTTTCTCCTTCAGCTTTGTTTGCTTGACCATTATACATCAATAAACAGCTATCACTGCATTAAAGCCAGACAGTCAAAACCAAAAATTTTCCCTCTCATGTAGTGCAGGATTAGGAATCCTGAGCTTGAAGGTGATACATATATTTTTCATCGTAGTTTATCAACGTTAACAACACTATATCTTTCTTTAATAATTAACAGCCTTCAGACTATGCAAAGTATCTTCACCTTTTCTTGGAGAAGGTTCCATAATAATCAGGTTTGTAGCTGTGATCAAACTGCAAAAGCTTTCTTCTCTTATTATGGAGCCTAGTTTCTCTTTGTGCAGTGGTATTTCCATTATTGCCGGGCAAACTATCACTTAAAAATTCTTCCCAGTCATTCGCAAGGTTCTTTGCCATGAACTCATGATCTTCAACATCACCATAAGTCCATTTTTTGCTTGTAGAGGATTGCACTTTTGCCAATGCAACAGCTTCAGCAGATGCCCCCATCAAACGAAGTTCATTGAACAATGCAACTTTGGGTTTATGTCGGATACCCCAACTTAGATGTCCTTGTGGAGGAAATCTCTAATTAATATTGTGCCAAGCTTCCAGGTGGGACCTGTGTGCACCAAAAAATCAAAGTTATTCAATTGAGTGCCGCCTATTTTTGTATTGCAAGTTGTTTTTTCATCTCAGCTTCTTCCCTTTTCACGTTGTTTTTGTTTTTTTTCTACCTCTTCTTGTTGTTGTTTCTTTTCTTTCTCCTAATTCAAGACAACCAACGATGTTATCAACTATATATGGTGCCCTCATGGAACGCAGAGTAGATGTGTTTCCTATCAGACTTGTATAATGGTTGGGAAAAAGAGGTTTCCTGATTGAATTTGAGTTTGACTGTAATAATGTAAGACAATATTCCACATATACTACAGAAATAGAAGACTGAAAAAATTGGGAAACATGTTGGTGAAATCAAATAAATAAATAACATGATAAATTCAATATAGGGGTAACATGTCCTCATAATTTTGATAATCTCACAGAGCAAATCAAAATTGCCAATTTCCCACTTTCATATTTGCATGAGAATTTGGATTAAAAATGATGCAAATCTATTTTGACAAGCAATCAAAGAAAGCAGTGTGGCCTGAAAATCTTACTTGAATAATATCTTCCTTCTGAGCACGAGCTTGTTCCTTTTCTTAAAATTGCAATAAGAAATGTTAGTAAAAGCTCCAAACATTATCTTTTAAAGCTTGCATTGTTTTATAAGAATTCAACTAACCTGTTTCATCTTCTCCCTTTTCAGTTCCTGTTCCAGCCATTTCTGTTCCATCTCTTCTGTTCATTTCTTTCTTTCTTCTTAATTGCCTATTTCTCCTTCAGCTTTGCTTGCTTGACCATTATACCTCAATAAACAGAGACATGTTGGCAACATTGCATATCTTCAACTAATCGTACATATCTAGATTGTTAAATCTAACAACATCAATTTAAATTGGCTCGCAAATTGGTTCAATTCATACATATTTGATTGAGAATGTTACATATGAATATGATTGAGAATGTTATAGCATAGTTTCTCGTCTTTGCCCTGTCACATAATTTCCGGCACTGGTTGCTTGACATTTTCCATCTGTTGCTTCAACGATTTGCCACAAAGCATTTGCCCAGGGAATTACAAGAAAATACACCCCAAAGTGAATTTTTCCAGGCCATTTTTGCAGGACCGAAAGGCATCGGTGTAATTTCGACATTGCCATTCTCAATTGAATGATCTTCATCTTCTGCAGAATCGATAACATTATTGTCAGAGTTTTTCTCTATACAAAGCCCGGGAAACGAGTTGGATGGAGCCGAAACCTTCAACTCAGGAACCACATGGGATTGGGGGCTGTCATTGAATGATGGGCTAATTGATCAAGGCTATTGGATTTGGTTGCCGGAATTATAGGAAAGAATTCAGCTTCGTGTGCATTCAATTCAATTATATCCTCATCCTGGTAGTCATTCATATTTTCTCGCTGCAGAGAACCCTCAAAGACTTCAATCAATTCTCTGTTTAAATGAGAGAGATTCCAACTGAAATAGCCCCCAATTTCTTTGGGGGATGCTGATGAACTTCTAGTGGAAATCCAGGGAGGCAAAGTTAAAGCACTGTGGGCACTTGCAGGCACATGACCCCTTGATTCTTCTTCTGTCTGCACTGACTTACAAACCCTAGGCCATCTGAAAGGGGCAGAGTCTAGTTTATCTTTGTGCAGTAACCTGATTTTTAAATCAAATATTATTTGATAATCTCAGATATGGCATTTGAATAAAATGGAGGATGGCAGTGGAATTGTGTATTTATGGTGTGCACAGGAAACTGCAACTGCAAACATTGAATATGTGTAGAGAAAAGTAGGGTTTCGCCCAATTAATGTTCTTGAAATCAAGGGGTGTTTCTTGATATTGGTGGCTCCACGGACCAAGCCGAGACGCCTCCTCGCGTCTTTTACTTGAAGCCATTTTATCAGATCCTGCGCTGTGTTCCATTGCCTGGCCTCGGCCCCTCATCTCTCCGCCTCTTCACCCGATCTGTGCAGCCTTCGGTTCTACCTGAAACCACTGCCCGAAAGTCCAACGAAGGCCACTTTGTATGAAAAATAAAGGTTCTTCCAGAGGTCTTCCTGGATGGCCCAGAGACGTGAGATGGAGGTGGCCTCGGCTCAACTTTTCCCTGCAAAACTATGTACCATCCTTCGGTTCTATTGACCGTTGATCTAGAACCTGGTGATGAAGTTACCACTGGATGAGTTAGTTAGCCACCATAAACGCGTGATAAGATGCATGCCCAACGCATACACCAACGGCCACACCTCTAAACTGGATTATTGAATCAACGGCGGGAGACACTCCTATCGCCTAACACTTCATCAGACGAAGCAGAGAGATGACACGAGGGCAAGGAGGAAAGTTCATCTTTGAGGGAACGCCTTACGGCGTAATTAAGGAATAAAAAGAGAAGTACAGTCTATTCACAAATTCCCTACCAATACTGATAGAAGGTTCATTGCAAGAGCCGGATATGAACAAACTTATATTAGAATAGCTTTAAATGTGGGAAAGTGGACTATACAAATACATTTAAATGATTTGTTGCATGACTGGACTATTAAAATATATTTAAATGATTTTGTACGAGAGCAAGAGCATACTGTGAAGGAGACGAATGAAAATAGCTTTGAGTGTGAGGATTACCGCTCTCTTTGGGCCTGCTATGGAAAATTTTCAAGTGAGAACCCATTCTTAATATATGATGGTGTGTCTCTACCATAGTTACCAAGTTTTACAGTATTAGTCCAAAAAATTAGAAATTCAGTTATATTATGTGGTTTCGTGTAATAATAAGTTAATTTTAATAAGGTATAGATTTCTGGGTCAACAAAAATTCTGTATGAAGAAAGACAAAAAAAATTAGTAATTTATATATTAAAAAAGTCACGAAGAAATTCACTTATATTATTTAGTTGGTATAATAATAAATTAAATGATCGGAGAGTTTCTTATAGGGGATGTGTAGATGTTATATATTAGAGATAAACATTTTTTAAATTTAATTTTTTTATTGTTATTTTGTTTTTATTAATAAACTTATGATCAATATAGATAAAATAAATTTATAATATATATATCACATTAAATTATATCATATATAAATAATAGTTATAAATTAAGATACAATTTACCATATAAATTAAGGTAATTATGTCCTAACTATATTTAAATTTTGTTAATAATAGTATAAAATTTAAAATTTACAATAAACTTACAATACAACAAATTCTTAACCATGAACATTTACCCTATTTTACCATGGATATTATTAGCTTATAAATAAGCTTTCTTACAATACTATGGGCTATTACCACCACTTATCAATACCATGTTCCAACAAACTATAACTCATTTCAAAATAAAATAAAATAAAAAATTATAAATATTTTAATTTAATTTAATTTTGCAAACTCTTTTGAAAAGAAATAAAATTATAAATATTTTAATTTAATTTAATTTTATAACATTTTAAAAAGCTAGGTGGACATGTTGTAGTCTTGTACATGTGGGCTCATTTAAAAAATAATAAAAGGATAAAAGTACTACACATTTGAGTATGTGGGATCTAAATATTAAACATTATTAAATTATTTTTATTTTTATTTATAATATATTTTAAAATTAAATTGAAAAGAAAAAGAGTATGGGTTGAATTGAGGCTTCTCTGATCCATATTGAGTTTAAAAGAAAAAAAATTAGGGTAAATCACATGGTAATACATTTTTCGATGCGTTTCGAATCAACCAGTATGGGTTCTCCCAAAATTTGCTCAAATTACATCAAACTAAAAATAAAAAATTAAATTAAATAAAAAATAAAAATGTAATAATTATATTTATAATTATAGCTAATAATACAACAAATTTAGATCCATTTAACTCCATATATATCAAGCGCCCAAATTGGTCAAAATAAACTATGAATTTGTTGGTTTATCAAAGTTCTATATTAAGAAGAATGAAAAGGTAGTAGTTTATATATTAGAAAGGCTAGAGAAAATATACATTAAAAAAATTATTGTTGTAAATAATGGTAAGTTTTTTATTAAAAAATTGGTGTTTAATATAAAAAAAATGGAGAGAAGGATGAGATCTATATTTTAAAAAAATAAAAACTTTAAAATACATTTTTCTAGCTCTTTTAGATTATTTTGGGTGATTGTTACTATTTTTTTCTTCATGGGGTAAACACATATCTATCCATGGGGGATTTGAACATTAAATGTCAAAATTTCAATAAGAAGTCATACCTCGTCCACAATTTTGCTACTCATATCATTACATTTCACTTACATGTTTTCCTGATTTGCAATGGTAATAAATTTGAGACATTTTGCCCTTTTTTTTTTTTTTTATGAATCATCTTCAATACATAAGAAAGGTTAATATTGAAAATAGTCATAGATCCATCTTAAGTGTGGATCTAAGTGCAAACATCTAAGGGGATAAAAATAATTTCCCTCCAAAAGAGGTTTGCACTTGAAGGCATTTGATTCGATTTGGAGTTAAGATGAATGGTTTATATAAGCAAATAATAATATTATTTTTAGTTTTACCATAAATACATAAAACATTAAAAAAATAAGCAAGTTAAATGTTGTTTTCTCCAATTTTGAAGTCCCGTATAATTTACCAGCACTAAACCATTCATCATGCACACTATTGTAACATGTCCACATCATTACCTAGTAGCATAAAACTAATTTCCCATATACATGTGTGTGAACATTAGGATGTGTTCATGTTTGACATCTAAAGTTAAACACCCTCTCTCTCTCTCTCTCTCTCTCTCTTCCTTGTCCTCTCCTCTTTTCCTCACTCTCTCTCAATTTCTCCTTTGTCACTCACTCTCTTTCTCTCCAGGTCTATCTCTATGTCTTTGTTCTTCCCTCCCTCTCTATCTCTTCTTTCTCTAGAATATCTACAAAATAGTTTTAATAGTGATGAGGAAAGAACCTTTAAATATGTCTCAAAAGTAATTATAATGTTTTTTCTTTTCAGACTTAATTAAAAAAATGTTATAAAATGAAATTATTTTGATTGGGAAAGGACTTATAGTTTTTTGGGCATTTCATATTGATAAGCCATAGAATTGACCCATGGTATTGTAACAAAATTTATTTACAAGTTAATAATATCCATGGTAAAGTGGGAGTGAATATCCATTATTAAAAGTCTTGTTATGTTGTAAGTTTATTGTAAGTATTAAATTTTTGTGTGCTTATTAGTTAAACTTAAATATGGCTTTTGGGCATATGGTATTGATAAGCCATAGTATTGTCAAATCATTATCTAATGGTATTGTAACTCACAAATTAATAATATCCATGGTAAAGTAGGGTGAATATGCATGATATTCACAAGTTTATTTTATGTATTAAACTTTTACATGCTTTTTAATTAAATTAAAATATAGTTACAAAATCAATATTTTAGTTTATATAAATTTAGCGTTTTACATTTTGAATTATATTTTATATTATACATTTACATTTTACGTTAATTTGATAATAAAATAACACCTAATTTAATTCGTTTTGTTTTCTTATATATTTTATTGACATGTAATAATTGTTAACAAACTTATATTACATTATTTACCGACATTATATTTACATTATTTACCGACATTATATATAGTACTTACATTATTGTAGAAAACTTAATAACTAGACACCAATATATTGTATTAGAAGATTAATTTTTTTTTTCAAATTTTGAATATAACTATCATTCCCTTCAACTGTTTTCTTAAAATATTTAACTGTAATTTAAAACTAAATTTTTTTTATGAGTACTATGGGAGTAACTTTTTCAAAGCAAATGTTATTGTCGATGATAACTTGTTTGAATTTTTGCATGAACAATGAATTTTTGCATGAACAATCAACGACTACACGCCAAAGTAAAAATATATTCGATCAAGTAAAAATATATTCGATCGTTCATCCTCTTAGTGAAGAACCTAAAAGGTTATCTAATAATATATAGAAATAATGTCTCAAATAAGGTAGGTTATTTAAGACATTTTCTAATTTATTTCTAGCATACGTTACAACCAAATTTCTGTTTCGTTAATGTAGTCGAATAAAACTAACTTCTTTACGAGTGGTGCTTTTAAAAAGCTATAGACTAACTCGGTATCCGGGTAAATACTATGTTTATATATAATTATTGAATTTACTAGAATGAATATGTTTTTACTTTATTGAGCACCTCGGGGATTATTTATCATCAATTCAAATATATTTATATTCAATACTAATCATGTTATTAGGCGTCACGGGACGTGCTACGAAAAGCTTATAACAGGAATAGTGGACACACCTATTTCGAAAAACTTATAACAACAATAACAATAAAAACTTTAGTTTTAGATTAGTGTGAAATATTTTATGATTTTTGG
This sequence comes from Pinus tabuliformis, assembly GCA_031772625.1. Classification (NCBI taxonomy): domain Eukaryota; kingdom Viridiplantae; phylum Streptophyta; class Pinopsida; order Pinales; family Pinaceae; genus Pinus; species Pinus tabuliformis. Next base: position 1,848,229,483 of record CM062816.1, read on the forward strand.
TTTTAGATTAGTGTGAAATATTTGATGATTTTTGGTTTTAGAGTATTGTGAAATATTCCATGAAAAAGGTAGTGGTTAGAAAGGCCCACTAGGAGGCTTAAAAATAATGAGTTCTTGACTTAAATGCTTTGATTAAAATAGGAAGAAAATCATTATATTTAAAGGTATTATCATTTAAATTCGGAAGGAATGGGAGAAGAAACAATTTATTACATTTTGAGTAGGTTAAACTAGGCAAATACCCACTACTAGGAGGCTTAAAAAGAATGAGTTCTTGACTTAAATGCTTAAAAATAATGAGTTCTTGATTTAAATGCTTTCATAGAAGATTAAAATAGGAAGAAAATCATTATATTTAAAGGTATTATCATTTAAATTCGGAAGGAATGGGAGAAGAAACAATTTATTACATTTTGAGTAGGTTAAACTAGGCAAATACCCACTACTAGGAGGCTTAAAAAGAATGAGTTCTTGACTTAAATGCTTTCATAGAAAATTAAAATAGGAAGACAATCATCACATTTAAAGGTATTACCATTTAAATTCGGAAGGAATGGGAGATGAAACAACCTATTACATTTTTTTTAGGTTAAACTAGGCAAATAAACAACCCAAAAGTAGTATTAGGAGAAAAAGGCATCACAAAAGGTTAAACTAGGGCAGTTGTATAATAAGTCTAGTGAATAAACCCTGCAAAAGTTCAATTTAAAAACTTTAGACAATATACTGACACTAATTAAATTATGTCCATATTCCCACATTACCTTTGGATTGTCTATTTCTTTGACATTACAGAAACCAACGATATTTTGACAATTTTGCATTGTCTCAAAGGAAAAACAAACAGGCAACAATTTGAAAAGTTGCTTCATCCTTCAAGAACAACAAAGTCTACATGTACTTTCTTCAATTCCCTTATATGTTTGACATTTTTTTTTGTTGAATCATTTTATGGTGTACACTGTAAACATACATTTAAAGCTTCATCTATAATTCTCTAATTGGTGTCTATGGTGTAAATATTTAAAAATTTATGTATGGTGTGAACGTTTAAAGCGTCACGTATAGGAGTTGTCTCTAAGATTTTTTGTAGTAGAGGGTATTCGTAAAATCTTTTTGAACTGGGAATGGAGTTGGATGTTTAATGAATAAGAAATTGGTCATGTGCATATATATTTTATAGCCCTTTTCAATGTCTATGTCCATACCCATCTTCTTTTTATGTATGGTCATACGAGAATGTAACTATGCAGGACATTTTCTCTTCTAGATACTTGTTAAAGCAAATATATGTTTCAAAACGTTCCACCTATATGTTGTTACCAACTAAACCGGGTACCTGATTTAATAAGTAATGATAATAGTATTTAGTACAAACGGAAGAGAAAGATAGATGTGTGTGGGGGCAATAATGACTGATGATGGGACATGCAGTGACCATATCTTCAAGGATAAAATAGAAATGGACAAACCACCTAAAAGAGATATTTGCATTCAAAGTAATAAACTCGGGTTTTTTCCAATAAAGTCAATATAATTCACTCTCATGGTTTTTTTGGTTAAAAATGCAATGTTTTGTATTAAATAAAATGAAACCCACTGGTCAGCTCTACGAAACAAAGTGAAACTATGTATCAATGCGTTTGGTGTTTTTGCGAAACACTAGATTATTAGAAAGTTTGATTGAACTCTCATTGTCGCATATGATTGTTGTTGAATCTTTCTATTCTTCCCCAACATCCGGGAGAAGTCTCTACAACCAAAATGCCTCACATGTTGTTGCACACATAGCTTGATACTCTGCTTCCGCTCAAGAAAAGGTAACTATGTTCTATTTCTTACTGCTCCATGTAATCACCCCGGATCCAATGCTGAATGCATAGCCTATTATGGATCTGTGATCGTCTACATTTATAGCCTGGTCTGAATGTGTAAATCCTATCAATCTAACATAAGAGGAATCAATATAAATAATACTATAATCTACAGTACCTTGTAGATACCTCAAAACACTTTTCACTGCATTCTAATGATTTTCACGTGTCTTGGACATGTATTGAGTTAGCACACTAACTGCATAAGCCAAATATGGTCTAGTAGTGGTTAGGTAGATTAGGCTTCTAACCAGTTCTCTATATAATGTCACATCTTCCTCTTTAGAGCCATCCTCACCTTGTAATTTGATGTTCTACTGTAATGGCACTACTGCAGGCTTACACTGATCCATCCTAAATCTTTCTAGTAGTCATCTAACATACTTTCCATAGGACAAAAACATTTTTTCCCTGAATCTCTCTAGATCTCAAGACCCAAACAATGTCTTAATTCACCAAGGTGTTCCATTTTGAACACCTGTGACATATTTTGCTTGATTTCTTTGATTAGATAAGCATACAAAAAAATCAACACTATGCACCCTTGTTCTTCCTGCATGGTATAAAGGTTAGGGTCATTTCTACTTCTCTTGTAGCTAAATTGCAGAAAAAATGAATCAATCTTTTCATACAAAGAACTGGGTGCTTGCTTTAGTCCGTAAAGATATTTCTTTAATCTACAGACTAAATGTTCTTTCCCTTTCTGGAAAAATGCTTTAGGTTTCTCTAAATAAACGTCCTCTTTCAATTCTCCATTTAAAAATGTAGACTTTACATCTAGTTGGTGAATCATCTAATGTTTCTTTGTAGCTAAAGGAATCAACATTCTAATTGTATCAAGTTTAGCTACAGGGGCAAAGGTTTCTTCAAAGTCAATGCCTTCTTTTTGTCAATACCCCTTTGCTACCATTCTAGCTTTTAATTTATCTATGGTTCTATATGCATTAATATTGGGTTTATACAACCATTTACAACCTATCGTTTATTTCCCTCTAGGAAGTTCAACCAATTCCCAAGTGTTGTTCCTGATTGTAGATTTGTATTCCTATTCCATAGTTGTTCTCCATTCACTACATTCATTTCCTTCCTTATAACTAGAAGGTTCAACAATATTCATCATTCTAGTTATAAAAGCATTTTCCCTATATCTTGCAGGTGATTGAGCTTTCCTACCTGATCTCTGAAGTGGTGATGTAGCTTCAAACCTTGTCTAATCATCATTTTCTTTATCTTCCCGCTGTTGTTGCTACTGTTTTTGTTGTTGTTGTTGTATATGCTGTTATTGCTACAGTTGTTCATCTTCTGCCTTTGTCTACTGCTAATCCTGATTGTTTCCTATTTCTTCACTTTTTTCTTCCACCAAGTACGGACTATCCCATTCCTCATTGTGCTTATCAGATTCTTCATGATCATGCTCATGGAATATGACATCTCTACTAACAAAAATCTTATGAGTAGAGGGATTAAATAATCTATAAGCTTTATATTGTGAACAATACCCTATAAAGGTACATCTGATGGCTTTTGAATCTAGTTTTCTTCTATCTTCCTTTAGAATATGGGCAAATGCTTTAGAACCAAATACTCTTAAATGTTTTACTGCAGGCTTAAATCCATGTAGTGCTTCATAAGGAGTTTTAAACTCAATACTATTTGTAGGAGTCCTATTTTTCAAATAAACCACAATATCCAATGCTTCACCCCAAAAACCATTTGACAGATTCTTACCTTTCAACATGCTTCTAGCGCATTCCACCAATGTTCTATTCTTTCTTTCTGTTACTCCATTCTAGTGAAGAGTATGGGGTACTGTGAATTGCTGTAATATTACATGGTCTTTACAATACTTGATAAGCTCATCCTTCCTGTACTCTCCCCCTTGATCGGAGCAGAGAATTTTTATCTGCTTCCATGTTTGCTTTTCAATCATGTTTCTAAATTGCTTAGAGTATTCAAATGTGTGACTCTTCTTGCTCAAGAAGTATACCCAAGAAAACTTTGTGCAGTCATCAATAAACAATAAAAATTATAGTGCACCTCCTAATGACTTTATTTGCATGGTTCCACAAATATCTGTGTACACCAATTCAAATATTTCTCTCTATTTCTTCTCTACTCGAACACATAATTCTTCTCTATGCATTTTTCTTAATGTACAGGCATCACAATCATTATGCACTTGTTTTAACATAGGAAGATCTCTTACCATTTCCTTTTTCTGAAGTAACAACAAATTATTGTACTTGATATGACCAAATCTCTGATGACACAGCTCCTTTGTAGTCAAACCCGATGTTGTTAAAGCTCAAACTGATGTTGGTCTTACATCCAATTTGTGTAGACCTCTTGTTCGAATTCATCTAACAATAGTCTTCATGCAATCAACCAGATCCTTAATATAGTAGTTAGATTTTAAAAATTCCACTTGAAGATCTTGATCTGTAATCATGGATACAGAAATCAAGTTCTTTGTTATACCGAGCACATACATAACATTATAAATGATAGAAATTTTCCCACATACTTTGGTCTAATGAATTCTATCATCACCTAGATATATTTGTGCTCTGTCATTGATTTCTTTAAAATATTTAAACCATTACTTGTTCCCTGTCATATGTGTTGATGCTCCCTAATCTACATTCTAGATATCTGCATCAACATTCTCATCACGATCTCCCATAAACAATCTGAAATTTCACTCATGATTATCATTCGTGAGATGAATTGCACGACGTTTCTGCCTCTGTTGTTATTCATGATATTTCTTCTTCCCGCACTCCCTATCTATATGAACAAGTTTTCCGAAATAAAAACATTTAATTACAGAGTTGTTTCTATTCAGATTCATACCTTGGGTTGGATTTGGTCTTTTATGTGAGCTTCCTCCGTTTTACTCTTGTGGATTTCCTTTTCCTTTGTAGAAGTTCATTTTTACCATCAATACAAGATCAGCACTCTGAGGCTTCAGAGTCGATTTTATTTCTTCTTCTTGCATCAATATTCTTGTCAGTTCTTCAAAATTTGGGATTTTCTCTCTTGTATTTATCCCAGTGATGAACATTTGGTAGTCATCGGTCACACCATTCATGGAAGCACCCTAAGAACGAGTGTCCATTTCACTAAGTAGAGGTATGTTTCGTTTGTGAGGAAGACCACCCCACAAACTAATGCCCAACCTTACCCGGATTTAAAGCCATGTACCAAGGGACTGAGGCAACCACTGAACCTCTCTACTTCCTCAACCAAAGGAGGCCACATGGGCCCAGGCCTTACCAGCAAGGGATGCAATGGACATCCCAACTTTATTATAGCCCCAACCAATCTGCTCACATACCTTCTTGGGCCCCCCTACTCATCCTTCCTGGTCTGCACCTCCTCCATGGTCTTATCCATCCCAATACCCTACTCAACCCACTGCTCATTTGTTTCACTCACATGTCCAGCCACAACCTCAGTGGAACCTCAACTGGGGTGGAGGCCCCAATACAACTCTCCTCTCGCCATTTTGCCTCCCCCACCAGCTCAACCACAACCATTACCTCCTGCTCCTCCAAGACAACCCTAGATGCCTGCTCAACCGAACCCGAACCCCAACAACAGATAGGCCCAGCAAGTATACATTGGGGAGACAACATGCCCTACCTATGCTGTGGAGATCTAGGAGATCAACCTGCGATCTGGGAAGTTCCTTCCACATCTCCAACCTCCTCCCTTAGAGGACAAGGAAGAGAAATAGGAAAATGAATTGAAAGCCATTCCACCCTTTCCTGAGCGAATAATAGTAACCACGCAGCCAAACCCAGAGGAGACTGAACTTCTGGGAGAACTTAAGTAGTTGTGTGTGAAAATACCACTGCTCCAGGCCATAAAAGATGTACCAATATACAACAAATTAATCAAGGAGAAGTGTTTCAGGCACCCAGGCAAGCGAAAGCGAGATGCCTCGACTATTAATGTCATAGTGAAACTGTCTGATCTAATGTTGGGGCAAGTAATATGTCCAAAGTATTTGGATCCTGGGAGTCTAGTAGTTGATGTCCACATCAATGGCACCATAATCCCCCATACCCTGATTGATCTAGGGGATGCCATTAATGTAATGACCAGGGACACTATGCTTAAACTCAACCTTCAGAGTTCCTTAAGGAAGACCTCGACAGTCCTGCAATTAGTAGACCGCTCCACCGTGACTCCTGAAGGGATGGTGGAAGATGTCCTAGTCTCTGTTGACTCTTGGGAGTACCCTGCAGACTTCTTGGTCCTTTAGCCAAAGGAAAATTTCACTGGTTACCCCCTCATTTTGGGAAGGCCTTGGTTAGCTACTCCAGATGCTTACATCAGTTGTTGAGCTGGAAGCATGACCATCAAGAATGGGCCTATGTCCAAACAGCTAGTCCTATACCCCCCTGCCAAACCTCTACTAGAACATGACTTACCACTCTGGTTGGAAGAGGGAGTTGAGAATGAGGTCTACTCTACACCATTGTGCACAGTAGAAACCACCAGGGGAGGCCCTCAAATCGAGGATTACTTGATTGAGAATTTGATTCAAAATCCACCTCCCAGTGCACTGTCCTTAGAGGAGTTAGTGGAAGGTACCCAAGCCAGCGCTTTAGTGGACCTATGTCTAGCTAATCCGACCTCCCCCTGAGTTAAGAATGTGGAATTTGGTCCTGGAAGAACCTTAAAGATCAGCTCCTCCCTATCTCCCTCCCAGGAGGAGTTGTGTAGCTTACTGAACAATCATCTGGATGCTTTCGCTTGGAGCTATAAGGAGATGAAAGGAGTCCACCCTTCAGTCTGTACCCATCACATTTACATTAAAGAAGATTGTGAACCAGTCAGGTAGCCTCAGAGGAGAATGAATCCAGCCCTTAAAGAAATCATCAAAGAAGAATTACAAAAATTGTTGGATGCAGGATTCATCTACGCCATCTCTGACAGTGAGTGGGTTTCACCTTTAGTGCTTGTGCCCAAGAAAAACGGGAAGTGGAGAATCTATGTAGATCACCGAGAACTTAACAAAGCCACCAAGAAAGACCATTTCCATTTGCCTTTCATAGATCAAGTGTTGGATGGACTGGAAGGGAAGAAATTCTTCTCTTTCCTAGATGGGTTCAGTGGGTATAATCAGATCCAAATCAACCCGTAGGACCAAGATAAGACCACTTTCACTTGTCCATGGGGTACCTTTGCCTACTCAGTCCTTCACTTTGGGCTATGTAGTGCTCCTGCTACTTTCCAGAGAGCAATATTGAGCATATTTTCTGAGTTGGTCCACGATTCGGTAGAAATCTATATGGATGACTTTACTCCCTATGGGTCCAACTTCCAAGAAGCATTGACTAACCTAGGAAAAGTTTTAACCAAGTGTATTGAGATGAACCTGTCCCTCAGTCCCGAAAAATTTGAATTCGTGATGATTGAAGGGACTGTGCTAGGTCATACAATTTCTCAGCAAGGATTACAGGTGGATCCTAACAAGATTGCTATCATCCAGAAGGTTCCACTTCCTCAAAAGGTAAGAGATGTCCGAAGTTTCCTAGGCTTAGCAGGATATTATAGAAGATTCATTAAAGATTTCAGTCAGCTAGCCTCACCATTGTTTGGCCTCTAGGGAAAGATGATGAGTTTAAATGGACCGACGACTGTCAAGGGGCTCTGGATGAGTTGAAAGATAAGCTGGTGTCCGCCCCGATCTTGAGAGGTCCAAACTGGGCCCTACCTTTCAACATCCACACTAATGCCTCGAACAAAGCCATAGGGGCAGCCTTAGGACAAGTTGAGGACAAACTACCATATGCCATATACTTCGCCAAAAAAAACCTGTCCAAGGCAGAAATGAACTATATTGTAACCAAGAAAGAGTTCTTGGCCATAGTCCATTCCCTAAACAAGTTCAAACACTACATCACTGGTTATCAAACATTCGTACACACTGATCATGTTGTGATTAGATGCTTAATGAATAAGCCTAATGTAAATGCTCGTATCATTAGATGGTTACCTTTGTTGCAGCAATTTAATTTGACTTTTGTCGACAAGCCAAGTAAGGAAAATGTTGTTGCGGAATTCTTGTCTAGATTGGATTTGCCTACAGGTGAAGAAGGGATGATGGATGACCAGATGCTAGATGAACACCTGTTTTCTACCTCAGTATTCTCTCCATGGTTTTCTTATATAGCAAATTACTTGGTCTCAGCGCAGTCCCTCCGCATCTATCCTCAAAGGAAAAGAGTATAATTGTGAGGAAGAGTGCCCCGTTCACTTGGATCGGGGGCAACCTGTTCAAACTTGGACGAGTTCAGATCTTGAGGCATTGTGTTAGGGAGGAGGAAGTCAATGACATCCTCCTAACCTGTCACGATGGGCCCTCTGGAGGCCACTTTGTAGAAAAAAGGACTGCCTTCAAAATTCTACAGGCATGCTACTATTGGCCTACTCTTCATCAAGATGTCAGAAGATACATCAGCGAGTGTGACCAATGTCAGAGGATGGGGAAACCAAGTCCAAGGGATGAAATGCCTCTCAAACCTCAAGTGACCTTCGAGCCATTTGAGAAGTGGGGCATGGATTTTGTGGGTCCTATCAACCCTCCTTCAAAGCAAAGGTCTTAAATCATTGTGTGCACTGACTACCTGAAAAAGTGGGCATAAACAAAGGCAATCAAAGCAGTGACAGAAGAAAAGGTGGCTGAGCTTTTAAGGGAAAATATCTTCTACAAGTTTGGCTACCCAAGAGAGTTAGTCACCAATCAAAGAAGCCATTTCACCTCTAACTTGATTGAAGACTTGCTCGCTCATCACAAGATCAAGCACAAGACTTCCACCCCATATCATCCACAAGAAAATGGGCAGGTGGAAGTCACTAATAGAGCATTGTAAGGGATTTTGACTAAGGTAGTGAGCAGCAACAAAAAGGATTGGGCAGATTGCCTAGTTGAGGCCACCTGGGCGTACAAGACCACTTGGAAGACTACAACAGGTTTCACACCTTATCAGCTGGTCTACGGGAAGAAAGCTTTGTTGTCCATAGAGTTCGAGTACACCACATTGAGGGTGGTAGCTCAGCTGGACTTAGATCTCAGCCATGCTCAACATGAAAGATTACTGCAGTTGAATGGATCAGATGAACATAGAATGCAGGCCCTCCTCCACTCAGAAGTAGTTCAACTCTAGAGGAAGATATGGCATGACCAGCACCTTAATGAAAAGAAATTCCAACCGGGAGATTGGGCGCTACTGTATGACTCAAGATACAAGGATTTCAAAGGGAAGCTGAGGACAAGATGGTTAGGACCATATACAGTGGAAAAATGAAATGACAATGGTTCAGTCCTTATCAGGACCATTGATGAAGAAGCCATCCCCATACTTGTCAATGGGAATCGACTGAAAATCTACAAGAAACCCCTTTCGAGGCAGGAGTTCATTGAAACTTTGGAAAAATCAATGTTGGTAGTAGATCAGGGCTCTGCCTCTATTCCACCCACACCTTGATCATAAAAAAAAAAAACAGGAATAAAAAGATCCTTGGGTGAAAACCTCTGTGAGGTGCCCAGGGTAGATAGTGGGGGTGAAAACCTCATGGAGGCGCCCCAGCTGTCTCTAAAAATAAAAATTAAAAATTAAAAAAAAGAAGGGAAAAAATAGAAAAGAAAAAGAAACAGGCCTAATCTTTGTAAAATAATTGCAGGTTGTAGGGAATACATTGCAGGTAAAGGAGGTCACGCAAAAAGACGATAGGGGCCCGTACCAGGCTATAGGACATCCTTACAAACACTTCCTCCATGGCCACTCGCCTATCCCAGGATTTGATCACATTCGGGTCGAGATTCCACCTTCTACAAGAAGTTTTGGGCTTTCTACATGAAGTTCTGTATTTCTACAAGAAACATCCTGTAGAACCTTCGGGCGGGCTAAATTCGATTTTGGAAGGGGATTCGAAGCTTGGAGTCTGTTGGATAGGCTTGCAGTCACCCCTCTATTCCATCCATCACCATATGTCACCCCTGTTTCATCTCTTTCCACCAGCATTGCACCCACTTGGTTATGTGTTCCTGTACAGTCATACAAGGAATCCTGTTTTCTTTAGATGGATAGATTTTTTTTTTCAACTGACAAACCAAGTAGTAAAGGCCTACACACTCTACGTGTTCAAGCTCCATCTAGACTCATCATCAATGAATTGAGCCCTGCTCGTTCATCCTGCATCCCAGGAGGAGAAGCAGCTACAGGACATCCTATAGGAATCCTATAGCGGCTGATCCCTCTAGAAGACATACTCTAGAGGCAGGGGCAGCCGAAACCAGCAAAAGGGAACATGTAAAAAGGCTCCTCCTAGACGTGAAAACATCCTCGATGGTTGAAACCAAACACAACATGTGCATGCAGCGTTGCCAATCAAAGGATCAGGTTCCAAAGCCGTGCATGCAGCATCAACCAATGAAAGAATGGGCTCTACCACCTATGCACGAGGTAGCAGTGAGCGAAGCAGTTGTTCCAAGTCTCGAAGCTTGCAGAACACGTCCACGACCATGTAGGTAGGTGTCTAACCTTATTCGTCAAATTGCATAAACTCTATTTCGAAAATTGCATGTCTGTGAAAATGGTTCGGATTTAACGAATTCAGTGGCCAGTCAACTGGCCACCCACAGCTAGTCACATAGCTTCGTGGGATCCGAACAAGCTTGGTTACATTCGAATTTGCCAACGAGATGTGTAGCCGACACACGTGGAGTATCTAGTTTGGGAAAATCGGCAGAACTGGTAGTGGTGGCAGTGGTTAATGGCAGAGGAGAGGTAATGGCGGTCAGGGACATGCAGTGGAATGATGGTCATGACGTTGGCTAACAGTTCGGCCCGGCCACCTCACCCACTCGCCACGAATTGCACCGTAGTTAAAAATGCTCGGCTGAAGACTCGCGTTCACCGCTGTTCATTTGCACTTGCAACTGTCCTCGACCGAAGTACGCATCCTCTGTTTCCACAATCTGTTAACCCGAGCTTTTGGGTCTGTTTCAAAATTCTCCTGCGTACCAGGCTTGTTCAAAAGCGTTGTGACATCCTACAGAATTGGGCAAGCATTCTACAGGAAGAAGCTCTACAGGAAATACAGCATAGCCTTCCGGAGCAGAGAAGCCTGGACTTTTCTTCGTCAAATTTGGAGTTCCGAGAGAGGTAGGCTAGAAAACACTCCTCCATGCATGGTATATTTTGAAAAAATGGTGAATTGAGTTGTCTTGAATTGGAGAGTTAGAGACAAGTCTTCATGTGAGACAAAAATAGCAGTTACTTGTGTGTTGCACAAAATTTCTCTGTTGGTTCTGCGTCAAAATTCTCCTCCATAGTTCCTGTTAAGAAAATTCCTCCTATAGAAAAGATAAAGCACTGTCAGGGCTAACCTGTGTAGGAAAAATGTGAATTTTACATGGTTGTATGTATGCTGGGGATGAAAATTGAGCTCTGCACTATGTCGGTGGAACTTAATTATTCCTTTTAAACATGGACAGTCGAGTTTTGGGCAACAAAACCATTAAAACTATGGAATTGGTGCAAAGTAAAATATAAACACCTGAGAGATACTGTCTTGAAGTTCAAAGGAGGAAACCATAAAACATCAGTCCCTCCCTGCTCAGAGCATAAGACAGAGCACTCTCACCATGCCAGGGGGGTTTATCAGGAAGGAACCCTCGGATTCTAGAAAATTTCATGAACATCCTGAGGTGGTGAACCTCTTCACCCATGCCTATTGGATGACATTTTGTGACAGAATTCAGGGCCATGACGATGAGAAAACGGAGGAGTTCTTAATGTCCCTACAACCTAAATCAAAGGCACTGGCCACTGCAAATTTCAAAGGGTTGAACCTAAAGCTTACCCCACAACTCATTAGTCGAGTTACTGATCTTCCATTGGGGATACCCTCGAGAAAGGAGGAGAGGCCATTGGGCCAGAAAGCCAAGAAAGAATTCTTCCTACCAAAGGAACAGTTCTCAGAAGATAAGAACAGGGTCCAGAGAGCCAGCTTACATCCTTTTTGGAGCGAGGTCAGTTTTCAAATCATGAAATACATTACCTGTGAGGGGGAGTTCAGTATTGTCTACGGCTACCATTTTAGGTTGCTGAGTGAACTCAGACATGGGATGGATTTACCTCAAGAACAGAAGTTAAGAATCCCCTACTGTCTTCTACAATCAGTGATTGAGTGTGGGACAAAGTTGAAGGAAAGGACACTGGATCAGCTAGCCCATCATGGGCTCATCAAGCTTCTGGTGGAATATGCCCTCCACACCTACACTATCCCTCTCTCCTGGGAGATTTTCTGCAACATGTCCAAAGATGATGATATTCGAATTCTGGCCGAGGAACAAACTTCATCCAGCAGTGAAGAAAGGCAACACACTGAGGTAGAAGAGAAAGCCAGTGGTAAAGAAACATAGGATAGACCACCACAGAAAGAACAAGAAGAGAAACGAGGGAAAGGCCAAGTTGCTGAGCCTAAAAATGTGGGAGGAAAAAAGGCACAAACACCAAGGGAGAAACGATTGCAGAGTAGAGCAAAGAGGACTGAAAAAGTCCAAATAAAGGAGGGCACAACCAAGGCAGCCACACAGAAATTAAAAGGAAAGACACATCTAGCCAAGCAGACCAAAATAGTTGAAACAGTTCCTACAAGAAGCATGACAAATGTTTCACAGGAAGCATGAAAACAGTCGACACAGGACTTTGTACAGGAAGCATGGAATTAGAGCAGCAAACGGAGAAATCGCTTGAAAATTTGGCCAGGGAGGCGGCTACAGGGCTGGCTTCCCTAAGCACATCTCCAAAGCAAAAGGAGAAGTGAAAAAGGGAGCCTTCCAAGTATTTTAAGGAAACAAGGAGCATGTGAATAAAAACTGGTAGACCCTAGCCATAGTCAAAGGAGCCAATTACGATTGTGGACACCCCAGCTAAACAAAAGGAAGGGTCGCCTTCAAGGGCATCCATCACCTATGAACGGGGCGGCCCGAAAACATCCACCTGGAGGGAAAGGATGAAAATGCTGGGCACAAAGACCTCTCTACAGGATGCTGAGACTATTCTACAGGAAACGCTGGCTAGGCTAAAGGAGACCAAAGAATTGGAAGGAAAGGTCGCTAAATCACCACAGGAGGAAGAAAATATGGAGGAAATTGTGGAACCAAGCCCCCAGCCCAGCTTGGGCTCCTACTATAACTTGTTAGATGCCAGAAAGATAATTCCCCAAAAATTCGCAGTGCCACTATTCCTTGCACTAGAAGAAGACAGAGTGAGTACCCACACTTGGATGAACATTGCCAAGTCCAAGGGTGTGGCAGATATAGGTCCCCTGGAGGAACAACTCAAAGAGGTGAGAAAGGAATTCACTATGCTACGGCATGTGGAAAGCAGCTAGCAGGCCAAGCTAGAGGAAGAAAACGAGCTGCTTAAACAGCAGCTATAGCTACAGGGACAGTATAAGGAAGACAGGCCCCACATCTTGGGAGAAAAACGACAACAAGAGGAGCCCACAATAGACAAAGAAACCCCTGATGAATAGTAGAGAAGAGATGGGTTGCAGGGTGAAATTGAGACACTAACTAGACAGCTACAGGAGAAGGACTTGCAAGCAGCCCAGGAGATACAGTCTTTGAAAAAACAAGTGCAAGAAAAGGAGGCCCAACTGGCCTGCATTTCCAGCTGGGCAATGGAAGCTCCGCAGTGTAGGCAGCCTGCTAAATCATATGCCCTATACCTTAAGGATCAGTGGTTGCAGTTTCAGATGAACACCTTGGCCAAAAGGGGCATAAATCCATTTCAAAATTATCATCAATTTGTGGCTTTATGTGACAGTAGCTCATCAGAGAACAAGGCTAAATTATCATAGTTTAATTTGCACAAATTAGCCCTTCCAAATATGAATTCATGGGATCCCAACACTGTGGTAGGAGATGTCCAACTTATGGCAATGGCCTCTTGGATGAATCATGAGGAAAAAGAGCAGCAGAGGTTCGAAATATTATGAGCAGGGAAATCAGTGAGCCACTAATGATGAGAGCAGAGCTGGAGTATCACTCAGCAGTGATAACCACCCACCAGCATTTGGCCAACAACCCTCTGGATTTACCAGAGTACATTGAGCAACAGGCTCAAGCTATTGCCCACTTTGAGGACATGGAGAGACTGTTGTGGGATAACTGCCTTCATGTCTGCACAAGGCGGTGGAACACACTGCCCCACGGCTTGAAGATAAGAGAATACCACTCTCCCACCAGGATGAGGGAGGCCTTGGCAAGGATACCCCTCTACAAACAGTTGATGCAAAATCTGTAGGCCAATTGGATCGGCCTGAAATTCAATCCTCCCTTGCTTTCGGGATTGCTAGAAGGAGTTAAGGAAGAGGAGGAAAATAGACAGTGGGAGGAAGTGGAAAGGAAAGCATGATTCCACGACCGGGAATAAGATATCACCATGGAGGCCTGGGACGTGAGGGAGGCAGTCAAAGCTATCAAGGATGATGAGCTAGATTATTTTCTCAGAGGATGAGCAACTCATTTAGCAGGGGGGTGATGATGAGCTCCAAAAAAGGGTAACTTATTGGGCTCATTTTGCCTACTTTTCTTCATCAATCCACCATTTTTCATAGTTTATGCATTTTCTTTGAGTATGTTTATGTTATTTGAACGAATGAGGGTGGTCACTTTACCAAGGAGGCTAATACGTGGTTATTTCAGGTTTTTTGGACAAATTTTGGAACAAGGCCAAGCAATTATGAGCCAGATGATAGCCAAGCATGAAAGAACAAGGGTGAGGATTCGTAGGAAGGTTGTCTCTTGCATTAAATGGCCCTTCCTCGAAATATCCACCCTCAACTCGGAGCTCAACAGGCCACCAAAACGAATCTTAAAGGCAGCCGAGCAACTTTGTGAAGAGTGACTATTTACTGGCAATTTGAACAACCGAGCCCCTTGAGTTAAGGAGGGTTTCTAGGACCCTCGTAGTGCATAAATAGGAAGGCTTCAACCTTCGTAGGTTACTTTTTTGAACTTTTGGGTTTGCACTATAGTGCTGTCATTGTCTCAGCTCATTTTTCGTAGTTGTTGTTGTATAACTTTCTTGTGACATCATTATTTTTGAGTAATGAAGAGCAGCTTTACTTGGCATCAGTTCTGAGTTTTTCTTAGGAGCCTATAGCTCTTCAGGTTGGGCCCAACCCAAGTGCCAAGGCTTCCTTTGTGTACTATTATTTTCTTTTTATGTCTTTGCAAAATAATTTGTGTTAAGTAGATTAAAATCTTGTTGGTTACCTAGGTCATTCTTGATGATTAGAAAGGTTTTTTTCATGTCCAGATTGATTTTATAGGTTAATAATAGGGAATATCTTTAGAAAAAGGCCATCAAGCACCTCTGATCTCACCTCTCCCTCAGTGGGATCGTGAGCTGGGACAAAGGTGACCTTGCTGCCAACAAAAACATTGTCTTTGCTCCTCCATGCAATCATTAGTGTTAGATTCTCATTTGCAGAAATTGATACCAGTTGTGGTTACGTGTTTAGGTTCATGATTTCTTAGTTCGCATAGCTATTTCACATGATCTTAGTACAAATAAAATTCTGTGCATTTCCTTTGATGTTACTTAGGTTAGATTAGAGTAACGTAGCTAGGTCATTGGTTTTCCAAGTCATTGTTTGTTCATTTTGAGAACTAAATTGCAGAGCGCCTGTAATACCTTTCCATCTCCCCATACTCCATCAATCCCATCTGCTCTATCCCTAACTCGGATTGTTGCCTCACGTTTGCCACATCCGCTCACATAGCCCTAATTTTTTTGCAACATTGCTTTACTCCTCCTTGAACAAATCCAACCATCCTCATCACTCCTCAGCTCCATCCACCAAGTCCTGGACCTCCTCACACCTTTATCCTACCCCCTCACTCACTTCTCCACCTTTCTCTCTCCATCCACCCTCCAAAATCCCATTTCTGAACATCCATAGAAATTACAGAACATCTTGTAGAAAACACAGAGCATCCTGTAGAACCCCTGCAGACTTCCTATAGAAGCTAACGAAAGCGATTTCTTGATAGCCAAACTCTGTGAAACTATTTGGAAGGGTGCTAGGGACCCCTTAGGCCCTCTTCTAACCTTCCCAACCTCCTTAAAGCATTTCCTCTTGCCAATCCACCTCTGCATAGTAAAAAACGAATTAAAGCACATGCGTGATGATTCTGCCATTTTACTCAAAATACAAAAAGATGTTTTTTTATTTTACTGTAGAAGTAGTTTAGGCACATGCATTTCACCTTATTAGAAGTCAATGGCATCTCTTTCAGTAGCTTTCGTCCTCTTTCTTGCATCAGTAGAATTAGCTGGTAAAATTAGGGTTTGCTAGGGTTTGCATTTCCTTTTAGCTTTTCAGTTTCTTTCTGCAAGTAGATTAGCCTCCTTTGAGTTAGCTTCCATCCATTAGTTAGAAAGCTTCTTCTCAGAGCTCATAGAAGTTGGCTTCTTCTTCTAGCGGACTTGTGCCAACAGACCAAGTGACAGCTGTGGTAAGAGCTAGTACTTGTGCATAGAGTACCATCGCTTCCAAGTTTGTTACGAACTATAGGGTTGATAAGAGTAAAGAAAGGAGTCCCAGGAGTTGCAGCATTATTACTGCAATACTGGAGCCCACCATCTTTTTGGCATCGTTGCCGGGGAAGCATCAGAGTATTTGTGATTGCTGCTTTTCTTCTATTTTTCTACTCCAACCTTCTGCTAAGTAGTTTATTTCATTTCCATTCTGCAATTTCATTTCTACAAAAGTAGATTAGACATTTCCTTCTTTCATAGATTAGAATTTCAATTTTGCAAGTGTAGAGTAGCATTTCAATCTTGCAAGCGTAGATTAGAATTTCAATTCTGCAAGCATAGATTAGCATTTCAATTCCGCAGTTTCATTTCAGCAAAATAGATTAGTCCTTTCCTGCTTTTATTTAAATTCCACATTTTCATTTCCACAAGATAGATTTTAGTTAGTTTCAATTCCATCTGTTTTAGTTTTGCAGGTACAAGAAAAAAAAACAAAAGCAACCAAAAATATTTTCATGCCTCGTAGGAACAGAGTTAATACTGGAAAATTCCTACCCAACACCTCCACCACATCACTAAGTCACCCTTCTCTCTTCTTTGGTGGTAGTGAACCAAAAGAATCTATAGGTGAATCTCCCGAGGTATACGAAGATCCAATAACAGAAGAAGAGCAAGAAAACATTCCTTTTGAGACCATGGTTGAAAATAGAAACGGTAGAGAAGATGATGAGAGAATAGAAGGTACCTTCCCCATCCAAGAGACCAATGGGGACATGAAAATGAAAAGCATAAGTCCCTCAGCCTTACCTAACTTCCATGGATTGACTACTGAAGACCCTGATACCTTCCTGTTTGAGTTTGTTGTCCTTTGTCGAACTTATGACTATGATGAGGACGATCAAAAGTTGAAACTCTTTCCTTCTACCCTCAAGGATGAAGCACTCCACTGATTCATGGGGTTGCTTGGAAAAAGTATCACCACTTGGGCTCAGATGAAGCAAGCCTTTAACAACAAATACCAGGACTACTGTAGGTCCAAGGAAACAAAGGGAGAAATCTTCCTGATGACCATGGGAAATGATGAGTCTTTAGAAGATTACGAGTAAAGGTTCCAACTTAGCTATAAACGAGCCAGGTGCACACTTGACCCTGAATCTCTGAAGCTAGTTCTGCTCCGAGGAGTCCCTGAAGACCTTCTAAATACCCTCCATTTTCTAGCTAGAGGGGAAATCTACCAACTACCTTATGACGACATAAAGACTGTGTTTAGAAACCATTCTAGGAAAGCCTGGAAAAGAGGTAGGGGGAATCCACTTTCAGCTAGTGCTGCCTTATCCAAGCATGGGTTTGCTAATCAGATGGAAGACCTCAAAAGTGAGGTGACATAGACCATTGCCATGCGACTTGATACTTTCTAAATCCAACAAAAAAAAGAGGAAGCTGAGAGGGCTTTGGCCATTTTATATCCTAGATGTACGAGGAAGCACCCTAAGAATGAGTGTCCATTGCACTCAGTAGAGGTATGTTTCGTTTGTGAGGAAGACCACCCCACAAACCAATGCCCAACCTTACCCAGATTTAAAGCCATGTACCAAGGGACTGAGGCAACCATTGAACCTCTCTACTTCCTCAACCAAAGGAGGCCGCATGGGCCCAGGCCTTACCAACAGGGGATGCAAGGGACATCCCAAGCTTATTATAGCCCCAACCAATCTGCTCACATACCTTCTTGGGGCCCCCCTGCTCATCCTTCCTGGTCCGCACCTCCTCCGTGGTCTTATCCATCTCAATACCATACTCAACCCACTGCTCATTTGTTTCACTCACATGTCCAGCCACAACCTCAGTGGAATGCACCTCAACCGGGGTGGAGGCCCCAATACAACTCTCCTCCCGCCATTTTTCCTCCAACACTGGCTCAACCACAACCATTACCTCCTGCTCCTCCAAGACAACCCCAGATGCCTACTCAACCAAACCCGAACCCCAACAACAGATAGGCCCAACAGGTATACACTTGGGAGACAACATGCCCTACCTAAGCTGTGGAGATCTAGGAGATCAAACTGTGATCTGGGAAGGTCCTTCCAGATCGCCAACCTCCTCCCCCAAAGGACGAGGAAGAGAAACAAGAAAGTGAACCCAAAGCCATTCCGTCCTTTCCTGAGCAACTAACAGTAACCACGCAGCCAAACCCGTAGGAGGCTAAACTTCTGGGAGAACTTAAGCAGTTGTGTGTGAAAATACCACTGCTCCAAGCCATAAAATATGTACCAATATACAACAAATTAATGAAGGAGAAGTGTTTCGGGCACCTAGGTAGGTGAGAGAGAGATGCCTCGACTGTCAATGTCATAGGGCAACTATCCGATCTAATGTTGGGACAAGTAATCTGTCCAAAGTATTTGGATCCTGGGAGTCGAGTAGTTGATGTCCACTTCAATGACACCATAATACCCCATACCCTGATTGATCTAGGGGCTGCCATTAATGTGATGACTAGGGACACTATGCTTAAACTCAACCTTCGGAGTTCCTTAAGGAAGACCTCGACAATCCCGCAGTTAGTAGACTGCTCCATCGTGACTCCCGAAGGGATGGTGGAAGATGTCCTGGTCTCTGTTAACTCTTGGGAGTACCCTGCAGACTTCTTGGTCCTTCAGGCAAAGGCAAAGCTCACTGGATACCCGCTCATTTTGGGAAGGCCTTGGTAGCTACTGCGGATGCTTACATCAGTTGTCGAGCTGGAAGCATGACCATCAAGAATGGGCTTATGTCCAAACAGCTAGTCCTATACCCCCCTGCCCAACCTCTGGTAGAACATGACTTACCACTCTGGTTGGAAGAGATAGATGAGGATGAGGTCTACTCTTCACCATTGTGCACAGTAGAAACCACCAAGGGAGGCCCTCAAACCGAGGATGACTTGATTGAGAATTTGATTCAAAATCCACCTCCCAGTGCACTGTCCTTAGAGGAGTTAGTGGAAGGTACCCAAGCCAGCACTTTAGTGGACCTATGTGTGACTGATCTGACCTCCCCTAGAGTTAATAATGTAGAATTTGGCCCTAGAAGAACCTTAAATATCATCTCATCCCTATATCCCTCCCAGGAGAAGGAGCTGTGTAGCTTACTGAACAATCATCTGGATGCTTTCACTTGGAGCTATAAGGAGATGAACGGAGTCCACCCTTCAATCTGTGCCCATCACATTTACATTTAAGAAGATTGTAAACCAGTAAGGTAGCCTTAGAGGAGAATGAATCCAGCCCTTAAAGACATCGTCAAAGAAGAATTGCAAAATGTGTTGGATGCAGGATTCATCTACCCCATCTCCGACAGTGAGTGGGTCTCACCTCTAGTGCTTGTGCCCAAGAAAAATAGGAAGTGGAGAATCTGTGTAGATTACCGAGACCTTAACAAAGCCACCAAGAAAGACCATTTCCCTTTGCCTTTCATAGATCAAGTGTTGTATGGACTGGCAGGGAAGAAGTTCCTCTCTTTCCTAGATGGGTTCAACAGGTATAATCAGATCCAAATCAGCCCAGAGGACCAAGATAAGACCACCTTCACTTGTCCATGGGGTACCTTTGCCTACCGATTCCTTCCCTTTGGGCTATGCAACGCTCATGCTACTTTCCAGAGAGCAGTATTGAGAATATTTTCTGAGTTGGTCCACGATTCAGTAGAAATATATATGGATGACTTTACTCCCTATGGGTCCAACTTCCAAGAAGCATTGACTAACCTAGGAAACGTTTTAACCAAGTGTATTGAGATGAACCTATCCCTCAGTCCCGAAAAATGTGAATTCCTGATGACTGAAGGGACTGTGCTAGGTCATACAATTTCTCAACAAGGATTATAGGTGGATCCTAACAAGATTGCTATCATCTAGATGGTTCCACCTCCTCAAAAGGTAAGAGATGTTCAGAGTTTTCTAGGCTTAGCAGGATATTATAGAAGATTCATTAAAGATTTCAGTAAGCTAGCCTTTCCATTGTTTGGCCTCTTAGGGAAAGATGTTTAGTTTAAATGGACCGACGATTGTCAAGGTGCTCTAGATGAGTTGAAAGATAAGCTGGTGTCTGCCCCGATCTTGAGAGGTCCAAACTGGGCCCTACCTTTCCACATCCACATTGGTGCCTCGAACAAATCCATAGGGGAAGCCTTACGATAAGTTGAGGAGAAACTACCATATGCCATATACTTCGTCAGCAAAAACCTATCCAAGGCAAAAATGAACTATACTGTAATAGAGAAAGAGTTCCTAGCCGTAGTCCATTCCCTAAACAAGTTTAGACACTACATCACTGGTTATCAAACATTCGTACGCACTGATCATGCTGCGATTAGATACTTAATGAATAAGCCTGATGTAAATGCTCATACCATTAGATGGTTACTTTTGTTGTAGCAATTTGATTTGACTATTGTTGACAAGCCAGGTAAGGAAAATGTTGTTGCTAACTTCTTGTCAAGATTGGATTTGCCTACAGGTGAAGAAGGGACAGTGGATGACCAGATGCTAGATGAACACCTGTTTGCTATCTCAGTACTCTCTCCATGGTTTGCTGATATAGCAAATTACTTGGTCTGAGCACAGTTCCCTCCGCATCTATCCTCAAAGGAGAAGAGCAGAATTGTGAGGAAGAGGGCCCCGTTCACTTGGATCTAGGGCAACCTGTTCAAACTTGGCCTAGTTCAAATCTTGAGGCATTGTTTTAGGGAGGAGGAAGTCTTTGACATCCTCCTAGCCTATCATGATGGGCCCTGTGGAGGCCACTTTTTAGCAAAAAGGACAGCCTTCAAAATTCTACAGGCAGGCTACTATTGGCCTACTCTTCATCAAGATGTCAGAAGATACATCAGCCAGTGTGACCAATGTCAAAGGATTGGGAAACCGAGTCCAAGGGATGAAATGCCTCTCCAACCTCAAGTGACCTTTGAGCCATTTGAGAAGTGGGGCATGGATTTTTTCGGTCCTATCAACCCTCCTTCAAAGCAAAGGTCTTACATCATTGTGTGCATTGACTACCTAACAAAGTGGGCAGAAAAAAAGGCAATCAAAGTAGTGACAAAAGAAAATGTGGCTGAGTTTTTAAGGGAAAATATCTTCTACAAGTTTGGCTACCCAAGAGAGTTAGTCACCGATCAAGGAAGCCAGTTCACCTCTAACCTGATTGAAGACTTGCTTGCTCATCACAAGATCAAGCATAGGACTTCCACCCCCATATCATCCACAAGCAAATGGGCAGGTGGAAGTCACTAATAGAGCATTGGAAGGGATTTTGACTAAGGTGGTGAGCAGCAGCAGAAAGGATTGGGCAGATCACCTAATTGAGGCCACCTGGGCCTACAACACCACTTGGAAGACTACAATAGGTTTCACACCTTATGAGCTGGTCTACGGGAAGAAAGATTTGTTGTCCATAGAGTTCGAGTACAACACATTGAGGGTGGCAGCTCAGCTGGACTTAGATCTTAGCCATGCTCACTGTGAAAGATTACTGCAGATGAATGGATTAGATGAACACAGAATGCAAGCCCTCCTCCACTAAGAAGTAGTTCAACTCCAGAGGAAGATATGACATGACCGACACGTTAATGAAAAGAAATTCCAGCTAGGAGATTGGGCGCTGTTGTATGACTCAAGATACAAGGATCTCAAAGGGAAGCTGAGGACAAGATGGTTAGGACCATATACAGTGGAAAAATGCAATGACAATGGTTCAGTCCTTATCAGGACTATTGATGAAGAAGCCATCCCCATGCTTGTCAATGGGCATCGACTGAAAATCTACAGAAAACGCCTTTCGAGGTAGGAGTTCATTGAAACTTTGGAAAAATCAGTGTTGGTAGTAGAGCAAGGCTCTGCCTCTATTCCACGCACACCTTGATCATAAAAAAAAAAGACAGGAATAAAAAGATCCTTGGGTGAATACCTCTCTGACACATCCAGGGCAGATAGTGGGGGTGAAAACCTCATGGAGGCACCCCAGTTGTCTCTCAAAATAAAATAAAATAAAATAAAAAAAGAAAAGGGAAAAAGAAAAAAGAAAAAAGAAAAAAGAAAAAAGAAATAGGCCCATACCAGGCTACAGGACATCCTTACAGACACTCCCTCCATGGCCACTTGCCTATCCCAGGATTTGATCACATTCGGGTCAAGATTCCACCTTCTACAGGAAGTTTTGGGCTTTCTACAGGAAGTTCTATATTTCTACAGGAAACATCCTGTAGAACCTTTGGGCGGGCTAAATTCGATTTTGGAAGGGGATTCGAAGCTTGGAGTCTGTTGGTTAGGCCTGCAGTCACCCCTCTCTTCCATCCATCACTGTATGTCACCCCTGTTTCATCTCTTTCCACCGCCATTGCACCCACCTGGTTATGTGTTCCTGTACAGTCATACAAGGAATCCTGTTTTCTTCAGATCGATAGAAAGTTTTTTTTCAAGTGACAAATCAAGTAGCAAAGGCCAGCACACTCTACCCGTTCAAGCTCCATCTAGACTCTTCATCAGCAAATTTAGCCCTGCTCATTCAGCCTACATCCCAGGAGGAGATGCAGCTACAAGACATCCTACAGGAATCCTGTAGCGACTGATCCCTCTGGAAGACATACTCTAGAGGCAGGGGCAGCTAAAACCAGCAAAAGGGAACATGTAAAAAGGCTCCTCCTGGATGTGAAAACATCCTCGACAGCTGAAACCAAACACAACCTATGCATGCAGCGTTGCCAACCGAAGGATCGGGTTCCAAAGCCGTGCATACAACATCAACCCATGAAAGAATGGGCTCTAGCACCTGTGTAGCAGTGAGAGAAGTAGTCATTCCAAGTCTCGAAGCTTGCAGAACACGTCCACGGCCACGTAGGTAAGTGTCTAACCTTATTCGTCAAATTGCATAAACTATATTTCGAAAACTGCATGTCTATGAAAATGGTTCAGATTGAACAGTTTAGGTGGCCAGTCAACTGGCCACCCACAACCAGTCACATAGCTTCATGGGATCCGAAGAAGCTTGGTTACGTTCGAATTTGCCAGCGAGACGTGCAGCCGACATGTGTGGAGTGTCCAGTTGGGGAAAATCGGCCAGACTCGTAGTGGTGGCGGCGGTTAATGGCAGAGGAGAGGTAATGGTGGTCAGGGCCATGAAGAGGAATGATGGCTGTGACGTTGCCTAACAGTTTGGCCCGGCCACCTCACCCCCTCGCCACGAATTGCATCGTAGTTCAAAATGCTCAGTTGAAGACTCACGTTCACCGCTATTCATTTGCACTTGCAACCGTCCTCAGCCGAAGTACGTGTCCTCTGTTTCCACAATCTGTTAACCCGAGTTTTTCGACCTGTTTCAAAATTCTCCGGCATACCAGGCTCGTTCAAAAGCGTCGTGACATCCTACAGAAGCCGACAAGCATTCTACAGGAAGAAGCTCTATAGGAAATACAGCATAGCCTTCTCGAGCAGATAAGCCTGGACTTTTCTTCGTCAAATTTGGAGTTTCAAGAGAGGTAGGCTCAAAAACACTCCTTCAGGCATGGTATATTTCAAAAAAATGGTGAATTGAGCTGTCCTGAATTAGAGGGTTAGAGAAAAGTATGCCCGTGAGTCAAAAATAATAGTTACTTGTGTGTTTCACAGAATTTCTCCATTGGTTCTGCGTCAAAATTCTCCTCCACAGTTCCTGTTAAGAAAATTCCTCCTGTAGAAAAGATAAAGCACTGTCAGGGCTAACCTGTGTAGGAAAAATGTGAATTTTACATGGTTGTATGTATGCTGGGGATGAAAATTGAGCTCTGCACTATGTCTGTGGAACCTAATTCTTCCTGTTAAACATGGACAGTCGAGTTTTGGGCAGCAAAAGCATTAGAACCAGGGAATTGGCACAAAGTAAAATATAAACAGCTGAGAGATACTATCTTGAAGTTCAAAGGAGGAAACCATAAAACAACAGTCCCTCCCTGCTCAGAGCATAAAATAGAGCACTCTCACCATGCCAGGGGGGTTTATCAAGAAGGAACCCTCGGATTCTAGAAAATTGCGTGAACATCCCGAGGTGGTGACCATCTTCACCTGTGCCAATTGGATGACCTTTTGTGACAGAATTCAGGGCCATGATGATGAGATAACGGAGGAGTTCTTAATGTCCCTGCAACCTAAATCAAAGACAATGACCACTGTGAATTTCAGAGGGTTGACCCTAAAGCTTATCCCACAACTCATTACTCGAATTACTGATCTGCCATTGGGGATACCCTGGAGCAAGGAGGAGAGGGCATTGGGCTAGAAAGCCAAGAAAGAGTTCTTCCTACCAGAGGAACAGTTTTCAAAAGATAAGAATGGGGTCCGGAGAGCCAGCTTACATCCTTTTTGGATCGAGGTTAGTTTTCAAATCATGAAATACATTACTTGTGAGGGGCGGTTCAGTATTGTCTACGACTACCATTTCAGGTTGCTGAGTGAACTCAGACATGGGATGGATTTACCTCCAGAACAGAAGTTAAGCATCCCCTATTTTCTTCTGCAATCATTAATTGAGTGTGGCACAAAATTGAAGGAAGGGACACCGGATCAGCTAGCCCATCATGGGCTCATCAAGCTTCTAGTGGAAGATGCCCTCCACACCTACACTGTCCCTCTCTCCTGGGAGATTTTCCGCAACATGTCCAGAGATGATGATATTCGAATTCTGGCCGAGGAACTCACTTCATCCAGCAGTGAAGAAAGGGAACACACTGAGGTAGAAGAGAAAGCCAGTGGTAAAGAAACACATGACAGACCACCACAGAAAGAATAAGAAGAGAAACAAGGGAAAGGCCAAGTTGCTGAGCCTAAAACTGTGGGAGGAAAAAAGGCACAAACACCAAGGGGGAAACGATTGCAGAGTAGAGTAGAGAGGACTAAAAAAGTCCAAACAAAGGAGGGTACAACCAAGGAAACCACACAAAAATTAAAATGAAAGACACATCCAGCCAAGCAAACCGAAACAGTTGAAATAGTTCCTACAAGAAGCATGAAAATTGTTTCTACAGGAAGCATGAAAACAATCGACACGGGACTTTCTACAGGAAGCATGGAAACGAAGAAGAAAAAGGAGAAATCACCTGAGATTTTGATCGTGGATGTGGCAGCAGTGCTGGCTGCCCTAAGCACATCTCCAAAGAAAAAAGGGAAGTGAAAAAGGGAGCCTTCCATGTATTTTAAGGCAAGAAGGAGCATGCAGATAAAAACTGGCAGACCCCAGCCACAGTCAAAGGAGCCAATTACGATTGTGGACACCCCAGCTAAACAAAAGGAAAGGTTGCCTTCAAGGGCATCCATCACCTATGAACGGGGCAGCCCGAAAACATCCACCTGGAGAGAAAGGATGAAAATGCTGGACACAAAGACCTCTCTACAGGATGCTGAGACTGTTCTACAGGAAATGATCGCTAGGCTAAAGGAGACCGAAGAATTGGAAGGAAAGGTAGCTAAATCACCACAAGAGGAAGAAAAGATGGAGGACATTGTGGAACCAAGCCCCCAGCCCAGCTTGGGCTCATACTATAACTTGTTAGAGGCCGGAAAGGACATTCCCCTAAATTTTGAGTGCAACTTTTCCTTGCACTAGAAGAAGAGAGAGTGAGGACCCACACTTGGATGAAGATCAGCAATTCCAAGGATGTGGTAGATATAGGTCACCTGGAGGAACAACTGAAAGAGGCGAGAAAGGAATTGGCTATGTTACGACATGTGGAAAGTAGCCAGCGGGCCAAGCTATAGGAATAAAATGAGCTGCTTAAACGTCAAGTACAACTACAGGGACAATATAAGGAAGACAGGCCCCACATCTTGGCAGAACAATAGCAGGAGGAGCCCACAATAGAAAAGGAAACCCCTGATGAACAGGAGAGAAGAGATGGGTTGCAGGCTAAAATTGAGACACTAACTAGATAGCTACAGGAGAAGGACTTGCAAGCAGCCCAGGATATACAGTCTCTGAAACTACAGGTGCAAGAAAAGGAGGCCCAACTGGCCTGCATGGCTAGCTGGGCGATGGAAGCTCTGTAGTGTAGGCAACCTGCCAAATCATACGCCCTATACCTTAAGGATCAGTGGTTGCAGTTTCAGATTAACACCTTGGCCCAAGGGGGCATCACTCCATTTCAAAATTATCATCAATTTGTGGCTTTATGTGACAGTAGCTCATCAAAGGACAAGGCTAAATTATTAGAGTTTTATTTCCACAACTTAGCCATTCCAAATATGAATTCATTGGATCCCAACACTGTGGTAGGTGATGTCCAACTTATGGCCATGGCCTCTTGGATGAATCATGAGGAAAAAAGAGCAGCAGAGGTCCGAAATATTATGAGAAGGGAACTCAATGAGCCACTAACGATCAGAGAAAAGCTGGAGGATCCCTCAGCAGTGATAAGTGCCCACCAGCACTTGGCCAACAGCCCTCAGGATTTACCAGAGTACATTGAGCAACAGGCGCAAGCTATTGCCCACTTTGAGGACATGGAGAGATTGTTGGGAGATAACTACCTTCATGCCTGCACAAGGCGGTGGAACACACTGCCCCACAGCTTGAAGATAAGAGAATAACACTCTCCCACCAGGATGAGGGAGGCCTTGGCAAGGGTACCCCACTACAAACAGTCGATGCAAAATCTGTAGGCCAATTGGATTGGCCTGAAATTTAGTCCTCCCTTGCTTTTGGGATTGCTAGAAGGAGTTACGGAAGAGGAGGAAAACAGATAGTGGGAGGAAGTGGAAAGGAAAGCAGGATTCCACGACTGGGAAGAAGATATCACCGTGGAGGCCTGGGATGTGAGGGAGGTAGTCAAAGCTATCAAGGATGATGAGCTAGATTAGTTGCTCAGAGGATGAGCAACTCATTTAGCAGGGGGGTGATGATGATCCCCAAAAATAGGTAACTTATTTGGCTCATTTTGCCTACTTTTCTTCATCAATCCACCATTTTTCATATTTTATGCATGTTTTTTGAGTATGTTTATGTTATTTGAATGAATGAGGGTGGTCACTTTACCAAGAGGCTAATACGTTGTTATTTCAGGTTTTTTGGACAAATTTTGGAACAAGGCCAAGCAATTATGAGCTAGATGATAGCCAAGCATGAAGGAACAAGGGTGAGAATTCGTAGGAAGGGTGTCTCTTGCATTAAATGGCCCTTCCTCAAAATCTCCACCCTCAACTCGGAGCTCAGTAGGCCACCAAAACGAACCATAAAGGCAGTTGAGCAGCTTTGTGAAGAGTGACTATTTACTAGAAGTTTGAACAGCCAAGCCCCTTGAGTTAAGGAGGGTTGTTAGGACCCTCGTAGTGCATAAATAGGAAGGCTTCAGCCTTTGTAGGTTAATTTTTTTAACTGTTTGGTTTGCACTATAGTGTTGTCATTGTCTTAGCTCATTTTCGTAGCTGCTGCTATATAACTTTCTTGTGACATGATTATTTTTTAGTAATGAAGAGCAACTTTACTTGGCATCAGTTCTAAGTTTTCCTTAGGAGCCTATAGCTCTTGGGGTTAGGCCGAACCCAAGTTCCAAGGCTTTCTTTGTGTACTGTTATTTTCTTTTTATGTCTTTGCAAAATAATTTCTGTTAAGTAGATTAAAATCTTGCTGGTTACCTAGGTCATTGTTGATGATTAGAAATGTCCTTTCCATGTCCAGATTGAGTTGATAGGTTAATAACAGGTAAGATCTTCAGAAAAATTCCATCAACTACCTCTGATATCACCTCTCCCTCAGTGGGATCGTGAGATGGGACAATGGTGACCTTGCTGCCAACAAAAAGACTGTCTTTGCTCCTCCATGAAATCATTAGTGTTAGATTCTCATTTGCAGAAATTGATACAAGTTGTGTTTACGTGTTCAGGTTCATGATTGCTTAGTTCACATAGATATTTCACATGATCTCAATACGGATAAACTTCTGTGCTTTTCCTTTGCTATTACTTAGGTCAGATTAGAGTAACGTAGCTAGGTCATTGGTTTTCCAAGTCATTGTTTTTTCAGTTTGAGAAATAACTTGCAGAGCACCTGTAATACCTCCCCATCTCCCCGTAATCCATCAATCCCATCTGCTCCATCCCTAACTCAGATTCTTGCCTCACATTTGCGACATCCACTCGCATAGCCCTAATTTTTGTGCAACCTTGCTTTACTCTTCCTTGAACAAATCCAACCATCATCATCACTCCTCAGCTCCATCCACCAAGCCCTGGACTTCCTCACACCTTTATCATACCCCCTCACTCACTTCTCCACCTTTATCTCTCCATCCACCCTCCAAAATCCCATTTTTGAACATCCTATAGAAATTATAGAACATCTTGTAGAAAACACAGGGCATCCTATAGAACCCCTACAGACTTCCTGTAGAAGCTCACAAAAGCAGTTTCTTGATAGCAAAACTTTGTGAAACTATTTCGAAGAGTGCTAGGGACTGCTTAGGCCCTCTTCTAAACTTCCCAACCTCCCGTAAGAATTTCCTCTCGCCAATCCACCTCTGCATAGTCAAAAACCAGTTAAAGCACATGCGTGACGATTCTGCCATTTTACTCAAAAATACAAAAGGATGTTTTTTTATTTTACTGTAGAAGTAGTTTAGACACATGCATTTCACCTTCTTAGAAGTCAATGGCATCTCTTTCAGTAGCTTTCGTCTTCTTTCTTGCATCAGTAGGATTAGTTGGTAAAATTAGGGTTTGCTAGGGTTTGCATTTCCTTTTACCTTTTCTGTTTCTTTCTGCAAGTAGATTAGCCTCCTTTGAGTTAACTTCCATCCATCAGTTAGAAATATTCTTCTCAGAGATCATAGAAGTTGGCTTAAGCTCCTAGCGGACTTGTGCCAATTGACCAAGTGAAAACTACGGCAAGAGCTAGTACTTGTGCATACAACACCATCGCTTCCAAGTTTGTTACGAACTACCGAGTTGATAAGAGTAAATAAAGGAGTCCCAAGAGTTGCAACATTATTGCTGCAATACTGGAGCCCACCATTTGTGCACTTAAAAGCTGTGACAATTTCGGTTCAGTCGTGTGCTCCACTCAACGTATAGGTTCCTCAGCCCTGACGCTCTGATACCATGTTAAAAATGCAATGTTCTATATTTAATAAAATGAAACCCACTAGTTAGCTCTAAGAAAGAGAGTTTGAACCAAGAGATTCTGGCTCTATAGAACACTCCACATTACTTGTATACATCACACATTATATAGTTGTCACAGATTTAGGGAAGTTAGAACCATAACCTAAAAAATAGAAACTAATTCCTATCTTGAGGTCTCGTGAACCAAATCACAATTCTAAGATATTCTCCATTATCTCTAACATTTTTAAGTAAATTCTATTTATACATTTGGTTGAATGTTTACCATATGAAACTCGAATTAAACTATGTATCTTTACATGCACTAACATCAATATTAAAGAGATCTGCACATTATGAGATTGTCTAACAAATGACTAGAGTTCATCAATTCCTCTTTTTTTGATCACCATGTTCCACTTTGTAAGGAGATTTATGGAACAAAACAAGAACCTAAGAAATTATACTTTGGAGAATCAATAGAAGCCATAATATAGCTGCAGAAATAAGTTTCATCTTATCTTTGACTTTGGGTTTTGAATTGATGATATACAACAAATGTGTTGGAAGAAATTATGCAGAACATGAATATCATTGGAGTCCTCGATGAGTGTCACAACACAAGGCTTAATCTACAATAACACCACATAAATATCCATCAATTTATATGTGTAGTTGCAATGCCATGCATTTTAAAAAACATATTGAAAATATTGCACAACAAAGGAAATGTCTACCAAGTGATAAGATCAACACGATCCCATTGTCGAGTAACATGTTGTCATTTACCTGATTAGGAAATTGGCTGCTACCAATAAGACGTATGTATCACACAGGTTCGTGGAAGGATGTGGTGCATATGCAGGCTTATAATTGATGTTAACTCTACAATAAACTTAGATTTCTACATCTCTTGGTCTAAAATATACACAAGACATAAGAAGATAGTAAAAAAGGGGGAATTACATCACAAGATATTTTATCCCAAATAAATTGCATTCCAAGATATTTTAGCAAAAGGTATTAGTCGCTTATGTTGTCTTATTTAAAAATATAAAGGATCTTGTGACTCTAGTAATGTAGAAAAGTCTCTAGTAATGTTGTCATGTGACCGGCGAAAAGTTTCTAGTAATGTAGAGGTAAAATATGTAACTTTAACAAGGACAGGATTTGAATAGGGGAGGAAAATGGATGTTTAAAGTGTTGCAACGGGAATATTCATAGCAAGAAGAACCTAGATGACTTACAGAACTCAAGTCCAATGTTAACATGGACACATTTTATAATGGATTCTCTTAACTCCATATCTATCGATCGTTTTGATAGTTCTCGATGTTTTGTAGATACTTCATTCAGATGAATCTCGATTGATTCAACACCATGGCTTGTAAAGCTAAAGTCATCAAATCAAATGACTAACACCAAACTTATCTGAATTATTATTATTTTTTCTATTTTAAATAATTTGGGAGAGTCAACATAACATTACATTGCATAAATATTTACAACGTCACTACCATAATTGGTTTCTAGAGATCCCCTTGGTTTAACTAGTCCAATCATATAACATAAATAATTTGTAACTATTGAAAATATCAATCCATAATAATCATCAGAACATTTTAGGATATATTAACATTAACAAAATTTAAAAAAAATGAAAAACAATTAAACCAACCTAGATATATATTAACTCAAGATAGAGCGATCAAATCTCTTGATATGCAAACTTCCTCGTTTAGAGTGAAAAGAGATTTGATACATTAACACTTGATAGATCCAGAGTTAAGATCGATCTAGATTAGTTTAATTTCCCCCTTTATATAGGCCTTGTTCCACTTGGATACTATGGAGATCTATATATAAACATCAAAACACTTTAGGATAAATCAACATTAACAAAATTTTAAAAAGACGAAAAATATGTAAACTGGCCTAGATCTATATTAACTCGAGATAGAGGGATCAAATCTCTTGATCTGAAAACTTTCTCTTTTAGAGTGAAAAGATATTTAATCCTTGAATGCTTGATAGATCCAGAGTTAAGATCGATCTACATTAGCTTAATTTCCCCCTTTATATAGGCCTTGTTCTACTTGAATACTATGGAGATCTATATTAACTCGAGATAGAAGGATTTAATCTCTTGATATACAAACTTCCTCTTTTAGAGTGAAAAGAAATTGGATCCATGAATGTTGATAGATCTAGAGTTAACATGGATCTAGAGTAGTTTAATTTCCCCCTTTAAATAGGCCTTGTTCCACTTGACTACTATGGGTCAGTATCTTGGGTACTCAATACAATGGGTCAATATCATGGGCCATTTTTATTTTTATTTTTATTACATCTGACTTAGTGAAAATGTTAAACATTACATTACAACATCTCTGCCATACTAGGCTAGAGAGTCCCTCTAGGTGCAATTATACTTTTATTTTAAATTTATGTATTCAAGCTTGTGTGATCCATAGTGAATTAAGCAAATTCTTTCGGTAGAAATTACATAAGAGAATTTTTTGGCCAACATGTTTTGAACCAGCAGGTGTGGTTCATCATTTGGCCCTGATGATGAACCACACTTGTTGACTCGAAACGCGTCGGCCAAAAATTTCTCTTATGTGATTTTTACAGAAAGACTTTGCTTAATTTATTTTAAATTAATATTATTAATTATAAAAATAATTTATGTAATATATATACATATAACACGTAACATGATTCTGAAAAATGGAAATTCAATCATACTCAATCATGCAGATTCTTAATTTCTAAATAAAATTTGTTACAATAATATGGGCCACTACCATGGCTTATCAATACCACATGTCCAAAAGGTCATAATTCATTCCTTCTGACATAATTTTATTAATGAATTTAATTAAAATAACGAAAAAAGGCATAACTACTATTTTTTATAAATCTCAACCTTTGATTTATAAATAATTTTGTGAATGTTTTAGATTATTAAGTGGAGATAAGTATGTAACATGTACCTAATAATTATTCATCTATAGTTAAATTAAAATTATGGATAGTCTATGGCAAATTAGACATGCTTACCTTGGTAATTTAATTTAATTATGAATAATTATTAATAATGACCAAATATTATTGACATTATTGAAAAGAGAATGCTAAGATTTACACAAAAATAATTAGGCCTCATTTAGTGTGTAAGGCAAGAAGTCTTGACCACCAAGATTAATGAAATTGAAATCTAGCTAGCTTTAATAAATTAAAATATATTCAATTAACTTAATATAATACTTATTTTTATTAGAAAAAAGGAAAAATTAAGTATTATTTACTAGTATAAAAGTTTTGAAAAAATAAATGCTAACTAACTTTATATATATATATATATCTATATATATATATATATATATATATATATATATGTGTGTGTGTGTGTGTGTGGTTAATTTAAATTAAAATAACTATAAAACATGAATAATTCGCTCTTAGCAATAAATAAAATATTTATATATCCATGCCAACAAAATTTTATATTAGTTTTATAAAGAAATAAAATAATTAAAATTAAAATAAATTTCATATCTCTTCTTCTTGTTTTCTTGTAATCTATGTTTGTATTTCTTCCTAAAACCATAGTTTCCAGTACATATTTCATACATCCACTATCAGTTTTTCTTCAAATGGTTTCAATCTACCTAATGGGAAACAAGATATCTTGACCATCTTCCAATATAGTAATTGGTCCAAAATTGTAAAGGGAGTAACATTTGCAACATAACTAGAGTGTCTACAATGTTATCATACCACCAAAAAATACTAGCAATCATTCAACAAACTTGGAGTCAGAAGAAGTAACATGTATCAAGTCTATTACGCTAGATCTTAGAGGATCTAACATCATGCAAATACATGGTATGTGTCACTTGATTTGGGCTAGGATGGTCTCCATATTTTGCACATAGAACCACATATTTTTGTGTTCTCCCTTCACATCCCCAAGACCAGTGAGTATATTGTATCTAATAGTCTTTTATTCCATGAGAATTATGCCTATTAGGATTTGTAGTCTCCAGTAAAGAAATAAAGCTTGAAGGTATTGTTTCTCTCAACCCCTAGTGTGGAAAGGGTTCATAATCCACTACCTAAATTCTCCCAAAAGCTCTGAGTTTGAAAATCATGGTCTATCTATAGCTTCCTCAACCTCTAGGTGTTGCATAAAACTTTGAGTTTGAAGAAAGACAATTGAGTGAAATGACTCAATAGCCTCCTTGGTCTATTAGTTAACCTAGTTATAGCCCTGAGGGACTTGACCTCACCTCCCACCCTTCCTCTTCTACTCCTCATGTTATCGCTACATGGGATTTAACCAACGATGTTGTCTAAGATCAACATGGGTGGGACAAAGACAAAACAAAACACTAGTAGCATAGGTGATCAAGAGCTAAGAAAGAGATAAGAACATGTCTCCCATGTAGACCTGCTAGGCTATTGTTGTGAATAAACCATCAGACTAGAAAAAATAAATCATAATGTGATTGAGACCTAATTCAACAGGGTAAGAAATAAGCGAGACACTCATAATCAACCCTTATTTACCCATTATTAACCCAAGCAAACACCCCTAGATTATTGTCTGGCCAATTAACGTTTTCATAGCCAAGGGTTGATACAAAACATACAAATTCATGACTAACAAACACTACAATTGTAGAATGAAATTGAATGAAAGCCTTGAGAATTACCAATAGAGAGCCAAGCTTTCATTGTTGCACGGAAGAAGAAAATACCTCTTCTAGAAACCAAATACGTTAATAACAGGTTGTATTACAAGATCAACAAGTCTTGCCTTATCTAAACTCTTAGCTTATTTCCTAATCTCTAAACTTCAATTCTCCATAGAAAAAATTCCCATAACCCCACTTCTAAGGAGTTAGCTTTTACCAATATAGTTTTCTAAGTTTACACTTAGGCTTAGCCAACTTCCACAGTTTCCAATCTAGTTACAACCCACATCTCATTCTTCCTCAAAAATGTCCAACACCAATTGCTAAGGTGATCTAACAATGGAATCATCCCAGATTGTGTTTGAGAAATGGTGCTTGTGGGAATGTTGCTCACTTCTCCTATCACAAGCGACATGCACTCGATTGATCCCTGGGTGATAGTATTATACATGGTTGCATGCATGTGGGTGACCTTGCCACCCACTTCATTTAATTCCCTTAATGTTTAAAGGTGGCAAGCACGGTTATCCACGCTATCATTTACCTAAGATCCCAACCCCATCAAGGAAAGAAATTTTATATTAACTTTTGAGTGTGTGAGGAAAATGTATAATTCTTATGGTTTTTTTAAATAATTCAATATAGGACTTGAATATATTATTTGAATATCCACTAATTAATTAGGAAACAATATTAATCTTTGGGGGGAGGGGGGGCTGAATTAGTATTAAGGATAATTATATTTTAATGTCAATTTATACTTTCATTTGATCTTTCGAAATCATTGATGTCACCCATCAACAAAATAACTTGTAACAACAACATGAATTAAGAAATGAAAATATATACAGCATGAGAAACGTATTCTTGAGACATAGAGTATTAACGATCCAATATCTTTTGCTTGTAGATGCATCAGAATTACATGAAACAGAGCTTATAAACCATGGAACTTAAACGCACATAAAAATGTAGAAATAACATGATAAGCAAGAAACTATGACACAAATATTTGATTACGGAGTTAGTCTAATTTTGACTATGTCTAAAGGCCCTACTCAATAGTGGGGAGGCCTTCATTCATTAGGTGGCATAAAAACATATAAAAGTACAAGGAACATTATTTACAATCGTTATACCTCCAAGATAGAAGATGGATGAAGAATAGAGAGCCCAACTTGAAAAACAGATATTACCACTGAAATCGTGGCAAAAAAGCGTGCAAAAGTGCATATCCAAACACCAAATTCAAATAATTGGGCGTTCTGCAACTTCTGAGAACATCCATGCTACTCAACGAGAGGTCTCGACCTACTGCTAGGTCAGGGTCTACTACGCACAATGCTTTTGAACTATTCTACCAGTCCTCTCTCCCTTTCCTGTATGGATAGTTTGATATATATATATGTTGGTGGCTAACACCTCAATTTTCGGGGAGTTCCAAATAAATGACAAGTTTTATACGGAAGGTTTCGTTTCAGGCAAATATTCTAGGGACCCTGAATAATACATGGTAACAACCCTATTAAACATGGGAAAACAGTCCATGGAATGTTTTGCATTAACCATCAAATAATCCATTGACATAGTTGGCTTCATCACAAATCGCAATTGGCAGTTTCCACCAACATACAGACTAGATCCCATACATCAAGCACCTGTGATAACCCCAAACCTGACAGTTTATCAAACATAGTTCATAATATAAATCGATCCTCCTCGTAAATTGCAGTAAGTGTGGAACCGGGGTTGGCACTCCATACTAATTCACCCCTCCTGCGAACCACAATTGCGATATATTGCATCATAGGTGGACTCTAACGGGTTCAATCCGTAAAAACTGATACCATCTACTACATGATATGTGATATCGCAATCAAAACTAGCATCCTTTCAGGGGCTATTCTAGAAACACCTTTCCTTTTTGTGATGGGTGATTGTGATTTGATCACATTGCAACCATAACTCTCTTGGGGTCACTTTTATTTAATTTGCAACCTTTTCCTCCTGCAATCAGTGATATGCAGGACCAATGGTAGCCTGCCACTTGGCGCTCCACCATTCATTGAGAGTGTCCACTATGTCATCTCCTCCTACCACTTGTTCAAGTCAAACATAAAATTTTATTTGCTCTAACTTCTTTGTATGAAGTCCGATTTCAGAAGAAAGGAAGGAGAATACAAGAACAAGAACTGAATCCTAGTTTTGATAAATTTCAGTCACACGTTGAAATATCGTGAAGTTCTATGACAGGGCGGAGAAGGTATAAAGTCTCTGTAGTTTTATCAAGGACCAAAATTATGAGTTTTCCTGAAGTCCGTGACAAGGTTGAGACCTTTGTAACCAAAGTCAAGTCTAAATAAGGTTGACTATCTTTGAGGAGAAAGAATGGAGACTATTTTGGATTTTGACTTGAAAGAAGCGCTGAGATAGTACCTTATGTGAGTATTTGGTCTTGGTTTGGATATATCATTTTCAATTAATTCAATAAAATAAAGATGGTTGGGTTTTCCCCTATTAAGATATTTTTCGAAAACCTAAATTAAATAATAAATAACAAAAAAAGAATATTAACCTTCACAAGTAATTACAAAGTAAAAAAAGTCAACTTTGTCTTTGATTTCCTAACCCTTTGTACACAACAAAATCGAAATAATAACGAATATTAAGGATGAATGGGGTACTATAATCTTACAAAACATTGCCTAAGTTTTCTCTTATGACACACATAATTGCGTTAGAATTTTTCCATTCATATGCAAAGGATGACCGAAACATGTCAGTGGCCAGCTCTCGTATAAAAAGTTCTCTTATGACACAATTTCTTTTGACTACTGCTCTGTACAATGGGAACACTTTGGAGACCATATGGGAAATTCGAATGAAGCTTTCAACACGTAAATTTCCATCTCTCAAATATAGATTAAGGAATAAAAGGAGAAAGTACAATGTATTCACAAATTCCCTACCAATACTCATATAATACAAGTACAATGTATTCACAAATTCCCTACCAATACTCATACAAAGTTCATTGCAAGAGCGGGTTACGAACAAACTTATATGAGAATACCTTTAAATGTGGGAAAGTGGACTATACAAATACATTTAAATGATTTGTTGCATGAGTGGACTATCAAAATATATTTAAATGATTTTGTACAAGAGAATACTATGAAGGAGACATGAAAATACCTTTGAGTGTGAAGATTACCCCTCTCTTTAGGCCTGCTATTGAAAATTTTCCAGTGAGAACCCTTTCTTAATATATGATGGTGTGTCTTCCCCATAGTTACCATGTTTTGCAATATTAGTCTAAAAAATTTAGAAATTCACTTATATTATTTGGTTGGTATAATAATAAATTAAATGTTCATAAAATTTAATATAGGCTATGTGTAGATGTTATAGGTTAGACATAAACATTTTTTAAATTTAGTTGTTTTATTGTTATTTTGTTTTTATTAATAAAATTATGAGCAATATAGATAAAATAGAATCATAATATACATATCACATTGAATTATATAACATATAAATAATAGTTATAAATTAAGATAAAATTCACTATATAAATTAAAGTAATTATCTCCTAACCATATTTAAATTTTATAACTTACAATATAACAAGATTTTGACCATGAATATTTACCTCATTTTACCATGGATATTATTAACTTCTAAATAGACTTTGTTACAATAATATGGGCTATTACCACCACTTATCAATACCAAGTTGAAACAAAGTATAACTCATTAAAAAAAAAAATTACAAATATTTTAATTTAATTTGATTTTATAAACTCTTTTGAAAATCAATAAAATTATAAATATTTTAATTTAATTTAATTTTATAATATTTTATAAAGTTAGGGGGAAATGTTGTAGACTTGTACATGTGGGCTCATTTAAAAAATAATAAAAGGATAAAAATACTATACATCTCAGTATGTGGGATCTAAATATTAAGTACAAATATTTTATTTTAATTTTAATTTCTAACATATTTTAAAATTAAAATTGGGATGTATATATTAAATATAAATATTTTAATCTTATTTTAATTTATAACATATTTTAAATTAAATTGAAAATAAAAGGAGTATGGGTTCTCCCCAAATTTGCTCAAATTACATAAAACTAAAAATAAAAATTAAATTAAATAAAAAATAATATTGTAACAATTATATTATAATTATAACTAATAATATAAAAAAATTAGAACCATTTAAATCCATATTTATCAAGCACCCACATTGATCAAAATAAACTATAATTCTTTTTGTCAATCAAAATTCTCTATTAAAAAGAATAAAAAATTAGTAATTTATATATTAGAAAAGCTAGAGAAATTATACATTAAAAAATTATTGTTGTAAATAATGGTAAGTGTTTTATTAAAAAATGTATACTTAATATAAAAAAAATGGAGAGAAGGATAACGTCTATATTACCAAAAAAAAAAACTTTAAAACATATTTTTCTAACCCCGCTAGATTCTTTTGGGTGATTGTTTCTATTTTTTTCTTCATGGTGTAAACACACATACATCGATGGGGATTTGAGCATTAAATCTTAAAATTTAAATAATGGGTCATACCTCGTCCACACTTTTGTTACTCATATCATTACATTTCACTTACATGTTTTCCCAATTTGCAATGGTAATAAATTTGAGACATTTTGTCTTTTTTTTTATGGATCATCTTCAATACATAAGAAAGGTTAATATTGGAAACCATCATAGATTCATCTTAAGTGTGGATCTAAGTGAAAACATCTAAGGGGATAAAAAAAAATCCATGTTTGACATCTAAAATTAAAATCCCTCTCTCTCTTTGTTCATTGTCATCTCCTCTCTTCCTCACACTCTCTCCATTTCTCCCTTGTCACTCCCTATCTCTCTCCACATATATCTTTGTCTTTGCTCTTCCCTCCCTCTCTATCTCCTCTTTCTCTAGAATATCTACAAAATATTTTTAATAGTGATGAGAAAGGAGGGTTTAAATATGTCTCAAAACAAATTATAAACTTTTTTCTTTTCAGAATTAATTAAAAAATGTTATAAAATGAAATTATTTTGATTGGGAAATGACTTATAGTTTTTGGGCATTTGGTATTGATAAGCCCTAGAATTGGCCCATGATATCGTAACAAATCTTATTTACAAGTTAATAATATCCATGGTAGAGTGGGGGTGAATATCCATTGTTAAAAGTCTTGCTATGCTGTAAGTTTATTGTAAGTATTAAGTTTTTGTGTCGTTGTTGGTTCAATTTAAATATGAATTTTGGGCATATGCTATTGATAAGCCATGCTATTGTCCAATCATTCCAATGATATTGTAACTCACAAGTTAATAATATCCATGGTAAAGTGGGGTGAATATGCATGGTATTCACAAGTTTATTTTATGTATTAAGTTTTTACATGCTTATTAATTAAATTTAAATATAGTTACAAAATCAATTTTTTAATTTATATAGATTTAACGTTTTACATTTTGAATTATATTTTATATTATACAATTACATTTTACATTTATATATGTTTTAACTTGATAATGAAATAACAATTAAATTAATATGTTTTGTTTTCTTATATATATTTTAGTGAAATTTAATAATTGTTAACAAACTTACATTATACATTGTACTTACATTACACACGTTGTAGAGAAATTAATAACTAAACACCAATATATTGTATTAAATTTTTTTTATTTTTTTTTTAAATTTTAAATATAACCATCATTCACTTCAAATGTTCCCTTAAAATATTTAATTGTAATTTAAAACTAATTTTTTATGAGCAAGTAAAAATATATTCGATCGTTCATCCTATTAGTGGAGAACCTAAAAAGTTCTCTAATAATATATAGAAATAAAGTCTCAAATTAGGTAGGTTATTTAAGACATTTTTCCACTAACGCACTTTTTTTTAACACCCTAACCAATTGAATACACTAATCCAATATATTAACACTTGGCATTAAACGTATCCAAACTTTGATGTAGCTTGGATTAATATTACTTAATTGATGCGATCATACGATTATTAAACCTAACCTGATGGTATGTACACATTGAATATTTTGAGTGATTCTCTGTATCTCACATCATGGATTTGTGACTTTCTGTGGCTCATCCTAGTAGCCCTTGGCTAGATGGCTTCCAGCTGCATGAACCCACCCTGATTACTTTCCATCTCTTGCATGGTTCACAACGTGGGAATGGTGATGGGTTAGATACTGTGTCGAGCATCGAGAGT
Source organism: Pinus tabuliformis (assembly GCA_031772625.1). Classification (NCBI taxonomy): domain Eukaryota; kingdom Viridiplantae; phylum Streptophyta; class Pinopsida; order Pinales; family Pinaceae; genus Pinus; species Pinus tabuliformis. The sequence goes on from CM062816.1 coordinate 1,848,270,005, forward strand.
AAATCCTTTCGACCTAGCGTTTGCATGGTTTACTTTTTCATTTGCTAGGCATGGCTCTAAGGTTTGCATTCTGGTTCCTTCCCTATCTTTCCTTTGCAACTCGTCGATTTCCACCTGTTGTGCATTGTAAAAGGTTCACTGGGCAAACCTAACTACGGACAAGCTTGCATTGGAGCTGTATGTTGTCGCTTGAGTTAGGCAAGACCAATTTAACAGTTTAAATCCGAGTTTGAATTATGTTTACTGTTTTTAAATACAATCTTGTTTCACTGGTGATTTAACCCTACTATGGTACTAAGCTAATGTGGTTTCATTTCCTTCAAGTGCTGCCTCCAGCATGGTGCCTGGAGTCTCCATTAGCGAGATTCCCCTGCTTAACTTTTGCGGCCTCGGGTAAGCAATGAGGGTTTTATTTGCATTAATGGTTCATGTCTTGTTTACATAGCTTTTTATGGTTATACAACTGTAAAAAGTGGTAACCCCAAGGTTCTGGTGTAGGGTTCACCTGAACGAACAGTGGGCACGGCCACTAAACCTTCTCATAGCCAGGTGCCAACCAGTGCAGAGCCTCTGGGTGTGCGGGTTTCCCCTTGATTGTTGCTAGCTATTCTTACCCTGAATGAGGGTTTTGCTCCGAATTTGGTTTCCCATTTTTGGTTTCTCTCTAAATTATGAGCTATTCTACCCACGGGCTCTGTTGTGTAGATGTTGACGCCTCCCTACTCTTTTTTGATTTCCTGGGCACATAAATGTAAATTTTTCCTTCGATTCTGGCTTGTAATAATTTTAAGCGATCCATTGTTATTAACTATTTTGTAGTGACTCTTTAAATACGATGAAGGATTCAGATATTCTATTATACTAGTTCCTTCTGTAGATGTGTTTTCTCTATGAAATTAATATTGTCGATTTGGTGAATCATTGGTTTGTTTCATCCTTAGAATGTCGTTCCGGGCATCCTCCTTAGGTTTCCCTGAGAAAAAATCTTAAGGACGAGGACTGCTAAAATAGTGTTATTCCACTTACAAAGGAAACCTTGTTTCTCGGGTCTCATAACTCTATGTAAAACGCTATGTTTTTAGTTGTTTATCATTTCAGAACAAAATTTATGGTAGATAATTTTTGTTTTCATGGTTCCTCGCCAGAGGTCCATCTAACTAAATTACGAAAGACTGAATGCTGTAAACACTGATTTGTATCTTGCATGGATATTTGTTTAACGTATTTCATCCCTAAGGTTTCCGTTATGATAGGTTACCTATCATGGTTACAATTGTAGTCACTAGATAATTTCAGTGAGTTACTAGTCCATATCACTCTTATCTGTCTGTAAATTTGTTGTGTTCTTTCTTTCATAAACATAAAGTTGAAATATCCACCTCAATTTGTATAGTTCCATTCTTTTTAGTGAGGCTTGACTATCTCTGGGTATTATGTTATATGTTCAAGTTTATTTCCTCTTAGAATTATTCTATATTTGGGATTGGTTGCACAGTCTTACCCAGATTGCTAAATCTTGACATACAGGTTAATTCATTCAGGTTTATGACACAGATTTTGTACATTCATTCTTTTTGTACTATAATATATATGTTTTCAACAACTTTTTATCTGCACATTTAATTTAAATTCCATCTAATTGAACTTACATCTAAGTTAACTTACCTCTATTTTATAGCACTACCTTTTCCAATCTAACACAGGATTAAACAAAACAGTATAAATCCAACTCCAAAATATCTATTTCCTAATCTCATACACATTATTTAATCAGGACATAATTATCTAGATTTTACTTATCTGCCATGACGAGGCCAAACCATAATCAATGAAAATTTTCCACCCTTCCTATGAGAACCTGGCAGTCATGTCTAGTGTCCTCCCCCCAAGCTCCTCTTTACCCTTTTGTAAGAGAAGAGTAGAGTTAAGGTAATTGTGTCTTTAACTAATAATTGATAGCTATTGGGTGAAAGGGAGTTACCGAGGTTCATCAGTAATTTTTTTTGTTTTAGAATTCCCATAGAATACCTTATCTACCATAATTATTTATTTATTTTGATAAAAACTATTATTATTACTGAATCTATTTATTGTCCATTTCCCAAAAGTAAAAACAAGAGTTCATTTCCTTACTACAAAGAAAAAACATAAAAGTAAAAGTAACTTGAAGTTTTTGGGTGTCACATCTTGCGGAAACACCATCCTTAGTGTTCATCTTTCTAGCTATTCCCAGAATAATTCTAGATATGCCTCCTGCATAAAGTTTTTATCTTCCCAAGTGGCTTAAATATTAATTTATCCTCCAGGCTATTCTAGTTTGTACGTATGGTACAATTCCTTCCGCAAAGTACCTCACTCATTTTAAGTGACTCATGATAACCATTATTGTACTTGAATTCTACAATATGTAGATATTCTTCCCATTTCCCAAGTTGTTGCATCAGATACATGTGCAACATGTCCTCTACTAGTTGATTTACTCATTCATTTTGTCCATCAGTCTGGGGGTGATACGCAGTGCTGAAGTGGACTTGTGTACCTAACCCAATGAACAACTCTTTCCAAAAGGCAGAGGTGAAATTAACATCCCTATCAGATAATATGACTTTCGGCATACCATGTAGCCTAAAAATTTCCCTCATGAATATAACAGCTATCTTGGTTGTTTGATATGTGGATTTGACATGTATGAAATGAGTTGTCTTGCTTAACTTATCTACTACCACCATAATTATGTCATTCTGCCTTTTGGACCGTGGCAATCCAGTTATAAAATCTAAAGTTATAGTATCCCATTTCCATTCCAAAATAGGTAGTGGCTACAATAATCTAGCAGGGTTTTGGTTTTCTGCCTTGACTTGTTGACACTCTACACATTTAGCTAGGTACTTGGCAATATCTTCCTTCATTCTAGGCTAGTAGTAGGCTTTCGTGACAGCCGTCAAAATTTTTTGATAGCTCGGGTGAGCAGCATAGGGGCTTCTATGAAATTAATCTAACATACTTTGCTTTAGAGACAATTAGTTAGGTAAGTAAATATGGTTTCTGAATAATAATAAATTTTTAGAGTTAATACTATACTGCACGTGATTTTTTGAACCCTGCGCATGTTTTACTTGCTGCCATAGATAAATGTATTCAGGATCGGTTGTGGGGAAAAGTATCCGATGCGGATGACCCTATCCCTACTCTAAAGGTGACAGTCTTTAGCAACAACTGAAAGTAAAGCTTTGATTTTTCCTTTATGAAAGTACAGAGAGGGGGAAGAAATGATTAACTAACCTGGTGTCCTTCGCTTAGTTGATCTTGATCCTCTCTCTTTGTCTCTTGTTCCTAGCTCATTGCTCTCTTTGTCGGTCCAGCTACACACAGATCCTGCACAAAACAAGAGAGGAAACTACAAGATACATGTACTCATAACTGATGCATGGATTAGAGTGAATCAAATATACATGTAAATACAATACATCAATGCAATACAAGTATATAGGAGAACATGCAAAACTTTATTGATAGAAGTAACAGGGTTCTGAGAAGGTTACAACCAATGATGGCTCCAATCCAGCAGCACCTCCCCAGCAACAAGAACTCTCCTCTTCACCTCTAGTAAAACAATCACCCAATAGCTCTAACTGTAATCCAACAGCACCTCCTTGCTTTACACAAAATTCCAGCCTCCTTAGACCTCATAGAAGAGCTCTATATATAGGAGAGAAGAAGAGAGGATGAGTCAGCTTGAGGCTGGCATAGAGCTGACTAGTGTCCTCTCCCTCTTCAGTTAATCTTCAGTTCTTGAGTCCACTTGGAGATCCTTGCTTACACATGGTGATCAAGTACCTCTTACTCATCACAAGGCGAATCTGATGAACCAAGTGTCAGTTTGGAAGCTTCCTGGGCAGTTGACACCTTGCAGGATGACTGTGCCACTTGGCCAATCTCGCCCAGCGCAGGTAGCCTTCATTACTTTTGACTTCCAGCGCAGGTACAGAGTGGGACAGTTGCATTACAGCGCAGAAGCTCAGTTAAGCAGCTGACATGATCCAAAATAAGCCTGTTTTGAAGTGTTTTCAGGTGGAGAACTGATTGGAAGTGTTGTTGTTTGATGACCTTGTTCTTTTAGGGGTAAGAACAACATGTTTAGGGACTGAGGATCCCTGTAATTATTGACATTCCATGCTCCATGATGCGAGGCACAAAAATGTCTATAACAGTTGCCCCCTAAAGTATGAGGCCGTTTATCGGGTGAAATGCTTTATCTAGAGGATCCGAAGTTCGTTCCAGTACTGAGGAGAGTGCCCTGTAATACAATACAATACAATACATTATTTTTCATTCATCATTATTCTCATGATCTAGCTGAGGCGGGCATTCCCATGCTCAGCTTTTTATAAATACATTTTGGTACATATGACAGACGATCGTCTGAAGATAGACTGATAATTTTCTGCTGAAATTATCATCCTTTGAGTAGGATGATCATCTGCTGCAATGATGTACATGGCAAATGCTTTTATATTTCCTGAATATATATCGCAGCCCGGATGGATGAAACTAGATCCGGGGTCTTCAAACTCGTTCGATCTTCACTCTAAGTACAAGTCGATCCATGTGAGAATTGCGCTGAAGTCGAACATGGAAAGACATCGCTTGATTACCGGTCAATAATGTAAACCGTTAACAAGCGCGAGAGGAATCACCAATAATGACGATGACCCTCAAGGTACTGCAGTACAATTCACGTGGCGTGAATAAAGGACTTGGCGTCGAACGCCACGCAAAATCTTCTGGTCGAAGGTCATTGATGTATACCTGTCGCCGGAAGTGAGAAACTTGCCATTGAGGCATGCAAGCTTCAAAGTACTGATGGGGGTGTTCCTAGATCAACTTCTTGGATAATGAGCTGAAGTCGACAAGAAGCGATCCGTCAAAGGAGGGCCTTAATGAATCCCACATCAATGACACGGAACGGAGCTAATGACTTTAGTGGAGGTGAAAACAAACTGTGACATATGATTCAGGGTGGCGATCATGAATGGATGAAGGATAATGTATGGCAGTGGATGGGACACGGTTGACACTTTCAGAATGACCCCTCTTGAACATATAACGACACTGATGCGATGGATCGGTAGCATTACCCCAAACGTGGATGGTGTGGCGAGGACCATGGTGATGAGACCGGTGAATGAAACAACCCAACCCGATGTCATACGGAGGAAAAGTGTCATGTTCAAGAGTGACTCGCTACCATTAAACTTTGAATGTTCTCCCAATTTTTCCCCAGTCATTTCTGACCAGTACCTCTTTATTTTTGTCAAGCTTGAGGAGGATAACATATGCTTGTTCTATAACCTGCCCTTCGGGCAAGCCTATCGCTATGATTTAACGAGCCTAGCGATAGGGAAACTCGTTCTCGTCTAAAGACAAGTTTGTCGCTATTTAATCATTTTAACGAGTCTAACGACAAGGAAAACTCGGTCCTTTTCATTTTTAGAGAGTCTGAAAAGGTACAGAAAGTCAACTCCATAATTCCTTTTTCGTCATCTAATCCCTTAAGTCCGAAAAAGTATAAAACAATACAGAAGGGATGGCTGTTCGGTACTTTTACGAGCCGAACAAGACAAGCGCTCGATCTTTTTGTGCAATAATCCCTCAGGTCCAAAAAGATTAAAATCTAGAGGAGGGATAGCTTTCGGTCGTTTAACGAGCTAGAAGGCCAAAAACTCGGCAAACTTTTCATATTTCACGAGTCAGTGAAAAGAGCTCAAAGAAGACTCGTCTTTTGAGGAACGAGTGATAAACAGGGATAGCAACTGATTCCAGGTACAAATTGGAATTTTCCAATCACGGTAGTGTCACAAGGATGGCTAGGTGAAATCACTCTTCGCAGCTGTTCCTCAAAATAGGTAAACACACATATGGGGGTGAACGATCGGCCAAATGAAATGGAGGTGATGGATGAAAACACGACCAAGGCTTTTAAGGCTTATAAATTTGCGATCGCAATGGCTATTTACCGAGATAGGTTCATTTTTTAATGAGCTTGAACTTTGGCGGAAAAAATCTGCTCACACTTTTCTATTTTTTAACGAGCATAAATTCCGTGGTAAAACTGCTCGATTCATGGTCAAATTTAATTTTTTACTTTTACTAGCTTTTCTCTTTTCAAAAGTAGTACTTCATCTTCAATTGCTGCAACAAATTTTGTTAGAAATGGACAATATTTGCATGAAAACGAGATTATAACCCTAATATTTAACTTTAAACTGTGTAAAAAGTCATAAAAAGGTGTTTTTACCTCTCATTTACCATTTCATTTGCATTTTGCTTGTTGGAGCTCTGGAGGTGCCTCTTCTTCCTTGATTTTCACCAGCTGATTCCGGGAGATTCTGTGGACAATTTTCGGCGTCGTTTGGACCAGGTAGGAGCTAAACCTTAGCCCTTTACTTTCATGGTTTCCTTTTTCAGTTTCATGCACATTTTTCAGGGTTTCTGGGCCCCAGGGGTTTCATTAGAGCGCCCTGGCATCAGCGCAGGTTTCCCTTTCGAAACTTGCGCTGTATTTCAGGTGGTCTTAAAGCAGACTGCCTCTCAGCGCAAGGGGAAGCTTCTCTGCCTGCGTTGGGCCTAGAAAGACTGATCCTGCATGTGTTTTTTGATGATTTTTTCGCCAGTTTTTCATCAAAATTAGGAACTTACTCCTTCTCTTGTTTGCTTGCAGGGAACTTTGAACAAAATGTCCCTTACATGGCGAGAACGAGAACATGAAGCAGAGGACATGGTTGCACTCCATGACCCGGTTACGGTGAGCGCGCTTTGGAACTGTGGCCTACTGAAGTTCTTCCGTATCTCTAGCATGAGAGCACAGATTTCTTTACTGCAGTATATGCTTGATGCTTGGGATCCTGTTAACCAAGTATTCCAGATTAGGGGGAAGTCCTTCCCTTTGACCATAGAGGACATGTACTTCTTGACTGGGCTGTCAAGGTGGGGTGCTCCCATTTCTTTGTCAGGTACGTCTCGAGGGACTACTTCCACCAGAGACTATATCCGTCAGTATTGCCGGGAAGGTTCACAGCCGAGCAAAGACGGCAAGATCAATATCCATGACATTACTGATAGGTCTCTCAGGTCCATTCTGTTTACTATTGGCAGGATGGCCGGTAGCGCAGCTTTGCATGTTGCCAACAGATCTTATATGCAGCACGCCTTGGAGTGTCTCCAACCGAAAGTGTTTAACTGGTGTGATGCAGTACTTATTCAGATGAAAAGTCAATTGACCAAGGTAAAGGACGGGGGGCTGAAGAACTTTGGATTTGGTTCTATTCTCACTGCCTTTGTCTTGGAGAAAATCCCATTGATGCAACCTCAGTACATCTTGCTTGATGTGCCTTCTCCGACCAAGCCACGCATGCAGAGGTGGGTTGACCATATGTCCCGGCATGCTGGTCAACCTCATATTACATTCACTGAGTCCTTCTTTAGGTGGTTCGAGCGTCAGGAGATGGCATTTTCTGAGTATCCATATGTGGGTATGGACTACCGAGGTGATCCGGACTTGGTGCTTCCGGACGGCGAGCAATGGGGTGCTATTGGTAAAATCTCTGACCATATCACTGTTTATTGTTTTCATTCATGATGTTTACTGTTCAAAACTGATCGAACTCTTGGGTGCATGCAGATGTTGGTCCTGTTCGTCCAGTAGCTCGTCCACGATCGCTAGTTGCTGCCCCAGCAGCAGAGCCTGCTAGGAGAGCTGTTATTCGCGACCTTGGTGATACTGAGATACTTGCAGCTGTGCAGGAGCAGGTTGAGAGCCTTACTCGTGGTCTTCCGGATGTACAGATTGACGAGTTACCTTTACAGTTGCAGCGGCACACCATCGGCGTGCCTAGACGATGGACTCGTCTCTTGCGCATGATCGCACAGACCGTGACGTACTTTCATGAGCACCACTAGGCTAGGGTGCCCCCTAGCATCTTTTTGAGTTCTAGGTCATATGACCAATTTTGTTTTGATTACAGCACATTATGTACAAACTATAAACAGCTTTATATATTTTGATTTTCGGAGTTTATTTCAGTTTATTTGTGATCCACTCACATAGCACCGATGCATCTCTTTTTATATATGTTGTAAATGTCTATCTAATACATAGTTTGCCAATGAATCTGTTAATGTGTTCAAGTTTCTGGAAATATGCTGGTATTGAATTGAATCAAACTCTCTTTCCAAAATCTTAACTCTTAGAAACATACGATAAATAGCTGGATTGCGGACTGAATATATACCAGTGAGTTGTAGTATCACAAGTTGTGAGTCTAGCCTAACAATTAGTCGGCGTATACCATGAGCGATGGTATCAGAGAGGAGTTCGATCAACGCACTATACTCAGCGATATTGTTTGTTGACCGTCCAATACACACACCTCTGAAACTCACTAACTCGCCGCTTGGATCAAAAATGGCCCAGGCAGCGGAGGACAAATTCCGCGTACTACGACTCGCTCCGTCGGCATATCCCACATATGTATCAGAATAATTCGACATCTGCAACAAACGAGAAGGGTGGATTACTACCGAAACAAACATTTTAGCGAAAACAAAATACAACAAAAGCACTCAGGTTACTATTTAGGCATAGTAACGCTTGAGGTACAACCCGTTACGGGGTTGCGCCAGTGGTATTCCGTCATAATCCATTAACTCATAGGCTCCTTTTCCTAACACCCTTTTAACAATATAGGGACCCATCCATAAGGACTGAAATTTTCCTGCTCCTAATTTATCGGATTCTTGGTCGTAAAGCAAAACCAAGTCACCTTCAGAGAAGTTGCGCGGTTTGACATTCTTGTCAAACTGTGATTTGACTCGTTTCTTATGAGCCTCGTTCGCCAAAGCGGCATCACGATGGTTTTCATCCAACTGGATCAATTCCAGGAAACGAGCCTCTTCTTCTGAGGTTCCGGGGAGGAGGTCAATTGCGAGTTTAAGAGACGAAATTTCGCACTGGATCGGTAATACTGCCTCTAGGCCATACACCAATTGGAATGGTGTGAACCCAGTGGCGTTCTTTACCGAGGTTCGGTAAGCCCATAATGCTGAGTACAGGATTAGATGCCATCTTCTCTTGTGAACCCCGATCATCCTTTGCAACATACGCTTCAGGACTTTGTTGATTGCCTCAACTTGTCCGTTGGCTTGTGGATAATACAGGGTAGAGCTGTCGTGCGATAGCCCTAGTTTGGCAGCTAATTCAATCATCATGTGATTGCGAAAATGCGATCCATGATCTGTCACTATAGCTTGTGGAACGCCGAACCTGGCGACTACATGATTGAAAAAGAAAAGGGCAGCTGTTTCACCAGTGTTATCCAATGTAGGCATCGCCTCGGCCCATTTGGTAAAATAGTCAACAGCGACTATAATATACCCATGCCCCCCGGTCGAGGTGGGGTTACATTGCATGAAATCGATGCCCCACTTGGCGAAGGGCCCAACAGCAACTATTGGCTGTAAGGGTGCGGGCGGTCTTCTGGTTTTGCTATCAAAGATCTGACATGCATGGCAACTTCTGACAGCTATTATGCAATCTTTAAACATAGTTGGCCAGAAATATCCTGCTCGTAAGATTCTTTGTGCTGTTGCATATCCAGATTGATGCCCCCCGCACGCGCCTGAGTGACAATCATTCAGGGCTTTTTCGGCCTCCTCATGGGTAAGGCACCTCCTCAGAACCGTATCGACGCCACGACGGTAAAGTGTATTACCGACGATCATGTAGTCTTTTGATTGGTATCGTATACGTTTCCGTTCCGAGTGTGAGGTATTAGGCCTAAATTTCTGGGTTTGGAGATAAACAATGATATCTCCATACCACTCATCGCTTACTGATATCAGAAACAAATTTTCATCCACGATTGACTCTTCTGATGTTTCATCGTTGGACGACGATGGGAGATCGCACAATAATTCCGCGAAAACTAGAGCTTTCTTCGATTTGGATTTTACAAAATCTAAATCAAACTCTTGAAGGATGGCTATCCATTTTGAATATTTGCCCCCAAGCAACTGTCGCGACAGTTTATATGTCATGGGATTGCAATCTGACAAAACGGTAGTTTTCCTAAAGAGGACATAATGTCGAAACCTTTGAATCGCTTGAACAGCAGCAAGCGCTAGTTTTTCAACATAGGAATATTTACTTTCTGTATCATTTAAGTTTTTACTTAAATAATATATAGGATGTTCAATTCCATCGACTTCTTGCACTAAGACCATCGCAATGGTCGTATCTGCTGCAGCTAGATACAGGTTAAAATCTCTTTGATAGTCCGGGGCGTACATTAATGATGCTCTTACTAGACAATCTTTCAGAGCGTCAAAGGAAGCTTGCGCAACCTGGTCCCAGACAAAAGGTACATCCTTTTTCAAAAGACGAGTATAACCTTTGGCAAGTTCTGCGTAATTTGGAATGAACCTCCTCAGAAAGTTTGCTTTCCCTTGGAGTTTCTGAATCTGAAGCAAATTTGAAGGTGGAGGCAAATTAATGATTGCTTGAACCTTACAGGGGTCGAGACGAATCCCATCCTTAGAGACAACAAAGCCAAGTAAACGACTAGAACCGACGCAAAACACACACTTGTGCGGATTGAGTCTTATCTTATAATGTCGGCAACGTAGAAATATTGCTCTCAAATGCCGCGGATGATCAGTCCGCTTTCGCGAATGAGCCGGAAGATCGTCGAGATAAGGTTGAACAATGTTCTTGATGTCATGAAAGGCATAATTCATTGCCCTCTGAAACGTCGCCCCTGCGTTCTTTAAACCAAAGGGTAATTTTCGATAAGCGAATGTGCCCCACGGACAGATGAATGCAGTCTTAGACTGGTCCTGTGGGCGGATATTTATTTGATTATACCCGGAAAATCCATCCATAAAGGAAAAGATTTCACATCCGGCGCATTCATCAATTATCTGGTCGATGAAGGGTGTAGGGTAGTTGTCCTTTGGACAAGCTTTGTTCACATCCCTATAGTCGACGCACACTCTTATCGTCCCTTGTTTTTTCATAACAGGGACAATATTCGATACCCAATCGGTTAGAGGAACCGGGTAGATGAATCCAGCATGGAGGAGTTTTTCAACTTCCGCCTTAATGGCAGCGACTTTCTTCGGATGTACCTGCCGAAGCCGTTGTCTTACTGGTTTGACATCAGGATACATTTTAATCTCATGTTCAACTATGCTCGAGTCAATGCCTGGCATTTCATCATATGACCATGCAAAGACATCTCTAAATTCGCGAAAGAGAGCACTATATATTTCCAGTTCTGAAGGGGAACAACTTTTGCCGACATGAATATTCTCAACAACATCAGATTTCGTCGAGATGTTTATGGCTACTGTCTCTTCAATATTGGATAGGTTTCTCTCTGAATCCACCGTATTTACAGTATTTGTTAGGAATTCAAACACTGAAGGGTGGTATAGGTCGTGATGAGTTTCTTCTTCACAGTCTGGAAGAAGGGAACGATGGTGGTGATCATTCCATGGTGCCCCCTCAATCATCATTGATTGTAAGATTCCTTCGTCAGTCCCATGAACTTTTGACCATGGATCTAATGGGGTACCATATTCTTCGGACCTATCTACCCAAACGCTTGACGAGCGTTCATTTGGGCTCGCCTCCCACGCCTGAAACATTGATTGCTACAATATTTCAATAGGGCTAGGTGGCAATACCACTTGATGATCCATGACGACTTTGTTTTCTGCGACCTTCGATGAAGATACCATGTTGCATGTTGCTACAAACGGTATATCCACTATATGGGAAGGAGGTGGCAACGCGAAAGTTCCCATCATTGTGGGATCTTTTAGCAAGCCTACTCCGATATCTCTTATCGAATGGTCGCTCCCATGGATCAGGGGAATGCTTCCTGTAACTTGTGAACCATTAGGGAGGAAATTCTGTTGGTCGACGATCGTAATCCCTCCTTCAAACGGGAATGCAATCTTCCTAAAATATGTCGACACTACAGCTGCCATGGCATATATCCATGGTCTTCCCAGTAGGATGTTATAGTCCAGATTGCCATCAATGACTTCAACATCAATTTCTACTATTTTTCCTCCTAGTTCAACCTTAAAGTTATTTAGGATACCGTACGGAGTGTACGACCTACCGTCAAATGCTTTCAATTCGTCGAAGATCGCGACAAGGTTGGAGATCCAAGAGTTTTCCAGCAACTCATCGACATGATACATGTCGATGCTCCCTCATCAATAATCGTTCTATGAACAGTTTTGTTGAGTGCTTTCACTTGAATAAGGAAAGCTAATTGCGCTGGTAACTGAGGATCATATCCTTTGTGATCAAAGGATACAAGACTGGAATCTTTAGGATCCACTCCACCAATTGCAGATAACAATGCCTGTCTTTGGGATGGGCAATTTTGTAGTACCTCAAGAGTCGACATAGCAGATGGCGATTGGGCCAAATCCTCCACTATATTATAGTGTTGCGCCGCTCTGGCGCGAGGGTTGAATGTCGATTTGTGGACTACTCCCTTAGGCAGCTTTATTGTTAATTCATGCGTGAGGGGGGGTACAACTTCTGCCGAAGTCGTTGTCGAACTACTGGGTTGATCTTTCCCTTTGTCGTTCGACATCGGCGGATTCCCATAATCTTTATTCCTAGTCGAGATCAAAGCATCATTTTGCTTAGTAACCGACAACATAAGCACTTGAGACGGGGAAGCATTTCCACTATCAACCATATTTTGACCTGGGGCGGGAAACGGATCAGTCAACACAGCTGAAGTTTGGGAGCTCTTTAGGAACCTCTTTAACTCAGCTTTGAACGGACAGTCCTTTGTCGAATGATTTTCATCGCATATTTGACATGGATAAAATTGTTTCCTTTGCCCAGGAGGGTTTGAAGAAGTTTTTTGAGGGGATGACCCACCTTGTTTCTTCTTCTTCCCTTTGTTTTGTTTCTTCTTGCTTCCTGGTTGATTGGAGTTTTTGTCTTTATCCGTAGATACAACATTTACCTCCGAAGCAAGAATCTCTTGATTTGCTTTTTGATTCGAAGTCTTACGGGCTTTCTTATTCGAATCCCTTGTCGACTTAGCGTTTGCAGTTCCAATCACGCCATCACCGGCATGAGAGTCACTGTTCGATCCGGGAGGAGGAGGGATTGAAAATTCCGGTCTGGGGGCATCAGGTATCTTATCATAGAGCGTGCCCGACTGAGTATACACTAAGTCCAAATATTGAGCACGAGCGATAACTTGCTCCTCTGTTACGACGCCTCCCTTGGCCACATCTTCTGTTATTGCCGGCAGAAGCGACTTTATAAACCACTCAGCTAATAGCTGATCTGGAACATAGGTCTTTACCATTCTGCGACGACGACGCCACTCATGTATATGATCAGATATATGTGTGGCAGTTGTCTGCTTGAAATTGGTCAAAATCTCTGTTCCAGTTTCGTACCTTATAGGTAACTGAAAGTGTGTTAAGAAAGTCGTGGCTAGGGAACTAAAATTGTCGAAAGAGGTTCTAGGTAATTCAATATACCATTTGGCCGCCGGACCAGTCAATGTCCTCTGGAAAAGACGAAGCCTTATCGAATCATCATTCAAGGTATTCGACGAACACCACAGATGGAATGTCATCACATGATTCGATGGGTCTTCGCCCGGATTTCCATTGAATTTAGGAATGTCCGAAGGAAGTTTGTGAGGAATCGCTGGCCACCAATGGGCATAGGCGATTGGATCGTTCGTCAATCGATGTAAATCTGGTAATTCTAGTGTCGCCACGAATGGCAACTGCTGATTCAGGTTTGGCGAGGCGTACCCAGGATACGATGGAATCGCCTGAGCAGTAGGCCTTTGCACACCAGCATAATGCAACTGATGTTGATATGACTGATATGGTTGGTGGGCTTGGCCACTGTAAAGTGGTTGGTTTAACCCGTTCTGAATATAGGGTTGCCCACTATTCGCAAAGATCTGTTGCTCAGATCCTTGGTACACCTGTTGAAACTGAGGTTGTTGGTATTGCACCATCCATGGTTGTGAAGCCATGTTTTGCTGTGCGACACTAACCGACGGACCAAGATGCGGGGTTATGGTCCCCGTTTGTATCTGTGTCGTCCCGGCAGTTGGCGATTGTGGTTGTGTTGTAGGGTCAATATGCCGTTGCATTACAACTTGTGGTTGACATACAACAGGCATCGATTGAACTTGCGACACGGTTACAATTGCTGGCGTCGTCGGGATACTAGACATAGGTACAGATTGTTGCATAGAATATACAACTCTCGGTTGTTGGGGTAACATAGGTACCCAACCACTCGTCGTTACTTCAGTCAAACCTGAATGTGGTTGAAAACGGCCGTATGGGTATCCTCCCGGAAGAGGAAGTGAAAGGGCATATTGCCCCCCATACGGTAACAATCCGGAGCTCAAGGGCATAGATGGCCTTTGAGGACTGGATGGCCCAAAATGATTCCCAAAGGGATCAATTTGTCTAGTTTCAACATAAGAATTACCGGGTATTATACCGGAAGAACAAACTGGAACAGACCAAGTTGTCATAATAGTCCCTGGGTGGACTCCTTCTAGTTGATGAGAACTAGTTGGGACAGATGGTATGCCGACAAACATCGTTGGAGTGGCAGCAGGAGCTTCTGCTGTCGCTGTGTCGTTTGGCACAGTTCTAGATGTCGACGGTTGTTCAGACATTTTAAGTCTATCCAATAAACTTCCTAACGATTCTTCAGGAACTTCCAGTGGCGATGGACAAACTTCTGATGCAGAAGGAAAAAGAGTGGTACCTACTCCAAAATGAATTGGAGTATTTGTTTGCTGGTCCTCTACGATTTCCTCTATTGCAATCAGACGAGGAGGAAGAGGAAGACCGTCAGGTCCGCAAAAGATTTCTGGTGCCGAAGAAGGGGTTGCTTCGACAGCGACAGTTGTTTGAACAACAAGACTCTGTGTACCGGTTTCAGATGGAACTGGTTCAGTTATGCAAGTACTTGTCTTCAGACTAGGATCAGTACAACTGTCCCTCTGTTGCCGTTGAACTTCTTCAATAGAGGCAGGGATTCCAGAAATATTGGGAGTGACCAGAATCTCAGATGTTGTTGGAACTTCCGTTCTAACTTTAAAAGGAGATTTTGACCTGGTCAAGCGAGTTCGCTTCGTCCGTACTACTCTCGGTTCCGGAGACAAAGGCGGTTGACTCGCAAGCCTCCCTGAACGACGGGGTTTTAATTGACTTTCCTCCACGGTTGCGGATTACTTGATCAACTAAAATACAAAAAGGGGAATTATGTTTCCGTATTGAATGAATTTTATTAGACGCTTTTAGACACAACTTTGCTTTTTCATGTTTTAAGAGTCGAGAAAAAGCTAAAGATGACTCTAGTCGCCTTCGATGTATTAACGAGCCTGAAGTGACAAATGCTCGGCTGGACCTTTTCAGTTATAGAGTTTGAAAATGGCCAAAAGAAACTGCTCTGGAGATCTAGGCAGAGGGTGTGCCAAACCTTTCGCGAAACCACAGAATACGTTTTACGGTACGGGTGGTCGATCTTCGTGAATGCTGTGTTCACTGCATCGCGATCAGTAGGGCGGTCGACACGGCTTCCTAAGGATAAAGGATAAAAGCCTATAGGGGTCTCCCAATATACGCGACGGTACGCGGGAGCTCAAGTCCGTATTAGTGCCACCGACTCTCAGGAGGAATCACCCACCTTCGTAGAGATCGACAGTCACTACGTTTAACGACGCCGGAACACGTCTCTACCTAGACCTCTATTGTGAGCGTTATGTTACAATGCGTTTTTAGATTCATTCAATATATTTTAAGTTGATCTTGTTTATCAGTTTGTCTTTCAGGATCACCACGAGATGTATTGGTACAAATTCCTAAATGCAGCTAAAATGATAAGCAAGCTTTCACAATCTTTTTAGCTTTGAAAATCCTAACTACTGAGGGGAGAGAAAAACAATATCTTTCCACACAGAGCACCAAGCACAAACTAATGCACTTTCTCCTAGATCAGACACACAAACTTATCAAAAATGCAAATGCAAGATGC
Organism: Pinus tabuliformis; assembly: GCA_031772625.1. NCBI lineage: Eukaryota > Viridiplantae > Streptophyta > Pinopsida > Pinales > Pinaceae > Pinus > Pinus tabuliformis. The sequence continues at coordinate 1,848,286,128 of CM062816.1, forward strand.
ATGTATTTCTTTCTTTTCCTTTAATGTTGATGTAGACAAAAGGAAAACTGTTGAATGACTTTCGAATTCAATTTGAAGCGTAAACAAACAAGCTTTGTCTAAATGAAAAGACGCTTTACAAGTACTTGTTTCAACACTCAAAATATATGAATTCGAACCATAAAATGAAAAACAAACAAACTCAAACAGCCATGAACAGTAATAAAACTAGCTCATAAGATCACAAAGACACTTTTACAGTTCAGGATCTAAGAGGTCACAGCTATACTGGTTCGCTTTTCACAATGGGAAACTGTAACTGAAATAAGAAATACTGAAAGAACATTCACAGTTTCATCACACAACTGAGGCGGAATAATGTCAAGGAGAAGTGGTTTACAGCAAGTACAATGACCAGCAAGCAATCAGCAAAAAATCAGTGAAAACAGGGCTCAGACACAATGGGAAAACTGAGCAAGACAATGGCTAACTGGACCAGCGCAGGCTCTGGTCTGTCAGTTTGACTCTCAGCGCAGTTCCCGAAGGGAGTACCTGCGCTGTAATGCAGACTGCCTGTGGACAGCCTGCTCTGGGACACGAGAGTTACGTCTACAAAGTTTTCCGGGTCATAAAAAGCTCAAAAATGCACTGTTTTTGCTGAAATAAAAAGCTATAGGTCAAGTACAGGCTAAGGGATGATCAAGAGGATGAAGATCTATCACAAAGAGTATAGAGTCTTTTGTAGATTAGCTCTTTAAATCTTGAATTTGCTCAGCAAAGGAGCAAGAGTAACAGACCCTCTACTTCGCTTTTGATATAGTCAACAGCTTTTCGATTTGGTACTGTTTTCTTCAAGAAATGAATAGCAAAATACTACAAACACCAACAAGATACTAGGCTCCCCAGTGGAGTCGCCAGTTTGTTGTGGGGAAAAGTATCCGATGCGGATGACCCTATCCCTACTCTAAAGGTGACAGTCTTTAGCAACAACTGAAAGTAAAGCTTTGATTTTTCCTTTATGAAAGTACAGAGAGGGGGAAGAAATGATTAACTAACCTGGTGTCCTTCGCTTAGTTGATCTTGATCCTCTCTCTTTGTCTCTTGTTCCCAGCTCCTTGCTCTCTTTGCCGGTCCAGCTACACACAGATCCTGCACAAAACAAGAGAGGAAACTACAAGATACATGTACTCATAACTGATGCATGGATTAGAGTGAATCAAATATACATGTAAATACAATACATCAATGCAATACAAGTATATAGGAGAACATGCAAAACTTTATTGATAGAAGTAACAGGGTTCTGAGAAGGTTACAACCAATGATGGCTCCAATCCAGCAGCACCTCCCCAGCAGCAAGAACTCTCCTCTTCACCTCTAGTAAAACAATCACCCAATAGCTCTAACTGTAATCCAACAGCACCTCCTTGCTTTACACAAAATTCCAGCCTCCTTAGACCTCATAGAAGAGCTCTATATATAGGAGAGAAGAAGAGAGGATGAGTCAGCTTGAGGCTGGCATAGAGCTGACTAGTGTCCTCTCCCTCTTCAGTTAATCTTCAGTTCTTGAGTCCACTTGGAGATCCTTGCTTACGCATGGTGATCAAGTACCTCTTACTCATCACAAGGCGAATCTGATGAACCAAGTGTCAGTTTGGAAGCTTCCTGGGCAGTTGACACCTTGCAGGATGACTGTGCCACTTGGCCAATCTCGCCCAGCGTAGGTAGCCTTCGTTACTTTTGACTTCCAGCGCAGGTACAGAGTGGGACAGTTGCATTACAGCGCAGAAGCTCAGTTAAGCAGCTGACATGATCCAAAATAAGCCTGTTTTGAAGTGTTTTCAGGTGGAGAACTGATTGGAAGTGCTGTTGTTTGATGACCTTGTTCTTTTAGGGGTAAGAACAACATGTTTAGGGACTGAGGATACCTGTAATTATTGACATTCCATGCTCCATGATGCGAGGCACAAAAATGTCTATAACAGGATCCTTTTGGGTTGCCTCCTTTAATTGATCCACCAAAATTAAATTCAATTTGACTAAAAGATATTTCATAGAGGTGGTGTAGCTTTCTACCTAACGCATCTACCACCCTATTATCATTTCCCTTTAAGTGCTCAATTTCAAAGTCAAATTTGCTTAAAAATGAAGTCCATCGAGCTTGGCATGCATTTAAGGTAGGCTGATTGAAAAAACTGGTTAAGCTACTATGGTCTATTTTGAGCGGATTTTTTTCCCAACAAATAGTGCCACCATACCTTTAAGGTGTGCACTACTGCAGTTAGCTCCAAATCGAAAGAAAAGTATTTATGTTTATGCTCCTTGATTTTATGAGATTCGTAAGCAATGACTATGCCATTCAACATTAAAACACCACCCACACCTTCTTTGCATGTGTCTATACAAACTATGAAATCCACTTCAGGATCTACAATTTTTAATACCGGAGTTGTTGTGAGCAATTGCTTCAACCTATCAAAACTTTCTTGACAGTATTTTGACCATTTGAAGGTTTTCCACTTCTTTTGTAGGGAAGTAATTGGATAAGCAACATTGGAGAATCCTCGTATGAATCTTCTATAATAACCAGCAAGTCCCATGAAAGAGCGTACATCTGTCACATTGGCTGGAACAGGCTAATTCAGAATGGATTTTATTTTCTTTGGATCGACCTCAATACCCTCAGAATATATGATGTGTCCTAGGTATTGAATTTGATCTCGACAGAAATTTCACTTGCTAAATTTAGCATAAAGCTAATGTTCTTTATGCTCATCGATACTTCTAGCGTATATGAGAATGTCCTGAATGAATATAAGGATGCATTTACCCAAATAATAATGGAAAAATCAATTCATCATGTTGATGAAGGTTGATGGGGTAGTAAGATGAAAAGGCAAGACTACAAACTTGTAGTGGCCATAATGAGTTCTAAAAGCAGTCTTGAAGATATCCTCATCTTTAATCTAAAAGATCTTAAGTTAATCTTTGAAAATACCATTGCTCCCTTAACCTGATCGAAGAGGTCATTGATCCCAGGTAAGGGGTACTTATTCTTCAGAGTCAACTTGTTCAATTGTTTGAAATCTATACACAGCTGCAGGGTACCATCCTTCTTCCTTACGAATAGAACCGGGGCTCTCCAAGGGGATACACTGGGTCAGATATATCCTTTATCTAGAAACTCTTGCAGCTAGATTTTCAATTAAGATAATTGAGTAATACTCATTCTGTAGGGTAACTTTGATACTGGGGCTACTCCAGGGACCAGTTTGATGGTAAAGTTGAGGCTTCTCTTGGGTGGTAGTCTAGGAATATCTTCTAGAAATACATCCTTAAATTCTTGTATTACATGAATTTCCTCTATAGCTAACACTTTACCTTTGGAGCTTGTAAATCCCACTTGAACTGTATAGATGTGACAAGCCTTATGCATACATTTAGCCAATTGATGGGCTGTAATTGATCGTAACTTTACTTCTCTCTTGACTTCGTGAACCTCTACCCTAGCACAATTTTTATACAAAAAATTAATTGTCTTATCTTTATAGTTCACTAAGGCCCACTATCACTCCAGCCAATCCATGCCTATGAAGACATCGTAAGAGCCTAATGATAATATATTTAAATTTGTGCTAATTTTTTGTTCTGCTAATTTTATTTCACAGCCCTCTACTTTTTCACAGACTTTTCCCTTTGCAGTGGTAGCTAATTGAACCAACCAAGGGTTCTTAAATTTTGAACTCTTTAGATGACATTCATATACTATTTTGGGACTAACATAACTCAAACTAGTACCTGGATCTATTAAAATGGAAAGAGGATGATCAGATATTTTACCTTCAAGTTCCACCATTGAAGGTTGATAATCTGCCTGGAGAGCTTCCATCGCTGCATTGATTTGAGGTACATTTCGTACTACATCACCCACAATAGAAGCTTCATGAATATTTGCAACAGGTTCCGATTTGCCTCTATGAGGACATTTCTTGTAGTAATGGGGTTCCGGCAACCCCAACACTACAATGTCAGTTGCAAAACCTGCTTGGTTTCCAATTTACTTGATGCCTCGTTTTGTCTTATATCGCACTAGGGTCTGTAATTTTGTTGATTCTGATTAACAGGTCCATTTGGTGCTTTACATCGTGAGAATCTGGTTTGTAGGCTCCTCATATTCTTGTTAATTGTAAATTTTTTATGTCCCTTCTTACTTGGCCAATTCTTCTACATTTCACCTTTCTGTCTCATTTGCTGATAGCAAATCAGAGCTTTTCGGACTGCTTCATCCATTGTTTTCAGGTTGTCAAATTCCAGTCTTTCCTTTGTGAAAGTAGGCAAGTTGTTGACAAAGTGTTGGACTTTAGCCTTTTCCTCTCGGATATAAATGACGTATCTTAATAATGATGTAAATTTTGTTATAAATTCATCCATTGTTTGCTGCCCTAGTTTCAAGTCGTGAAACTCTTTTTCTTTGTCGTCATAAAATCACTCAGTCAGATATCTATCCTTAAAATGCTTTTGTAATTGCTTTGAGATAACCTCTTGCTCACTTATATCCTTGATTGTTTTAATCTCTTCCCACCACAGGGTGGCCTTGCCTTGTAACTGATAAATTGCTAGCCTTTCTCTCAAATTTTCATCATATTCATATATTTGAAAATATTTTTTCATGTTAATTAGCCACGCCTCCGCCACTTCCTCCATTTCACCATTATAGTTTGGTGGCATGATCTTTTTGAATTCTCCCTGAAGTTCTGTTTTCTGTCTTTTTAACCCCTTTTTTTTGGGACCATTATCCGATTCTTCCTCATTACAAGTTTGTCCGCCTTATCATTCCTGATGTTGTTCTTGCTATCTTTGTGTTTCTGTTCCATTTTCTTCTCCTTGACTAGGGTTTGGGTTCTCAGGTTCTATGTATCCAATAAACTTTTCATAATTTTCTCTTGTTCCAAAGAGAGTCTCTCATTGTTTGCTTGTAGGTTCTACATTTGTGTTCTTGACTACTGGACTGTTTCAAGTAAGGCAGCATTGGTGCCAGCATTTGTTTCTCCCAATTGAACCCATACTTCTAGGTTATGTTTGGTGCTCCTATGTGCATCAGGATCATTTTGTTATTTTCCAAAATCATTCAACCCATCCTCAGTGTAGTAACCTGAGGCTCTGACACCAATTGTAACACCTAACATCCAACTATAACATACAACATATAGATATATGCAATACAAATAAATGAAAAAAAAATTATCAACACCTAAACCAATTGATTACACTAATCCAATACATTAACGCTTGGCATTAAATGTATCTAAACTTCGATGTAGCTTGGATAAATATTACTTAATTGATGTGATCATATGTTTATTAAACCTAACCTGATTGTATGTATGTATTGAATATTGCGAGTGATTCTCTGTATCTCACATCATGGCTTTTTGTTGACTTTCCCTCGCTCACTCGGGTAGCCTTGGCTGGATGGCTGCTAGCTACCATAACTCACCCTGATCACTTGCCATCTATTGCCTGGTGCACAACGTGGGAATGGGGATGGGTTCAAGACTATGTCGAGCATCGAGAGTAAACCCTTTTGACCTGAAGTTCGCGTGGTTTCCTTGTTCATTTGCTGGGCATGGCTATGGGGTTTACGTTATAGTTCCTTCCATGACTTTCCTCTATAACTCGTCGACTTCCACCTACTGTGCATGGTAAGGGATTCACTAGGAAAACGTAACTATGGACAAGCTTGCATTAGAGTTGTACGATGCCACTTAAGTCACGTAAGACTAGGTTAACATTTTAAATCATAGTTTGAATTCTATTTACTATTTTTAGATACAATCTTGTTTCACTGATTATTTAATCCTACTAGGGTATTGAGCTAGTGTGGTTTCGTTTCCTGCACGTGCTACTTTGACCATGATATCTGGAGTCTCCCTTGCTGAAACACCCCTGCTTCACATTCGCGGCCTCGGGTAAGCAATGAGGGTGTAGGATTCACCCAAATGGAGAATGTATGCGGCCACTAGACCTTCTCACAGCTAGGTGCCAACCAGTGTAGAGCCTCCGGGTATGTGGCTTTCCCCTTGATTGTTGCTGGCTCTTCTTATGAATTGGGTTTCCCACTTTTAGTTGTTGCCTAAATTATGAGTTATTATATGCACGGGCTTTGTTGTTTGGATGTCGATGGCTCCCTATTCTTTGGGATTTCCTGGACACATAAATATAATTTTTTCCTTGGATTCCAACTTGTAAATATTTTAAGCAATCCATTGTTATTAACTGTTTTGTAATGACTCTTTCAATACGATAAAGAGTTTAGGTATGCTATTATAGTGGTTCCTTCTACAGATGAGTTTGCTCTATGAAATTAGTATTGTCGATTCGGTGAATGATTGGTTTGTTTCATCCTCAGAACGTCATTTCGAGCATCCTCCTTAGGCGACCCTTAGAACAAATCTGAAGGACAGAGACTGCTAAAACAATGTTATTGCACTTACAAAGGAAACCTTGTTTCTCGGGTCTCCTAAATCTTTGTAAAACATTGTGTTTTTAATTGTTTATCATTTCAGAACAAAATTTACCATAGAGAATTTTTGCTTACTTTCCTGGTTCTTCGCGAGAGGTCCATCTAACGAAATTATGAAAGAGTGAATGTTGTAAATACTCATTTGTCTCTTGCATAGATATTTGTTTAATGTATTTCATCCCTAAGGTTTTCGTTACACTAGGTTATCTGTCATGGTTACAATTGCAGTAGATAAGTTCGGTGAGTTACTGTTCCATATCACTCTTATCTAAGTGCAAATTTCATGTGTTCTTTCTTTCATAAACATAAAGTTGGAATATCCTCCTCAATTGGTATGGATTTTAGTGAGGCTTGGCTATCTCTATCTATTGTGTTATATGTTCAAGTTTATTTCTTCTTAGAATCATTCTATATTCGGTATTGGTTGCACAATCTTATTGAGATTGCTAAATCTTGACATATAGGTTAATGCATTCAAGTTTATGATATAGATTATCTACATTCGTTATGCACTTTTTCAAGATCTTGTTATCTACACATTTAATTTAAATTTAATCTAATCTAACTTACATCTAAGTTAACTTACCTCTAATTTATAGCACTACCTTTTCCAATCTGACACAGGATTAAACAATACAGTATAAATCCAACTCTAAAATATCTATTTCCTAATCTCATACACATTATTTAATCAAGACATAAACCGTAATCAATGAACCTTTTCCACCCTTCCTATGAGAACCTTGGAAATCACAAAATAGTATAAATCCAACTCCAAAATATCTATTTCTAATCTCATACACATTAGACATAATTATCAAGATTTTACTTATCTTCCATGACGAGGCCAAACAATAATCAATGAACCTTTTCCACCCTTCCTATGAGAACCTGGCAATCACATCCAGTTTCCTCCCCCAAGTTAGCCAATAAACGTTATTCACATGTAGCAATTTAGACAATACAAGTTATTCACATGTAGCAATTTTTTTTGCTTGGCCTCAAGACTCCATGTCCAGCCGCCAATCACTCTTAGTTCCTCCAATCACTCTTAGTTCCTCCAGGGAAGTCTTTTCAAAATTTGTTCCCACTGAATCCTTCTTTAGCTAAGGAATTTTCCAGAAAGAGCCTCCCTCCTCCCCCTTCTCTCTTACTTTTTGTAGGAGAAGAGTGGAGAGAAGGTAACTATTTTTTTAACTAATAAATGTGTTGGATGAAAGAGAGTCACTGAGGTTTATAGTAATTCTTTTTTTTAGAATTTACATAGAATACCACATCTGCCATAATTATTTATTTATTAGCATTGAACTTATTCATTTTCCATTTCCCAAAAGTAAAAACAAAAGTTATTTCCTTACTTCAAAGCAAAAACATAAAAATAAAAGTAACTTGAAATTCTTAGGTGTCACACATTACAACAAAATTTCTATCTCATTAGTGTAGTGGAATAAAATTAACTTTATGAGTGGTGCTTTTAAAAACCTATAAACTAACTCGTTACCTGGGTCTTGAATTTACGAGAACGAATAAACTTATAACAGGATAGTGGAGACACGTATTTTGAAAAACTTATAAGCGCAATACCAATAAAAATTTAGTTTTAGATTAGTGTGAAATATCCTATGATTTTTACTTTTAGATTAGTGTGAAATATTACATGAAAAAGATTGGGATAGAGAGACCCACTTTTAGGAGAGTTAAAAATAATGAGTTCTCCATTTAAACATTTCAATTAAAAATGCTAGGAAGACAATTATCACATTTAAAGGTATTTTTATTTAAATTTGGAAGGAATGGGAGATGAAACACATTTAAAGGTATTTTCATTTAAATTCGGAAGGAATGGGAGATGAAACAACCTACCACATTTTGGGGTAGGTTAAAGTAGACAAATAGACAACATAAAAGTAGTATTGGGAGAAGAAGGCATCAAGGAAAGTTAAACTAGGGCAGTTGTATAGTAAGTCGAGTGAATAAACCCTGCAGATTTTCAATTTAGGAAGTTTAGACCATATACTATCCTTAATGAAATTATTCTCATATCCCTGCATTACCTTTGCATTGTCTATTTCTTTGACATTATAAAAACCAACGATATATTTTGGAAATTTTCCATCCTTTCATAACAAAAACAAACAGGCAACAATTTGAAAAGTTGCTTCATCTGTCCATAACAACAAAGTCTACATGTACTTTGTTGAATTCCCTTACATGTATGACATTTCTTTTTCGTTGAATCGTTTTATGGTGTACGCTGTAAAAAATTATGGTGTAAACTTTTAAAAATTTATGTATGGTGTCAACTTTTAAAGCTTCATGTATACTAGTGGTCTCTAAGTTTTTCTGTAATATAGGGTGTCTGTATAATTTTTCTGAACTGGGAATTGACTTGGACCATTAGTGAATTAGTGAATAAGCAATTGACTTGGACCATTAGTGAATTAGTGAATAAGCAATTGGTCATGTCGATATATATTTCATGGCCCTTTTCAATGTCTATGTCCATACCCATCTTCTTTTTCTGTATGGTTAGAGGAGAATCTAACTGTGCAGGACTGTTTTTTTGTTCTAGATACCTGTTAAAGCAAATATATGTTTCAAAAAGTTCCACCTATATGATGTTACCAACTAAACTGGGTACGTGATTTAATAAGTAACGATAATGGTATTTAGTACAAAATAAAGAAAAAGATAGACGTGTGTGGGGGCAATAATGACTGATGATGAGATATGCAGTGATGATATCTTCTATGATAAAACAGAAATGGAGAAACAATATATGGTAAATTCACGTTGTTTTCCAATAAAGTCAATATAATTCATTCTGGTGGTTTCTTTTAAGTAAATTCTACTTATACATTTGGCTAAATACTATGTATCTTTACATCTACTAACTTGAGTAATAAAGAGATCTGCACATTATGAGATTGCCTAACAAATGACCAGAGTTCATCAATTCCTCTTTGTTTAATCACCATGTTTAATCACCATGTTCCTACATTGTAAGGAGACGTACGGAACAAAACAATAACTTAAGAAATCATTCTTTGGAGAACCAATAGAAGTTATAGTATAGCTGCAGAAATAAGTTTCATCTTATCTTTGACTTTGGATTTTGAATTAATGATATACAACAAATGTGTTGGAGGCAATTATGCATATGCAGAACATGAATATCGTTGGAGTCCTCCATGAGTGTCGTAACACAAGGCATAATCAACGATAACACCACATAAATCTCCATCAATTTATATGTGTAGTTGCAATGCCATGCATTTCCAAAGATATATTGAAAAAATTGCACAACAAAGGCAATGTTTAGCAAGTGATAAGATCGCTGTGATCCCCTTGTCGAGCAACATGTTGCCATTTACCTGATTGGGAAACTGGTCGTCGCAAATAAGAGAAATGTATCACACAGGTTCGTGGAAGGAGGTGGTGCATTTTCAGGCTTATCATTGATGTTAACTCTGCAATAAACATAGATTTCTGCATCTCTTGGTCTAAAATATACCAAAGACATAAGAAGATAGTAAAAGAGGGGGAAATTGCATCACGGGATATTTTAGCCCAAATAAATTGCATACCACGATATATTAGCGAAAGGTATTAGTCGCTTATATCATCTTATTTAAAAATATAAAGGATCTTGCGACTCTACTAATGTGGAAAAGTCTCTAGTAATGTAGAGGTTTAACTTGGACAAGGAGAGGCTTTGAATAGGGGAGGGAAATGGATGTTTAAAGTGTTGCAGCGGGCAGATTGATAGCAAGGAGAACATAGATGACTTACAGAACTCAAATCGTAATCTTGGTCACAGCGTTGACAAACAACCAGCTAATTAGGCTTTCACTATCTGTCAGGATCAACAAATGATAATGGAGCATTCCCATGGGGATCCTACTCAACTTGTTCTTTGTGGATGGTGTGAGAAAAAACTTGATTTGAGTTCTGAGTTATCTGGTTCTCCCTGTTCATGGATCTGCCCTCGGTGCACAACTTTAAACCATCGTCTTCCAAGTTCCCGTATTCAATGTCTGTCCAAGTTCCACGACTCATCTGGGTTCTCCCCGTTCCTGGATGAGCGGGAGTAGGTGAAGATGGATGTGCGGGAGAGATGAAGGATAAAGATTGCCACAGTTAATCCCTACGATGATAACTACGATGAGGCTAACGGCAGCCCAAACTACTGATGCAGAGAAAAATGTGAGAAAATATTTCGCAGTGCAGGCCATGTCCCCTCCCTACGCGTCCCGTCAAAAAGAAATACAATATTTCGCATAGCTGATGACTCCTAAGCGAAGCCCAAAATATGTTGAAGCCCATATCTATTGACGATTAGATCTGATAAACATCCAAGGAGACGTTCAGTTTAAGGGGAATCTCGGCCAAATGAAATAGTGTTCAGCGCATGTATATACCGAAAAAATAAATAAGGTTGGTTTATACACCAACCTAAAGTTAAACCACCTAAACTTAAACCAATTCGTTTGTTTGGGTATTTGTTTGGGGTTTAGTTAAACCACCTAAACTTACCAATTTGTTTGTTTTTGTTTGGGGTTTGGTTAGATGGGAGTCATTTTTGACGAATTAAATTATGTGAAGGGGTGTTTTTATCTCATAACAACAATTTACTAGGGCAAAAAAACATCATTTATACATCAAGAATATGCGACCACTAAAACATTAAATTTAATTAATTTAATATAATATTAATTATTATAAAGAAAAGCCGTAGTCTTTAACGCGACTTTTTGAAAGCCTTTTCGGCGATTTTTTCCGGTGAAAATCCGGCAGTAATTTATTGAAATCCAAGTTTGATAACTAGTTTCTGCACAATGAAAGTGTCCCAGGGGTTTTTCAGGGTGTTGAATCCGAATATGCAGTTAAAAAACCATTTTAACTGCAACAAATCATGATTTCATCTCAATTTCTTCCGCCGGATTCCGTCACCGGAATCTCAAAAAGTCGCATTATAGACAACTCCTAAAGAAAAATCTACATCGTAATTATTATTTATCGTCATCAAATATTCAATATTCTAATTATATAATTAAAACAAATTGATATACTTGTAATTAGTTTTAAAAAGGTGTTAACATCGATTCTACATCCATCTTAGACTAAGATCTCCCAAAAGCTTGTAGGGATCTAGTAAGAAGTTAAGGTGGATGCATTTTATAATTGATTCTCTTAACTCTATATTTACCAATTGTCTTGATCGTTTTCTATTCTGCATAGATATTTTGTTAAGATAAATCTCGGTTGGTTTAATACTATGGCTTGTAAATCTAAAGTCATCAAATCAAATGACTATTACTAAATTTTTTTTTTATTATTTTTTTATTTTAAACAATTTGAGAGATTGAACATAACATTACATTATATAAAGTTTCACAACGTCACTACAATAATTGGTTTCTCCATAGATATTTTGTTAAGATAGATCTCGGTTGGTTTAATACTATGGCTTGTAAACCTAAAGTCATCAAATCAAATGACTATCACCAAATTTATCTCAATTATTATTATTATTTTTTATTTTAAACAATTTGAGAGATTCAACATAACATTACATTACATAATGTTTCACAACATCACTACCATAATTGGTTTCTAGAGAGCCCCTTGGTTTAACTAGTCCAATCATATAACATAAAGAGTTTGTAACTGTTGAAAACATGAGTCCATAATAAACATCAAAGCACTATAGGAAACATCAACATTACCAAAATTTTAAAAAGATGGAAAATAATTAAACAAGCCTAGATCTATATTAACTCGAGATAGAGGGATCAAATCTTTTGATATGCAAACATCCTCTTTTAGAGTGAAAAGAGAAGGCTTGATAAATTGAGAGTTAAGATGGATCTAGGGTAGTTTAATTTCCCCCTTTAAATAGGCCTTGTTCCACTTGAATACAATGGGTTAGTAGCTTGGGTACTCAATACAATGGGTCAATACCATGGGCCATTTTTTTATTATTATTTTATCCCACTTAGTCAAAATGTTAAACATTACATTACAACTAGGCTAGAGAGTCCCTCTACACGCAATTATACTTTTATTTTAAATTATTATTATTAATTAGAAAAATTATTATTATTATTATTATTATTATTATTCTTAATTTCTAAATAACCTTTGTTACAATACTATGAGCCACTATCATGGATTATCAATACCACATGTCTCAAAAGTAGTAATTCATTCCTAATGACATAATTTTATTAATGAATTTAATTAAAATAATGAAAAAAGGCATAACTACTATTTTTGATAAATCTGAACCTTTGATTTATAAATAATTTTGTGAATTTGTTAGACTATTAAGTAGAGATAAATACCTAACATCCACCTAGTAATTAACTATAGATAATTAAATTAAAATTATGGAAAGCCTATTGAAAATTAGACATGCCTACCTTGGTATGTTAATTTAATTATGATTAGTTATTAATAACGAACAAATATTAACATTATTGAAAGAGAGAATGCTAAGATTTACACAAAAATAATTAAACCCCATTTAGTTTTCAATTTAACTAAAAAATAATTCATATCCACAAGTCGTTGAACGGAATATTATTTCACTAAGGTTTGTTTATAAGGAAAGAAGTCTTGACCACCAAGGTTAATGAAATTGAATTCTAGCTAGCTCTAATAAATTAAAATATATTCAATTAACTTAATATAATACTAATTATTATTAAAAAAAGAAAAATTAAGTATTATTTACTAGTGTAAAAGTATAAAAACATAATGCTAACATATATATATGGGGTTAATTTTAATTAAAATAAATATAAAACATGAATAATTCACTCTTAGCCATAAATAAAATATTTAGATATTCATGCGAACAAAATTTTATATCAATTTTAGAAAGAAATAAAGTAACTAAAATTAAAATAAATTTTATATTTCTTCTTCTTCTTTTTGTGTAAGCTAACTTTGTATTTCTTCACAAAACCATAGTATCCTGTACATAGTTCATAGATCCGTATCACTTTATATTCAAACAAATCATTTCAATCTACCTAATGGGAAACTATATATTTTGACCATCTTCCAGTAGAGTAATTGGTCCAAAATTGTAAACCGAGTAACATTTTCAAGATAACTAGAGTGTCTACAATGTCGTCATACCACAAAAAACCATCGGCCATCATTCAACAATCTAGGAGTGAGAAGAAGTAACATGTATTGGGTCTATTATGCTATATCCTAGGGGAGCTAACATCATGGAAATACATGGTATATGTCACCCAATTTGGGCTCAGATGGTGTCCATGTTTTGCATAGAGAAGCACATACTTTTGTGTTCTCTCTTCACATCCTCCAAACATACATTGTATCTAATAGCCTTTTATTCCATGAGAATTATGCCTATTAGTATTTGTATTCTCCAATAAAGGAATAAAGCATGAAGGTATTGTTTCTTTCAACCCCTAGTATGGAAAGGGTTCATAATCCACTACCTAAATTCTTTGAAAAGCTCCGAGTTTAAAAATCCACGTCTATCTATAGCTTTCTCAACTTCTAGGTGTTGCATACCACTTTTAGATTGAAGAAAGACAATTGATCGAAATGACTCGATAGCCTCCTTGGCCTATCAATTGGCCTAGTTATAGCCCTGAGGGCCTTGAGCTCACCTCCTCGCCTCCCTCTTCTACTCCTCATGTTATCGCTACATGGCAGATAGGTAATGGTGTTGTCTAATATCAACATGGATGGGACAAAGACAAAACAAAACATTAGTAGCATAGGTGATCAAGAGCCAAGAAAAAGATAAGAACATGTCTCCCCTATAGACATGCTAGGCTATTGTTGTTAATAAACCATCAAAATAGAGAAAATAAATCATAATGTGATTGAGGCCTAATCCAACAAGCTACGAATGACACTCGTAATCATCCATTATATACCCATTATTAACTCAATCAAACACCACTATATTATTGTCTAGCCAGCTAACAATTTCATAGACAAGGGATACCAACAAACATACAAACTCATGACTAAAAACCACTACAATTTTAGAATTAAAGTGAATGAAAATATTCATAATTATGAATAGAGAATCAGACTTTGAGTTTTGCTGGAAGATAATACCTCTTCTAGAAAACCAAAGATGTTCACAACGGGTTGTATTACAAGATCAACCAGCCACTCCTTATCTAAGCTCTTTGCTTATTTCCTAATCTCTAAAATTCAATTCTCCATAGCAAAAATTCCCATAACCCCACTTGTAAGGAGTTAGCTTTTACGAATACAGTTTGTTAAGTTTACGCTTAAGCTTATCCAACTTCCATAGTTTCCAATCCAACTACAACCCACACCTCGTTCTTGCTCGAAAATTTCCAAAATCAATTGCTAAGGTCATCTAACAATGGAATCATCCCAAATCATGTTTGAGCAATGGTGCTTGTGGGAATGTTACTCACTTCTCCTATCACACGTGAGATGCACTCGATTGATCCGTTGGTGATAATATTGTACGTGGTTTCGTTCATGTGGGTGACCATGCCACCGTCTTCCTTTAATGCACTTCATGTTTAAAGGTGGCAAGCATGGTTATCCACACTATCACACTATCATTTACCTAAGATCCCAACCCCATCAAGGAAGGAAATTTTATATTAACATTTGATTGTGTGGGGAAAATGTATAATTATTATGTTTTTTTTATATATTTCAATATAAAACTTAAATACATTATTTGAATATTCACTAATTAATTTAGAAAATAATAATAATATTGGGGGGTTGAATTAGTATTAAGGATAATTATATTTTAATGTGAATTTATACTTTCATTTGATCTTTGGAAATCATTAATGTCACCCATCAACAACATAACTTGTAGCAACAACATGAGTTAAGACATGAAAATATATACACCATGAGCAACATATTATTGAGACACAGAGGATTAATGATCCAAGATCTTTTGGTTATAGATGCATCAGAATTACATGAAACAAATCTTATAAACCATAGAACTTAAATCACATAAAAAATGCGGAAATAACATGATAATCAATAATTGAGGACACAAATATTTTATTATAGAGTTAGTCCAATTTGGACAGCATCTCCAGACCCTGCTCAATAGTGGGGAGGCCCTCATTCATTGAGTGGCAAAAAAAGAGATAAAATTACAAGGAACATTCTTTACAATCCTTATACCACCAAGATGGAAGATGGATGAGGAATGGAGAGCCCAAATTCATAAACAAATAATACGAATGAATTCCTGGCGAAAATCGTTCAAAAATGACTATCCAAATACCTAAATAAGATAATCGGGCCTTCTACAACTTCTTAGAACCTCCGTGCTACTCAAGGTGAGGTCCCAATGTGCTGCCAGGTCAGGGTCCATTATGCAAAATTGTTTTGAAATATTATACAAGTCCTCTCTCCCTTTCTTGTGTAGACAGTCTGATATATATATATATATATTATATATATATATATATATATATATATATATATATATATATATATATATATATATATATATATGTCGGTGGCTAGAGCCTCAATTTCTGGGAAGTTCCAAATAAATGACATGTTTTAGATGGCAGGTTTTGTTTCAGGCAAACATTCTAGGGCCCCAAATAGTACACTGTAACAACCCTGTTAAACATAGGAAAACAGTCCATGGGTTGCTTCACATTAACCCTTAAACAACAGAATAATCCATCGACATACTTCATTGCAAATCGCAGTTGGTGGTTTCCACCAGCGTACAAACCTAATCCCATACATCGAGTGCCTGTGATAACAATGGACCCAGTGGCTTGTTAAACATAGTTCATAATATATATCGGGCCTTATCGCAAATCACAATTGGCATCGAACGGGGGTTGGCGCTCCATACGACTGCTCCCCTCCTGTGAACCATGATCATGATATATCGCATTGTAGATGGACTCTACCAGGGTCAATTCATAAACATTTATACCCTCTCATACGTGATATGTGAATCACAATAAAAATCGGCATCCTATTGGGGGCCACGTCAGAAACACTTTTCCTTTTTGTGATGGGTGATTGGGATTGGATCACATCGTAGCCATAACTCTCTTGGGGTCAATTTTCTTTAAGTCACGACCTCTTCCTCCTGCTATCAACAATATTTAGTACTAATGGTAGCATGCCACGTGGTGCTCCCGCATTCATTGAGAGGTTCTGCCACGTCATCTCCTTCTGCCATCTGTTCATGTCAAACATAAACTTTTACTTGCTCTAACTTCTTCGTATGAACTCAAATTTCAGTTTCATTTGCACTATTGGAATCAAGATGACAAGAACTTCGATCTGATGCTAGGCTTATCCAAATACTTCAACTTTGAGTGTTGATCACTTTACCATGCCACTGGTACTTCTTTAAATATCCACTTGGATCAATCCTCCCCACTAAGATCTTTTGGACGATTAAAATCCTTTTCAGTCAATTAACAAGTGAGGAAATTTCTCCCTCACTTTTTCTTTCTCCATCCATCCAATAGAAATGAAAAGATGGTGTCTAGTTTGACCTTAGATATTATTTAGCCTACCCAACATGATGTTGGAAGTAAAAAGATAATATATCTATCAAATTTAAGACCTTTCCATGGATAACCACCATATTGAGTATATATATTTGGTTCTCTTCAAATGCCTCAGTGTTCTTTCACCATGCCAACTACAACACATAGCAATGATATACTGATATACACATCCGGGACTCTTGGTTAGGTAAACTGTAAACGGGTGGTGGTGGACCTTAGAAATCTCTCGACACCGTTACTTAATGATGCACTTTTGTCTAGATCAACCCATCTAGTGTAAACATTATTGTTAACATATTTTGTGGGCTTCTCCATCTTATAATAGGTTTACATTGTAGAATTTTGTAGAATTTTTCCTACAAATCAGCTAGCTTTGATACCATGTAGAACTTTTTCTACAAATATGCTAGCTCTGATACCATGTAGAAATTTCCCACCTCTAGATCAACCTGGTAATGCAATGTACTAAAGCAAAATACTTGATATACCGCTACAAACAATTTAGTGGAAGCTTAATCAACCATGAGCAACATCAATAAGAACACATATAACTAATAAGAAGGAATCAATCACACATAACACAGAAGAATTTACCCAGGGAAAGCACCTGCCTAAAACCCCATCTCTATATTATCATACAAGTGGAAATATAGTCCATATTACACAAAGCCTTAACTCAGAAGTTATCCAACTCTCAGTACAATCCCTCTATTGCTCATAGACAGTCAAAGGCTTCTCACAAAACTTCTTCTCTTCCCTCCAGGACTCCTATTCCCTTGTGCAGTTTCCTTGAGGTCCAGTGCTGCCACATGTGTGAATTGGCCTCTTCACACATTCACTAACCTCTTATCTAACTGCACAAACTTGAAGGAGATAAATTCTTATCATGGATGAGCTTCCTTTAAAGGAAAAATATTCATCCAACTGATAGTGCATTGTCCCTTCTTTGATCTCAACTGGGTCTCTGTCTGAACTGCCATGCATCAATTGTCCATGAGAGAATACTCAGTTATCTGAAAATAACAGTTTTCACATGCATGCAAACATTAAAAAATTGTATCTCATTAATTTAACAACTTGTTAAATTAATCTAATTGAACTTGACTAAGTTAAACTATGTCAAATGATCCTCGCAATATAGAACTCATCCTTAATTCCTCAATCAGTGGAGCAAATGAAGGACACATTCCCCAATTAGTGGAGAAATTATTGCATGTTCTCACAAAGACTTCAAGTTTGAATTTCCTTAACTAATTAACTCATGGAGAATTAATTAATTAATATTCAAACTGCTAGTATGACCAAATTCAAATTTTACTTCATATTTTAGACCAAGGACTGTATAAAAATAGGAATCCAACTTGAACTGCTAAAAATAGAACTTCTACTTTTAGCACTTCCATTTTTTATTCCCTATTTCCTAATCCAACACTGATGATACTTAGACAACATTGACTTAGGAGGACAATGTGATGACACTAGGTAGCTAAGAATGATAGTACATGTAGGCTCCAAAATTGAGTTAGGAAATTTTTTTGGACAATCATTGTCATAGCTACAACACTAATGTAATGGAAGTATAAGTACTTATGACACAAGGTGAGGGTTTTTGGTGAATTCTCTCTGTTTGAGAAGGGGTAATCATGGATTTCTCCTCTAGGTTTGAGATGGAGTTAGGCTAGAAAATCGTTCTCTTTGTGTCATGTACTTAGCCATGACTAACTGTCTTATATCTAGCTTACAGATCACATATAGAGAAAATGGATTAAATAAGCATGGTTCTCCTTGTGTCAGGTACTATGGTGGATTAAGATTAATATCCTACGTCAAGTGCATGGACATAGATAAGGAGAATGGTGGGTTTGATTAGTATCTTGCACAAACATTCTTGAGTCATGTATTGTGATGGATTAGGATAGATATCCTACGTCAAGTACATAGACTTGGGTAAGGAATGGTTTGGTGGATAGACGTTTCCTCAAGTGAAATGGTCTGATGGAAGACATACTATTAGAATCCTAGGTGGAGTATGTATCTCAAAGAGGCAGTCTGGTGTCCCATGGAATGCATCTCAACATTGTGTTCTAATCTTGTAGAAATATAGAGTGTACCTTTCAAGGCCTTCCTAATATGATAATTTTGGATATGATTCTTGGTGCCTATCAATTTGGATCTCTTCATATGTGAATATTTCAATTTGAGATAAACATCTTGAGTCATTATGAATACCTCCCTAGTTAGGAAGGACAGCTAGAAAATGTAACTAGTGTCGCACTTCATGATGAAAGAATAACTATTAATCATTTTTTTATTATTCTATTCTTATTCAAGCATGTTCTTCGTACATGTCAAACCACTAGGTATATTCAATCACAGAGAAGTAATGTTGCGGAGATGAGTTATCAACAATGTTAAAGTGTGGTGGAAGCAGTTTTGGCAAGAGGAGGCCACCTGGGAGGATGAACAAGCTATGAGGGAGATTTTTCCAAATTTATTTCTAGTAGAGAAACATCGGGACGATGTTCAGTCTTAGGGAGGAAGATGTAATGTCCCTAGTGAATGTAAATATTTATTTACCACATTTATACAAACTAAATACTAAGTTTATATAATTAATTATTTTTAATTAAAAGTTTCATGGAAAGTGAAATTCCAAAATGACGGAAGTAATTGTTTGAGTAAAGTTACATGGAGAGTGAAATGTCTCAATGTTGACAATTTTACTTTTCTTAAGAAGTTAGGTTAGGTGGTTACCCAACCTTAATTACTTCCTTGCAGTTCTATTCCAAGGGAGAGATCAAGACGATAGAGGTATCTGAGATCAAGAAAAGATGATTTGATATTTAAATTTAGAAACTGTGTCAACTATGCTGAAAGGACACACATAATGAAGGAGATAAGTTTGGTTAAGACTAGATAGTTTATATTATTCACGATCACAATTCTTTAGGAGAAACCCCGTGAGAGGATAGCTCAGGGGGAGACATAGACAGAATAGCAAGGCTAGAACCGCAAGTCTCACAGTTGGGAGGAAAACAAAAGGATTAAGGTCTGCAACATACGGGTAATAGGAGCATTAGTGATAGAGAGATAAGTATACTCTGCAATAACTAGAAGAATAATTACAAGATTTATCTTGTCCAATAGAATGACTATTTGTCCTTGGTCGAAGTAAAATTATCTCTGTTATTCATAAAACCAGAAGATAAAGAAAAGATTGTGTGTGACATTGTATATAGGATAGGTTCAAATAGTTATTTATGTTATTTTATAGACTCAGAAGATAAGTATAGACCATGTGTAACCCTGAAGTTAGGGTAAGATGTGAGTAGTTGTTTTCTGTTTCTATACAAGAATCTTATAACCTCAGAAGGGAAAAATAAAGACCATGAGTAAACTTTGAAAGACAACATCTAGAAGGGAAAGAAGTTGGTGGAAAGACATCAAGAGCTTAAATAACCATGTAATAAGGTAGAATTGGAATAACATTCTATAGATTATTATGCTCATTAAAATTTCTAGCTAAGTAAAATGATGTGCATGGCAATTCCACCTTGACAAACCACAGTGCATAAATCATAACAGACATGAATAAATTTAAATATAAATATCAAGGTACAACAATGGATGCTAGGATGTCGCAGGTCAATAAAAAATGCCATAGGAAAATTTTAAACTGAATTTATTGTTATAGAATTCTAGAATTTCAAAATAACAACGGAATAGAGTTACAAATCCCAAGCAAAGGAAAACCTTGAACATACAAATATTGTTGTAGTCAATATCCAAGAAGGAAATAGTGTTATCAGAAAATCTAGTGTCTATGCAGAGCTGCTAGTCCCACTAATACTGGTAGCTATATTAGAAACAAACAAACTAAAACTACTTTCGTTTTCCTTTATGAGAAGTAGATAAGAGGGGAACAAAGGAGACCAACCTCTGTCTTGCACTTGGTTCCTTGCTTGATTCCTCTCCCTTCTGATAGATCTTTTCGACTCGCTTCCTTGTCTACCCAGCTTCAAAGAGCACCTGTAGAATCAAAGCAGCATAACACTATCCAAGAACAGAGATCTACTATCATAAACAATATAGGACCAGATATATATTGACCACACAAATGCATATATCATCAATCATACAAGAATGTGGAGGAAAACTTGAATAGCTCTATTAATATCAAGAACAACAAAGAGGATTACAACCAATTGTTTTGACCCAGCGTCATCCTCTCAGTAAGAAATCCCTTCTTCACCTCATGAAAAGCTTAGATCACCCAACACTATGATGTTACACCAAGAAACCAACAGCACTTCCTTACAAGATACAAAATTCTAGCCTCCAACCTCTGGATCTATGGGATGAGAGATCTATATATTTATATATATATATATATATATATATATATATATATATATATATATATATATATATATATATATATATATATATATATATATATATATATATATATATATATATATATTTGCAGAGGTGTGAGTCAGCTCTGGGTTTTTTATTAGTGTCTTCTCTCTTATAGTTCTTGATTCCACTTGGAGATCTCATTGATCTCTTACTCATCCTTGGGCGATTCTGAGAGGCAAGTGTCACAGGAGAAGTTTCTGGAAGATTCCATGATCATCCACCTCGCAAATTGTCTCCGCCACTTGTCTATTCTCGTCCATCGCACCCTATAGAAGGAATTTTCAGTATGCATCACACCTCCCGTGTGTAGTAGGTGCGATGCATCTCACCCTCAGCACTGAGCAATCAGTATGGTCCAGTTTTGACCATTTCTGAGTAGTTTTTCATGGAGAACTTCTGGGAGATGATGTAATCAACTGACCTTGTTTCTTTAGAGTGTTAAGCAACACTTTTAGGGACTTAGGAGCCCTTGGTTTATGGACATATATGATTGGGGTTGTAGTGCCCAAAAATGTCTATAATAGTTGCCCCCTAAAACATGAGGTCGTTAATCTTTTGATGTCCGGTGAAATGCTTTATCATGAGGATCCGAAGTTTTTTCGAGCTGGAAGGCGACCTGTAATAAGATACAATGCAATACATTATCTTCATAATATTTTCATGATCTAGCTAAGGCGGCCATTCCCATGCTCAGCTTTATAAATTGATTTTCATGTACATAAGACAGACAATCGTCTGTGTGCAGACTGATGATTCTGGTAGAGCCATCATCCCTTAGATTGGATGATTATCTGTGCAACAATGATGTACATTTGATGTCTTTATTTTCTTGAATATATATCACAGCCCAATTGGATGAAGCTAGATCTGAGGTCTTCAATCTCGTTCGATCTTCACTCAAAGTACAAGTCGATCCATGTGAGAGATGTTCTGGATTTGAACATGGAAAGACATCGCCTGATTACTAGCCAATGATGTAAGCTGTTAACAGGCGCGAGAGGAATCACCAATAATGATGATGACCCTCAAGGTACTACAATACAATTCACGTGGTTTGAATAAGGGACTTGGTGTCAAACACCACGCAAAATCTTTCGGTCAAAGGCCATTGATGTAAACCTGTCGCCATAAGTGAGAAACTTGTCATTGAGGCATGCAAGCTTCAAAGTACTGAAAGGGTTATTCCTAGATCGACTTCCTGGATAATGAGCTGATGTCGACAAGAAGCAATCCGTCATAGGAGGGCCTTAGTGAATCCCACATCCATGACACGGAATGGAGCAAATTATTTTAATGGAGGTGAAAACGATTTGATGATACAAGGTTCAGGGTGGTGGTCATGAAAGAATGGAGGATAAATGTATTGTAGTGGATGAGACATAGGTGAATTCTCTGAGCGACTTCTCTTGAACATATCGGCGACACTGACATGATGGATTGGTAGCGTTAACCCCAAATATGGATGGTGTGATGGACCAATGGTGATATGACCATTGAACGGAACAAACCAACCCGACTGGGATGCAAAGTGAAAGTGTCATGTTCAAGAGCGACTTGCTACCAATCAAATTTCTTCAATTTTTCTTCCCAATTTTTCCCCAGTCATTGCTGACTAGTACCTATTTATTTTTGTCAAGCTTGAGGAGGATAACATATGCTTGTTCTATAATTTTCCCTTTGGGCAAACCCATTGCTATGTTTTAACAAGCCTAGCGATAGTGAAACTCGTTCTTGTCGGTATGGACAAGTTTGTTGCTATTCGGTTTTAACGAGTTTAACGACAAAGATAACTCGGTCCTTTTCAATTTTAGAGAGTCTGAAAGGGACGTAAAGAAAACTATAACAATCCATTTTCATCATATAATCCCTTAAGTCCGAAAAAGTATAAAATAATACAAAAGGGATGAATTTTCGGTAATTTTAAGGAGCCGAACAAATCAAGCACTCGATCTTTTTGTGTAATAATCCCTTAGGTCCAAAAAGATTAAAATTTAAAGGAGGGATAGCACTTCCGGTCACTTTAACGAGCTAGAGAGGCCAATTTCTCTGTAATCTTTTCATATTTTATGAGTCAGATGAAAATAGCTTAAAGGAGACTCGTTTTTCGAGGAACGAGTGATAAATTCTAGTAGCAAATAATTCCAGGTAAGGTTTGGAATTTTCCAATCATGGCAGTGTCACAAGGATGGCTAACAGGATCACTCTTTGCAGTTGTTCCTCAAAAATGGTAAACAATCAAATGGAGGTGAATGATCAGCCAATACAGAGTGGAGGTGATGATGAGAACACGACCAAGGCTTCAAAGGCTGATGATAATGCATTCACGATGGTTATTTACCAGAAATTAGTTCATTTTTTAATGAATGAGCTTAAACTCTGGGGGAAACATTTCCTCACTGCTTATGTTTAATTTTTAACGAGCTTGAACTCCACATAAAAACTGCTCGAACCAGTCGTATAATAAGGATGTCTCATATAAGATGCCATTTTTTATGGAGCTTGCACCTTCCAAAGCTTTTCCATGCATCCTTTCTTTATGCAAGTTAGGAAACGACCAATCCTACGAGTTTAAAGGGTTAGAGGACCTACAAATTTAAAAAATAAATGGTCTCTCTTCGCTTGCACGCCAAAAGGTTTGCATGCCCCTAGGTATAGCAAAAAATTTCCAGGTTACCAAAGATTGTTCTATCCGCACTGCAAACAAAACACTTCCTTGGCGATGTCTACCATAATAGACAAAGGTGAGTGGCGCAACTTGCCTCCACTCACATAAATTTGACAGAGGAATCTTATTCCAGTCTAATCTCATAGACTAGTCATATATCCTTCGCGGAAACCTACCCTATACCCAAGGTTTCCTGCCAAAATAGACCAGGGTGCATGCCCCCTGGGTTTCAGTCCTGTCCTCTTCAATCACTCGTGCTCATCAGGTGGATGCACTGGGGATTGATGAGACATTCCTTGCATGAAAAGACCATTCAGGGATGGTATTTGACTATTTGCTATGTGTGAACCGGGGAATGAAAGCTAGTCTACGAGCTTGACCACTCTTCCTTCATGTGGAAAACACATTACTCTAAAGAGTGAGGAGACAATGGTTCCCATGCAATAAATATAGTCGCGTCCAAGGAGTAGATTATAATCTAGGGGTCCTTGGACTACCATTACGTTCATGTGAATGTTTTCCTTCTCAATTTTATCAGCACATTGGGAAGGATCCCTAATGGTCGACTTGTTCCTTTGTCAAAGCCTGTTAGATTTCTCATTTCAGGCAAAAGCGATGGTCAACCAAGCACTTTCCAAGAAGTTGAGGAAAGGATACTAACGGAAGCCCCTTCATCTATGATGGTACTGGCCATGACCATTCTGTATATTTGAGCAATGATTCGAAATGGTACACTAGCCGATAAACGGGGTCTACCTAGTAGATTCCAATTGAAGGAAACAGCTAGGTTGCTTAGAGGCAGGACCGAGTAGACAGCCAGATATGACTCTGACGAACTTCCTTCCTGCGGTAAAGAAATGGGTAGACTGCCTCCATGTTCATCAGAATCTGCGTTTATGAAGAGAATTTTAATGGTGTTGTTCTTGTTCTCTCCAGTGACCATATCATCTGAAGATGGACTTTCTGAAGGCAAGACCGGGACAACTGCCACCTCGACCTTTTGACTTTTTTCTAGTGTGAATTCAGATGGTTTATCTTCAATGATAGAAGCTGCGACTGACCACAATGGTGTGTCAGTCAGATTTTCAACTAGCAATGAACTTGGCAAGAGTTTCTTATATCGAGGAGGGAGCCGTAACGGTGAAACCGGACGGTCATCCAAAACTCTCTTAGCTTCATCTAGGAAGGGACAACGGTGGACGGCGTGATCACCTTCACACATTTTACAAGGGAATTTACTTTTCCTTTTCTATCCCGACATTTTGCTTTCACTAGTTGATGGTGTACTTTCAACATGATCGTCAGAGGTTGTTGACACTGGATTGTGAAAACGAGGAGACCAGTCCCTTAAGATCCGAGGGATGCAGGGACAATCTCGATGATAGTGATCTCCTTTGCAAATGACACATGGAGATTCAGGTTTTGACAGTGCAGTGTGTGGATTTTCACTAAATGATGCCCGGTTGCCCCTGCCGTCTTTGGCTCCTTCTTCTTCTTCTCCGTCTTCTTCTTAGTTACTTGACTTGGGGCCTTATCAGCTCCATCAAGCGAAGAGGAAGGAGGAGAGGAAGAATCGGACGAAGTAGAAGGTTGGGGGGTAGCTTTGGTATCGTCCAGTTACTTACTTGATTGTTTAGGAATCACGGTGTTCTGAACTACAGAGGTCGAGAAGAGCCATACGGGCAAGCTGATTGTCAATCCTGGAAGCGAGAATGTGGCCATATGAGGTGCACCAACATCTCCCCAAAAGGAGAAAGGACTAGGATTTCCCCCAAGTGGAACTCCTTGGTTGGTGGAATCCATTTTTCTCAACCTAAGACCAGCGTAGGAAAGGTGATATTTATTCCGATTAAAATAAATTTTGGACGCTTTGACACAACTTGTTTTTCAATTTTTAAGAGTCGAGAAAAAACAAAAGATGACTCTAGTCACCTTTGATTTTTAATGAGCTTGAAGTGACAAGTGCTTAGATGGACCTTTTCCTTTAAGGAGTCTAAAAAGGAATGAAAGACACTACTCTGGAAATCTAGATAGAGGGATTGCCAAACCAATCACAAAACTGTAGAATGCTTTTTACGGTACGGCGTTCAGTGCATTGCGATCGATAGGGCGGCAGACACGGCTTCCTATGGATAAAGGATATAGCATATTGTGGTCTCCCGATATATACTCGACGGTACGTGGGAGCACAAGTCCGTACTGGCACTTGTCGTTTCAAAGTGGAGGAATCACCCAACCATCAATGAAGGCAACAGTTACCAGGCTGTACGACGCCGGAATACATCTCTAGCCTAGACTTCTAAATGTTGTGCGTCACGTTCCAAAGTGTTTTTAGATTCATTAAATTTATTTACAGTTGATCTTGTTTAAGAAATTTTCCTTTCAGGTTCACCGCGTGATGTAGATATAAAATTCCTAAAATGCAACCTAAGATGATAAACAATCGTTTAATCTTCTTTTTGCAATGAAAATCCTAGCTACTAAAGAAACAGAGATGATATTCTTTCAAAATAGAGCAAAGAGCACACACTATATGCACTGTCCTAAATCAAACCAAAAAATAGACTAAATGCAAATGCACATGCATGTATTTGTTTTCAGCTTTCTTAATCTGTGAATGATAAAAAGAAAGCTAAGCACAAATCTGAATTATTTTTCAAAGAGACATTACTAACAAGCTTCTTTTCAAGACAAAATGAAGAGAATGGCGACACTTTGCGATTTGGAATTGAAAACTTGCTTTCAACACTTGAAAAACTACTAATTGAAATCAAATACAAGAGTAATAGTGTAATGGACTATCAAGAACAATCGCATTCTCTTCTATGACTGAAAACGACACTTGCGACACTTCCAAATCAAGAACAACAGTTCAATTACGCTACTTCTTTGTAAATGAGAACTGAAAGTGGCTCACAATACATAAAAACATTTACAGTTCTTTGCACAATGGAGGTGGAATAATGGCAAGGAAGGGGGTTTCCAATAGAGTTATACCGACTACAGACAGTAAAACTCCTAAATACAGCTGAAAAGAGTGAAGAAAAACCAAAGTCTGAAGGCAAAATTAGCCTTTTCTGATCAGCGCACTTGTTACACAGGGATTCCAATATGCATCCCACCTACAACACACGTGAAGTGTGATGCATACTTATATCCTTTAAGAGAGGGTGCGATGGTACAGTGCGAGACTTTTGATCCAGTTCTTGATCATAGTTTGCAACACAGTTCAGGGATTTAAGCCGAGCAAGTGATAATCAGTAAGAAAATCACAGTGGTAGATCTAAGGAGGTTACTAGAGCCACCACAAGGGCAATTAGAGAGCTTGTAAATCGACTGTTCAGTTCATAAACAAAACTCAGAGATAGATTGAAGCAGCATTGATCTACTTTGCACTTGCATAGAAAATGCAGTTCGAAGGCTAGCTGGCTTGACTTCAGGCTCCATATATAAGTTTATAAAACAACCAAGTATAGACAAACAAACAATCTATTTGCTCCCCAGTGGAGTCACCATTTTGTTATCAGGAAATCTAGTGTCTATGCAGAGCTGCTAGTCCCACTAAGACTGGTAGCTATCTTAGAAACAAGCAAACTAAAACTACTTTCGTTTTCCTTTATGAGAAGTAGATAAGAGGGGAACAAAGGAGACCAACCTCTGTCTTGCGCTTGGTTCCTTGCTTGATTCCTCTCCCTTCTGATAGATCTTTGCCACTCGCTTCCTCATCTACCTAGCTTCAAAGAGCACCTGTAGAATCAAAGCGGCATAACACTATCCAAGAACAGAGATCTACTATCATAAACAATATAGGACGAGATATATATTGACCACACAAATGCATATATCATCAATCATACAAGAATGTGGAGGAAAACTTGAATAGCTCTATTAATATCAAGAATAGCAAAGAGGATTACAACTAATTGTTCTGACCCAGCATCATCCTCTCAGCAAGAAAGCCCTTCTTCACCTCATGAAAAGCTTAGATCACCTAATGCTATGATGTTACACCAAGAAACCAACAACACTTCCTTACAAGATACAAAATTCCAGCCTCCAACCTCTAGATCTCTGGGAAGAGAGATCTATATATAGATATTTGCAAAGGTGTGAGTCAGCTCTAGGTTTTTTATTAGTGTCTTCTCTCTGATAGTTCTTGATTCCACTTGGAGATCTCATTAATCTCTTACTCATCCTTGGGCAATTCTGAGAGGCAAGTGTCACAGGAGAAGTTTCTGGAAGATTCCATGATCATCGACCTCGCAAACTGTCTCTGCCACTTGTCTATTCTCATCCATCACACCCTATAGAAGAACATTTCAGTATGCATCGCACCTCCCATGTGTAGTAGGTGCGATGTATCTCACCCTCAGCACTGAGCAATTAGTATGGTCCAGTTTTTACCATTTCTAAGTAGTTTTTCATGGAGAACTTCTAGGAGATGATGTAATCAGCTGACCTTGTTTCTTTAGAGTGTTAAACAACAATTTTAGGGACTTAGGATCCCTTGGTTTATGGAGATATATGATTGGGGTTGCAGTGCCCAAAAGTGTCTATAACAAATAGCGATACATACATATATATTTATATATATATATATGTGTGTGTGTGTGTGTGTGTGTGTGTGTGTGTGTGTGTGTGTGTGAACCGATAAATAATCGAGTTTATATAAAACATAGAAGCATAAACCAGAACCTCCAAATCGAGGGTTTCTTCATAAATCATTGAACTTACAGTACCTAACCCCCAAATCCTACATTAAACCCTTTATCAGTAAAATAAAGAAATTAAAAGCTAGAACAAAAACATTGCGGGCCACAACCTCTTAGTTACAAAAATCTGGCTCAGGGCCCTTAACTATTTACACAGCCCGAGTACCCGCTATTGAAATTACATAGTCTGAATTCACTTAATAGAGGAAATTTCTAAAAAACCTTTCCAGAATTAACCTAAACCCTCAGTAACTATTCGTGGCATAGCTAGTGATTCCTTTCATGTAGATTTTGGGATCTAATAGGCTAGGAAGGAGCTCTAAAGCCATCAACAAATGAGCAAGAAAAGTCATGGCAAAACCTAGACAGGAAAAGAAGTCAATATTAAGTATTAAACTTAAAATTAAAGGAAAAGGGAAAGAGGAAAATGAATTGCATAGACTGTAAGATAGATAAGCGAGCAGAAACACATACCTATCCAACTGATGATAACCCACCAGCAGCATTCAGAAGTAGAAACAACAATGATGTGCGATCTATGGAATAGAAGAAGGTTCTTAGACTTCATAGTAAAATAAGTGAGAATGAAAAATAAATGTGCCACAATAGGAAGGAAGTAAATATACAAGGTCATTCACCTGAGACACAGCTCGACAGAGAACTGAAGCCTAACCATTTGCCTGGAAAATGCAACAAATGACCGCCCACCATACCATGAAAGAGCTTAGACCATTGGCCATCCATCTCTACCTTTCGATCTTGGGTACGCCAGATCACTGTCCACGAATCACACTTACCTAAGCATGGAAGAGCAGTTATGATCCATGAGGAAGGTTCCAAATGTATTGTTCTCACGTTTATAGGGCAGTCATCCACCCAAAAATATAAGAGAGAAATAAAGATGTTGTACCAACTTCCAGTTTTAATTATTGCTAGTTATAAAGTTCATACATGCGACTTGAATGCTCTTTGGAGCAAATAAATCATATAACAAAATAATATGATGGGTTTGTTGCATCATGGCAATGAAAACCATATATTGTAGTCCAATAGATATACTATAAGACTATAACACTAGTAAAAATGGTTGAATACATTGGCTGGCTTGTTGAATGATATAACATATATTGTTTGGCTCGTTGAATGGTAAAATATATATGACTTATATATTTATTGACTTACAATAAAAACAAATTGTTTATGGGTTGGTGACTGTATTGAATGGATGATATACAACAAATGTGTTGTAATAAATTATGAGTATTCACTTGTTGCCTTCTATGGAAATAACAATCGCATCAAACCTTTTTAGCACACTTCTCAAAACTTTCTCAAGTATTCTCATTTCCTCAAGTGTCTAACAACGAGACATGATTTCAGTAACCAGTCCAATTACATGTGTAAAAAATGAGTACATTCTTAGACTCTTTCATACAAATTGTCTCAAAGTTTCTCCTTATTAGTCATAGCTTTGTTGTTTTCACCTTTTCCATGCCTTGGTAGGTTATCTAGAGGGTATCCCATGCTTGCTTATACTTTGCTTCTACTGCAATCCTTAGGAAAATACTTTCATGAACTGCTTGGAAAATGTAAAAGAAATTTTTTGCATCCTTCCTGCTATTGTCCCTCAACAAATCTCATTATGCTTGAGACAAGGCAGTGTATGTTGCTTCATCTGTTAGTTCTTGGAACCCATTCTCCACCAAATCCAAAATATCTTGGGAAGAAAACAAAACCTTCATTATTATAGCCTAGTAGTCATAATTTTTCTGACTAAGCAGAGGTATTTGAGGATTCGTCAAACTTGTTCTTGATGCTATAATATTGGCTATAAAAAAAACTTTCCTTGTTGTTGAATATGGTGTAATAACTTCCTTCAAAACAATTTTTAACTATGATTAAAAACACTTTTTTATGCTAATAGAGTTTAACCCACACTGATACGATGTGAAAGAAATTTTAGGGGCGAAGGAGAGGAGTTTCCCCACAACTAATCAGTTGTGGAGGTGAAATCTTCAGTTTCAGCGAACAAATCACAACTGGACAGGAGCTTAAATAACACAAAAATTTAACTCAGAGAAAACAACACAAAAATTTAACTCAGAGAAGACAGAGTAAAATTTGGAGCAACACAATAAAACTTAGCTTATAATTTTAGTGTATGAAATACTTTCATATGGAGTTTGTGCTCCTTCACCAAGTAAATAACAATTCTTATGGTGATTTACACTTCATCGGGGGTTGCAGAGTTATAGACTGTAAAACCCAGTAACCATTGTTTTAACACGACAACCAAAATTTGCTCCACAATTTTTTCCTCTTCACTTCTCAGACTTCCGCCCTCGACTGTGTTAAAGACTTCTTCATACATATATTTCAAAACATACATTTTTGAATCATTAATACATGACAGAGAAAAATATTAAGACATAGTATGGGCGATTTTACATAATAAATGATTTTCTGAACTTGTAGGTATTATGAAGTGTAGGTTATAGTCGCGGAGTGAATTTTTTCCCATAAGGATTTACCAAACTTCATTAAATTTCCATTTTCTCTTAAATTCTTGATGTGTGCTGCAGAATGGTATGATGTGTTGTGAGATGGGGAACTTATAGTCCTACTCAAAAATTATGTCCTTCAATCAACAAACAAATCCGCAACTTGTAGTTGAGATGTACCACACATATGGTTGTTGTCATTCTAATTAACGTGCTGGTTGGGATTAGTTTTCCAACACTCCCCCTTGATCACAACTGTTGCCATTGAAAATTCTCAAACAATCTCTAAGATAAACAAAATTTTCATGTGCCAATGGTTTTGTTAAAATATCAACAATCAGTTCCTATGCTTTGTAGTGTTGGAACACAATTTCACCATTGTTAATCAATTCTATAATAAAATTATATTTAGCATCAACGTGCCTAGTCATCTTTTGAAAAACACAATTTTTTGACAGTGCAATTCTAGAACTATTGTTACAGAAATTAGTTATTGTTCCCTCTTGGTCTTGGCATAAATCTCTCAACATCCTTCTCATCCAAACTGCTTGACATGGTACTGTTGTTCCGTTGACATATTCAACTTCTGCTATGTACAATGACATTATTGATTACTTCTTGGAGGCCCATGAAATGGCTTTAGAATCCAAATGAAAAAGATATCCTGACATGATCTTTCTATCATGACACTTCCTGCCCAGTCACTATGAGTGTAACCAACCAACCTAAAATCATTTGTTTCGGTGTACAAAATACCATATTGTTTTTTCCCATTGACATACTTTAAGATTCATTTGGCTTCTTACGAATGTGTCTCCTTGGGTGTCTCCATAAACCTCGACACCAAACTCACTGCATACATTATATCCAACCTAGTCGTGGTCAAATACATCAAGTTTCCAACTATACTTTTGTATAATGTCATATTTACATTGTATTTGCAATATTCTTTTCTCATCTTCACCGCCATGACAGTTGGAGTTGGTGTTGGCTTGTTCTTCTGCATATTAAACCTCTGCAAAATGTCTTCTACATACTTTTCTTCGAAAATAAAAATTACATTTTCTATTTGCTTCACTTTTATGCCCAAAAAATACCTCAACAACCCCAAGTCAGTCATTTCAAACTCACTTTTCATGGCCTCTTTGAAATCCGCGATGAGGAAATCATTAGCGCTCATAAAAGTAAAATCATATACATATGAGACAACAATAATAAGCTTACCTTCAATCTATTTGATATAGAGAGTAGGCTCAACATCACATTTGTCGAAACCATTGTCCGTCAACTAAGCATCTATCCTGCTATACCATGTACGTAGTGCTTGCTTCAGCGCATAAAGATATTTCCTAAAACTATATGCTTTGTCTTCTCGGGATTCTACCTCATAACCAGGTTGATGCACAACATATACTTCCTCTTTCAGTACTCGATTCAAGCACACGGATTTTACGTCCATTTGATACACTTTACATTTATGTCGCACAACAATCAACACCATCATATGCACTGTCTCCATCCTTGCAACTGGCGAAAATGTCTCCACATAATCTCTTCCATGTTGTTGCTTGCATCCTTTGACAACTAGCCTTGATTTATGCCTTTCAATCTTCCCGACAACAATTCTCTTCGACTTATAGACCCACTTCACTCCAATGACTTACTTTCCTTGTGGAAGGTCCACTAAATCCCATGTGTCATTCTTTTCTATTGCTTCTATTTCTTCTTCCATTTTTGCAAACCATTTTTCTTGTTTAGCTATATCCTCAAAATGGATTAGATCATCTACATGACAAAACAACACAAATATGGACTTCTGACCAGCTCTACTAACAACTTCATCTTGCTCATAAATTTCATTTAAGTTTCTGAATTTTGGTCTTCTTATGCTTGTGAAAGATGGGTTTGACATATCACTTGATGTTTCATGATTGTGGAAGATGGGTGTGACATGTTTAGAGAAGTAATTTCTTCACTACGTGATGTTGCTCTATTAGTTGTTGATGTTGTTACTTACTACCTAATTTGTTGAGCTTGAATAGGAGTAAAGGGAGTCACTGTTGAGGAATTGTTTAAAATTGTCAATTCCTCTTTATCCTCATGTGGTATACATGCTTTCGCATTTATTTCCTTCTCTAAACTTCCATTTCATGCTTCCTCTTCTACAAACCACACATCTCTGTGGATTATGACCTTTCTGGTTGAGGGAATGTAGAGCTTATATGCCTTGGATTCATCACTATATCCAACAAATATGAATTTCTCCCACTTGCTCTCCAACTTCTTCCTCAACTCATATGGGGAATGTGCATACGCCAGAAGTGAAAACACTCTCATGTGACTAACACCATGCTTTCTTCCACTCCATGCCTCTTTAGGAACCACATTCTTGACACTTTTGGTTGGACACCTATTAAGGATATATGTTTTAAAAGTGATACCTTCAGCCTAGTAATCATTTGGAAAATTCTTTGCCTTCAACATACTCCTTGCCATTTCCTTAATGGTCCTATTATTTCTTTCTCCAACACCATTTTTCCTAAGTGTGTACCTTGTTGTAAATTTCTTGTGAATTCAATTCTCCTTGCAAAATCAAAGGAAATCATTTGAGATGTATTTGCCACCTCTCTTAGTCCTCAAGAATTTTATGGTGTGTCCAAATTTCTTCTCAACAAGAGCTTGGTAATGGAAGAAGTGCTCAAACACTTCACTTTCCTTTTTTAGGAAGTAAACCAATGTGCTCCTTGTATATTCATCTATGAATGTCAAAATCTAGTAGCCACCCCCAATTGATGGTGATTGCATTTGTCCACATAAATATGAATGGACAATCTCCAAAGGTGCATTTTTCCTTACTGACTTTCCTGTTGGAAATGTCTCTCTATGTTTTTTTCCCAAGATGCATCCTTCATGCAGGTTGTCTGATTTTTCTATGAGTGGTCACCCCCTCATCATGTCTTTCATAAGTAGAAAATTCAAACCTCCAAATTTGAGATGAAAAAATCTCAAATGCCATAACCAATTTTCATATTTGACTTATGCTTGAAAGTTTACTTGTGTGACAACTGCATCTTTTCTTCCAACCTCTTGTGAGTTCATTGCTATTTGTGCTTCTGCACCTTCTTCTTTGAAATATGATTTTATCTTTAGGGGAAACATTCTATTGCTTGTCATCTAAAATTTTGCAATCAATGGCCTACTTGTATTCTTATCCAAAATTGTGCACTCATCACTTTTTAAAAAGACATTGTAGCCCTTTTGCATGTGTTGTCCAATGATTATGAGGTTATGCTTCACGACAGGGACAAAATAAACATTTGAAATATACTTCTTCTTCCCCTTCTTTTTTAGAATATTGACTCTTCCTTTTCCCATGACAAAGACATTGATATCAATCCTTAATGTCACTTTAGATTTCACACTTTCATCTAAATTGGAAAAAATTTCTATGTTCCCTGTCATGTGATTACTGCACCTTGAATCTAGAAACCATACATCACTTTATTTTTCTTGTGCTACATTACAAGCTAAAAACATGCTATCATGGTTCTAATTTTCCTTTGTGAAATTTACACTTGGTTTGTTACTTTTTTCATGTTGCTTATTTCTACATTCATTTGCATAATGATCGTACTTCTTGCAGTAATGACATTGGACTTGAGATTTATCAGAACTCTCACCTTGTGCTCGATTTTGGCTTGGACCTTGACTTGGATTTTGATTTTTTTCCTCTTCCACTTGAGTTTGAAGTGTTGCCTCTTCCACCTATGTGTGGGCTTCTTCCCCTTCCTCTAGAATTTGATATTACGTTGCCTCTACCTTGACCAAATGAAATTTTTGTCTAGAAGGCATGCTCCAATGAGGTGCTTGTTCCTCTATTCAGTCTATGTTCATGACAAAACAATGATGCATGAAGCCTATCCATTAAGAACTCTGAAAGATACTTTATCTCTTCTATGACCACAACAATGGCATCAAACCTTGCAAGAATAATTCTCAAAAATTTCTCAACTATTCTCCTTTCCCCATTATGCAACAACCCTTGTGAAAATTCCACATAATAAAAGTTAAAAAACAATAACTAGGAATGAATGGGACACTTATTCTAAGC
This sequence comes from Pinus tabuliformis, assembly GCA_031772625.1. NCBI lineage: Eukaryota > Viridiplantae > Streptophyta > Pinopsida > Pinales > Pinaceae > Pinus > Pinus tabuliformis. The sequence continues at coordinate 1,848,321,600 of CM062816.1, forward strand.
TAAATGTTGGTAAAGACATCCTAGGGGTTGCTCATTTTTTTGTTTATGGCAAAGGCTTTTAAAAGGAGAAATTGAATTTTTGGCACAATTATTTATGAAAATAATGGAAATTAGGAGAGAAAGGAGGTGAAAGGTCACAGATTTCATGTGAGGAGGAAAATGAAGGAAAATAATGGAAAATGAAGAAAGTAAAGGCCTCAATGATAAAAAGGATTTTGAGGATCAGTTCGTAACCTTTTGACAATTTAGCTTTGGAGCTCTTTCCTTGTTGTCTCTCTCTCTCATACTCTTGGAAACACAAAGTTTTCTTAGAGAACTTTGGCATTAAAGCAAGAAGGGAAAAGAAACCAAGAGTAAGAAAAGATCAAGTAAGGAAAGGCAGGATCAGGCATCTACAACAAGCTTCATTTCACGTATTGACTTTCATGTGTATTTTACTTTCTATATTTGGCATGCATTGGATTGCATGTGTTTCATTTCTACCATGACATTGGTTTTTCCAGGTGTGAGAGTATTTTTAGCCTAGCCTTTCCATTTCCTGATAGCCTTGATGAGATGCGTTCTCTCATTTGTTTTGTGTGGGATGGTTAGATTGGATTTGATGCTAAGTGGGGTGGATCTCCGAATTAAGAAACACATGGTGTAGTTGTCCGTGAACCAGATTGGGGATGCACAAATCCATTCACCTAGTAACACTTGAACTGAACTATGGGTTGCAGTAAAGACAAATTGTGTGCCTCAATGGTCCTAGGAATCCTTGGCGGTGAATGGCGGGATATAAGATAAAGCCAAGAGGTGTACTTTCTCTCCATTAGGCCTATTGATTTTGGGAGGGAATGCACGATAAAGCCTGTAGAGTATGTTTCAGTGTAGGGTCTAGTTATCCTTGGATCAGATTGGGGATGCACGGTAAAGCCTTGGAGACTAGGAGGCACTCAAATTCCTCACAGTGCAGGTGAAGAACTCTCATGGCATCCACATTGATTGGTGTTTTTGATGTGTTCTATGTGTTCCATATTCATGCTTGGAATATGGTATGAGGGTGATTGGCTGAAGAGAGACTTGAATCAGCAAATCTATAGCTGGGTGGAATGTGGTAGACCCATCATCGGTCGGTTCATTGCATTGATTAATGAGAAAATCATTCCATTGATTTTCATGTGTAAATGTACCACTGTATATATCTATTTTGATGGTTGTTATGTTTATTGTATTTTTGTTACTATTATATGGGTTATATGTACATTTTATGACAACAATTATGTATGACTCTCAACTTGTTTCTACTTGTATATGAATGGATAATGTGTTTATGGCTTAATAGATGAATATGTATCAAATTAAAGGAGGGAAGAATGGTTCCTAGCAATTCTCAAAAAAGTATGTGATCCCTACACTTGATTATGTTGTTTACACTTGTAGGTCACATGTCGATGATATGTTTGATGAAGTGTCTGTCAAAGCTAGTAGGGGTCTAATTAAGGCCCTGTTTAGTTTATTTATTTTTCTTCATTGTTTCCCTATACTTTACTTGATTATGAGCTTTCATTCCATTCTGTGCAGTGGCCTAGGCTCTGGGCCTAAAAAGGTGTCTTAAATCTCATGCTCGCTAGCACAAAACTGGAAACTTTAGTCCACAGTCACTCGCAAGTAGGCCTATGAGAGAGATTTTATGTCTCTAACTGCTCCCTTGCCCATAGCGTGAGAGAAACTATGGCCTAAGAGGTCCCGAACAATAGTGGGACCTAGAGACAGGCTATTTGAGTGGCTAAATTGTCTCCCAAGCATTTTTTTGATGGTGTTGGATGACTATGTGTGATGTTTCATCGATTCCACTTCCTTAAGGTCACCTAGGAGGTCAAATATGATCATAGTAGCCTCTCGTCTCATGTTTACCCAGATTTACGTGGTTACTTGTGTCGATGTGGGAGGAGCATATTAAAAAGTGTCTCACCATGAGACCCAATTTCATTAACCAGTCAGATTACATGTGCAAAAAATGAGTCTACATTCTCAGACTCTTTCATACAAATTCTCTTATAGTCTCTCCTTAGCATTTGTAGCTTTGATCTCTTTACATTTTCCATGCCTTTGTAGGTTTTCTAGAGGGTGTCCCATGCTTGCTTTAACTTTGTTGTTGTTGTAATCCTTGGGAAAATAATTTCATGAATTGCTTGGAAAATTTAGAAGAGGGTTATTGCATCCTTCTTCTTTGTGTCCCTAAGCAAATCCCTTTTTGCTTGAGACAAGTGTATGTTGTTGCATTTGCTGGTTCTTGGAATGTATTCTCCACGAAATCCCAAATATCTTGGGAAGAAAATAAATCCTTCATTGTCATAGCCCAGTAGTCATGACTTTTCCCATTAAAATGAAGTATTTGGGGATTAGTCAAGCTTGCGTTTGATGCTTCCATTTTAGCTATAAAAAAAACTCTCCTTGGTGGTAAATATGCTCCAATTATCTGCCTTCAAAATAGCTTTTAACTCCCAATAAAAATACTTGTGTTTACACTAACAAAGTTTAACCCACTCAGATACAACATGAAAGAAATTTTAGGGGTGAGAGGAGAGGAGTCTCCCCACAACAAATAAGTTGTGGAGGGAAAATCTTCAATTGTGTCGAATAAGAGAAGAGATTAAAAACACAAAAATTTAACTCACAAAAAACAAAGTAAAATTTGAAGCATCACAATAAAACTTTAGCTTATAATTTTAATGCACGAAATACATTGACATGGTGGTTGCCTCTCCTTCACCAAGTAAATAACAATTCTTATGGTAATTTACACTTCATCACCGGTTGCACGCACAATAACTTTTATTTTCACACACCACCAAAATTTCTTCCACGATTTTCTCCTCTTCACTTCTCGACTTAAGCCTCTCACTGTGTTAAATGATTCTTCATACATATATTTCAAAACATACATCTTTGACTCATTAATACATCACAAAGAAAAATATTAAGACATAGTATGGGAAATTTTACATAATAAATGATTTTTTCAACTTGCAGGTTTTGCGGAGTGAGTGTAGGTAACAGTGGTAGAGTGAATGTTTTCCCATACGTATTTACCAAACTTCATTAAATTTCCATTTTCTCTTAAATTCTTGACCTGTGTTGTAGAATGGTATGATGTGCCATAGAAAAGGGAACTTGTACTCACACATATGGTTGTTGTCAATCTAATTAACATGATGACTATGATTAATTTTCCATTGTTGTCAATCTAATTAACATTGTGGTTGGGATTAATTTTCCAACATCTTACCTAAGTTTTGAAAGATGAGGCTTAATCCACCATAACACCTCATAAATCTTCCTCAATTTAAATGTGTAATTGAAATGCCATGTGTTTTAAAAAATAAATTGAAAAAATTGCACAACAAAAGCAATGTCTACCAAGTGATAAGATTGCAGTGATCCCATTGTCGAGTAACATGCTATCATGTAACTGATTAGGAAATTGACCATCGACAATAAGAGAAATGTATCACACAGGCTCGTGGATGGTCGTGGTGGATATTCAAGCTTATCATTGATGTTCACTCTGCAATAAACTCAGATTTCTACATCTCTAAGTCTAAAATATACCAAAGGCATAAGAAGATAGTAAAAAAGCTAGGGAAATTTCATCATAAGATATCATCGTAAACCTATTGATAGAAAAAGTTATTAATCACTTGTGTCGTCTTATTTAAAAATATGAAGGCTATTCCAGCTCTAGGAATATAGTAATGTAGAAAAAAATATAAAGTTGCAGTGTTGTCATGTTACTGGTGAAAATGTTGTAGTGAAAAGGACAGGCTTTTCATAGGGGAGGAAAATAGGTGTTTAAAGTGTTGCAGCAGACAAATTCATAACAAGGAGAACCTAGATGACTTATGGAACTCAAATCGAAATCTTGGTCACAATGTTGACAAACAACAAGCTACGCATGCTTTCACTGTCAAGATCAACAAATGATAATGGAGAATTCCCATCAGGATCCTACTTAGCTTGTTCTTTGTCGATGGTGTCAGCATGTTATTTATCTATGGTGTGAGAAACATTTTTATTTCAGTTCCATGAGTTATCTGGGATCTCCCTATTCATGGATCTACCCTCAGTGCAAAACTTTAAACAATCGTCTTGTAAGTTCCCTATTGAAAATTTGTCCATGTTCCTGTTGGAGGTACTACACACCTAGGACCTTCATTACTGGCACATGCGGACACTTAGTTAGAGCATTCACTAACATGCAAGGCTTCAACATTAGAATATTCACCAGATTGGCACCTTTGATTGTCCATGCATGCATGGTACTGCAAGCAAGATCCTTTTTGCATGATTTACTCCCTGATTTGCTCCTCATTTCACTCCGCAATTGGCTAGTTCTCTCGAGAACTTGTTATAGGTGTTGAGTCCTCTCATTGATCACTATATGCAAGATCCTTTCTACATGACTTACTCCCTGATTTGATCCTCCTTTCACTCCACAACTAGCTAGTTCTATCTGGAACTTGTTGTAGGTGTCAAGTACTCACATTGATCACCACTATGGCGCATTACCTTGGGATCTTCACCCAGTGATGCTATATCATGAGCATCGTAACATATTTTCTGAATCAATAATTCCTTTTTTTATTTTGATTTTCTTTTAGTGTTTGCTCTCTACAAAGCTATGTGTTCAACCTTTACTAGCTAGATTCATCTATGCATGTTTTCTAACACATTTACATGGTATCAAAGCCTAGAGGTTGCTAGATAAAAGGTGCAGCAGTACTTTATTTTGCAGGTATTACAGCTTGGAGATCGAAGATTGATAAAAAAATGGAGTTTCCCAAAGAATCAATCCTAACACCGTACAACTATCACGAATGGAAGGACCAAATGGCTCGATACCTTCATTAGAAAGCATTGTACATGATTACCATAGCTATAGAAGTGGAACCCACTTCAGCCATAGAAAAATCAAATTAGCTCAACCGCATGGATGAGGCCCACGGAACCATATGCATGTACATCTCCCCACAGTTGTAGTTTCATTTATTTTCCTGCAGTACTCCTAATGAGATTTGGAAAAAGGTTGAAGAACTCTATGGGAAATAGGATGATATGAAAGGGAATCTTCTTGAAGTGGAGCTGCTCTCATTGGATCCATGGAACTATGATAGAATTCAGGAATTCTTCACCAAATATAATGATCTATTGTTGCAACCCAAGGGTTTTGGAATTAACAAATCCAAGGAGGAGAGTCGCCAAGTCCTCCCTATTATGTCTAAGCTCAGACTAGAATACTCCATCTTTGTGTCTACATTTCATTCTGTAAGGCTTGCAACATGTAAATCCTACACTATGCCTTCTCTCAAATAGTTCATGGAGTCCCTCACTTAGGCGCAAGTTAAACTCATTGGAATGGGGAAAATCAAACCTCCAAAAGTGCATGCACTTGCTGTGCATGATGGTAGCCACAATAAAAATCACAGATTTGATTCAAATCAGAAACTTCAGTAGAAAATAGACAAGGGAAAAGTGCAGTCCCATCCAAAGAAGGAAGGGTACACTAAGCCCTTCAATGACTCCTCTGGCTCCAGAAATGAGAATGGGAAGAAAGGAGACAAATGCACCTATTGTCACCGAGGATTCCATCCGGAATCCTCTTGCATGAAGAAACAAATTGACCAAATGGCAGAAATCCTTCAGAAGCACAACCTTGGCGAACACATCCCTTAGGGCACCAAGAACAAAACTAAGGATTTGCCACACAGGAAAGGTAACAATTTTCATGCTTTATTTGCAATTAACTCTTCCCCTGATGCATGGATTATAGATTCTGGTGCATCACATCATATGGCTTCTACAAAGGAATTATATTCCTCTTTGGATGCATACAAAGGACCTCCCATCCTCATGGGAGACGATTCACCCATTGAGGTCACCGAAAATGGTAGAGTGGAACTTTTACATGAAATATTTGAATATGTGCTTCTTGTTCCAAAACTTTCGGTAAACCTCCTTTCATTTGATTAGATCACCCATTTTGGCTCCGAAAAGAGAGTGGAATTGACTCCACATGCAGTGAACATATATGACCTACATAACAGCTCCAAAATTGCAACCAGTAAGGTAAAAAGTGGAGCTAGACTATACACATTTTCTGAATTTATTGAATCTCAATCCATCTTATTTCTTACACATGTTGATGATAGTAGTAGGCTTTGGCATGAGAGGTTTGGTCACTTAAATTATAGGTATATGCAACAGCTAAGCAACCATGAGATGGTGGAAGGCCTGCCAAATGTCAGTTTCCCCAAGGGAGTTTGTGTAGGGTGTGTCCTTGGCAAACATCCTAGAGAAAATTTTGACACTGGCAAGACTCACAGAACATCCTCTCCTCTAGATCTGATCCATAGTGAACTCATGGGGAATTCTCCTCATCCTTCCATCCACAAAGCAAGGTATGTTCTTACACTTATTGACAATTTCTCACGGTATACTTGGGTGTATCTTCAGAGGGCCAAATCTGAAGTTTTTGTGCACTTTGAAGATTTCAAAGCACTAGTTGAGACACAGTCAGAGAGAAAGATCAAATCCCTCCATACAGACAATCGAGGGGAATATGTTAACATAGCACTTTAGAACCTTTGCCTTGAGTTCGACATATAGTTGCAACACATAGTTCCATACACTCCGCAGCAGAACGAAGTTGCTGAGAGAAACAACCAATCTCTCAAAGAGATTGCTTTCTACATGTTGCATGCTAAGCCACTACCTCATAAGCTATGGGATGAAACACTTAATTGTGCTAACTACATCTAGAATAGATATAGTCATAGATCTGTCAAGGATCAGACCCCCTTTGAGCTTTGGAGTAGCACCAAACCAGAGGTCACCCACTTCCATGTTTTCGGCTCCTGAGCATGGGCCATGATCCCCTCTTAAAAGAGGAAATATCTTGATCCATAGAGCATTGAGTGCATCTTTTATGGATACCCTGATGGTGTGAAGGGATACCGACTCCTGATTTCCTCTACGAACAATATCATCATCGAGCGAAGTGTCCAATTTGACGAAAGTCTCTCGCACGGGCCTCAATTGCCGCCCGCAAACACCTTTTAACTACCTCGTGACCGAGATGATGACTCAATACACTCAGATGTATATAAAAAGCATGCAGATGCAGAGACAGAGTCTTTAGATACAAATCCAGCACATGCATATGACGATCCACATCCAAGAATAGGTTGGGCTTCTAGCAGCGAATCAACATCCCCCGTCATAAATCAGAGAATAAGTAGCTTAAGTGAGATATATGCACAAGACCACCCAACAACTAGGAATGGCCTTGTGGTGGATAATTGTGATCCACGAAGGACTAGCTTAGAGTTTATTGAGCCTCCTCTTGCCCTCATTGCCACTGAACCAATGCCATCTTGGCATTGTCATTTGGTTCAGTCTTTTGATCTGCGGTATTATGCCGAGGCTGCTGGGCATACCTCTTGGGAGTCCACCATGGAGGAGGAGTACAACTCCCTCTTCGAGAATAAGACCTGGGATTTGGTTCCCCTTCCTTCAGGAAGGAAACTTGTCTGATGCAAATGGGTCTACAAGACTAAGAGTGTTGCAGATGGGAAAATCACCAGACATAAAGCTAGGCTAGTAGCCAAAGGCTTTCAACAAGTGCATGGAATTGGTTATGATAAGACCTTTGGTCCAGTACCAAATATGGATTCCATATGCCTTGCAGTTGCCATTGTGGCTGCCCAAGGGTGGGAAGTACGTTAGATGGATGTGAATAATTCCTTTCTTCATGGATACCTATCTGAGAAGATCTACATGGAGCAGCCACATGGTTTCATTCATGATTCATATTTGGTTTGCAGACTGAAGAAGTCTCTCTACGGCCTTAAGTAGGCCCAGAGAGCTTGGTATGAGAAGATGGATTCTTTTCTCTTATCACAATACTTCGAAAGATGTATGTCTGATCTGAATGTTTACATGCTCAAGACACATGACTCTCTTCTTATCTTATTTTTGTATATGGATGATCTCTTGATCACGGGCATCTCAACTTCAACCATTGCTACAGTCAAGAGGACCTTGCATGATAGGTTCTTGATGATGTACATGGGTCCATTACACTTCTTTCTTGGCGTTGAGATCAGCCAGGATGCCATAGGTATCAAACTCTCTCAGGCTAAGTATGCACAATATCTCCTTGAGAGATTTCACATGACTGACTATAGGCCAACACTGACTCCTTTTTTGTCTAGGGTCCACCTTGAGGATGGAGGTGAAACTCCATTAGCTGACAATGCTCTCCATCGACAGCTAGTCGGGAGGTTATTGTACCTCACCCATTCTAGACTAGATCTATGTTATGCAGTAGGGGTAGTTTCCAGATACATGCAGGAGCCACATGAGCTACACTGGAAAGCTTCCAAGCCCATCCTTCGATATGTACAAGGCACCATCATCTTTAGGATTCACTATGAAGAAGGCACTACATTGAATCTCCCTAGCTTCACAGATTCTAATTGGATGGGTGACAAAATTGATCACAAGTCCACCTCCGAATACTCACTCAGTCTAGGGTCTAGCCCTATCTGTTGGTTGAGAAAGAAGCAGGATACTATTGCTCTCTCTATAGTTGAGGCTGAGTACAGAGGAGTAGTCAACATCACCATTCAGGCTCTGTGGCTACAATACTTCCTCACTGAGTTGGGCATCCAATTCCACCAAGCCACTATCATCTGGTATGACAACGAGACCACTCTCAAATTTTGTAGGGATCCAGTGCAACGATAACTGACGAAGCGCATAGTGATACATATGCACTACATTAGAGACTTAGTACATGATTAGGTCATTGATTTGCAGTTCTATCCTTCAGCAGAACAGACTGCAGACATCTTCACCAAGACATTCACTGAGCAGAAGTTTCACTCTCTATGTGATCGTCTTGGAGTGTAGGACACAGTTTCTTAGCAACTGGCTTTTCTTCCTCTTTTCTTTTGATTACATTTTATTTTGAGGGGGAGATTTTACCATGAGGTTTTCCCTCTTTCCTCCATTTTGTATAAGTTGCACCATATTTTGGGTGACATTTGGCCTTAGTTGTCATGGCCCATTCTCTATTTTTTCCCATAGTGGTGTTCAGGGGGGGTGTTGGAGGTACTACACACCTAGGACCTTCATTACTGGCACATGCAGACACTTAGTTAGAGAATTCACTAACATGCAAGGCTTTAACATTGGAACCTTCACCAAATTGGCGCCTTTGACTTTCCATGCATGCATGGGACTACATGCAAGATCCTTTCTGCATGATTTACTCCGTAATTTGCACCTCCTTCACTCCACAACTGGCTAGTTCTGTCTGGAACTTGTTGTAGGTGTCGAGTCCTCTCATTCATGATTACATGAAAGATCTTTTCTATGTGATTTACTCCCTGGTTTGCTCCTCCTTTCACTCTGCAACTGGCTAGTTCTCTCTGAAACTTGTTGTTGTTGGGAAAAGTATCCAATACGGAATGCCCCTATCCCACTCTAAGGTGTGATAGTGCCTTAGCAACAAACAAGAGAAAACTATCTGAGTATTCTTCTTTATGAAATGTAAATAGAGGAGAAGGATGTAACTAACCGATGTCTTCCGCTAGTTTGTCGATCCAATCTCGCTCTCTTTTGTTCGCTTTCCACTGCTTGCTCCTTCACTGGCCCAGCTACACCAAGTTCCTGCAAGATCACAAGAGAGGAAAACTACACAAAAGATATAGATTCACATTCATAACTAGTTTAGGATCAGATATAAACTAAATATGCAAATATAACAAAGCATCATTGGTATACAAGCACATAGGAGAAACTCAAATGGTTTTATTGATGAAGTAACAAAGTTCAGGAAGAGATACAACCAAGTGAGGCCCGATCCAGCATCACCTTCCCAGCAAAAGGAATCCCTTCTTCACCTCCTTCAAAGCAAATCACCCAATAGTTCTAATCTCAAACCAACAGCAATTCTCTGCAAACTACAAAATTCCAGCCTCCTGAACGTCTGGGTGAGAGATCCATATATAGATGTGAGCAGAGAGGATGAGTCAGCTCATGTTTTGACTTGTGGCTTCTCTCTGTCAGTTCTTGCTTCCACTTGGAGGTTGTGAGCCTCTTACTCATCACTAGTCGAATTCATTGAGGCAAGTGTCATTGAGGAACATTTTGGAAGCTTCCAGTGCTTGGACACCTCGTTGAATGAGCTTGCCATTTGTCATTTCCCGCTCAGTGCACCCTGGTAGTTCTTCTACCTGCGTTGCAGTGCCCCTAGCTAGTGTAAGCTTTGCATTTCAGCGCAGACAGCTAGTGGAGCTCTTGAATTGATCCTGAATTGACTGTTTCTGAGTGGTTTTTGGTGGAGAACTTTTGGGAGAAGCTATCATTGGTTGACCTTGTTCCTTTAGGGGTAGGAACGACTCATTTAGGGACTTTGGATCCCTTGGATTATGGACATTTCATGTTCAATGCTGTAAGGCACAAAAATGTCTATAATAGTTGCCCCCTAAAGTATGAGGTCGTTTATCGGGTGAAATGCTTTATTAGGAGGATCTGAAGTTCTTCTAATGCTGGGAGGAGACCTGTAATAAGATACAATACAATACATTATTTTTCATACTGCTTTCATGATCTAGCTGAGGCGGGCATTCCCATGCTCAGCTTTATAAATTCATTTCTCTGTACATGGAATAGACAATCGTCTGATGGTAGATTGATGATTTTGATGAAATCATCATCCTTTTGGTAGGATGATTATCTGCTGCAATGCTGTACATGTCAATGTCTTTATTTTTCCTGAATATATATCGCATCCCGGATGGATGAAACTAGATCCGGGGTCTTCAATCTCATCCGATCTTCACTCTAAGTACAAGTCGATCCATGTGAGAAATGTTCTGAAGTCGAACATGGAAAGACATCGCTTGATTACCAGTCAATGATGTAAATCGTTAACAAGCGCGAGAGGAATCACGGATAATGATAATGACCCTCAAGGTACTGTAGTACAATTCACGTGGTGTGAATAAAGGACTTGGCGTCAAACACCACGCAAAATCTTTCGGTCGAAGGTCATTGTTGTAGGGAAAAGTATCCGACTCGGATGACCCTATCCCACTCTAAGGGTGATAGTACCTCAGCAACAACTGTAAAGAAAACTACTTAAGGTTTACTTCTTTATGAAAGCAAGAGAGAATGAAGAAATGCACTAACCGTTGCCTTGCGCTTAATGTCGAATCCAAACTCTTCTCTTTGCTTGCTTGCTCCCAGCTCCTTGCTCTTTTGCTGGCCCAGCTACAACGAGATTCTGCAAAATAACAAAGAAGGAAACTACAAGAAGCATGCAATCATAACTGATTCAAGGATTAGCATAAATCAAATATACAATTATCACAACATATCATTGAAACAAGTGCATATAGAAGAACCTCAATAGCTTTTATTAATAGAAGAAGTAAAGTTCTGAGAGTGTTACAACCATTGAAGGCCCCAATCCAGCAACACCTCCCAGCAGAAAGAATTTCTCCTCTTCACCTCCTTCAAGCAATCACCCAATAGCTCTATAGTGAAACCAACAGCATATCATTACTTTGCACAAAATTCCAGCCTCTTGAGCTCATAGGAGAGAGCTCAATATATAGATGAATTGAGAAAGGATGAGTCAGCTTGCAACTGATGTGTAGCTGCCTTGTGTCCTCTCTCTCTTCAGTTGATCTTCAGTTCTTGAGTCCACTTGGAGAACCTTGCTTCCACTTGGAGAAACAGAGCCTCTGACTCATCACAAGGCGAAATCCCTGATCCAAGTGTCATTTTTGGAAGATTCCAGAGCAATGACTCAGTGTGCCACTTGTCCCATCTTGCTCAGCGCAGGTGGGCTTTGTTCTACCTGCTTTGCAACGCAGGTACACCATGGAGGAGTTGAGTTTCAGCGCAGAAGCCTAGTGGAGCACCTGCTTTGATTTCAGGATTGCTTTTTTTTTAGTGTTTTCAGGTGGAGAACTGATCTGAGAGCTGTTGGTTTGCTGACCTTGTTCCTCTAGGGGTAGGAACATCATGTTTAGGGACTTTGGATCCCTTGGATTATTGACAATTCATGCCTGATACTACAAGGCACAAAATTGTCTATAACAGATGCCCCCTAAAGTATGAGGTCGTTTATCGGGTGAAATGCTTTATTAGGAGGATCCGAAGTTCATTCAATCTGCTGAGAAGTGTCCTGTAATAAGATACAATACAATACATTATTTTTCATACTTTTTCATGATCTAGCTGAGGCGGGCATTCCCATGCTCAGCTTTATAAATTCATTTTGGTACATAGAACAGACGATCGTCTGATGTTAGACTGATAATTCTCTACTGAAATTATCATCCTTTGAGAAGGATGATCATCTGCTACAATGATGTACACATCAAATGTCTTTATATCCTGAATATATATCGCAGCCTGGATGGATGAAACTAGATCCGGGGTCTTCAATCTCTTCCGATCTTCACTCGATGTACAAGTCGATCCATGTGAGAATTTCTTGAAGTTGAACATGGAAAGACATCGCTTGATTACCGGTCAATGATGTAAACCGTTAACAAGCGCGAGAGGAATCACCGATAAGGATGATGACCCTCAAGGTACAGCAGTACAACTCACATTTGGGAATAAAGGACTTGGCGTCGACCACCATGCAAAATCTTCTGGTCGAAGGTCATTGATGTATACCTGTCGCCGGAAGTGAGAAACTTGCCATTGAGGCATGCAAGCTTCAAAGTACTGAAGGGGTTGTTTCTAGATCAACTCCTTGGATAATGAGCTGATGTCGACAAGGAGCGATCCGTCAAAGGAGGGCCTTAATGAATCCCACATCACTGACACAGAACGGAGCTAGTGATTGTGATGAGGTGAAAACAAACTGTGATGTATGATTCAGGGTGGCGGTCATGAAATGGATGAAGGACAATGTATGGTAGTGGATGGGACACGGTTGACTCTTTGCAGAACAACATCTCTTGAACATATAACGACACTGATGTGATGGATCGGTAGCATTACCCCAAATATGGATGGTGTGGCGAGGACCAGCGGAGTCGCCAGTTTGTTGTAGGGAAAAGTATCCAACTCGGATGACCCTATCCCACTCTAAGGGTGATAGTACCTCAGCAACAACTGTAAAGAAAACTACTTAAGGTTTACTTCTTTATGAAAGCAAGAGAGAATGAAGAAATGCACTAACCGTTGCCTTGCACTTAATGTCGAATCCAAACTCTTCTCTTTGCTTGCTTGCTCCCAGCTCCTTGCTCTTTTGCTGGCCCAGCTACAATGAGATCCTGCAAAATAACAAAGAAGGAAACTACAAGAAGCATGCAATCATAACTGATTCAAGGATTAGCATAAATCAAATATACAATTATCACAACATATCATTGAAACAAGTGCATATAGAAGAACCTCAATAGCTTTTATTAATAGAAGAAGTAAAGTTCTGAGAGTGTTACAACCATTGAAGGCCCCAATCCAGCAACACCTCCCAGCAGAAAGAATTTCTCCTCTTCACCTCCTTCAAGCAATCACCCAATAGCTCTATAGTGAAACCAACAGCATATCATTACTTTGCACAAAATTCCAGCCTCTTGAGCTCATAGGAGAGAGCTCAATATATAGATGAATTGAGAAAGGATGAGTCAGCTTGCAACTGATGTGTAGCTGCCTTGTGTCCTCTCTCTCTTCAGTTCTTGAGTCCACTTGGAGAACCTTGCTTCCACTTGGAGAAACAGAGCCTCTGACTCATCACAAGGTGAAATCCCTGATCCAAGTGTCATTTTTGGAAGATTCCAGAGCAATGACTCAGTGTGCCACTTGTCCCATCTCGCTCAGCGCAGGTGGGCTTTGTTCTACCTGCTTTGCAACATAGGTACACCATGGAGGAGTTGAGTTTCAGCACAGAAGCCTAGTGGAGCACCTGCTTTGATTTCAGGATTGCTTGTTTTTGAGTGTTTTCAGGTGGAGAACTGATCTGAGAGCTGTTGGTTTGCTAACCTTGTTACTCTAGGGGTAGGAACATCATGTTTAGGGACTTTGCATCCCTTGGATTATTGACAATTCATGCCTGATACTGCAAGGCACAAAATTGTCTATAACAGTCATTGATGTATACCTGTCGCCGGAAGTGAGAAACTTGCCATTGAGGCATGCAAGCTTCAAAGTACTCAAGGGGTTGTTCCTAGATCAACTTCTTTGATAGTGAGCTGATGTCGACAAGAAGCGATCCGTCAAAGGAGGGCCTTAATGAATCCCACATCAGTGACACAGAACGGAGCAAATGATTTTGATGGAGGTGAAAACGATCTGATGATATATGGTTCAGGGTGGCGGTCATGAAAGGATGAGGGATAATGTATGGTAGTGGATGGGACACGGTTGAATTCTCTGAATGACTTCTCTTGAACATATCGGCGACACTTGTGTGATGGATTGGTAGCATTTACCCCAAAGGTGGATGGTATGGCGAGACCATGGTGATGTGACCGGTGAATGAAACAACCTAACCCGACTCAGGCACGGAGTGGAAGTGTCATGTTCAAGAGCGACTTGCTACCAATAAAAGTTCTTTGAGTTTCTTCCCAATTTTCCCCAGTCATTTCTGACCAGTACCTCTTTATTTTTGTCAAGCTTGAGGAGGATAACATATGCTTGTTCTATAATTTACCCTTTGGGTAAACCCATCGCCATGTTTTAACGAGCCTAGCGATAGTGAAACTCGCTCTCGTCTAAAGACAAGTTTGTCGCTATTTAATGCTTTTAACGAGTCTAACGACAAAGATAACTCGGTCCTTTTCAATTTTAGAGAGTCTGAAAAGGTACGTAAAGATAACTCCAAAGGTCCTCTTTCGTCATCTAATCCCTTAAGTCTGAAAAAGTATAAAACAATACAGAAGGGATGAATTTTTGATAGTTTTAACGAGCCGAACTAAACAAGCGCTCGATCTTTTTGTGCAATAATCCCTCAGGTCCAAAAAGATTAAAATCTAGAGGAGGGATAGCTCTTCCGGTCGCTTTAACGAGTTGGAAGGCCAAAACTCGGCAATCTTTTCATATTTTACGAGTCAGATGAAAAGAGCTTAAAGAAGACTCGTCTTTTGAGGAACGAGTGATAAACAGGGTAGCAGCTGATTCCAGGTAAGGCTTGGAATTTTCCAATCATGGCAGTGACACAAGGATGGCTAGTGAAATCACTCTTCGCAGCTGTTCCTCAAAATGGGTAAACAATCAAATGGAGGTGAAAGATCGGCCAATGGAAAAGTGGAGGTGATGGTGCAAACACGACCAAGGCTTTAATGGCGGATAAATCTACATTCGCAGTGGTTATTTATCGGGTAGTTCATTTTTTAATGAGCTTAAACGCGGATTGAAACACTTGCTCGATCTTATGTTTATTTTTTAACGAGCATGAACTATGTGCTAAAACTGCTCGATTCTTATGTTTATTTTTTAATGAGCATGAACTATGTGCTAAAACTGCTCGATTATCCAGTCATATGATAAGAATGTCTCATGTAAGATGCCATTTTTTATGGAGCTTGCGCCTTACGAAGCTATGCCCCGAATCCTTTCGTTATGCAAGTTTGGAAACGACTAATCCTACGATTTTAAAGGGTTAGAGGTCCTAAAAATTTAAAAAATAAATAGTCGCCCCTTGCTTGCACTCCAAAAGGTTTGCATGCCCCCAGGTATAAAGTATGATTTCAAGGTTACCCCTCAATTTGCAGATAAAACATTTGTTTTACCAGGAAAGGCCTACCTCTTTCAGGTTACCCAAAGATTGTTTTGTTGCAAACAGAACACTTCTTTGGCGATGTCTACCGAGATAAACAAAGGTAAGCGGCGCCGACACGCCAACTCACATAACTTTGACAAGAGAATCTTATTCTAGAATAACCCTCTTCCAGCACGGGCGGGGTACAGACTAGTCATATTCTCCTGCGGAAACCTACTCTATACCCAAAGTTTCCCTGCCGAAGCAGACCAGGATGCATGCTCCCTGGGTTCCAGTCATATCCTTCCAAATCACTCGCGCTCATCGGGAGGACGGACCGTGGGTTGAGACATTTCTTGCGTGAAGAGACCATTTAGGGATGGTATATGACTATTTGCGATGCGTGATCCGGGAAATGAAAGTTGGTCCACGAGCTTGACCACTCTTCCTTCATGCGAGAAACACATTACTCTAAAGAGTGAGGAGACGATGGCTCCCATGCAATATATATAGTCTCGTCCAAGGAGTAGGTTATAATCCAAGGGTCCCTGAATGACCATCACGTTCATTTGAACGGTCTTCCCTCTCAATGTGATAGGCACATCGGGGAGGATCCCTAAAGGTCGACTGGTTGCTTTATCGAAGCCTGTCAGATTTCTCATTTCATGCAAAAGCGTTGGTGAACCAAGCGCTTTCCAAGCAATAGAGGAAAGGATACTCACAGAAGCCCCCTCATCAATGATGGTGCCAGCCATGACCATTCTGTATATTTGAACGATAATTTGGAATGGTATGCTTGCTGGCAAACAGGGTCTGCCTAGTTGGTTCCAGTCGAAGGATACAACTAGGTTGCTTGGTGGTGGGACCGAGTAGACGGCCGGATATTGCTCTGACGAACTTCCTTCCTGCGATAAAGGAATGGGAGGGTTGCCCCCGTGTTTGTCGGAGTCTGTATTGATGAAAAGAATCTGGATGGTGTCATCCTTATCCTCTTCAGTGACTGTATCATTCGAAGATAAATCCTCTGAAGGCAAGATTGGGTCAACTGCCACCTCGACCTTTTGACTTCGTAAGGTATGGATTCAGTAGGTTCATCTTCAATGACTGACGCTTCAGCCGACCACTTGAGCGGGCCAGCTGGATTCTCAACTAACGAAGGACTTGGCACGAGTTTTTTATATCCAGGAGGAAGTCGCAATGGTGAAACCAGACGATCTTGCAAAACTCTTTTCGCCTCGTCTAAGAAGGGACAACGGTGGATGGCGTGATCGCCTTCGCACAGTTTGCAGGGAGATCTAGCTCTCCCTCTTTGTCCTGGGACTTCACTTTCGCTAGTTGATGGTATGCATTCAACATGGCTATCAGAGGTTGATGCCACCGAATTGTGCAAACGGGGAGACCAGTCCCTTAGTATTCGTGGGATGCAAGGACAATCTCTGTGAAAGTGGTCTCCCTTGCAGATGACACATGGCGATTTAGGCCTGGTCAGTGCTGTGTGTGGATTTTTTCTGGACAACCCTTGTTTGCCCCCAGGCGCCTTTGGCTCCTTCTTCTTCTTCTCTTTCTTCTTCTTGTCCTTCTTCTCTTTAGGAGCTTGGCTTTTAGCTTTACGAGTTCCCTCAAGCGAAGAGGAAGGAGGAGAGGAAGAGTTAGAAGAGGTAGAAGGTTGGTGGGCAACTTTAGACTCGTCTAGATGTCGATTCGACTGTTCAGGAATAGTGGTGTTCTGAACTACATTGGTTGAGAAGAGCCAAACCGGCAAGCCAATTGTCAGTCCTGGAAGCGACAATGTGGCCATATGGGGCACACCAACATCTCCCTAAGAGGAGAAGGGACTAGGATTTCCACCAAGGGGAATTCCTTGGTTGGTGGGTTCCATTTTCTCAACCGAAAGATCAACTTAAGAAAAAGGGGTGATTTGTTCCGTTTAAAATAAAATTTATTGACGCTTAGACACAACTTGCCTTTTCAGTTTTAAAGAGTCGAGAAAAAGCTAAAGATGACTCTAGTCTCCTTCGATGTTTTAACGAGCCTGAAGTGACAAATTCTCGGATGGACTTTTTCCGTTATAGAGTCTGAAAAAGGCCAAAAGGAACTGCTTTGGAGTTCTAGGTAGAGGGTGTGCCAAACTTTTCGCAAAACCGCAGAATACTTTTTAAGGTATGGGCGGTCGATCTTCCTGAATGCTGTGTTCAGTGCATTGCGATCAGTAGGGCGGCCGACACGGCTTCCTATGGATAAAGGCTTTATTCCTATAGGGGTCTCCCAATATATACGTGACGGTACATGGGAGCACAATCCGTACTGATACTTATCGCTTCACTGTGGAGGAATCACCCAACCACTCGACGGTAAGATATCAGGCTTTACGACGCCGGAACACGTCTCTAGCCTAGACCTCTATGTTGTGCGTTATGTTACAAAGCGTTCTTAAGTTCATTCAATTTATTTTAGGTTGATCTTTCTTAGAAGTTTTCCTTTTTGGATCACCACGAGATGTATGATACAACTCCTAAATGCAGTCTAAAGATGATAAGCAAGATTTTTATATCTTTTCAACAAATGAAAATCCTAGCTACAAGGGGAAAAGAAAGACATCATATTTTCTCAAAGAGCATAGAGCACACTGTAATGCACTTTTCCTAAATCAACATACAAGCTGCCAAAATGCAAATGCACAAGCATGTATTTGTTTTCTCTTTCTTAATATTGATGCCTAAAAAGAAAGCTGTTGTACAAATTTGAATTCGATTTCAAGTGAAAACATAAACAAGTTCCTTTTTCAAAATCAAAAGACGATTACGACACCTTATGATTTACTTGTTTCGACACTAGAAATGCATAAATTCAAACCAAAAGACAAAAGTAAAAGCTAAATCAAATGTGAACAGCAAACAAACTCACTCCTAAGATCAAAACGACACTTATGATAGGTCTAGATCTAAGGGCGACAGTATGACCAGTTTACTTTCGTAATGGGAAACTGCAAATGATGTAATAAACACACAAAGAACAAATACAGTTTCTTTATACAACTGAGGCGGAATTGAGGCAAAGAAAAGGTGTTTCAGATAGGTACACTGACTGATAACAGGCTGCAAAAACATAGATAAAACTGAGCAAAAGGAAGCAAGGAAACACAGTTGGACAAGGCAAAGATTGATCAGCGCACCCCCAGCACAGAGGTTTTGACATTCAGCGTAGGTAGCCTTCACCGGACCTGCATTGAAATGCAGAATCTCTTCACAGAGTCTACGCTGAAGCAGAAACGAGAGTTGTTTCTGGGTTCGAGGTTACGGTTTGCAGTTAAATTCACATTTTTTGGCCAAATAAAAGCTATCAACCAGGTACAATCAAAGGGATGATTCAAAGGAGGACTAAGATCTATCACTAAGGGCTGTTAGAGCACTTGTGGATCAGCTTTTCAGATCATAAACAGGCCCAGCGAATGGACTAGAGTAGCAGATCTCTACTTTGCATTTGTAAATGGAAAATGCAGTTCGATTCGACACTCTTAAGTTTATGAAATGAATAGAAAAAACACAAATAAACTAACAAGATACTCTCCCCAGTGGAGTCACCAATTTGTTGTTTGGAAAAGTATCCAATACGGAATGCCCCTATCCCACTCTAAGGTGTGATAGTGCCTTCGCAACAAACAAGAGAAAACTATCTGAGTATTCTTCTTTACGAAATGTAAATAGAGGAGAAGGATGTAACTAACCGATGTCTTCCGCTAGTTTGTCGATCCAATCTTGCTCTCTTTTGTTCGCTTTCCACTGCTTGCTCCTTCACTAGCCCAGCTACACCAAGTTCCTGCAAGATCACAAGAGAGGAAGACTACACAAAAGATATAGATTCACATTCATAACTAGTTTAGGATCAGATATAAACTAAATATGCAAATATAACAAAGCATCATTGGTATACAAGCACATAGGAGAAACTCAAATGGTTTTATTGATGAAGTAACAAAGTTCAGGAAGAGATACAACCAAGTGAGGCCCGATCCATCATCACCTTCCCAGCAAAAGGAATCCCTTATTCACCTCCTTCAAAGCAAATCACCCAATAGTTCTAATCTCAAACCAACAACAATTCTCTGCAAAGTACAAAATTCCAGCCTCCTGAACCTCTGGGTGAGAGATCCATATATAGATGTGAGCAGAGAGGATGAGTCAGCTCATGTTTAAATTTGTGGCTTCTCTCTGTCAGTTCTTGCTTCCACTTGGAGGTTGTGAGCCTCTTACTCATCACTAGTCGAATTCATTGAGGCAAGTGTCATTGAGGAAGATTCTGGAAGCTTCCAGTGCTTGGACACCTCGTTGAATGAGCTTGCCATTTGTCATTTCCCGCTCAGCACACCCTGGTAGTGCTTCTACCTGTGTTGCAGTGCACCTAGCCAGTGTAATCTTTACATTTCAGCGCAGACAGCTAGTGGAGCTCTTGAATTGATCCTAAATTGACTGTTTCTGAGTGGTTTTTGGTGGAGAACTTCTGGGAGAAGCTGTCATTGGTTGACCTTGTTCCTTTAGGGGTAGGAACAACTCATTTAGGGACTTTGGATCCCTTGGATTATGGACATTTCATGCCCAATGCTGTAAGGCACAAAAATGTCTATAACACTTGTTCTAGGTGTCAATTCCTCGCATTGATCACCACTATGGTGCATTACCTTGGGATCTTCACCCAGTGATGCTATATCATGAGAATTGCAGCCTATTTTCTGAATTGATAATTCTTTTTGTTCTTTCAATTTTATTTTAGTGTCTTTGCTTTGCAAAGCTGTGTGTTAAACCTTTACTAGCTAGATTCATATTTGCAGGTTTTCTAACACATTTACAGTTCCATGACTCATCTGGGTTCTCCTCGTTCCTAGATCTCCGATGGATACAATATTTTAAGTAGAGTAGGGGAAGATGGATATGTGGGAGAGATGCAGGATGGAGATTGCCACAATTAATCTGTTCTATTGTTGATAACTATGATGGGGTTGACTGCAGCCCAAACTACTCATGCAGAGAAAAATGAGAGAAAATATTTTGCAGTGGAGGCCATCTCCCCTCCCTACGCCTGCATGAAAAAAGAAATGACCAAACTACTCATGCAGAGAAAAATGGGAGAAAATATTTCGTAGTGCAGGCCATGTCCCCTCCCTACACCTCCTAGAAAAAACAAGTATAATATTTCACATAGGTGATGACTCCTAAGCGAAGACCAAAAATGTTGAAGCCCATATCTATTGATGATTAGATATGATAAACATCCAAGGAGACATTTTGGTCAATAGTTTAACGAGAATCTCGGAAAATGAAATAGCGTTCAACTATGTATACACCAAACAAAATGAATAAGGTTAGTTTATACACCAACCTAATGTTAAACCAATTTGTTTGTTTGGGGTTTACTGAGATGCGAGTCATTTTTTAGGATTTGAATCATTCTAGGAGGTGTTTTTATCCCATAATAAAAACATTTTACTATGGACAAAAAAATATATTTATACACCAAAAATATGTGACCACTAAAACTGTAATTTTAATCAATTTAAATATATTTAGTTAATTTCATATAATATTAATTATTATAAAGAAAAATCTACACCATAATTATTATTTACTAGTCATCAAATATTCAATATTGTAAATATATAATTAAAACCAATTTATGTACTTGTAATTAGTTATAAAAACGTATTGACATCGATTCTACATCCATCTTAGATTAAGATCTCCCAGAAGCTTGTAGGGATCATGTCCGATGTTGAGGTGGATGCATTTTATAATGCATTCTCTTAACTCCATATCTACCAATTGTTTTGCTAGTTCTTGATGCTCTATAGATAGTTCATTAAGATGAATCTCAATTTCTTCAATACCATGGCTTGTAAAGCTAAAGTCGTGAAATCAAATGAATAACACCAAACTTATCTGAATTCTAATTATTATTTCTATTTTAAATAATTTGAGAGAGTCAACATAACATTACATTACATAAAGATTTACAACGTCACTACCATAATTGGTTTCTAGAGAGTCCCTTGGTTTAACTAGTCCAATCATATAACGTAAATAATTTGTAACTATCGAAGACATCAGTCCATAATAAACATAAACAAACTATAGGATAAATCAACATTAACAAAATTTTAAAAAGATGAAAAATAATCAAACCATCCTAGATCTATATTAACTCGAGATAGAGTGATCAAATATCTTGATATGCAAGCTTCCTCTCTTAGAGTGAAAAGAGATTTGATCGCTGAACGCTTGATAGATCTAGAGTTAAGATCGATCTAGATTAGTTTAATTCCCCACTTTATATACGCCTTGTTCTAGTTGAATAGTATGGAGATCTATATATAAACATCAAAACACTTTAGGATAAATCAACATTAACAAAAATTTAAAAAGATGAAAAATCAATAAACCAGCCTAGATCTATATTAACTCGATATAGAGGGATCAAATCTCTTGATATGAAAACTTCCTCTTTTAGAGTGAAAAGAGATTTGATCCCTGAACTATTGATAGATCCAGAGTTAAGATTGATCTAGATTAGTTTAATTTCCCCCTTTATATAGGCCTTGTTCCACTTGAATACTATGGAGATATATATTAACTCGAGATAGAGGGATTTAATCTCTTGATATGCAAACTTCCTCTTTCAGAGTGAAAAGAAATTGGATCTGTGAATGCTTAATAGATCCAGAGTAGTTTAATTTCCCCCTTTAAATAGGTCTTGTTCCACTTGAGTACTATGGGTCAGTACCTTGGGTACTCAATACAATGGGTCAATACCATGGGCCATTTTTATTTCATCTGACTTAGTGAAAATGTTAAACATTACATTACAACATCTCTACCACACTAGGCTAGAGAGTTCCTTTAGGCGCAATTATACTTTTATTTTAAATTTATGTATTCAAGCTTGTGTGATCGATAATGAATTAAGAAAATTCTTTCGGTAGAAATTACACAAGATTATTTTTTGGTCGACACTTTTCAAACCAACATGTGTGGTTCATCACCTGGTCCTGATGATGAACCACACCTGTTGGCTTGAAACACATCGGCCAAAAATTTCTCTTATGTGATTTCTACAAAAAGACTTTGCTTAATTTATTTTAAATTAATATTTTAATTATAAAAACAATTAATGTAATATATACATGTAACACGTAACACGATTCTGAATAATGGAAATTCAATCATACTCAATCATGGATATTCTTAATTTCTAAATAACCTTTGTTACAATACTATGGGCCACTCCCATGGCTTATCAATACCACATGTCCAAAAAGTCATAATTCATTCCTTATGACATAATTTTATTAATGAATTTAATTAAAATAATGAGAAAAGGAATACCTACTATTTTTGATAAATCTCAACCTTTGATTTATAAATAATTTTGTGAATGTTTTAGATTATTAAGTGGAGATAAATACGTAGCATGCACCAAATAATTATTTATCGATAATTAAATTAAAATTATGGAATGCCTATTGCAAATTGGACATGCCTACTATGCTAATTTAATTTAATTATGAATAATTATTAATAATGACTAAATATTATTAACATTAGTGAAAGAGAGAATGCTAATATTTACACAAAAATAATTAGACCCCATTTATTTTTCAATTTAATTAAAAAATAATTCATATCCACAATTGCTTGAATAGAATATTATTTCACTAAGGTTTGTTTGTAAGGAAAGAAGTCTTGACCACCAAGATTAATGAAATTGAATTCTAGCTAGCTCTAATAAATTAAAATATATTAAATTAACTTAATATAATACTTTATATATATATATATATATATATATATATATATATATATATATATATATATATATATATATATATATATATATATAGATATATATATATATATATATATATATATATATAGATATATATATAGATATATATATATAAAATTTAAATTAAAATAACTATAATACATGAATAATTCACTGTTAGCAATAAATACAATATTTAGATATGCATGCCAACAAAATTTTATATCAATTTTAGAAAGAAATAAAGCAATTAAAATTAAAATAAATTTCGTATTTCTTCTTCTTGTTTTCTTGTAAGCTAAGTTTGTATTTCTTCCTAAAACCATAGTTTCCAGTACATAGCTCATACATCCACTATCAATTTTTCTTCAAATGGTTTCAATCTACCTAATGGGAAACAAGATATTTTGACCATATTCCAATAGAGTAATTGGTCCAAAATTGTAAATAAAGTAACATTTGCAACATAACTAGAGTGTCTACAATGTATTCATACCACAAAAAACTACCAGCAATCATTTAACAAACTAGGGGTCAGAAGAAGTAACATGTATCGGGTCTATTATGCTAGATCTTAGAGGATATAACATCATGCAAATACATGGTATGTGTCACTCAATTTGGGCTAGGATGGTCTCCATGATTTGCACATAGAACCATATATTTTTGTGTTCTCTTTTCACATCCTCAAGACCGGTGATTACATTGTATCTAATAGCCTTTTATTCCATGAGAATTATGCCTATTAGGATTTTTTGTCTCCATTAAAGGAATAAATCTTGAAGGTATTGTTTCTATTAACCACTAGTGTGGAAAGGGTTGATAATCCACTACCTAAATTCTCCCAAAAGCTATGAGTTTGAAAATCCTTGTCTATCTGTAGCTTCCTCAACCTCTAGGTGTTCCATACCACTTTGAGTTTGAAGAATGATAATTGAGAGAAATGACTCAATAGCCTCCTTGGCCTATTAGTTTGCCTAGTTATAGCCCTGAGGGACTTGACCTCACCTCCCACCCTTCCTATTCTATTCCTCATGTTATCGCTACATGGGAGTTAGCTAATGGTGTTGTCTAAGATCAACATGGGTGGGACAAAGACAAAATAAAAAACTAGTAGCATAGGTGATCAAGAGCTAAGAAAGAGAGAAGAGCATGTCTCCCCTATAGACACGCTAGGCTATTGTTGTGAATAAACCATCAGAATAGAAAAATAAATTATAATGTGATTGAGACCTAATCTAATAAGCTAAGAAATAAGCATGAAACTCATAATCAACCCTTATATACCCATTATTGACCCAATCAAACACCCTTGGATTATTGTCTGGCCAATTAACATTTTTGTAGCCAAGGGCTGATAAGAAACATACAAACTCATGACTAACAAACACTACAATTGTAGAATTAATGTGAATGAAAGTCCCCAAAATTACGAATAGAGAGCCAAGCTTTCATTGTTGCACGAAAGAAGAAAATACCTCTTCTAGAAACCAAAGATGTTAACAACGAGTTGTATTATAAGATCAACAAGTCACTCCTTATCTAAACTCTTAGCTTATTTCCTAATCTCTAAACTTCAATTCTCCATAGAAAAATTCCCATAACCCCACTTCTAAGGAGTTAGATTTTACCAATATAGTTTTCTAAGTTTACACTCAGGCTTAGCCGACTTCCATAATTTCCAATCCATCTACAACCCACACCTCGTCCTTCCTCGAAATCATCCAATACCAATTGCTAAGGTCATATAACAATGGAATCATCTGAAATTGTGTTTGAGAAATGGAGCTTGTGGGAATGTTGCTCAATTATCCTATCACAAGTGACATGCACTTGATTGATCCATGGGTGATAGTATTATACGTGGTTGCATCCATGTGGGTGACCATGCCACCCCCTTCATTTAATTCCCTTCATGTTTAAAGGTGGCAAGCATGGTTATCCACACTATCATTTACCTAAGATCCCAACCCCATCAAAGAAGGAAATTTTATATTAACTTTTCAGTGTTTGAGGAAAATTTATAATTCTTATGTTTTTTTTTTCAATAATTCAAAGTAGGACTTCAATATATTATTTGAATATCCACTAATTAATTAGGAAACAATATTAATAATTGGGGGGAGGGGGGTTGAATTAGTACTAAGGATAATTCTATTTTAATGTCAATTTATACTTTCATTTGATCTTTGGAAATCATTAATGTGCAACAACACGAATTAAGAAATGAAAATGTATACACCATGAGGAACACATTCTTGAGACATAGAGGATTAATGATCCAATATCTTTTTCTTATAGATGCATTAGAATTACATGAAACAGAGCTTATAAACCATGGAACATAAATGCACATAAAAAAATGTAGAAATAACATGATAAGAAAGAAACTATGACACAAATATTTGATTACAGAGTTAGTCTAATTTTGACTATGTCTACAGGCCCTGCTGGGGAGGCCTTCATTCATTAGGTGGCATAAAAACAAATAAAACTACAAGTAACATTATTTACAATCCTTATACCTCCAAGCTGGAAGATGGATGAAGAATAGAAAGCCCAACTTCAAAAACAGATAGTACCACTGAAATCATGGTGAAAAAACATGCAAAAGTGCATATCCAAAAGCTGTATTCAAATAATTGGGCCTTCTGCAACTTCTAAGAACATCCATGCTACTCAAGGAGAGGTCTCGACCTGCTGCTAGGTTAGGGTCTACTACGTACAATGATTTTCAACTATTCTGACAGTCCTCTCTCCCTTTCCTGTGCGGATAGTCCGATATATATATGCTAGTGGCTAATGCCTCAATTTCCAGGGAGTTCAAAATAAATGACAAGTTTTATATGATGGGTTTTGTTTCAGGAAAACATTCTAGGGCCCCTGAATAATACATGGTAACAACCCTATTAAACATGGCAAAACAGTCCATGGAATGTTTCACACTAGCCCTTAAACAACGGAATAATCCATTAACATAGTTTGCTTCATCGTAAATCGCAAACAGTGGTTTCCACCAGCATACAGACCAAATCCCATACATCAAGCACCTACGATAACCTCAAACCTGACAGTTTATCAAGCACAATTCATAATATATATTGAGCCTCATCGTAAATTGCAATCAGTGTGGAACTGGGATTGGCACTCCATACTACTGTTCCCCTCCTACGAATCGTGATTGCGATATATTGCATCATAGTTGGACTCTACCGAGGTTGATTCGTAAACACTGATACCATCTTCTACGTGATATGTGATATCACAAATCACAAATGGCATCCTTTCAGGGGCCGCTTCAAAAACACTTTTCCTTTTTACGATGGGTGATTGTGATTTGATCACATTGCAACCATAACTCTCTTGGGGTTAATTTTCTTTAATCTACGACCTCTTCCTCCTATGATTGACGATATGTAGGACCAATGGTAGCCTGCCACTTAGTGCTCCCCCATTTTTTTAGAGTGTCTACTACATCATCTCCTCCTACCACCTCTTCAATTCAAACATAAAATTTTATTGCTCTAACTTCTTCGTATGAAGTCAGATTTCATTGTCATTTGCACTATTGGAATTAGGATGACGAGAACTTCAATCCTATTCTAGTTTTCTCAAAATTATTCCACTTTGATTTTTGAGCCTTTTACCATACCAGTGGTACTTCTTGAAAGATCCACCTAGATCAACCCTCCCCAATAAGATATTTTTCACTGTTGAAAGCATTTTCGGTAAATTGGCAAGTGAGAAAATTTCTCCCTCACTTTTACTTTCTCTAACCATCCAATAGAAATGAAAACATGTACAAATATGGTGTCTAGTTTGACCTTAGATATGATTTAGCCTACCGAACATGATGTTGCGGCTCAAAAGATAATATGTCTATCAAATTAAAGAGTTTTCCATTGGTAACCACCATATTGAGCATATATATCTAGTTCTCTTCAAATGCCTCAGTGTTCTTTCACCCATGCATACTACAACACATAGCAATGATATACTGATATACATATCTGGGAATGTTGGTCAAGTAAACTGTAAATGGTGGTGGAGGAACTTAGAAAGATCTCAACGCCAAGATTTAATGATGCACATTTGTTGGGATCAACCCATCTAGTGTAAAAGTTTTTGTTTCTATATTTTGTGGGCTTCTCCATCTTATAATAGGTTTGAATGTATTCTCTGTAATAGGTATATTACCACTGATTTCACTGCACAACACCAGATTTGAATCATCCATGTGTGTAGGAATCCATCCAATCAATTTTGCATAGGGTATGTGTTGGAAATAATACTGAGAGGGGGGGTGAATCAGTATTATCCGAAAAACTTTTTCAATTTCATGCTCAGAAACATATATTCTACTTCAGTTAAGTGTAACAGCGTGTACACGCTACTGTGTCTAAAGCAACCAGCGTATAACCAGAAAACTTATGATTCAGTTAGCTTATCTTCAGTAAATGCATCAGGACATTATTAACCATATTAACAGTAAAACAGGTGCAGTATAACAGAACAGATCATCACACAAAAACCACACACATGAACACCATGATATAAGGTGGAAACCCAATGTGGGTGAAAACCACCTGCTGCAAGTCGTCTCTATCTCCATTTAATAAGAAACTTCAGTTTACAATCTTTTGTACTGGTGCAGCCTTATACCAGTACGCAGGCTACAACCTGCAGAAGGCTTCAACTTTCTCTCGTTCTCCAGATTCTCCTGGAAGGGAGCTCCAACCCCCTTTGCTCGTGTAGTAGCTAAGATACTAGTACGTAGGTGCTGGCCTACAATCTTCTTTCCTTCAGGTACCACTTTTCATACATTTTCAGACTGGATATTCCTGAAGCACAACATTACAATCTGAAGACCACAATTCATACACTTTTCATGACAGATCATTGAAGCACAAAACAACCAATACTAGCATCATCAATCTTTGAAACACTGAACCACTGAAACCCTGTCAAACCCAGTCACCAGAACACAGAGCAGACTACAGAACTCTGCAATAACAATCAGACCCAACTGCAACCCCAAAAATCAAGCTTCAAAAGATATACGCTACTTCAATGAAAGCAACCCGTGTATATACGCGCTTTTACCGAAGACAACCTGCGTACAGATCTAAAAATAATTTCTCATAACTCGTAGCTGTACCAGACATTAGTCATACCCAGAACATAACATTGCGTCAGTATGCAGATCTAGAATTATGCATAATCAACCATATCACAATAGTGCATTTCAAACCATTTGATCCCGTTCTATCCTTAGATCTAGTCTTCCATCAACCGGTGTGATCTCTCCTTAGCTTGGATCAAGCAACCCAGAACCTGCATACCAGATCTCTTTCTTTAATAGATATTCAAGTCTTTTTCAATACCTTTCCCTAATGATCTTCTTGTCCTTATATAGCCTTAGGCCTTGCTCAAAACCACAGGCCAAAACTATAGAAATCCAATACCATCAACTTCAAAAACTAGGGATCAACACGTCTGTCGTCTTGGTCCAAAGACATAGGCTCAAGTACCGAGGACTAACTACCACAGACCAAAGGGAAGCTTCTCGACATGTATGCTCTTTTCTGTTCATGAAACTGCATGTATACGCGACTTCGTATATAGCAAGCCTGCGTATCCGCGACTTAGTATACAACGTACCAGCGTGTATACGCAACTTGGGCTTAATGAACTTGCGTATATGAAATTTATCTTCATTCTTGTAGTCTGGACTAAGATCTGTCATCAAAGAGAGTTGCCATCAAGGACAACACCTGTACCGTAGCGCCACACCTGTGCCAAAATGCCAACAATCTCCCCCTTTGGACTTGATGGCAACCCCAAGATCCTTAGAATCATTCTCCCCCTTTGTCATCAAGGGAAAAGGGCTGTGCTCCCCCTGAGTACATGCTGATATCTCTGCTCTGCTGTGCTGAACATGCTCCCCCTGACTGTAGACGAGATCTGCAAAAGATGTTCTTCAAAAAGAACCAAGACTTATACACCATAAAGGACCGTCCTATCACTAAAAGACTCAATACATACATCCATACTCCCAACCAAGAGGGGATACATCAGAAATTTACATATAACAACCAATTATACTACATCATTCATCCCAGGCATAGTGGAGAAACCAACATAGGCCGTTACATGACCTTGACACCATAAAAGAGATATCACAAAAGAGATACATGACATAGAGACGAAAAATCTAGACCAAGACTTATGAAAGTCACCAGCAGCATCTGATAATCATCTTTTAGATCAGCAACCAAGATTTCCTTCTGTGCTCCTTCTCTAGAAACCAACAACAGTTGTGAACTAGAACCAAAAGCATCTAAATGCCAACAATGCTTTATTAGACTTTAAGCTGCTCCCCCTGAAATTGTGCCTGCTGCTCCCCCTGAAACTGTGCTTGAAGGACTCTGTCATACCCATCTCAGACCTTCTCCAACTAGAGTCTGCCATTGCTGTTCAGAACTCCATATACGTGACTTCACCTGCATAAAACAGCGTATGTACGCGGATATCCTTTATACAACACGTGTACACAAACTTTTCTTTAGCACAGACAAGCTTCAACAGCAGGATTAAGCATCAACTACTCCCAGCTTTTGTCTGAGATATTCAAAAGTTTCCCTGGGCAGTGGTTTTGTGAGAATATCAGCAACTTGTTCCTTAGAAGGAACATACTCCAACTTGACCTTCTGCTCAAGCACTTGTTCCCTGAGGAAGTGATACTTGATTGGTATGTGCTTGGTCTTTGAATGCATGACTGGATTCTTTGAAATGCTGATTGCACTTGTATTATCACATAAGATAGAGACTGGTGGAGTGCAAGTAATTTGAAAATCCTGCAAGGTCTGCATCATCCAAAGAAGTTGTGTGCAACAAGATGCCGCAGCCACATATTCTGCTTCAATTGTAGATAAGGCAATCGAACTCTATTTCTTACTGAACCAAGATACTAATCTGGAACCCATGAAGAAAGCACCACCACTTGTGCTTTTCCTGTCATCCACACTTCCGGCCCAATCTGCATCAGTGTAAGCATGAAGAGTGAGATCTGTATCTCTAGGATACCATAAGCCATAGTTTTGAGTCCCTTGAAGATACTTGAAGATTCTTTTGACTACCTGAAGATGAGTTTCCTTTGGGTTGGCTTGAAATCTTCCAACGATTCCTACTGCATGCATAATATCTGGTCGGGTACCTGTCAAATAAAGCAAACTCCCAATCATGGATCTATAAGTTGGTTGATGAACTGCCGCTGATTTATCATTTGCACTGAGGCTGCATCCTGTAACCATGGGGGTACATACTGGCTTTGAATCTTCCATGCCATACTTCTTCAAGATTTGCTTGAGGTACTTGGTTTGAGACAAGAAGATACCTCCTTCATTTTGTTGGATTTGCAATCCAAGAAAGTATGTCAATTCTCCAAGTAATGACATTTCGAATTCTTTCTGCATAACGAAGGCAAAGTTTTAACTCATAGTCTCTTAATTGCTGCCAAAGATAATATCATCTACATACACAACAAGTATTAGCAATTTGTTATTTTCAACTTTTATATAGAGATTGCTATCAGCTGATCCTTTTGAAAAACCTTGTTGGTGAAGATATTTATCAAAACGATAGTACCAAGCCCTTGGAGCTTGTTTGAGACCATAGAGAGCCTTTTTCAATCTGCATACAAGGTTTGGATCATTCCCAAGAATGAAGCCATCTGGTTGCTCAATATATACTTCTTATTCTAAGTCTCCATTCAGAAAGGCTGATTTCATGTCCATTTGAAATACTTTGAAGTTTTGAAAGCTTGAGAGAGCAAGGAACATTCGGATGGCCTCAAGTCTTGCAACAGGAGCATAGGTCCCTTCAAAATCTATTCCTTCTTGCTGCGCATACCCTTTACAAACAAGTCTGGCCTTGTTTCTAATTACTTCTCCATTTTCATTCAATTTATTTTTGAAGACCCATTTTGTCCCGATGACATTCTTATCTTTTGGTCTAGGAACCAATTCCCAAGTGTTGTTCTTTTCGATCTGCTCAAGTTCTTCATCCATTGCTTTGACCCAACATTCATCTTTGCAAGCCTCTTTCACATTTTGTGGTTCAGTGGAAGAGAGTAATGCCAAATAGCTTGAAGCTTTTGAAATTTTTCTTCTTGTTTGTACTCCTGCTTCTTTCTGCCCCACAATCTGAGATTCTGGATGATTCTTTTGAACATATCTGGATGGAGTCTTCTCTTCTATTCTTGTCTGCTCCTATAGTTCTTCTTGAGGTTATTCTTCTTCTTGAGGT
Source organism: Pinus tabuliformis (assembly GCA_031772625.1). Taxonomy (NCBI): domain Eukaryota; kingdom Viridiplantae; phylum Streptophyta; class Pinopsida; order Pinales; family Pinaceae; genus Pinus; species Pinus tabuliformis. The sequence goes on from CM062816.1 coordinate 1,848,353,494, forward strand.
TCTTCTTCTTCATCATTCTGCCTCTGAGGGTAGCCTTCATCTTCTTCAATGTCTTCATGATGAACTTGTCTGGGAATGTATCCCTTCTCATCAACCACTACATCAATGCTGTCAACAATTCTGCCAAGTCTTTTATTGTAGCACTTGTATGCTTTGCTATGTGGAGAATAACCAAGAAGAATGCCTTCATCTGCTCCTGGTTCAAGTTTTCCAAGTTTCTCATTAGTATTCTTAATATAACATTTTCTCCCAAAGATTTTGAAGTGCTTCACCGAAGGAGTCTTACCACACCAGAGCTCATGAGGGGTTTGAGTGTTGTTTACTCGGACATTTGTTTTGTTGAGAATAATGACTGCAACATGTGCAGCTTCACCCCAGAAAGTTGCAGGAGTACCAGATTCATCAAGCATAGCACAATCCATTTGTTGGATTGTTCTGTTGATTCTTTCCACAACTCCATTTTGCTGAGGAGTTGTAGCTGTAGAGAATTCTCTTCTTATCCCATGTTCTTCACAGAAATCGAAAAATTCATTTGAGGTAAACTCCCCACCTCTGTCAGATCTAAGGCACTTAATTTTGTGTCCTGATTCATTTTCAGCCAAGGCCTTGAAGGATTTGAATTTTTCGAATGCTTCATCTTTGTGCTTCATAAGTCCTAACCAGACAAACCTGGAGAAATCGTCAATGAATAATATCAAATATTCTTCTCCTCGAGGTGTTCTTTTTCTGAATGGACCACATGTATCTGTATGTACTAGCTCAAGAGGCATTCTAGCTGATCCTTCCTTCTCAGGAAAATTAGTTCTGGTTTGCTTTCCAAACTGACATGATTTGCATATGGTGTTGTCTGGAATTTTGATATCTGGAAGATCACGAACTGCCTGATATTTGCATGCTTTTCTTATTTGTGGAAATCTTAGATGCCCTAACCTCCGATGCCATAGCCAGTGTTCATCATCCTTGCTCAAATAGCATTGTCGTTGTCTTTCTTCAAATATGTATAGATTATTTGGAGTCCTTCTTCCTTTGATCACTGTTTTACCTCTATCAAGATCACGAACACAACATCCATTTGATCTAAATATTACCTCTGTTCCTTGATCGCACATCTGACTGACAATCAGAAGATTATGCTTCAATCCATCAACATACAAAACATTTCCTGCTTTGACCTTCTCTTTCAACGGAGCAACGCCTTTTCCTTTTATGGCAGCAGAGATATCGTTTCCAAAAGAAACTTTCTTTCCCTTTTCTAATGCGGTATATGATTCAAGTTTTTCTTTGTCCCCTGTCATATGTTTCGAACATCTGCTGTCAATGTACCATAGACTTTCTTGACCTTTTGCATAAAAGGCTACCCCACATCTTTCTGGTTGCGGTTCCTTTATTCTCCATGTTCTGACATTTGAGGTTTGTTCCTTCTGAGTTGTCTTCCAGAACCTGCTCCTGCATTCAGAGTCTTCATGACCAAAGTTATTACAAATAGAGCATTCAACTTCATTTTCAAGAACCGAAAAGTTGTTATAAGTCTTTTTCATGGTTCCAGTCATACTCCTTTGCTTTTGATCTTCTCTAGTCATGATTGTCTTGTAGGCAACACATTGAGCTGCTTTGTGATCGAAGTTATGGCAAGAAAAACATTGGCCATTAAAGAAACTTCTGCGATAATCAGATCTATCATCCAACCGATTGTAGCTTCTATTCACATTCATTCTTTGGGCAAATTGGGAAGATTTTACCTATGGCTGATTGTAGTTTCTGTTTGTCCTTAAGGCAGCTTGTCCCCGAATTTCTTGATAGTCTTTATTTGTTCTTGAGGTAAACTGTCCCTGATTCACCTGATGACTTTTATTTGGCCTTTGCTCGCTTTTCCTTGCTGCATCAAGATAACTTTTAGAGGTAGAGGCTTGAGATGTTTCTCCATTATATCCAAGACCTGTCTTGATCAGAGGAGATCGCTGCACATTGATAATCTCATCCAAGGTTTCAGATCCTTTAACAAATTTAAGATTAATCGCTTTTGTTCTCTCAATCTCCTTTCTAAGACAAACAATCTCACATTCCAATTTTTCAAGATGTTTTTCCTTTTCAGCCAGTTGACATTGTAGAGAATCAATAATAGCACTTTTCTCTTCTAAGCAAACTTTGAGATTATTCATTTCTTCATAAAAACCATCTACATCTATAGCATCCATGTAGTCATCATCTTCAAAAGCCATTAAAAGTTTATATCTATTACCTTGTTCATCTTCGTCACTATTTGAAATACCATCACTATCTTCATGAGTGTAATAGCTTTTCTTCTTTTCATTTTGTTTCTTGTTCCATTTAACAGGTTCCTTTCCCTTGTCATTCTTATCTTTGTGAGGACATTTGGCAGCATAATGACCTACTCTTCCACAAGAAAAGAATTTGAAAGGTAACTTACCTCTGAACCTTCCAGAACCCCTTTGAAGATTTCTGACAAAATTTGATTCTTCTTCTTCATCTTCTGGTACGTGACTTGCTTCATAATAATCTTCTTTGCCTGAAGCCTTGAAAGCAGCTTCTCTTCTGTCTGATGGACCTCCCTTTCTCATTTCATACGCAGTTAGAATTCCGTGAAGCTGAGACATAGTAAGAATTCGTAGATTTTCCTTTTCTTCTATTGCAGACACTTTAGATTAAAATTTGGGGGACAATGATCTTAGAACCTTTTCAACCACAATAGCCTCTTTTATTTCTTCACCCAAGTTTTTCATGCAATTAACAATCTCATCTACCCTAAGGAAATAGTTAGCCACACTTTCATCATTATACATTCTGAGAGTCTCATACTTAATCCTGAGAGTTTGAAGTTTAGCATGCTTTACCTATTCGTCTCCTTCATAGCTCGTGACAATTTTTTCCCATATTTCTTTTTCAGATTTATAGTGCATTACCTTCATGAATTCCGATTGAGATATACACCCCAATAAAGTACCGACTGCTTTCGCATTTGTTTCATATTTCTTTTTCTCGTCTGGATCTGTAGGAGTAGCTGAAGGAAAAGTGTAGCCTGTCTCTACGATGTCCCAAACTTCTGTACCAAGAGATTGAAGATAGGCAGTAACTCTTACCTTCCAATAATTGAAGTTTGTCCCATCAAAAACTGGTGGCCTGATTGATGCTTCCCTCTCGTAGTTGCTCATGATGAACGATCTACCTTCAAGCGGTCAAGCTTTTCTGAAGGACCTGGCTCTGATACCAATTTTTGGAAATAATACTGAGAGAGGGGGTGAATCAATATTATCAGAAAAACTTTTTCAATTTCATGCTCAGAAACATATACGCTACTTCAGTTAAGTGTAACAGCATGTACACGCTACTGTGTCTAAAGCAACCAGCGTATAACCAGAAAACTTATGATTCAGTTAGCTTATCTTCAGTAAATGCATCAGGACATTATTAACCATATCAACAGTAAAACAAGTGCAGTATAACAGAACAGATCATCACACAAAAACCACACACATGAACACCATGATATAAGGTGGAAACCCAATGTGGGTGAAAACCACCTGCTGCAAGTCGTCTCTATCTTTCTTTAATAATAAACTTCAGTTTACAATATTTTGTACTGGTGCAGCCTTATACCAGTACGCAGGCTACAACTTGCAGAAGGCTTCAACTTTCTCTCATTCTCCAGATTCTCCTGGAAGGGAGCTCCAACCCCCTTTGCTCTTGTACTAGCTAAGATACTAGTACGTAGGTGCTGGCCTACAATCTTCTTTCCTTCAGGTACCACATTTCATACATTTTCAGACTGGATATTCCTGAAGCACAACATTACAATCTGAAGACCACAATTCATCCACTTTTCATGACAGATCATTGAAGCACAAAACAACCAATACTAGCATCATCAATCTTTGAAACACTGAACCACTGAAACCCTGTCAAACCCAATCACCAGAACACAGAGCAGACTACAGAACTCTGCAATAACAGTCAAACCCAACTGGAACCCCAAAAATCAAGCTTCAAAAGATATACGCTACTTCAATGAAAGCAACCCGCGTATACACACGCTTTTACCGAAGACAACCTGCGTACAGATCTAAAAATAATTTCTCATAACTTGCAGCTGTACCAGACATTAGTCATACCCAGAACATAACATTGCATCAGTATGCAGATCTAGAAATACGCATAATCAACCATATCACAATAGTGCATTTCAAACCATTTGATCCCGATCTGTCCTTAGATCTAGTCTTCCATCAACCGGTGTGATCTCTCCTTAGCTTGGATCAAGCAACCCAGAACCTGCATACCAGATCTCTTTCTTTAACAGATATTCAAGTCTTTTTCAATACCTTTGCCTAATGATCTTCTTCTCCTTATATAGCCTTAGGCCTTGCTCAATACCACGGGCCAAAACCATAGAAACCCAATACCATCAACTTCAAAAACTAGGGATCAAGACGTCTGTCAAGATACCTTGGTCCAAATACATAGGCTCAAGTACCGAGGACTAACTACCACAGACCAAAGGGAAGCTTCTCGACATGTACGCTCTTTTCTGTTCATGAAACTGAGTGTATACGCGACTTCGTATATAGCAAACCTGCGTATCCGCGACTTAGTATACAGCGTACCAGCGTGTATACGCAACTTGGGCTTAATGAACCTGCGTATATGAAATTTCTCTTCATTCTTGTAGTATGGACTGAGATCTGTCATCAAAGAGAGTTGCCATCAACGACAACACCTGTACCGTAGCGCCACACCTGTGCCAAAATGCCAACAATCTCCCCCTTTGGACTTGATGGCAACCCCAAGATACTTAGAATCATTCTCCCCCTTTGTCATCAAGGGCAAAGGGCTGTGCTCCCCCTGAGTACATGTTGATATCTCTGCTCTGCTGTGCTGAACATGCTCCCCCTGACTGTAGACAAGATCTGCAAAAGATGTTCTTCAAAAAGAACCAAGACTTATACACCATAAAGGAGTGTCCTATCACTAAAAGACTCAATACATACATCCATACTCCCAACCAAGAGGGGATACATCAGAAATTTACATATAACAACCAATTATACTACATCATTCATCCCAGGCATAGTGGGGAAACCAACATAGGCCGTTACATGACCTTGACACCATAAAAGAGATATCACAAAAGAGATACATGACATAGAGACGAAAAATCTGGACCAAGACTTATGAAAGTCACCAGCAGCATCTGATAATCATCTTTTAGATCAGCAACCAAGATTTCCTTCTGTGCTCCTTCTCCAGAAACCAACAACAGTTGTGAACTAGAACCAAAAGCATCTAAATGCCAACAATGCTTTATTAGACTTTAAGCTGCTCCCCCTGAAACTGTGCCTGAAGGACTCTGTCATACCCATCTCAGACCTTCTCCAACCAGAGTCTGCCCTTGCTGTTCAGAACTCCATATACGCGACTTCACCTGCATAAAACAGCGTATGTACGTGGATATCCTTTATACAACACGCGTACACCAACTTTTCTTTAGAACAGACAAGCTTCAACAGCAGGATGAAGCATCAACTACTCCCATATTTTGTCTGAGATATTCAAAAGTTTCCCTGGGCAGTGGTTTTGTGTGAATATCAGCAACTTGTTCCTTAAAAGGAACATACTCCAACTTGACCTTTTGCTCAAGCACTTGTTCCCGGAGGAAGTGATACTTGATTGGTATGTGCTTGGTCTTTGAATGCATGACTGGATTCTTTGAAATGCTGATTGCACTTGTATTATCACATAAGATAGAGACTGGTGGAGTGCAAGTAATTTGAAAATCCTGCAAGGTATGCATCATCCAAAGAAGTTGTGTGCAACAAGATGCCGCAGCCACATATTCTGCTTCAGCTGTACATAAGGCAATCAAACTCTGTTTCTTGCTGAACCAAGATACTAATCTAGAACCCATGAAGAAAGCACCACCACTTGTGCTTTTCCTGTCATCCACACTTCAGGCCCAATCTGCATCAGTGTAAGCATGAAGAGTGAGATCTGTATCTCTAGGATACCATAAGCCATAGTTTTGAGTCCCTTGAAGATACTTGAAGATTCTTTTGACTGCCTGAAGATGAGCTTCCTTTGGGTTGGCTTGAAATCTTCCAACGATTCCTACTGCATGCCTAATATCTGGTCGGGTACCTGTCAAATAAAGCAAACTCCAAATCATGGATCTATAAGTTGGTTGATGAACTGCTGCTGATTTATCATTTGCACTGAGGCTGCATCCTGTAACCATGGGGGTACATACTGGCTTTGAATCTTCCATGCCATACTTCTTCAAGATCTGCTTGTGGTACTTGGTTTGAGACAAGAAGATACCTCCTTCATTTTGTTGGATTTTCAATCCAAGAAAGTATGTCAATTCTCCAAGTAATGACATTTTGAATTCTTTCTACATAACCAAGGCAAAGTTTTGACTCATAGTCTCTTCATTGCTGCCAAAGATAATATCATCTACATACACAACAAGTATTAGGAATTTGTTATTTTCAACTTTTATATAGAGATTGCTATCCGCTGATCCTTTTGAAAAACCTTGTTGGTGAAGATATTTGTCCAAACTATAGTACCAAGCCCTTGGAGCTTGTTTGAGACCATAGAGAGCCTTTTTCAATCTACATACAAGGTTTGGATCATTCCCAAGAATGAAGCCATCTGGCTGCTCAATATATACTTCTTCTTCTAAGTCTCCATTCAGAAAGGCTGATTTCACGTCCATTTGAAATACTTTGAAGTTTTGAAAGCTTGAGAGAGCAAGGAACATTCGGATGGCCTCAAGTCTTGCAACACGAGCAAAGGTCTCTTCAAAATCTATTCCTTCTTGCTACGCATACCCTTTACAAACAAGTCTGGCCTTGTTTCTAATTACTTCTCCATTTTCATTAAATTTATTTTTGAAGACCCATTTTGTCCCGATGACATTCTTATCTTTTGGTCTAGGAACCAATTCCCAAGTGTTGTTCATTTCGATCTACTCAAGTTCTTCATCCATTACTTTGACCCAACATTCATCTTTGCAAGCCTCTTTCACATTTTGTGGTTCAGTGGAAGAGAGTAATGCCAAATAGCTTGAAGCTTCTGCAATTTTTCTTCTTGTTTGTAATTCTGCTTCTTTCTGCCCCACAATCTGAGATTTTGGATGATTCTTTTGAACATATCTGGATGGAGTCTTCTCTTCTACTCTTGTCTGCTCCTCTGGTTCTTCTTGAGGTTCTTATTCTTCATCATTCTGCCTTTGAGGGTAGCCTTCATCTTCTTCAATGTCTTCATGATGAACTTGCCTAGGAATGTATCCCTTCTCATCAACCACTACATCAATGCTGTCAACAATTCTGCCAAGTCTTTTATTGTAGCACTTGTATGCTTTGCTATGTGGAGAATAACCCAGAAGAATGCCTTCATCTTCTCTTGGTTCAAGTTTGCCAAGTTTCTCATTAGTATTCTTAATATAACATTTACTCCCAAAGATTTTGAAGTGCTTCACCGAAGGAGTCTTACCACACCAGAGCTCATGAGGGGTTTGAGTGTTGTTTACTCGGACATTTGTTTTGTTGATAATAATGACCGCAGCATGTGCAGCTTCACCCCAGAAAGTTGCGGGAGTACCAGATTCATCAAGCATAGCATGAGCCATTTGTTGGACCGTTATGTTCATTCTTTCCACAACTCCATTTTGCTGAGGAGTTGTAGTTGTAGAGAATTCTCTTCTTATCCCATGTTCTTCACAGAAATCAAAAAATTCATTCGAGGTAAATTCCCCACCTCTGTCAGATCTAAGGCACTTAATTTTGTGTCCTGATTCATTTTCAGCCAAGGCCTTGAAGGATTTGAATTTTTTGAATGCTTCATCTTTGTGCTTCATAAGTCCTAACCAGACAAACCTGGAGAAATCATCAATGAATAATATCAAATATTATTCTCCTCGAGGTGTTCTTTTTCTGAATGGACCACATGTATCTGTATGTACTAGCTCAAGAGGCATTCTAGTTGATCCTTCCTTCTCAGGAAAATTAGTTCTGGTTTTCTTTCCAAACTGACATGATTTGCAAATGGTGTTGTCTGGAATTTTGATATCTGGAAGATCACGAACTGCCTGATATTTGCATGCTTTTCTTATTTGTGGAAAGCTTAGATGCCCTAACCTCCGATGCCATAGCCGGTGTTCATCATCCTTGCTCAAATAGCATTGTTGTTGTCTTTCTTCAAATATGTATAGATTATTTGGATTCCTTCTTCCATTGATCACTATTTTACCTGTATCAAGATCACGAACACAACATCCATTTGATCTAAATATTACCTCTGTTCCTTGATCGCACATCTGACTGACACTTAGAAGATTATGCTTCAATCCATCAACATACAAAACATTTCCTGCTTTGACTTTCTCCTTCAACGGAGCAACGCCTTTTCCTTTTATGGCAGCAGAGATATCGTTTCCAAAAGAAACTTTCTTTCCCTTTTCTAATGCGGTATATGATTCAAGTTTTTCTTTGTCCCCTGTCATATGTTTCGAACATCCGCTGTCAATGTACCATAGACTTTCTTGACCTTCTGCATAAAAGGCTATCCCACATCTTTCTGGTTGCGGTTCCTTTATTCTCCATGTTCTGACATTTGAGGTTTGTTCCTTCTGTGTTGTCTTCCAGAACCTGATCCTACATTCAGAGTCTTCATGACCAAAGTTATTACAAATAGAGCATTCAACTTCATTTTCAAGAACCGAAAAGTTGTTATAAGTCCTTTTCATGGTTCCAGTCATACTCCTTTGCTTTTGAGTTTCTCTAGTCATGCTTGTCTTGTAGGCAACACATTGAGCTACTTTGTGACCGAAGTTATGGAAAGAAAAACATTGGCCATTAAAGAAACTTCTGCGATAATCAGATCTATCATCCAACCGATTATAGCTTCTATTCACATTCATTCTTTGGGCAAATTGGGAAGATTTTACCTGTGGCTGATTGTAGTTTCTGTTTGTCCTTAAGGCAGCTTGTCCCCGAATTTCTTGATAGTCTTTATTTGTTCTTGAGGTAAACTGTCCCTGATTCACCTGATGACTTTTATTTGGCCTTTGCTCGCTTTTCCTTGCTGCATCAAGATAAATTTTAGAGGTAGAGGCTTGAGATGTTTCTCCATTATATCCAAGACTTGTCTTGATCAGAGGAGATCGCTGCACATTGATAATCTCATCCAAGGTTTCAGATCCTTTAACAAATTTAAGATTAATCGCTTTTGTTCTCTCAATCTCCTTTCTAAGACAAACAGTCTCACATTCCAATTTTTCAAGATGTTTTTCCTTTTCAGCCAGTTGACATTGTAGAGAATCAATAATAGCACTTTTCTCTTCTAAGAAAACTTTGAGATTATTCATTTCTTCATAAAAACCATCTACATCTATAGCATCCATGTAGTCATCATCTTCAAAAGCCATTAAAAGTTTATATCTATTACCTTGTTCATCTTCGTCACTATTTGAAAGACCATCACTATCTTCATGAGTGTAATAGATTTTCTTCTTTTCATTCTGTTTCTTGTTCCATTTAACAGGTTCCTTTCCCTTGTCATTCTTATCTTTGTGAGGACATATGGCAGCATAATGACCTACTCTTCCACAAGCAAAGCATTTAAAAGGTAACTTACCTCTGAAGATTCCAGAACCCCTTTGAAGATTTCTGACAAAATTTGATTCTTCTTCTTCATCTTCTGGCACGTGACTTGCTTCATAATAATCTTCTTTACCTGAAGCCTTGAAAGCAGCTTCTCTTCTGTCTGATGGACCTCCCTTTCTCATTTCATAAGCAGTTAGAATTCCGTGAAGCTGAGACATAGTAAGAATTCGTAGATTTTCCTTTTCTTCTATTGCAGACACTTTAGATTCAAATTTGGGGGACAATGATCTTAGAACCTTTTCAACCACAATAGCCTCTTTTATTTCTTCACCCAAGTTTTTCATGCAATTAACAATCTCATCTACCCTAAGGAAATAGTTAGCCACACTTTCATCATTATACATTCTGAGAGTCTCATACTTAATCCTGAGAGTTTGAAGTTTAGCACGCTTTACCTGTTCGTCTCCTTCATAGCTCGTGAAAATTTTGTCCCATATTTCTTTTGCAGATTTATAGTGCATTACCTTCATGAATTCCGATTGAGATATACACCCCAATAAAGTACTGACTGCTTTCACATTTGTTTCATATTTCTTTTTCTCGTCTGCATATGTAGGAGTAGTTGAAGGAAAAGTGTAGCCTGTCTCTACGATGTCCCAAACTTCTGTACCAAGAGATTGAAGATAGGCAGTAACTCTTACCTTCCAATAATTGAAGCTTGTCCCATCAAAAAATGGTGGCCTGATTGATGCTTCCCTCTCGTAGTTGCTCATGATGAACGATCTACCTTCAAGCGATCAAGCTTTTCTGAAGGACCTGGCTCTGATACCAATTGCTGGAAATAATACTGAGAGGGGGGGTGAATGAGTATTATCAGAAAAACTTTTTCAATTTCATGCTCAGAAACATATACACTACTTCAGTTAAGTGTAACATCGTGTACACGCTACTGTGTCTAAAGCAACTAGCGTATAACCAGAAAACTTATGATTCAGTTAGCTTATCTTCAGTAAATGCATTAGGACATTATTAACCATATTAACAGTAAAATAGGTGCAATATAACAGAACATATCATCACACAAAAACCACACAGATGAACACCATGATATAAGGTGGAAACCCAATGTGGGTGAAAACCACCTGCTGCATGTCGTCTCTATCTTTCTTTAATAAGAAACTTCAGTTTACAATCTTTTGTACTGGTGCAGCCTTATACCAGTACGCAGGCTACAACCTGCAGAAGGCTTCAACTTTCTCTCGTTCTCCAGATTCTCCTGGAAGGGAGCTCCAACCCCCTTTGCTCTTGTACTAGCTAAGATACTAGTACGTAGGTGCTGGCCTACAATCTTCTTTCCTTCAGGTACCACTTTTCATACATTTTCAGACTAGATATTCTTGAAGCAAAACATTACAATCTGAAGACCACAATTCAATCACTTTTCATGACAGATCATTGAAGCACAAAAAAACCAATACTAGCATCATCAATATTTGAAACACTTAACCACTGAAACCCTGTCAAACCCAGTCACCAGAACACAGAGCAGACTACAGAACTCTGCAGTAACAGTCAGACCCAACTGCAACCCCAAAAATCAAGCTTCAAAAGATATACGCTACTTCAATGAAAGCAACCCTCGTATACACACGCTTTTATCGAAGACAACCTGCGTACAGATCTAAAAATAATTTCTCATAACTTGCAGCTGTACCAGACATTTGTCATACCCAGAACATAACATTGCGTCAGTATGCAGATCTAGAATTACGCATAATCAACCATATCACAATAGTGCATTTCAAACCATTTGATCCCGATATGTCCTTAGATCTAGTCTTCCATCAACCGGTGTGATCTCTCCTTAGCTTGGATCAAGCAACCCAGCACCTGCATACCAGATCTCTTTCTTTAAAAGATATTCAAGTCTTTTTCAATACCTTTGCCTAATGATATTCTTCTCCTTATATAGCCTTAGGCCTTGCTCAAAACCACCGGCCAAAACCATAGAAATCCAATACCATCAACTTCAAAACTAGGGATCAACACGTCTGTCGAGATACCTTGGTCCAAAGACATAGGCTCAAGTACCGAGGACTAACTACCACGGACCAAAGGGAAGCTTCTCGACATGTACGCTCTTTTCTGTTCATGAAACTGCGTGTATACGCGACTTCGTATATAGCAAACCTGCGTATCCGCGACTTAGTATACAGCGTACCAGCGTGTATACGCAACTTGGGCTTAATGAACCTGCGTATATGAAATTTCTCTTCATTCTTGTAGTCTGGACTGAGATCTGTCATCAAAGAGAGTTGCCATCAAGGACAACACCTGTACCGTAGCGCCACACCTGTGCCAAAATGCCAACAGTATGACTAGGATCCTGCATGTGATCCTGTGTATTCTAGACAACTTATATTAATGTATACTTCCAAATCCTTTAATTTTTCAGAGAACTGTTTCTACATGAATGTGTCTTTAATGTAATTCCATGTAACCTAAGTGGACTTGTCCATCAAGCACTGTGTATCTACATATATGGGAATGATAAGTAATGTAACTTTTACTACTTCTTTATTGTTGGCTTTTGAGTCTTCTATGGAGTCAACTTGACATGTAGTAAGAGGCATCATTCCAATAGATGATGAAAGAGTAACAATACTAGTAGTGTGAACACCTATATGTGGAACCACATTCATGGTGACAATCATGAGCTTCACGAAATACTCTATCTATTATGAGTAACAAGTTACAAATCATATTCATGGACCCATCAAATGTAACTAATAACATCAACCTTTCAATTACGGGACATAACAGCTTGTATAGGCAATAAATTTTCATGAAAACAAGGAGGGTGCACTATCAAAGCAAGAAAGAAATTGAAGGGTCATTCATTGATTTCAGGTGCACTCATGTGCTCAAGAAAGGGAAAGAAATCATAAATATCACATGGTGCACAGACGAAGCTCGAAGGGACATCATTCGAGGCTTCAAGATGTGCTCATGCACTCAATGAGACTAATAGGATGTAAGGGCACACTATGAAGAGATGAAGGGGTCAAGCTTGGGGTTTTCAGGCCTTCAAGGCGTGCTCATGCACTCAAGGAGGGTGCAATTCTTCATGATGAAGGAGTGTCCTCTTGAGGGAAACCTATCTTTCTAAATGTAGTTTTCTTAGATAATGGGGTTTCAGATTCTAGAAGTGTGCTCTATCTTGGAATGACTCAAGGTCAAGTTCAATAACAAGATACAATGATAAAAAAATGTTGAGAGATAAGATCTAGAATTTTTTATAGATTCTATCACAATCATGACTCCAATATGAAGAATTGAATAATATGCATTCATAAACTACAACAATAGTTTGAAAATTGGAGAAGAAAGAACAAACTAAATCGATAGTAATAAACTCGAAATAAGTGAATGCTAGTAAGGAAAGCAAGGTCAACAACAAAAACATCAAAGGAAACCAATAGATTGGACATGCAAAGCTTACTTGGAATGAAGATCAATGAAGACCTTATTAATCCAAACATGTGCACCCATCCAATATGTGAATGATTATGAGAAACAATGATTAATCAGGTTGATTATAAATATATTTCATGCAAATCCATTCCATGTATTCTCTCCACTTATGAACAAGTGAATTAGTTAGTTACGAAAGGTGATGTGGGCTCCTTTTTTCTATTAGTGCACCTACATGCAACAAGAAAAAAAGTGAATGAGTTCTAGAACAATGCATGTCTTGATGCCAAAAGAATGTGCTCAAGGAGGTCACAGTTACTAAGCATGAAGGAATGTGCTCCACTAGGGTGCAATTGTTCAGCTTGAAGGATTTCGCTCAACAAGAGATTGTCTCTTCATGATCTTGGAGTGTGCTTTTTATTTAGAAGTGGTTATTCTTGATTTTGTTTGATTTTGTGTGATTTTGTGTCATGAATAAGCCTAGTTTCTATGTCAAGAAAATGTATGACTTAAGCTACCGTGGACAGGATAATAGAAGTTCTTCTAAAGGGTAGGGGATGATACTTAGACAACATTGACTTAGGAGGGCAATGTGATGACACTAGGTAGCTGAGAATGACAGTTCATGTAGGCTCCAAAAGTGAGTTAGGAAAAGCTTTTGGAGGGTCATTGTCATAGTGACAACACTAATGTAAGGGAAGTATGAGTACTTATGACACAAGGTGAGGGTTTTTGGTGAATTCTCTCTATTTTAGAAGGAGCAAGCATGGATATCTCCTCTAGGTTTGAGATGGAGTTAGGCTAGAAATGGTTCTCTCTGTGTCATGTACTAAGCCATGAATAACTGTCATAAATCTAGTACATGCATCGGATATAGATTAAATGGATTAAATAACCACAGTTCAACTTGTGTCACGTATTATGATGGATTAATATTGATATCCCAAGTCAAGTACATGGACATAGATAGGCAGAATCGTGGGTTGGATTAGTATCTTGGACAAATATTCTTGAGTCATGTATTATGATGGATCAGGATAGATATCCTAAGTCAAGTACATATACTTGGGTAAAGAATGGTGTGGTAGATAGATGTTTCCTCGAGCGAAATGGTCTAATGGAAGACATACTTTCAGAATCTAGGTGGAGTATGTATCTTAGTGAGGAAGTGTGGTGTCCCATGAAATGCATCTCAACATTCTATTCTGATCCTGTGGAAAGGTAATGTGATAATTTTGGCTATGATTGTTGATGCCTATCAATTTGGATGTCTTCCTATGTGAACATTTCAATTTGAGATAAAGCTCTTGAGTCATTATGAATACCTCATTGGTTAAGAGGGAGTGCCAAAAAATGTAACTAGTGTTGGTCTTCATAGTGAAAGAAAAACTATTAATAAGTTTTTTATTCTTCTATTGTTATTCAAGTGTGTTCTTCACTCTTTAAAATTCAAAACGAGTCAAATTCAATTATTATTGAGTCATGTCATTTTTTACATTTTGTAAGCAAATAAAAGGAATTCTATTTTTTCCCAAAAGAGTAGAAAAGGTTAAGTTGGTGCTTTTTGAGTCAAAAGTCAACCTGTGTGGTTGTTTAACACCACATGAACACACACACACACACCCATATATATATATATATATATATATATATATATATATATATATATATATATATATATATATATATAATTGAAACTTTGACCTATTTCATCCAGTACGTTCTAAAATAAAAACAAGTCGAGTTCTGTGATAAAATCAAGAAGAGATAAACTGAAGTTCAGAAGAAAGGAATGAGAATAAAAGAACAAGAATTGAATCCTTGTTTTGATAAATTTCAGTCACACGTGGAAATATTGTGAAGTTCTATGATAGGGCAAAGAAGATCTAATTTAATTTAATTTAATTTTATAACATTTTAAAAAGTTAGGTGGAAATGTTGTAGTCTTGTACATGTGGGCTCATTTAAAAAATAATAGAAGGGTAAAAATGCTATACATCTCAGTATGTGGGATCTAAATATTGAATACAAATATTTTATTTTTATGTTAATTTATAGCATATTTTAAAATTGAATTTGGATTTAAATATTAAATATAAATAATTTAATCGTATTTTAATTTACAACATATTTTAAAATTAAATTGAAAATAAAAAGAGTATGGGTCCTCTCCAAATTTTTTCAAATTACATAAAACTAAAAGTAAAAATTAAATTAAATTAAAAATAAAAATGTAACACTTATATTTATAATTATAGCTAATAATATAAAAAAATTAGATCCATTTAACTCCATATTTATCAAGCACCCAGATTGATCAAAATAAACTATAATTTTTTGGTTTATCAAAATTCTATATTAAAAAGAATGAAAAATTAGTAGTTTATATATTAGAAAGGCTAGAGAAATTATACATTAAAAAATTATTGTTGTAAATAATGGTAAGTGTTTTATTAAAAAATGTGTGTGTAATATAAAAAAAAAATGGAGAGAACTATAAGGTTTATATTTCAAAAAAAAAAAACTTTAGAACACATTTTTTCTAACTCCGATAGATTCTTTTGGGTGATTGTTACTATTTTTTTCTACATGGGGTAAACACACATATAGCCATGGGGGATTTGAACATTAAATCTCAAAATTTAAATAATGCGTCGTACCTCATCCATACTTTTGTTGCTCATATCATTACATTTGACTTACATGTTTTCCCAATTTGCAATGGTAATAAATTTGAGACATTTTGTCTGGTTTTTTATGGATCATTTTCAATACATAAGAAAGGTTAATATTGGAAACCATCATAGATCCATTTTAACTGTGGATCTAAGTGCAAACATCTAAGGGGATAAAAAAAATTTACCTCCAAAAGAGGATTGCACCTGAAGGGATTTGATCCCTCTCAGCTCTTTGTAGATTTGGAGTTAAGATGAATGGTTTATATAAGCAAATAGTATTGTTATTTTTAGCTTCACCATCGATACATAAAATCATTTAAAAAATAACATGGTTAAATTTTGTTTTTTCCAATTTTGAAGTCCCTTATAATTTACCACCACTAAACTATTCATCATGAACACTATTGTAACTTGGCTACATGATTACTTAGTATCATAAAACTAATTTCCCCTATACATGTGCGTGAACATTAGGATGTGTCGATGTTTGACATCTAATATTAAAATCTCTCTCTCCCTCTTCCTTGTCCTCTCCTCTCTTCCTTACTCTCTCTCTATTTCTCCCTTGTCACTCCCTCTCTCTCTCCACATATATCTTTATGTCTTTGTTCTTCCCTCCCTCTCTATCTCCTCTTTCTCTAGAATATCTACAAAAAAATTTTAATAGTGATGACGAAAGAGGGTTTAAATATGTCTCAAAAGTAATTATAATCTTTTTTCTTTTCAAACTTAATTAAAAAAACATTATAAAATGAAATTATTTTGATTGGGAAATGACTTACAGTTTTTGGGCATTTGGTATTGATAAGCCATAGAATCGGCCCATGGTATCGTAACAAATCTTATTTACAAGTTAATAATATCCATGGTAGAGTGGGGGTGAATATCCATCGTTAAAAGTCTTGTTATGTTGAAAGTTTATTGTAAGTTTCAAGTTTTTGTGTGGTTGCTAGTTCAATTAAAATATGACTTTTGGGCATATGGTATTGATGAGCCAGGCTATTGTCCAATCATTGTCCAATGATATTGTAACTCACAAGTTAATAATATCCATGGTAAAGTGGGGTGAATATGCATGGTATTCACAAGTTTATTTTATGTATTAAGTTTTTACATGCTTATTAATTAAATTTAAATATAGTTACAAAATCAATTTTTTAATTTATATTGATTTAACGTTTTACATTTTACATTTATATATGTTTTAACATGATAATGAAATAACACTTAATTTAGTTTGTTTTGTTTTCTTATATATATTTTACTGAAATTCAATAATTGTTAACAAACTTACATTATACATTGTACTTACATTACACACATTGTAGAGAAATTAATAACTAAACACGTATTAAAAAAATTATTTATTTTTTCAAATTTTAAATATAACCATGATTCACTTCAATTGTTTTCTTAAAATATTTAACTGTAATTTAAAAATAATTTTTTTATGTGGAAGTAAAAATATATTCTATTGTTCATCCTATTAGTGGAGAACCTAAAATGTTCTCTAATAATATATAGAAATAAAGTCTCAAATAAGGTAGGTTATTTAAGACATTTTTCCACTAATGCACTTTTTTTGTAATTCATTTGTATCCATTACATACATTATGTAACACCTAACATCCAACTATAACATAAAACATATAGATATATGAAATATAAATAAATGAAAAGAAAAGTATTAACACCCTAACCAATTGATTACACTAATCCAATATATTAATGATTGGCATTAAACGTATCCAAACTTTGATGTAGCTCAGATCAATATTAATTAATTGATGTGATCATACGGTTATTAAACCTGACCTGATGGTATGTACACATTGAATATTACGAGTGATTCTTTGTATCTCGCATCATGGCTTTGTGAATTTCTGTGGCTCATCCTGGTGGCCCTTAGCTGGATGGCTTCCAGCAGCCAAAACCCACCCTGATTGCTTTCCATCTGTTGTGTGGTGCACAATGCGAGAACAGAGATGGGTTCGAGACTATGTCAAGCATCAAGAGTAAACCCTTTCAACCCATCATTTACATGGTTTTCTTCCTCATTTGCTCGACATGGCTCTGGGTTTTCATTCTGGTTCCTTCCATGTCTTTCCTTTGCAACTCATCGATTTCCACCTGTTGTTAAATACAATCTTGTTTCACTCGTTATTTAACCCTACTAGGGTAGTAAGCTAAGGTGGTTTCGTTTCCTGTAGGTGTTGCCTCCAGCATGGTGTCTAGAGTCTCCATTACCAAAATGCCCATGCTTAACCTTTGCAGCCACAGGTAAGCAATGAGGGTTTTATTTCCATTAATGGTGGAGGTCTTGTTTACAAAGCTTTTGATGGTTAGATGACTATAAAAAGTGTTAACCTTGAGGTTCTAGTGTAGGTTTCGCCTGAGGGAGAGCGGGCGCAGCCACCAGACTTTCTCACAGCCAGGTGCCAACCAGCGTGGAGCCTCTAGGTATGTGGGTTTCCCCTTGATTTTTTCTGGCTCTTCTTACCTTGAATGAGGGTTTTGCTTCGAATTTTGTTTCCCCTTTTTTGTTTCTGTCTAAATTATGAGCCGTTCTATGCACGAGCTCTGTTGCTTGGATGGTGACGGCTCCCTGTTCTTCTGCGATTTCCTGGGCACACAAATGTAAATTTTTCCTTCATTTATGACTTGTAATTATTTTAAGTGATTCATTGTTATTAACTATATTGTAATGACTCTTTAAATACAATGAAGAATTCAAATATTCTATTATACTGGTTCCTTCTATAGATGTGTTTGCTCTATGAAATTAGTATTGTCGATTTGGTGAATCATTGGTTTGTTTCATCCTCAGAAAGTTGTTCTAGGAATCCTCCTTAGGTTTCCCTGAGAACAAATCTTAAGGAGTGGACTGCTAAAACATTGTTATTCCACTTACAAAGGAAGCCTTGTTTCTCGGGTCTCCTAACTCTGTGTAAACAACTGTGTTTTTAATTGTTTATCATTTTAAAACAAAAGTTTTGGTAGAGAATTTTTTCTTACTTTCATGGTTCCTCGCCAGAGGTCCATCAAACTAAATTGCAACAGAGTGAATGCTATAAATACTCAATTGTATCTTGCATGGATATTTGTTTAACGTATTTCGTTCCTAAGGTTTCTGTTACATTGGGTTACCTATCATGGTTACAATTGCAGTCACTAGATAAGTTCAGTGAGTTACTAGTCCATATCACTCTTATATGAGTGTAAATTTCATGTGTTCTTTCTTTCATAAACATAAAGTTGGAATATCCACCTCAATTCATATAGTTCCATTCTTTTTAGTGACGCTTGGCTATCTCTGGGTATTCTGTTATATGTTCAAGTTTATTTCTTCTTAGAATCATTCTATATTCAGGATTGGTTGCACAGTCTTACCTAGATTGCTAAATCTTGACATACAGGTTAATGCATTCAGGTTTATGATATAGATTTTGTACATTCATTCTATTTGTACTATAATATGCATGTTTTCAACAACTTGTTATCTGCACATTTAATTTAAATTGCATCTAATTTAACTTATATCTAAGTTAACTTACCTCTAATTTATAGCACTACATTTTCCAACCTGACACAGGATTAAACAAAACAGTATGTATCCAACTCCAAAATATATATTTTTCTAATCTCATACAAATTATTTAATCAAGACATAATTATCCATATTTTACTTATCTGCCATGACGAGGCCAAATCATAATCAATGAACCTTTTCCACCCTCCCTATGAGAACCTGGCAGTCACGTCCAATGTCCTCCCCCCAAGCTCCTCTTTACCCAATAAATAACTTATTCTCATGTAGCAATTTCTGCTGCTTGGCCTCAAGACTCCAAGTCTAGCCAATAATCACTCTTACTTTGTGTAGGGAAGTCTTTCCAAAATTCATTCCCACTGAATCCTTCTTCAGGTCAAGGAATTTACCAGAAAGACCCCCACCCCCCTCCTTCTATCTTCCTTTTTGTAAGAGAAGAGTAGAGGGAAGGTAACTATTTCTTTAACTAATAATTATTGGGTGAAAGAGAGTTATTAAGATTCATCAGTAATTATTTTCTTTTAGAATTCCCATAGAATACCATATCTAACATAATTATTTATTTATTTGAATAAAAGCTATTATTATTACTGTATCTATTTATTGTCGATTTCCCAAAATTAAAAACAAGAGTTCATTTCCCTACTACAAAGTAAAAAAATAGAAGTACAAGTAACTTGAAGTCCGGGGTGTCACATCTTCCCCCTCTTAGGGGAAAACCATCCCTGGTGTCCATCTTTCTAGTTATTCCCGGAATAATTCGAAATATGCCTCCTGCATAAAGTTTTTATCTTCCCAAGTGGCTTCCTTTGGGCTGAAGTGCTTCCACTACACTTTAACCTAGATGATAGCTTGTTTCTGCAATGTTACTTCTCTCTAATAGAGTATTTGCAGGGGTTCGACCAGAAATTCTCCTTCCGGTTCGACCTGCCACAAATATCATTGTTATATAATTGATGTGTACATAATCACCACATTCTAAAGTAAGTAATTTATGTGTTATGCACACCTATTTATGTATATGTATATGTATATATATATATATATATATATATATATATATATATATATATATATATATACACAGATATATAGATACATACATTCATGTATTTATATATAGTATATATATATTTTTACCTAAAGCTTTTTCCAATTTATGATATGTCTGGCATCATATACATACTTCTTTAGAAGGTCATATACTTATTAGATGGTAGGCCACCAGCCTGATTCTATCCAAAATTTGGAATGGGGCACAGAACCAGGGGTCCAACTTAGTGCACTTCCCCCACTTCAACATACTTCACTTTGGTTTAATCCACACATACACATGATCACCCACCCGAAATTCTTGGTAAGTTCTGTTTTTTTCAGCATACATTTTCTACTAGTCTTGGGCAGCCTCCAAATTTTTTTGAACACTCTTCACAGTTTTATCTATGTCCTCCTACATATATGGTCCTAATATGAATTTATCCTCCGGACTATTCTAGTTTGCAATGGTACATTTCCTTCGACAAAGTACCTCAAAGGGACTCATTTTAAGTGACTCATGATAACCGTTATTGTATGCGAATTCTACCAGAATATTCTTCCCATTTCCCAGGCTGCTACATCACATACATGTGCAACATATCCTCTACCACATGATTTACTTGTTCAGTTTGTCAATTAGTCTAGGGCTGAAACACAGTGCTGAAGTGGTCCTGTGTACCTAACCTGATGAAAAATGATTTCCAAAAGGCAGAGGTAAACTTAACATCCCTATCAGATAATATGACTTTCGGCATACCATGTAGCTTGAAAATTTCCCTCATGAATATATCAGCTATCTTGGTTGTTTGATATGTGGATTTGACAGGTATGAAATGAGTTGTCTTGCTCAACTTATCTACTACCACCATAATTGAGTCATTCTTCCTTTTAGACCATGGCAATCCAATTATAAAATCTAAAGTTATAGTATCCCATTTCCATTCCAAAATAGGTAGCAGCTGCAATAATCCAGCAAGGTTTTGGTCTTCCGCCTTGACTTTCTGACACTCTATACATTTAGCTAGGTACTTGGCACTATCTTCCCTCATTCCAGGCCAATAGTAGGCTTTCCTGACAACTGTCAAAATTTTTTGATAGCCCAGGTGAGCAGCATAGGGGATTTTATGAAATTCATCTAACATACTTTGCTTCAGAGACAATTGGTTAGGTATGTAAATACGGTTTCTGAATAATAATAAATTTTCAGAGTTAATACTATACTCCCCATGCTTTGTCGAAGCCTGCACATATTTTACTTGTTGCCAAATATAAATGTATTCAAGATCCTTTTGGGTTTCCTCCTTTAATTGATCCACCAAAATTAAATTCAATTTGACTAAAAGATATTTCATAGAGGTGGTGCAGCTTTCTACCTAACGCATCTGCCGCCCTATTATATTTTCCTTTTAAGTGCTTAATTTCAAATTCAAATTCACTTAAAAATGAAGTCCATCGAGCTTCGCATGCATTTAAGGTAGGCTGATTGAAAAAAGTGGTTAAGCTACTTTGGTATGTTTTGAGCAGACCTTTTTTCCAATAAATAGTGTCGCCATACTTTTAAGGTGTGCACTACTACAGTTAGCTCCAAATTGTAAGAAAAATGTTTCTGTTCATGCTCCTTGAGTTTACAAGATTCATAAGCAATGACCATGCCATTCTGCATTAAAGCACGACCCACACCTTCTTTGCATGCATCTGTACAAACTATGAAATCCTCTTCAGGATGTACACTTTTTAATATTGGACCTGTTGCGAGCAATTGCTTCAACCTATAAAAACTTTCTCGATAGTCTTTTGACCATTTGAAGGTGGTCCCCTTATTTTGTAGGGAAGTAATTGGATAAGCAACCTTAGAGAATCCCCTTATGAATCTTATATAATAACCAACAAGTCCCATGAAAGAGCGTACATCCATCACATTGGCTGGAACAAGCCAATTCATAATGGTTTTTATTTTCTTTGGATTGACCTCTATACCCTCAGAAGATATGATGTGTCCTAGGTACTAAATCTGATCTTTATAAAAATTGCACTTGTTGAATTTAGCATAAAGCTAATTTTCCCTTAAGGTTTGTAGTATTATGCGAAGGTGTTCTTTATGCTCATCAATACTTCTAGAGTATCTGACAATGTCCTAAATGAATATAAGGATGAACTTATCTAGATAAGAATGGAAAACTCCATTCATCATGCTCATGAAGGTTGATAGGGCATTAGTAAGACGGAAAAGCAAGACTACAAACTCGTAGTGGCCAGAACAAATTCTAAAAGTAGTCTTGAAGATATCTTCGTCTTTAATCTGAAATATGTTAAGTCAATATTTGAAAATACCACTCCTCCCTTAACCTGATCGAAGAGGTCATTGATCCTGAGTAAGGGGTATTTATTCTTCATGGTCATCAATTTTCTAAAATATATACACAGTCGCATCATACCATCTTTCTTCCTTACAAATAGAGCCGGGGCTCTCCAAGGAGATACACTGGGTCAGATATATCCTTTATCCAGCAACTCTTGCAGCTAGATTTTTAATTCAGTTAAATCAGTAATACTCATTCTGTAGGGTAACTTTGATACTCGGGCTATGACATGGACCGGTTCTATGGTAAGGCTTCCCTTGGGTGGTAGTCCAAGAATATCTTCTGGAGACACATCCTTCAATTCTTGTGTTACAGGAATTTCCTCTAGAGCTGACACTTTATCTTTGGAGTTTGTAAATCCCACATGAATTGTATAGATTTGACAACCCTTACACATAAATCTAGTCCGTTGATTAGTTGTAACAATTCGCAACTTTACTCCTCTCTTGACTCCCTGAACCTCTACTCTAGAACCATTTTAAGACAGAAAATTAATGGTCTTATCTTTACAGTTAACTAAGGCCTACTTTCACTCTAGCTAGTCCATGCCTATCAAGACATTGTAAGAGCCTAACGGTAATATATTTAAATCTATGCTAATTTTCTATTCTACTAATTTTATTTCACAGCCCTCTACTTTTGCACAGACTTTTCTCTTTGCACCGGTAGCTAATTGAACCAACCAAGGGTTCTTAAATTTTGAAATTTTTAGATGACATTCATCTAATATTTTGGGACTAAGATAACTCAAACTAGCACCTGGATATATTAAAATGGAAATAGGATGATCGAATATTTTACCTTCAAGTTCCACCATTGAAGGTTGATAATCTGCCTGGCGATCTTCCAACGCTGCATTGATTCAAGGTACGTTTCGTGCTACATCACCCATAATAGAAGCTTCATGAATATTTGCAACAGGTTCCACTCTACCTCTATGAGGATAGTTCTTGTACTAATGGGGTTCCCTGCAACCCCAACACTGCCACGGCAGTTGGGGAACATGACCGGTTTCCAATTTACTTGATGCGTCATTTTGTCTTATATCGCATGGGGATATGTAGTTTTGTTGATTCTGATTAACAGGTCCATTTGGTGCTTTACATCCAAAGAATTTGGTTCCTAGGTTACTCATATTCTTGTTATTTGTAAAGTTTTTATGTCCCTTCTTACTTGGCAAATTGTTCTGCATTTCACCTTTCTGTCTCATTTGGTGATAGCAGATCAGAACTTTCCAGACTACTTCATCCATTGTTCTTGGGTTTTCAAATTACAGTCTTTCCTTCATGAAATTTGGCAAGTTGTTGACAAAGTGCTAGACTTTACCCTTTTCTTCTCGGATATAAGGGACGTATCTTAACGGTGACTTGAATTTTGTTATAAATCCATCCATTGTTTGTTGCCCTAGTTTCAAGTCATGAAACTCTTTTGCTTTGTCATCATAAAATCGATAAGTCAGATATCTATCCTTAAAATGCTTTTGCAATTGCTCCCAGGTAACCTATTTCTCACCGATTTCCCTGATTGTTTTAATCTCTTCCCACCACAGGGTGGCCTTGCCTTGCAACTAATAAATTGCTAGCCTTACTCTCACATTTTCATCATATTCATATATTTGAGAATTTTTCATGTTAATAAGCCATGCCTCTACCACTTCCTCCATTTCACTGTTATAGTTTGGTGGCTTGATATTTTTGAATTCTCCCTAAAGTTGTTTTTTCTATCTTTTTAACCCCTCTTTGCTAGAACCATTATCTGATTCTTCCTCATTACCAGCTTTTCCCCCTTCTCATTCCTGATGTTGTTCTTGTTATCTGTGTGTTTCTGTTCCATTTTCTTCTCCTTGACTAGGGTCTGGGTTTCTCTGGTTTTGTCTATCCGATAAACTTTTCATAATTTTCTCTTCTTCCAAACAGAGTCTCTCATTGTCTGCTCGTAGGTTGTGCATTTCTATTCTTCACTGCTGGATTGTTTTGAGTATAGTAGCATTGGTTCCAGCATTTGATTCTCCAAATTGAACCCATACTTCTAGGTTACGTTCGGTACTCATATGTGCATCAAGATCATTTTGTTATTTTCCGAAATCATTCAAGCCATCCTCAGTGTAATAACATGAGGCTTTGATACCAATTGTGACACCTAACATCTAACTATAACATACAACATATAGATATATGCAATACAAATAAATGAAAAAAAAATTATTAACACCCTAACCAATTGATTACACTAATCCAATACATTAATGCTTGGCACTAAACGTATGCAAACTTCGATGTAGCTCGGATCAATATTACTTAATTTATGTGATCATATGTTTATTAAACCTGACCTAGTTGTATGTACGCATTGAATATTGCGAGTGATTCTCCGTATCTCACATAATGGCTTTGTGTTGACTTTCCCTGGCTCATTCGTGCATCGCTTGGCTGGATGGCTGCCAACTGCCATAACTCACCCTAATCACTTGCCATCTATTCCCTAGTGCACAACGCGGGAACGGGGATGGGTTCGAGACTGTGTCGAGCATCGAGAGTAAACCCTCTCAACTCGGAGTTCACGTGGTTTCCTTGTTCATTTGCTGGGCATGGATTTTGGGTTTGCATTATGGTTCCTTCCATGACATTCTTCTACAACTCGTCGACTTCCACTTGCTATGCATGGTAAAAGATTCATTGGGAAAACCTAACTATGTACAAGCTTGCATTAGAGTTGTATGCTGCCACTTGAGTCAGGTAATACCAAGTTATCAGTTTAAACTTAGTTTGAATTCTATTTATTTTTTTCAAATACAATCTTGTTTCACTGGTTATTTAACCCTACTAGGGTACTGAGCTAATGTGGTTTGGTTTCCTACACGTGCTGCCTCCATCATGCTGTCTGGAGTCTCTGTTGTTGAAACACCCCTGCTTCACCTTTGTGGCCTCGGGTAAGTAATGATGGTTTTATTTGCATTAATGGTGCAGGTCTTGTTTACATACCTTTTGATTGTTAGACGACTATAAAAAGTGTTAACCTCGAGGTTTCGGTGTAGGATTTGCCAAAACAGAGAATGGGCGTGGCCACCAGACCTTCTCACAGCTAGGTGCCAACGAGCGCGGAGCCTCCAGGTATGCATGTTTCCCCTTGATTATTGCTAGCTCTTCTTACCTTGAATGAGGGGTTTGCTCCAAATTGGGTTTCCCATTTTTGGTTATTGCCTAAATTATTAGTTGTTTTACGCATGGGCTCTGTTGTCTGGATGTTGATGGCTCCCTATTCTTTTGGGATTTCCTAGGCACATAAATATAATTTTTTTCCTTGGATTCCGACTTGTAAATATTTTAAGTGATCCATTGTTATTAACTATTTTGTAATGAATCTTTCAATACGATAAAGAATTCAGATATTATATTATATTGGTTCCTTCTATAGATGAGTTTTCTCTATGAAATTAGTATTGTCGATTAGGTGAATGATTCGTTTGTTTTGTCCTCAGAACGTCATGTTGGGCATCTTCCTTAGGTTTGCCTCAGAGCAAATTTGAATGACTAGGACTCCTAAAACAATGATATTGCACTTATAAAGGAAACCTTGTTTCTTGGGTCTCCTAACTCTGTATAAAATGCTATGTTTTTAATTGTTTATCATTTCAGCACAAAAGTTATGGTAGAGAATGTTTGCTTATTTTCATGGTTCTTTGCTAGAGGTTCTTCTAACTAAATTACAAAAGAGTGAATGCTGTAAATACTCACTTTTCTCTTGCATGGATATTTGTTTAACGTATTTCAACCCTAAGGTTTCCATTATGCTGGGTTATCTTTCATGGTTACAATTGCAGTGAGTAGATAAGTTCTGTGAGTTACTCGCCCATATCACTCTTATCTAAGTGTAAATTTCATGTGTTCTTTCTTTCATAAACATAAAGTTGGAAGATCCACCTCAATTTGTATAGATCCATTCTTTTTAGTGAGGCTTGGATATCTCTATGTATTTTTTTATATGTTCAAGTTTATTTCTTCTTAGAATCATTCTATGTTTGGTATTGGTTGCACAGTCTTACCAAGATTGCTAAATCTTCACACACAGGTTAATGCATTCAGGATTATGATATAGATTATGTACATTCATTCTATTTGTACTATAGTATGCACGTTTCCAACAGCTTGTTATCTACACAGTTAATTTAACTTTCATCTAATTTAACTTACATCTAAGTTAACTTACCTTTAATTTATAGCACTACCTTTTCCAATCTAACACACGTTTAAGCAATACAATATAAATCCAACTCGAAAATATCTATTTCCTAATCTCATACACATAATTTATTTAATCAAGAAATAATTATCCAAATTTTCTTTATTTACCATGACGAGGCCAAACCATAATCAATAATCTTTTCCACCCTTCATATGAGAACTTGGATATCACAAAACAGTATAAATCCAACTCTAAAATATCTATTTCCTAATCTCATACACATTATTTAACCAGGACATAATTATCAAGATTTTACTTATATTACATAGCTAGGCCAAACCATAATCAATGAAACTTTTCCACCCTTCCTATGAGAACCTGGCAATCACGTCGAATGTCCTTCTTTAGCCAATAAACATTATTTACATGTAGCAATTTAGCGAATGAACTTTATTCACATGTAGCAATTTTTGCTACTTGGTCTCAAGACTCCAGGTCAACCACCAATCACTCTTACTTCCTCTAGGGAAGTCTTTTCAAAATTTGTTCCCATTAAATCCTTCTTTAGCTCAAGGAATTTTCCAGAAAGAGCCTCCCCCCTCCTCCTTCTCTCTTACTTTTTGTAAGAGAAGAGTAGAGGGAAGGTAACTATTTCTTTAACTAATAAATGATAAGTGATAACTGTTGGGTGAAAGAGAGTTACTAAGTTTCATAGTAATTCTTTTTTTTTAGAATTCGCATAGAATACCACATCTGCCATAATTATTTATTTATTTTAATAAAAACTATTATTATTATTCAACCTATTTATTGTCCATTTCCCAAAAGTAGAAGCAAGAGTTTATTTCCTTACTTCAAAGTAAAAACATAAAAACAACAATAAAATGAAGTTCTAGGATGTCACACATTACAACCAAATTTCTATCTCATTAGTGTAGTGGATTAAAACTAACTTGATTATGAGTGGTGCTTTTAAAAACCTATAAACTAACTCAGTACCTAGGTCTTGAATTTACGAAAATGAATATGTTTCTACTTTATTCAGTAGCTCCTGGATTATTTATTATCAATTCAAATAGATTTATATTCAATACTAATCATGTTATTAGGTGTGAGGAGACGTGCTTCGAAAAACTTATAATAGGATAGTGGAGAGACCTATTTCAAAAAACATATAAGAGCAATACTAATAAAAATTTAGTTTTATATTAGTGTCTAATATTCTATGATTTTTAGTTAATAAAGATTTTGTTTTAGATTAGTGTGAAATATTCTATGACTTTTTGTTTTAGATTGTGAAATATTACATGAAAAAGATTGTGGATAGAGAGACCCACTTCTAGGAGAGTTAAAAATAATGAGTTCTCGACTTAAACCCTTCAATAGAAAATGAAAATAGGAAGACAATCATCACATTTAAAGGTATTTTTATTTAAATTTGGAAGGAATGGGTGTTATAGACATTCTTGTGCCTTAAAGCTCTGGGCATGAAATGTCCATAAACCAAGGGATCCAAAGTCCTTAAACATGTTGTTCTGACCCCTAAAGGAACAAGGTCAATAGACTACAACTCCTCCCAGAAGTTCTCCACCAGAAACTACTCAGAATCAGTCAAATCAGGATCATTTCAGAGGCTACACTAGCTAGCTGCGTTGCATAGCACCCAAATGCACTGCCTAGGTGCGTTGCAACGCACTTGAATGCACTACCAGGGTGCGTTGAGCGGGAAATGACAAATGGCAGTGTCATTCCCCGAGGTGGAAAGACAATGGAAGCTTCCAGAATCTTCTCCAATGACACTTGCCTCACTGAGTTCGACCAAGGATGAGTAAGAGGCTCTCAGTCTCCAAGTGGAAGAAAGAACTGACAGTGAAAAGCCACTAGTCAAATCATGAGCTGACTCATCTTCCTTGCATACATCTATATATAGATCCCTCATCCAAGAGATCCAGAGGCTGGAATTTTGATATTGCAAAGAATTGTTGTTGGTATTGAGAGAGACAATTAGACTATTGGGTGATTTATGCTTTGCTGGAGGTGAGGAAAGGACTTCTCTGCTGGGAGGTTGATGCTGGATCAGGACATCAGTTGTATCTCCTCATGAACTTTCTTGTTTTATCAATAAAACTATTTGGGTTTTCTCCTACATACTTGTGTTTCATTGATGATTGTTGCATTAGTATGTTTAGCTTGTATCTGATCCTAAGCTTTTTATGAACATAAACCTATGTCTTTGTGTAGTCTCTTTCTTCTTTGATCTTGCAGGTATTGTGCTGCTGGGCAAGTGAAGGAGCAAGGGGTTGGAAGCTATCAAAGAGAAGAGGAACTGGGCCAAAGGAACTAGTGGAAGACAACAGTTAGTTCATCCTTTCCTTCTTTGTTTATAGTTCATAAAGAAGAATACACAAGTAGTTATTTCTATTTGTTTCTAAGGTACTGTCACACCTTAGTGGGATAGGGTCTTTCCGAATGGATACTTTTCTTGATAAAAAAATGGCAACTCCGCTGGGAAAGTTTGTCTGATTAGTTTGTTTGTATTTCTATTGTTGTTTATTTCATAAACTTAGAAGTAGCAATCGAACTGCATTTGCCATTAACAAATGCAAAGTAGACACCTGCTACTTCAATCCATTCGCTGGATCTGTTTATGATTTGAATAGTTGATCCACAAATGATCTGATTTCCCTTTGTGATAGTTCTCATAGCTTCATTAAATCCACCCTCTGATTGTGCATTACTGATTGTTTTTACTCGGCCAAAAGCCATAGATTAAACTGCAAACCGTGACCTAGAACCCGGATAGAAGTCTCGTTTCTACCCCAGCGCAGGCACAGTGAAGAGACTCTGCATTTCAACGCAGTTCCCGAGAGGGCCACCTGCGTTGCAATCCAGTTTCTCTGTGCTGCAGGTGCGCTGATCAGCTTTGCCTTGTGCAGCTGAGGTTCTTTGCTTCAGTTTTTCAGTTTGATCTCTGTTTTTGTAGCCTGTGATCAGGGTGTATTTCTATTTCAAAACCCCTTTTCTTTGCATCAATTCTACCTCTGTTGTACAAAGAAACTGTAGGTGTTTTTGTGTGTTTGTTACATCATTTACAGTTTTCCCTTACAAAAGTAGAATAGTCATACTGTCGTCCTCTGATTTAGATCTGTCGAAAGTGTCAGTTTGATCATAGGAGAAAGTTTATATGCTGTAGACAGTTGATTATACATTTACTTTTGTCTTTTGGTTTGGATTTGTGTTTTTCTAAGTGTCGAAACGAGTATCTTCCTTGTTTGTGCCTAAAAAGCGAATTCAAATTTGTACATCATCTTTCTTTTTAGGCATCAATATTAAGAAAGTGAAAAACAAATACATTGCACAAGTGCATTTGCATATTGACAGTCTGCTTGGCTTGATTTAGGAAAAAGTGCATTTACAGTGTGCTCTATGCTCTTTGAGAAAAGGTTTTCTTACTTTTCCCTTGTAGCTAGGATTTTCATTGCTGAAAAGAGATAAAAAGTTTGTTTATCATCTTTAGACTGCATTTTAGGAATTACATCTACATCTCGTGGTGAACCAAAAAGGCAAACTTCATAAGAAAGATCAACTTAAAATAAATTCAATGAACTTAACAACGCTTTGTAACTTAACGCACAACATTTAGAGGTCTAGGCTAGAGACGTGTTCCAACGTCGTAAAGCCTGGTAACTGTTGTCCTCACTATTGGTTGGGTGATTCCTCCACTTTGAGACGATAAGTGCCAGTACGGACTGTGCTCCCACGTACTGTCGAGTATATATTGGGAGACCCCTATAGGCTTAAAACCTTTTATCCATAGGAAGCCGTGTCAGCCGCCCTACTGATCGCAATGCACCGAACACAACATTCGGGAAGATTGACTGCCGAACCGTAAAATGTATTCTGCAGTTTTTTGATTGGTTTGGTACTCCCTCTACCTAGACCTCCAGAGCAGTCCCTTTCGTTCCTTTTCAGACTCCTTAACGGAAAAGGTCCATCTGAGCACTTGTCACTTCAGGCTCATTAAAAATCGAAGGAGACTAGAGTCATCTTTTGTTTTTTCTCGACTCTTTAAAATTGAAAAAACAAGTTGTGTCAAAGCATCTAAAATTCATTTAATACGGAAACATATATTCCCCTTATTTTTAGTTGATCGAGTAATCCATAATCGTGGAAGAAAGTCAATTGAAACCCCGTCATTCGCGGAGACTTACGAGTCAACCGTCTTTGTCTTCGGAATCGAAACCAGTACGGACAAAGCGAACTCATTTAACCGGTTCCAAATCACATGTCAAAGTTAGAACAAGTGTTCTGTTGATGCCCCGAAAATCGTTGCAACGACATCGGGGAAACCACCCGGTCCGGACCTTAGTGCAGCTCCTTTTCCGTTTGGGATAGTGGCTCCAACTGGGGATGATGGGACCAGTTTCCCAGAAATATAGATAAATGGGATGGATGAATGGCTTACGATATAGGGTGATAATAAGCGAACAACTAAACTATAAGCAAAATTATTATAACTATAATCTAATCCCGGGACTTATCAATTTCCAAAGTGCAGCATTTGATAGTCTGTGCTTTATGGCAGGCATGTAGATGACTCTACCACTAAAGCATAGATGTTTAAACCATTTGAGATTGCTCTGCATAATTAGTTATGCAAAGCGATAATAGCGAATTACTACACTTAGTCATATATATCATTGCTACACGCATGAGTAAAAGAGATAACAAATCACAGAACATTCAATAGTGAAATGAAATGAAGATTTGCTGTTATATCGCATACATGTATTCAACAATAGCAAGGATAATAACACAGCAATTCATATAATAGGAAAGAACACAGATACAGATAATAGCACCATGTAAGCCGGTTGATCAATCCAGTATATTAATCACTATGTCGCAGTCCTTCCTTCAAACCAGAAAGCATTCCAAACAAGAGACAGTAGTGCGCAATTGCATAAAACAACCTTCTAATCAAAATTAAGAACCGTCGGTCGAGTTTCACAAAAGAATATAGACCGAAGCACAGTAGTGCAAACTTCAGCCTTTAAGTCTTTTACAAAATTTTATGACCCTTTCCAAAACAATGAAAGGGTCTATAAATACTATGCTAAACTAAATATCTAAAAAAAACTGAAAAGCTACTAAATTGGCATTAACAAAGATTTTCTTCATCTTTTCTCGCGATCTGGCAGTCGGCGGCGATGCTTCATCCGGTGGTCTCTTTGCCTTTACTCCTTTGCTGACATATCGTCAGCATTGGCTCTACTTCTGGTGGAGTGTTGAGACGCGAAGTTAGTTGGGCATCATATGTGGCATCCTGAATGTCGGAAATCAGGTATCGGAGAGCGTCTGTTAAACAGTTGAGAGCCGACCTTTGAGAGTGTGGTTTAATCAGAAAGAGCCAGTATGCATCGGAGGTTAAAGTATTTACTCCAGCAATTAACCTTCCTTGTTTCTCCAGATCAGGATAATTTCTCTGCTCAAGCATGTTTGCTGTTGATATGCTTCCAGGTGTACACTGGGAGATCATGTTTGCCAGATAAAGTGTGTCGTTGACTAGATTGATCATGTTGCTGGCAATCATTTTACATCTTGAGGCAGCCCTTTCCGCTTTCATTACCTGGGTGTTCCATTCCATGAAGAGTATGTCTTTGTACGTTTCATAAATTCGGGGCAAATTTGCCGCTTTCCCTTCTTCAGAATCTTGCCACTCAAGATATTCGGATATGGTGTCTTCGGCTTGATCTAGCTCATTTCTGGCTTTCTCTATCTTTTGACATACTGCTGTGGATGTTTCGCATAATGACTCAGTGTCAGTAAGTTGTCGACATAAGAGTTTCATTTGAGATATCAATGCGCCAAATATTCGAGTTGCCTCTGCTCTAAAATCATTAACACTCTGGGCGTCCTTGATACCTTCGAGCTGTGCTAATAGCTGAGCTATTTGCTCATCTTTTGATTTCATCATCAGCTCGTTTGACGCTTCCAAC
Organism: Pinus tabuliformis; assembly: GCA_031772625.1. Taxonomy (NCBI): domain Eukaryota; kingdom Viridiplantae; phylum Streptophyta; class Pinopsida; order Pinales; family Pinaceae; genus Pinus; species Pinus tabuliformis. The sequence goes on from CM062816.1 coordinate 1,848,386,392, forward strand.
TGTGACAATGCCTCCGATAATTCTTTTGCCTTCTGAACCTCACTTTGGTCTATCCTCTGTTTTTCAATTTGCAGCTGCTGGGTTAACAAATTGTTTTCTTGTTGTTGAGCCAGCAACTGCTCTTCTACCTGCGCTGCCTTGTTTTTCACCTCAATTACTTCTGCCTGTAATGCATAAATTTCATGGTCCTTAGTCTTTAACATAAGACTTACCTCTGATGCTTTATCGATAGTTGCTGCCGAATAAGCTCCCGCAAATTGCGACAACTTAGTTAGATCATCGGAGGGGTCTAATTCCCCCTTCCAGACCACATTGCCCGTGATTGTTTGCTCAGGAGAAATAGAAGGTTGATCAAGCCTTCGTCTTTTCCTAGAGCGCTTAACAACGGCTCTATGCTTTGGGCTGTAGAAAATATCCAGGGGAGGAATTTCTTCCACCTGGAGATCAATTTGATCGTACGGGTCTTGAGTGATTACCTCGACATCCTGTGAAATGGGTGGGCCGCTGGTTCCTTCTAGAACCTGAGAAGAAGTAGTATCTGGAGCATTGCTTGTTTTAGGGTTGTCTGAGTCTTTGGAGGCTTCCTTACCACTGATAATGGAATCAAATTGGTTCCATTCTTTAATCAATTCAAGATCGGTGGAGGTTTGCTCATGTTGCTCTGTGTGGGCTTTGCTCTGTTCTTTTTCTTGTTCTGACCTCTGCTATTCTTCAAGTGCCTTCCGCTGCTGCTCCTCTTGTGCTTTCCGCTGCTGCTCCTCCTCTTCCTTCTTCCTCTGTTCCTCTATCTCTTTCTTCTTTCTCTGCTCTTGATCCTTCTGTGCCTTTTGTTGCTTTTCTATCTGGTCTCTTTTCTGCCTCTCTGCCTGCAGCTTGTTTTGCCTTTCCTCCTATTGTTTATCCTGTTCTTTAGTTGTAACAGGAGGTGGACATATCTGCTGCTGACCAGGCTCGCTTGAGGAAGATGTTGGGGTTGTGGATAATAAATCTAGAGGCAGAGTTTGCAACCTCTGCTCTCTAAGTTTATTAAACTCAGTTAAGGCCACATCTTCGTATCTCATAGCAGCAAGCTGTTTGGTTTGGTTTATTGAATCGGCACCTGCGAACAGGTCATCAAACTCATCCTCTTGATGGACAATCTTTGACAGTTTGGCCTGTTCCAGGGCAATGAAAGCAGTCTTTTTCGGATCATAGAGTCTGTTTGGGATAGTGGCCAGTGATATCATTTAGAGTTTTGTTGCTTCTTTTTCTGCATGCTTGTAATTAAGCAGAGTATAAACCCCAATTCTTAAAGGAAAAGAGGGCCATCCTCTCTTCTTCTCATCTTTGAGAGTTTGTGTGACACTCTCGGACATAATCTGGTAGCAGATTTCCCGGGCTAACAATTTGTCTGGGATGTACAAAGGGAGAACGTGCGGCCTCGCTTTGCTTCCAAAAACTCTAATATAGGTGAAATGCTCTTCACCGAAAAAATTTGCTACGGCTGGTAAGTCCAAAGAAGCTTCATAGGAAATTCTTGGGATGGGTCTGTCGAAAATAGAATAGTGAATGGGAACCATGAAACCATTGCAAATTTGATACAAATGGTCCTTGTAAGAGGACTTCCACAATTTCCGATGGTACAATTGAATGGGTGTTGGATCATGGGTGGTCCATCTCCAACCGAGGACAGGAAACTTAGAATTAAAACACAGGGTATCCATAATGTAAGCAGAGTAATAAAATGGTGGGATTTTTCTTTCGGTGACTCTGGTTTTGGTTCTAAATTCATGAACAGCTGTGACCAACTTATCGGACAGAATAGTGGCCCAATCCATAATTGTACTATTGACAGCCACTTCCATTACGGGAACCATGTCAATATGGATATTAGCGGAGTCATGTAATCCCCACAATCTACACATCATAATCCCTGCATAGCAATAGGGAGAAGCCAAAGAAGCATTGGAGTACTTACCAGAACTTTCATGCTTGTGTTTGGCTGGGTTCTGCCTCCAATCTCGGAGGGGTTCGGATGGTGATTCATTCTCATTCGCGAACTTCTCCACGAAGGCTCTGTTATAGACTAGCTCTGGTTCAGGCAAATGATACATTCGCCTCAGGTCATCAGGCTTGCTCGACCCGAAAATCCTTCCATCCCTTGTATGAAAAGTTCTATCAGTGAGAGGAATTTCCTCAATTGCCCAGCGTACCACATCAGTGTAAGGTAGGACCTGCTCTCTGGCTGCTATTCTATGCAAAAAGGAGTCGGTCAAGTCTTTGAGAGTTGCCTCGGACTTCCTTTGTTCATCCGCACTAGCCTCTGTCACTGTCTTCGCCGGTTGCTCGGCCTCTAACAGATTATATGTGCCCTGCCATGTAGTGCTAGGAAGACCAGTGCATGTAGTATCTGAGATTAGGCCTTTCTTCAAAACTGTGGCAGCTTGACCTGCGACAGGTGTTACAGTAGAACCTGAAGCCTTCTTGAATTTCTTCCCCATCATGTTTAGGCTTCTCTCGGCAGTTGAATTCTACACAAATGCAAGAGAAATCGTAACAAGGAAATAACAATGACAATCCATAACGGGAAAGATATATCACTTGAAGCGTGGCAAGATTAATTCTAAAAGGTGGTTGCGGATCTAATTATTTGAGAAGACACAGCAGATGCAATGATGGTGATTTTACGGCCTGCAGCTCCATAAATGACCATTACATCGTTATTAGGCTGAATGACCCCTTAAAGCGTGCAACAGATATTTTAAAGGTCTAATCGTAAGTGTTCGTTAAATCGAAGGGGCAAAGTTTTAAATACGCATGCATTACCTTATCCCTGCATTTAACGGAATTTTGAAATCTGTGCTTTGTCCATCGGATTTAAATATAACTTTAAAGCTTGAAACAATCACCTTTTAAGAACTCTGATCATCGTTAAACGTCATCGCATCGCATCGGGGGTGTGAGTGATACTCTCGTTTGGGAGCTGTCTTGGCGAATGCCGATTGGACAGCGCATCGGACTAGCGCATGCATATTAAGTGATTTGTCGACTTCCGATTGCTATATCACATCGCATCGGGGAAAAGATATGTGCTCTTTTTTGTGTGTGCATTGAATACCGCCGATCGCCGATAGCGATATCGCATCGGTAAGGACCAAAGTGATATTTGGATGTGTTTCTCTTGTTATTGCGACATGCGATCTTGCGATTGCTTTTTCGCACTTAAAAAATGCTTGATATTTATTCAAAAAGGCTTTCATTCACAAATCCATTTGATTATCATACCTTTTTCGAACAAATTCATTAATGCCAATAATTTTTTTTTAAAAGGGACCCATTTCATATGTTAATTGTTTGTGAATAAAAATGTTATGAAATGGGGGGTTGTTGTAGGGCACAACAATTGGCGATTCGTTGGTAGAACCAGTTATCTCTGGACTGATAAAAATGCTTAACCTCTTTCAAATATAATCTCTATAAGGGAAAGAAAATTTCTAATATAACTAGATATCTATTGATTTTGAAAAAATAGAATTCTTCTGTTGACTTCCTCCTTTTGTAAAGAACATAAATGCATTCTAAGTTTTTAAAACAGGCCTTTAATGGTTTATAATGGTAAAATAGAAAACTTTCCCCAAATCAGCTTTTAAAGTAAACTCCTCTGTCATAGGTAGAGCCTCTGCTGCCAGCAAATGTTTATAGTCTCGGCAGGGTTACCTTTTAACCATGCTGTTGTCCATTGTTCCATTCACTTAAGAGTGTGACTAAACAGAATGAATTCAAAACGTATTTTTATATTTTGAACTTCATTTGCTTTTCTTCTTTGCTTAAGATAAAAAGCCATTGTCCTGATTTGGTGGCCAGATAATGACAATGCCACTCACGGGTAGTAATCAAACTGAACAAGCTGGCTCGTGATGAGACCCCTTGTCTTGAAATTTCAAGCCATTACCCTGTTTGATATGCAGTTTTGGTAATGTCAGTTAGATTATTTTCCTATGAACATGGTAAGCAGGCTTGTAATAAGACCTCTTATCTTTAATCTTTTATATTTTAGAATTACACTCTGAGTAATCATAAACTTTTGGTGAATGGGATGAACAATCGTCTCATTGAGAGTAAATGGATGACAGGTTGAGAGTTAAAGATGCTGAAGATGGATTAGCTTTTATTTTAATATAGATAACCTTTGGAGACCAATTTTGAAAACCCAAAATGACTCATAGAACTACGTTCAGAGAGAAGTTTACAAAAGTTAGACTGCGATCTCAAAATAGAAAGATATCTAATTTCCTAGAAATGATCTCTCTTGGTTTAAGACTCCATTATCCAAAAGCAAATATTGATAATGTCCCAGCGAGACAACTTTTGACCACAGCAAAAGGTCAATGGAAGTTACCCTACACCCTTATTTTCTACAAATCCTACAAACTATAAAAATCTATCAAACTACAAGGAGAAGGGGTTACCTCCTCAATTAAAGAATTTCTTCAAGATCAGACCATTGACAGGGAGAGAATCTCTCACCCCTGATAAATCTTGCAGTATAAAAGTGGAATGGCCTATCTTTTCACAGATCTGAAATGGTCCAAGCCATAGTTTCTGAAACTTGGAATGTTTACCTTTGTCTTCATGGGCTTTGTCCCATTTCAGTACTAAATCTCCGACTTGGAATTGTTTAGGACTAGACGAGGTTAGGTCAAAAGCTGCTTTAATGACTTACTGATGTTTGGCGTGTGTAACTTTGGCCTTTTCCCTTTCCTCTTCAAGTTTGAGAATTTGATCGTATCTGAGCTGGATAGAGGAAGAAGGAGTTTCCTCAATAAATTGCACTAGGGCTAGAGAGGGAAGAAGAAGATTGGTTGGTACAACTGCTTCTTTTCCATAGACAAGATTAAACGGAGAGGTTCCTATGGAGGCTTTCTGTGTTATCCTATCGGCCCATAATGCAAATACTAATGATTTATGCCAGTTCCTATGATTCTCTTCGATTGTTCGCTTAATAATTTTGATTAGATTTTTATTAGTTGATTCTGCTAGGCCATTACCCTGAGGATAGTAATTAGCAGAATACTTTAATTTAAACCCTCTTTTGATAGCGAAATCAATCATTGCATTTCCTGAGAAATAAGAAGCATTATCAAAGACAAGAGCGTTTGGAACACCAAACCTGGTAGTGATGAACTGATCTATAAATTCAATGATAGCCTCAGAGTTTGTTGTCTTTAACGGAACTGCTTCTACCCACTTTGTAAAGTAATCGGTAGCTGTAAGGATATATTTATGCTGCCTGGAAGAAGGTGGATTAATTTCTCCAATGATGTCCAATCCCCATTGTTCAAAAGGCTGTTCAATGTTGACTGGTTGCAAAGGGAAAGCTGGTTTTTGTTGTCTTCCACCAGAAGTTTGGCATTTGAGACATTTCCTTACATACTCGTGAGCGTCTTTAAATAAAGTAGGCCAATAGTAACCAACATGGATAACTTTATGAGCTATTGTATCAGCTCCAAAATGTCCTCCTGTTGGTCCGTCATGTAGCTCCTGCAAAACCTTTTGAGCCTCAGGTTTCTCAAGACACCTTAATAGAACAGAATCATAATTTCTTTTGAAAAGCACATCATTTATAATCGAAAAATTCTTCGCTTTTAATCTAATGGCCCTTTTGTTTTTGTAAGATAAGTTCGTAGGTGCAAAACCATTCTTTAAGTAAAAGATTAAATCTGCATACTGAGATTCGAAATCGGGAACACTTAGCTGATTAACTTCTTGAGTTTGCTCTGTATCGCTTGATTCCGGAATGTTGGATGCTCCTGCCAATATCCTGCAAAAACCTTGACCCTTAACAATCTTTGCTGGCTTTATTTCTAGGTCATATTCTTGGAGAGCCGCGACCCAATTTGCCCTTTTTTCACCCAATTCTTTTTGAATTAATAGTTGCCTAACTGCCGAGAAAGGAACTATCACTTTAGTATGGGTTTTTAAAAGAAAGGGTCGGTAATGTTTGACTGCTTTAAACACAGCAAAAGCTTGTTTCTCAACATCGGAATAGTTCAATTCGGCGCCTTGAAAGTTTGAGCTAAAGAATGAGATGGGCGCTTCCAAATTGTTAACATTCAACTGTGTGAGCACTGCTGCGTAAGATAAGTCGGATGCAATGGTATATAATGTAAAATGATTAGAAAGATTTGGAGTGTTCAGTGCTGGGGCATTGATTATTGATTGCTTAATGTCATTAAAAGCTTGCTTTTCTTCTAATCCCCATCTGAAGGTTGAATTCTTTTTAATCATCGTTTGTAGTGGTAGCACAATTTGTGAAAAATCTGGAACAAATCGTTTAACGAAATTAATCTGGCCTAAGAACGACTGCATCGATTTTTTATTATGTGGGAAAGGAATTTCAGAAATTTCCTTAATTCGATCAGGATCTACATAAATGCCATCCTTAGATACAATAAAACCTAAAAGCTTACCCTGGTCAAGAGCAAAGAAAGACTTCTTTGGGTTAAGAGAGATACCATGTCTCTTGCATCGCTGAAAAATCTGATTTAAATCATGCAAGTGATTATATCTCTTTTTAGAATATACAGTAATATCATCAAGGTAGACGACTACTGTTCGATTGATTAACCCTCTAAAGGCTGTATCCATAGCTCTCTGGAATGTCGCTCCTGCATTTATGAGTCCAAAAGGCATTTTTTGATATGCATAAGTCCCCCATTTTGTTCTGAATGTTGTTTTAAGTTGGTCATCAGGATGAACTAGCACTTGGTTATATCCTGAGAATCCATCGAGAAAGGACATCAATTCAGAACCTGCTACCGATTGGAGGATTTGCTCCATAGTAGGCAATGGGAAGTTATCTTTCAAGCTTGCCTTATTCAAGTTTCTGAAATCAATACAAATTTGGATGTCGCCATTTTTCTTCCTGACTAGTACCATATTAGAGACCCAGTTTGAGTGTCGGACAAGGAAGATAATCTTAGCTTTTAATAGCTTATTAAGTTCCGATTTTATCTGGCTCTCCAAATTAGGGTGAATTTTCCTTAACTTCTGCTGGATCGGCTTCTGATCGGGAAGCATAGGAATAGTATGTTGTATGATAGATGTATCATATGTCTTAAGGTCATCATACTTCCAAGCAAAAACTTGTTTGTTTTTCTTTAACAGTTTGATAAATGCTTCCTTTTCTTCCACAGAAAGTCCCAATCCTAAGTTGATATTTTGAGGAGCTTGATCTGTTCCCAAATTAATCAATTCAAACCTAAGGGTAGAGCTTTGGAGTTTTGCATTAATTAGAGGTTTAAACCTGTCTTTAATGTCATAAAGATCTTCGAGCTTTACCACAGGCTTAGGAATCACATTGTCTTGAGATGTTCTTTTCAGTTGGGAATCATGCTCATCTTCTTCGATGACTTGATTGTCATAGGACTTTTCAGAGGTTAAGAATTGCAAGATATCCTCGTCATGGTTGAAACCCTCCAGTTAGTGATATTATCAGGAACTGAAGGCCTGAAAATTAGTTCTACAGAAAACCTATCAAGGCTATAGTCTTCAGAAGGCAGGAGTTTGGAAGCTACATTGGCTAATAAATCGGCTGCTGAGTTCTGTGATCTAGGAATTGAGGAAATGTTGAATGCTGAGAAATATGAGGTAACATCTTGCACTAGCGATTGATAATGCTTAAGGTGGCTTGAAAGGCAATGAATTGCATTTCTTACCTGCTTAACAATGATCTCACTATCGCCGAACACTTTAAGATATTGGACTTTAAGGTCGATTGTCTTATATAATCCCTGCACTAAAGCTTCGTATTCGTCCGTGTTATTAGTGCACTCAAATTCTAATCTACAGGATAGCATTGTCTTTTCGCCTTGCGGGCTAACCAAAATGCATCCTGCTCCTGACCCCTCGCTGGACTTAGAGCCATCAAAATACAAAGACCAAAATAAAGGAGTATTAACAAAAATATTTACATCTTTTTGATTTTCATTAAAACATCTGGATAAATCTGTTTGTGAAAAATTCTCTATCTGAGATGTACAATGGTTAACTGAAAAAGGAGAAGGTTGGGCAACAAAGTTGCCAAAGAATGATTCTGAGGAATAATTCCCCAAAATGTTGTTGTTGAAGGCCACAGGCTGGTTTTCTTGTTCGAAATCAGTTACTGTGTGGGTCATGTGTTTCTCACAGTTGATCCTTATTTGATTTGGCTTACCCTTGTAAGGGAGCCACATATGTGACCAATCAGTGGAAATGTACCCATGCAGCTTTTCAGACCAATCTCTGCTCAAAATTAAACCGTAGAATTCAGGTATGTCAGCAACCAAAATATCTATTCTCTGTACAATTCTGGGATCAACAGACAATCTGATAGTCACGGAATTAATTTCTCCCACAACCTGTACTTTGGTTCTGTCTAACTGTACAATGTGAATAGCAGATTTCTGGGGTTCTATGTTCAGTTTAGAACAAACTGAAGCTGGCATAATGTTAGATGAAGCCCCTGAATCGATTAAACAGTTATGCAGATTTCGATTATAGATTTCATAGGTGAGCAAGAAAGGTGGAGTATGAGAATTGGATCTATCTCCGATTAGAACTGAATCGGTAGCTTCAACCATACCTGGAGGGGGTTGTCCTAAATCATTAGCAGCTTTTGAACTGGGGAGAGGAGAAGAGGGGACAACATTTAACTCTCTTAGAAGCAATTTCTGCTGATGTTTTAACTTACTAAGTTCAAACATGGTTATGTTTGCCTTAGTCTTTTTCATATCATCAACAATATTATATTCCATGGAGTCAGATACTACTAGTGTCTTAGATGTTGAAGGAGAATTAGAAGTTGAAGGCTGATTTTGGGGAGTTGCTACAGGTGACTTTTTGGGAAGAACTTTTTCCTTTGTTGTGGCAGCACCTGCGCTTCGTTTCTTCATATTTGCCTGGGCGGGTTCAGAAGCGCTTTTACTTCTTGTAGTAACAGGAAAGGCTTCTTCTTCATTCTCGGTGTCAGAGTTTGGGAGTATAAAATCCCACATGCCGTGGCATTCGGCTACTTCTTCTTCATCATCTGTTTGAGAGGTTGTTTCCTCTTCTTCTTCTTCATGTTCTGAGTCTGCATTAGATATAACATTGGGTGGCTTTGCTTCAGTTTTCTTGAAAGTCCTAAATGGCCTTTTGTTTGAAGTCTCGGCCACCTGCTTTTTAATCTCAACCATTTCATTAGACAACGTTTTAAGGACTTTTTGTAAACCTTCCATGTCATACGGGTCCTTTGGGGTTTTCTTCTTCGAATCCTCTTTAAATGAGACTTTTTTCGCTTTTCTATCCTCCAAGGCAGCTTTCTTTTCTAGAGCGTTGATGCGCTTCTCAACAACAAGTGCTTCCTTCATGTTTTTGGCTAAGGTAGGTTTGCCAGCCCTGTCGACAAAAATGGCTATGTTGGCAGGTAGGGCGGTAATGTACCATTCGCTTCTAATTTGTTCACTTGGTTTTGAAGCGGTAGGGATTTTATTTAGGAGTTTATTAAATCGGGCATTAAACTCCTTTATTGGTTCCCTATGCTCTATTCTCAGATTGGAGAGGTCATTTATTAAAGTGGCAAGGGACCTGTCATCTCCATACTTGGTGAGGAACTGCTCTTGGCATGTGGCCCAGCTGGTAATTGAACCAAAGGGTAAGGAAAAGTACCAGGATCCTGCCGATCCTTGTAAGGTATAAGGGAAAAGCCTGACAACAACATCTTGCTCTGTCACTCCTTTTAAGTTAACTGCTAACATAAAATTGTTAATATGTTCTTCAGCTTGGGTTCCGTTATCTAGATTAAATTTAGGCAACCATTTTTCGGGAGCATCAGGTAGATCATGTAATGGTCCGGGCATATTGACTGCACCTGGCCTAGTCCAGGGTCTGCCATTATGCTAGCAACAGTGGTAGAGGATGCCGCTGTTGGGATTCCAGATGACTAAGGAGAAGAGAGTGTTGAAGAGTGAGTAGTTTGAGATGTTGTAGTACCTAGTCCCCGATGAACAACAGTGTGTAACGGAGGAGTGGATGGTTGACTTTGCAGATTAGGAGATGAAATGGAGGATATGGAAGAAAGGTCTTCACTATCAGATCCTTTAGTAATCTTTTTAGCCTTTTTCCTTTTCAGTAAAGGGAACTCAGTAGGTTCAATACCGAGTTTTTCGCTCTGAAGTCTGGTAAGTGGATGAGATAAATTGAACTGCGAAGTCGCACTGCTTTGTGATACTTCAAATTTCTGAGGCGAAATCGAGAAGCTCTGGAGTTTATGGATGAGAGATTGAACTTCAGGAGACTCAAGACTTAATTGTTCTGAAATATTATGGGTGTGAGCAGTGGTGGTTGATTCCTCTTTTTCTCGATTGTGTGCCGGGGAACCAGCATGCGATGGAGAAGGTAGAGGGGATTTGGAGGGAGAATTACTCTTAGAGTGGTTTGCAGATTTGGGTCTGCTTGCCATTCACAGTGGATGGCCCTCCTTCTAGCGCCAAAAATGTTGATGCCCCGAAAATCATTGCAACAACATCGGGGAATCCACCCGGTCCGGACCTTAGTGCAGCTCCTTTTCCGTTTGGGATAGTGGCTCCGACTGGGGATGATGGGACCAGTTTCCCAGAAATATAGATAAATGGGATGGATGAATGGCTTACGATATAGGGTGATAATAAGCGAACAACTAAACTATAAGAAAAATTATTATAACTATAATCTAATCCCGGGACTTATCAATTTCCAAAGTGCAGCATTTGATAGTCTGTGCTTTATGGCAGGCATATAGATGACTCTACCACTAAAGCATAGATGTTTAAACCATTTGAGATTGCTCTGCATAATTAGTTATGCAAAGCGATAATAGTGAATTACTACACTTAGTCATATATATCATTGCTACACGCATGAGTAAAAGAGATAACAAATCACAGAACATTCAATAGTGAAATGAAATGAAGATTTGCTGTTATATCGCATACATGTATTCAACAATAGCAAGGATAATAACACAGCAATTCATATAATAGGAAAGAACACAGATACAGATAATAGTACCATGTAAGCCGTTTGATCAATCCAGTATATTAATCACTATGTCGCAGTCCTTCCTTCAAACCAGAAAGCATTCCAAACAAGAGACAGTAGTGCGCAATTGCATAAAACAGCCTTCTAATCAAAATTAAGAACCGTCGATCAAGTTTCACAAAAAAATATAGACCGAAGCATAGTAGTGCAAACTTCAGCCTTTAAGTCTTTTACAAAATTTTACGACCCTTTCCAAAACAATGAAAGGGTTTATAAATACTATGCTAAACTAAATATCTAAAAAAAACTGAAAAGCTACTAAATTGGCATTAACAAAGATTTTCTTCATCTTTTCTGGCGATCTGGCAGTCGGCGGCGATGCTTCATCCGGTGGTCTCTTTGCCTTTACTCCTTTGCTGACATATCGCCAGCATTGGCTCTACTTCTGGTGGAGTGTTGAGACGCGAAGTTAGCTGGGCATCATATGTGGCATCCTGAATGTCAGAAATCAGGTATCGGAGAGCGTCTGTTAAACAGTTGAGAGCCGACCTTTGAGAGTGTGGTTTAATCAGAAAGAGCCAGTATGCATCGGAGGTTAAAGTATTTACTCCAGCGATTAACCTTCCTTGTTTCTCCAGATCAGGATAATTTCTCTGCTTAAGCATGTTTGCTGTTGATATGCTTCCAGGTGTACACTGGGAGATCATGTTTGCCAGATAAAGTGTGTCATTGACTAGATTGATCATGTTGCTGGCAATCATTTTACATCTTGAGGCAGCCCTTTCCGCTTTCATTACCTGGGTGTTCCATTCCATGAAGAGTATGTCTTTGTACGTTTCATAAATTCGGGGCAAATTTGCTGCTTTCCCTTCTTCAGAATCTTGCCACTCAAGATATTCGGATATGGTGTCTTCGGCTTGATCTAGCTCATTTCTGGCTTTCTCTATCTGCTGACATACTGATGTGGATGTTTCGCATAATGACTCAGCGTCAGTAAGTTGTCGACATAAGAGTCTGATTTGAGATATCAATGTGCCATTTATTCGAGTTGCCTCTGCTCTAAAATCATTAACACTCTGGGCGTCCTTGATACCTTCGAGCTGTGCCAATAGCTGAGCTATTTGCTCATCTTTTGATTTCATCATCAGCTCGTTTGACGCTTCCAACTGTGACAATGGCTCCGATAATTCTTTTGCCTTCTGAACCTCACTTTGGTCTATCCTCTGTTTTTCAATTTGCAGCTGCTGGGTTAACAAATTGTTTTCTTGTTGTTGAGCCAGCAACTGCTCTTCTACCTACACTGCCTTGTTTTTCGCCTCAATTACTTCTGCCTGTAATGCATAAATTTCATGGTCCTTAGTCTTTAACATAAGACTTACCTCTGATGCTTTATCGATAGTTGCTGCCGAATAAGCTCCTGCAAATTGCGACAGCTTAGTTAGATCATCGGAGGGGTCTAATTCCCCCTTTCAGACCACATTGCCCGTGATTGTTTGCTCAGGAGAAATAGAAGGTTGATCAAGCCTTCGTCTTTTCCTAGAGCGCTTAACAATGGCTCTATGCTTTGGGCTGTAGAAAATATCCAGGGGAGGAATTTCTTCCACCTGGAGATCAATTTGATCGTACGGGTCTTGAGTGATTACCTCGACATCCTGTTAAATGGGTGGGCCGCTGGTTCCTTCTAGAACCTGAGAAGAAGTAGTATCTAGAGCATTGCTTGTTTTAGGGTTGTCTGAGTCTTTGGAGGCTTCCTTACCACTGATAATGGAATCAAATTGGTTCCATTCTTTAATCAATTCAGGATCGGTGGAGGTTTGCTCATGTTGCTCTGTGTGGGCTTTGCTCTGTTCTTTTTCTTGTTTTTCCCTCTGCTGTTCTTCAAGTGCCTTCCGCTACTGCTCCTCTTGTGCTTTCCACTGCTGCTCCTCCTCTTCCTTCTTCCTCTGTTCCTCTATCTCTTTCTGCTTTCTCTGCTCTTGATCCTTCTGTGCCTTTTGTTGCTTTTCTATCTGGTCTCTTTTCTGCCTCTCTGCCTGCAACTTGTTTTGCCTTTCCTCCTGTTGTTTATCCTGTGCTTTAGTTGTAACAGGAGGTGGACATATTTGTTGCCGACCAGGCTCACTTGAGGAAGATGCTAGGGTTGTGGATAATAAATCTAGAGGCAGAGTTTGCAACCTCTGCTCTCTAAGTTTATTAAACTCAGTTAAGGCCACATCTTCGTATCTCATAGCAGCAAGCTGTTTGGTTTGGTTTATTGAATCGGCACCTGCGAACAGGTCATCAAACTCATCCTCTTGATGGACAATCTTTGACAGTTTGGCCTGTTCCAGGGCAATGAAAGCAGTCTTTTTCGGATCATAGAGTCTGTTTGGGATAGTGGCCAGGGATATCATTTGGAGTTTTGTTGCTTCTTTTTCTGCATGCTTGTAATTAAGCAGAGTATAAACCCCAATTCTTAAAGGAAAAGAGGGCCATCCTCTCTTCTTCTCATCTTTGAGAGTTTGTGTGACACTCTCAGACATAATCTGGTAGCAGATTTCTCGGGCTAACAATTTGTCTGGGATGTACAAAGGGAGAACGTGCGGCCTCGCTTTGCTTCCAAAAACTCTAATATAGGTGAAATGCTCTTCACCGAACCAATTTGCTACGGCTGGTAAGTCCAAAGAAGCTTCATAGGAAATTCTTGGGATGGGTCTGTCGAAAATAGAATAGTGAATGGGCACCATGAAACCATTGCAAATTTGATACAAATGGTCCTTGTAAGAGGACTTCCACAATTTCCGATGGTACAATTGAATGGGTGTTGGATCATGGGTGGTCCATCTCCAACCGAGGACAGGAAACTCAGAATTAAAACACAGGGTATCCATAATGTAAGCAGAGTAATAAAATGGTGGGATTTTTCTTTCGGTGACTCTGGTTTTGGTTCTAAATTCATGAACAGCTGTGACCAACTTATCGGACAGAATAGTGGCCCAATCCATAATTGTACTATTGACAGCCGCTTCCATTAGGGGAACCATGTCAATATGGATATTAGCGGAGTCATGTAATCCCCACAATCTACACATCATAATCCCTGCATAGCAATAGGGAGAAGCCAAAGAAGCATTGGAGTACTTACCAGAACTTTCATGCTTGTGTTTGGCTGGGTTCTGCCTCCAATCTTGGAGGGGTTCGGATGGTGATTCATTCTCATTCGCGAACTTCTCCACGAAGGCTCTGTTATAGACTAGCTCCGGTTCAGGCAAATGATACATTCGCCTCAGGTCATCAGGCTTGATCGACCCGAAAATCCTTCCATCCCTTGTATGAAAAGTTCTATCAGTGAGAGGAATTTCCTCAATTGCCCAGCGTACCACATCAGTGTAAGGTAGGACCTGCTCTCTGGCTGCTATTCTATGCAAAAAGGAGTCGGCCAAGTCTTTAAGAGTTGCCTCGGACTTCCTTTGTTCATCCGCACTAGCCTCTGTCACTGTCTTTGTCGGTTGCTCGGCCTCTAACAGATGATATGTGCCCTGCCATGTAGTGCTAGGAAGACCAGTGCATGTAGTATCTGAGATTAGGCCTTTCTTCAAAACTGTGGCAGCTTGACCTGCGACAGGTGTTACAGTAGAACCTGCAGCCTTCTTGAATTTCTTCCCCATCATGTTTATGCTTCTCTCGACAGTTAAATTCTACACAAATGCAAGAGAAATCGTAACAAGGAAATAACAATGACAATCCATAACGGGAAAGATATATCACTTGAAGCGTGGCAAGATTAATTCTAAAAGGTGGTTGCGGATCTAATTATTTGAGAAGACACAGCAGATGCAATGATGGTGATTTTATGGCCTGCAGCTCCATAAATGACCATTACATCGTTATTAGGCTGAATGACCCCTTAAAGCATGCAACAGATATTTTAAAGGTCTAATCGTAAGTGTTCATTAAATCGAAGGGGCAAAGTTTTAAATACGCATGCATTACCTTATCCCTGCATTTAACGGCATTTTGAAATCTGTGCTTTGTCCATCGGATTTAAATATAACTTTAAAGCTTGAAACAATCACCTTTTAAGAACTCTGATCATCGTTAAACATCATCGCATCGCATCGGGGGTGTGAGTGATACTCTCGTTTGGGAGCTGTCTTGGCAAATGTCGATTGCGACAGCGCATCGGACTAGCGCATGCATATTAAGTGATTTGCCGACTTCCGATTGCGATATCACATCGCATCGGGGAAAAGATATGTGCTCTTTTTTGTGTGTGCATTGAATACCGTCGATCGCCGATAGCGATATCGCATCGGCAAGGACCAAAGTGATATTTGGATGTGTTTCTCTTGTTATTGCGACATGCGATCTTGCGATTGCTTTTTCGCACTTAAAAAATGCTTGATATTTATTCAAAAAGGCTTTCATTCACAAATCCATTTGATTATCATACCTTTTTCGAACAAATTCATTAATGCCAATAATTTTTTTTTAAAAGGGACCCATTTCATATGTTAATTGTTTGTGAATAAAAATGTTATGAAATGGGGGGTTGTTGTAGGGTACAACATGTTCCAACGACATCAGAGACACAGGTTACTCCAAACATTTCTGGAATCCCTGCCTCTAGAGAAGAAGTTCAACAGCAACAGAAGGACAGTGACCCTGATCCTAGTCTGAGAGTAAACACTTGTGTTACCGAACCAGTTCCATCTATAACCGGTTCAGAGAGTCTTGCTCTTCAAACATCTATCGCTGTCAATTCCACACCTTCTTCGGCACCAGAAATATTTTACGGACCTGACAGTCTTCCCCTTCCACATGGTTTGATTGCGATAGAAGAGATTGTAGAAGATCCTCAAACAAGTACTCCAACTCACTTTGGGGTCGGGGTCGCTCTATATCCTTCTACTGAAGTTAGTCTACCACCAGCGGAAGTTCCTGTAGAATCGCTAGGTAATCTTTTGGATAGACTGCAAATGTCTGAACAACCGTCAACATCTAGGACTGTATCATCCGATATAGGGATGGCAGAACTTCCTGCTGCCACTCTGACCATGTTCGCCGGCATACCATCTGTCCCAACTAGCTCGCAACCGCTAGAAGGAGCCCACCCAGGGGCTATTTCGATAGTTTGGTCTATTCCTGTTTGTTCATCCGGAATAATATCCGGAAACTCTTATGTTGGAACTCAACAAATTGATCCATTCATAGGTCAGCTTGGGCAATCAGGTCCCCAAGGGCAAACAATTCCCTTGAGTTCTGGATTACCACCGTATGGGGGGCAGTATGCCCTTTCAATGTCCCCTCCGAGAGGATATCCATACGGGAGTTCGCAACAGCTTTCTGGTTATACTGGAATTACCTCAAGTGGTTGGGTACCTATGCTACCTCAACAACCAAGAGTTGTGTACTCAATGCAACAATGCCTACCTATGTCGAATATCTCGACCACACCGGCTATTGTGACAATGTCGCAAGTCCAAGCACTACCTGTTGTATGCCAACCTCAGGTTTCTCAGGTTGTAATGCAACAACCCCTTGACCTTGCGACTCAACCACAATCGCCAACTGGTGGAGCGACATAGGTTCAGACGGGTACAATTACCCCTCATCTTGGTCAAAATGTTAGTATAGGGCAACAACACATGGCATCACAACCATGGCTAGTGCAATACCAACAACCGCAATTCCAACAAGTATACCAAGGTTCTGAGCAGCAAATCTTTGATAACAGTGGACAACCGTACATTCAAAACGGTCAAAATAAACCATTTTACAATGGTCAGATCCACCAACCTTACCAGTCATACAAAGACCAAATGCATTATGCCGGTATGCAAAGACCAACTGCTCAGGCAATTCCATCTTACCCTGGGTATGCTTCACCTAACCTGAATCAACAGTTACCCTTTGTGGCAACATTAGAGTTACCCGATCTAAATCAGTTAACAAATGATCCAATCGCTTACGCCCCTTGGTGGCCAGCGATTCCACATAAACTTCCATCGGATATTCCTAAATTTAATGGAAATCTGGGCGAAGATCCATCGAATCACGTGATGACATTTCATCTATGGTGTTCATCAAACACCCTAAATGATGATTCGATAAGACTTCGCCTCTTCCAGAGGACGTTAACGGGTCCGGCGGCAAAATGGTACATTGAACTGCCTAGAGCTTTGTTCGACAACTTCAGTACCTTGGCCACAACCTTCTTAACCCATTTTCAATTACCGATAAGGTATGAAATGGGAACCGAACTCCTTACCAACTTCAGACAGACAACGGCTACTCACATATCTGATCATATACATGAGTGGCGATGTCGTCGTAGGATGGTAAAAACGTACGTTCCCGATCAGCTCTTAGCTGAATGGTTTATCAAGTCATTACTGCCTTCCATCACGGAAGATGTGGCAAAGGGGGGAGTCGTAACAGAAGAGCAAGTTATCGCTCGTGCGCAATATCTGGACTTGATTTATACTCAGTCTGGCATTCTCTATGACAAGATACCTGACGCCCCTAGACCGGAATTTTCAATTCCTCCTCCTCCTAAATCGAACAATGATTCTCACGGCGACGATGGCGTGATAGGCACGACAGACACGAAATCGATAAATGCTAAAAAGGCCCGTAAGAATTCAGGTCAAAATGAAAAAGACGAACTTCTTGCTTCGGAAGTAAATGCCGTATCAACAGATAAGGGCAAAGAAACCAAACAACCAGGAAGCAAGAACAAAAGCAAAGGGAAGAAGAAGAAACAGGGTAAGTCATCCCCTAAAAAATCTTCTTCAAACCCTCCTGGAAATAGGAAACCCCCTGGGGGGTGTCAGATATGCGATGAGGATCATTGGACGAAAGAATGTCCATAAAAAGCTGAATTTAAAAAATTCTTTAAGAGTTCAAAAACCTCAGCAGTGTTAACTGATCCGTTTCCAAATCTAGGAACAAATCTGGTTGAAAGTGAAAATGCTTCCCCGTCTCAAGTGCTAATGTTGTCGATTTCAAAACAGCAGAATGATGCTTTGATTTCGACAAGGAACAAAGATTACGGGAATCTGCAACTGTCGAACAACAAGGAAAAGGATCAACCAAGTAGTTCGACGACAACTTCGACAGAAGTTGTACCACCTATCATCCCTGAATTGACAATAAAACCGCCAAAGGGAGTAGTACACAAGTCAACATTTAATCCTCGCGCCAGAGCAGCGCAGCATTATAACATAGTGGAAGATTTGGCCCAATCGCCATCCGCTATGTCGACTCTTGAAGTACTACAAAATTGCCCATCCCAAAGGCGGGCTTTATTATCGGCCATAGGTGGATTTGACCCAAAGGATTCCAATATTGTATCCTTCGATCACAAAGGATACGATCCTTAGTTACCAGCTCAACTAGCTTTCCTTATTCAAGTGAAAGCCCTCAACAAAACCGTTCACAGAATGATTATTGATGAGGGGGCATCTACATGTATTATGTCGATGAGTTGCTGGAAAAATTTAGGATCTCCAACCTTGTCGCGATCTTCGACGACATTAAAAGCATTTGACGGAAGGACATACACCCCGTATGGTATCCTAAGTAACTTGAAAGTTGAACTAGGAGGGAAAATGGTAGAAATAGATGTTGAAGTCATTGATGGGAATCTTGACTACAACATCCTACTAGGAAGACCATGGATATATGCCATGGCAGCTGTTGTGTCGACCTATTTTAGGAAGATTGCATTTCCCTTTCAGGGAGGAATTACAATCATCGACCAACAAAACTTCCTCCCCAATGGTTCTCAAGTAACTGGAAGCATTCCCATGATCCATGGAAGCCCCCATTCGCTTCAGAATATCGGAGTAGGCCTACTAAAAGATCCTGTACTAATGGGAACTTTCGCTTTTCCACCTCCAATTGATCTAGTGGAAGTAGCGTCAATAGGAACCTGCAACATGATATCTTCTGCGAAGATCTCAAATAACGATATCGACATGGATCATGCAATGGTTTTGCCCCCAAGTCCAATGGAAATATTGTAGCAATCAATGTTCCTAGCATGGGAGGCAAACCCAAATCAACGCTCATCAAGCATTTGGATAGATAGGTCTAGAGAATATGGCACTCCTTCAGATCCTTGGTCGCAAGTGCATGTCACAAACGAAGTAATACTCCAAGCTATGGTAATCGAAGGAGAACCATGGAATGATTCCCACCATCGTTCCCTTCTTACGGATTGTGAAGAAGATACTCAAAGTGACCTTTATCATGCTTCAGTAGTTGATTTTCTATCAAATACTATAAACACGGTGGATTCTGAGCGAAACTTATCCAACATTGAAGAGACTATAGCCATAAATATCTCAACCAAAACAGATGTTGTAGAGAATATTTATGTTGGCAAATGTTGTTCTCCTTCAGAACTAGAAATATATGGCGCTCTTTTTCGCGAATTCAGAGATGTCTTTGCTTGGTCATACAGTGAGATGCCAGGCATTGACTCGAGTATCGTTGGACACGAAATTAAGATGTATCCAGATGTAAAACTAGTACGACAACGGCTCAGGCAGGTGCACCCCAAGAAAGTCGCTGCCACTAAGGCGGAAGTTGAAAAACTTCTCCATGCTAGTTTCATCTACCTGGTTCCTCTAACCGATTGGGTATCGAATATTGTCCCTGTTATGAAAAAGCAAGGGACGATTAGAGTGTGCGTTGATTATAGGGATGTAAACCAAGCTTGTCCAAAGGACAACTACCCTACACCCTTCATTGACCAGATAATTGATGAATGCGCCGGATGTGAGATCTTTTCATTTATGGATGGATTCTCCGGGTATAATCAAATAAATATCCGCCCACAGGACCAGTCAAAGACTGCATTTATTTGTCCATGGGGCACATTCGCTTATCGAAAATTACCCTTTGGTTTAAAGAACGCAGGGGCGACGTTTCATAGGGCAATGAATTATGCCTTCCACGACATCAAGAAGATCGTTCAACCATACCTCGATGACCTTACAGCTCATTCGCGAAAGCGGACTGATCATCCGCAGCATTTAAGAGCGATATTTCTACGTTGCCGACACTACAAGATACGACTAAATCCACACAAATGTGTATTTTGCGTCAGTTCTGGTCGTTTGCTTGGCTTTGTAGTCTCCAAGGATGGGATTCGTCTCGACCCATGTAAGGTCCAGGCAATCATAAATTTGCCTCCACCTTCGAACTTGCTTTAGATTCAGAAAATCCAAGGGAAAGCAAACTTTTTGAGGAGGTTCATTCCAAATTACGCCGAACTTGCTAAAGGTTATACACGTCTTTTGAAAAAGGATGTACCCTTTGTTTGGGACCAGGTTGCGCAAGCTTCCTTTGATGCTTTAAAAGATTCTCTAGTAAAAGCATCATTAATGTACGCCCCTGATTATCTTAGGGATTTTAACCTGTATCTGGTTGCAGCAGATACGACCATAGCAATGGTTTTAGTTCAAGAAGTCGATGGAATTGAACATCCTATATATTGTTTAAACAAAAACTTAAATGATACAGAAAGCAAGTATTCGTACGTTGAAAAGCTAGCGCACGCAGCTGTTCAAGCGATTCAGAGATTTCGACATTATGTCCTCTTTCGGAAAACTACCATTCTATCAGATTGCAACCCCATGACTTATATTTTGTCGCGACAGTTGTTGGGGCGCAAATACTCAAAATGGATAGCAATCCTACAAGAGTTTGATCTGGAATTTGTGAAATCCAAGTCAAAGAAAGCTCTAGTTTTCACAGAACTGTTGTGCGATCTCCCATCGTCGTCCAATGATGAAACATCCGAAGAGTCAATCGTGGGCGAAAATATGTTTCTGATATCTTCAAGCGATGAGTGGTATGGATATATCATAATTTATCTCCAAACACAAAAATTCAAGCCAAGCACCTCCCACTCTGAACAAAAATGTATTCGATACCAAGCAAAAGACTACATGATCGTCGGTGACACACTTTACCGTCGTGGTATCAATACGGTTCTGAGAAGGTGCCTCACCCATGAGGAGGCCAAGAAAGCCCTGAATGATTGTCATTCAGGCGCGTGTGGGGGGCATCAATCTGGATTTGCTATAGCACAAAGAATCTTACGAGCAGGATACTTCTGGCCAACAATGTTCAAAGATTGCATAACCGAAGTCAGAAGTTGCCATGCTTGTCAAATCTTTGATAGCAAAATCAGAAGACCACCAGCACCTCTACAGCCGGTAGTTGCTATTGGGCCATTCGCCAAATCGAGCATCGATTTCATGACATGTAACCCCACCTCGACCGAGGGGCATGGGTATATCATAGTCGCAGTTGACTATTTTACCAAATGGGCCGAGGCGATGCCTACATTAGATAATACTGGTGAAACAGCTGCCCTCTTCTTTTTCAATCATGTAGTCGCCAGATTCGGCGTACCACAGGCTATAGTCATAGATCATGGATCACATTTCCGCAATCACATGATGGTTGAATTAGCTGCCAAACTAGGGTTGTCTCACGACAGCTCTACTCCATATTATCCGCAAGCCAACGGACAAGTTGAAGCGGTCAACAAGGTCCTGAAACGCATGCTGCAAAGGATGATTGGAGTCCATAAAAGGAGATGGCATCTAATCCTGTACTCAGCCTTGTGGGCTTACCGAACATCGGTAAGGAATGCAACCGGGTTCACACCTTTCCAACTGGTATATGGCCTGGAAGCAGTCTTACCAGTCTAGTGTGAAATCTCGTCTCTCAAACTCGCAATTGATCTCCTCCCCGAAACTTCAGAAGAAGAGGCTCGTTTCTTGGAATTAATCCAATTGGATGAAACCCGTTGTGATGCCGCTCTGGCTAATGAAGCCCATAAGAAGCGAGTCAAGGCGCAGTTTGAAAAAAATGTCAAACCCCGTGTCTTCTCAGAAGGTGACTTGGTCTTGCTTTACGACCAAGAATCCGATAAATTGGGAGCAGGTAAATTTAAGTCTTTATGGATGGGCCCCTATATTGTTAAACGAGTATTAGCAAAGGGAGCCTACGAGTTAATGGATTATGACGGAATTCCACTGGCGCAGCCCCGTAATGGGTTGTACCTCAAGCGTTACTATGCATAAATAGTAACCAATATGCTTTTGTTATATTTTTGTTTTCGCTAAAGGGTTTGTCTTGGTTGAGTAATCCAATTTTTACACTTATTGCAGATGTCAAACC
Source organism: Pinus tabuliformis (assembly GCA_031772625.1). Taxonomy (NCBI): domain Eukaryota; kingdom Viridiplantae; phylum Streptophyta; class Pinopsida; order Pinales; family Pinaceae; genus Pinus; species Pinus tabuliformis. Next base: position 1,848,408,592 of record CM062816.1, read on the forward strand.
AATTGGAGACATGTGTTGTATATGCCGACGGAGCGAGTCGTAGTTCACGGAACCTATCCTCCGTAGCATGGGCCATTTTTGATCCAAGCGGCGAGTTAGTAAGTTTCAGAGGTGTATGTATTGGTCGATCAACGAACAACATCGCTGAGTATAGCGCATTGATAGAACTTCTCTCTGATGCCATCACACATGGTATACGCCGACTAATTGTCAGGCTAGACTCACAACTCGTAATACTACAACTCAATGGTATATATTCCGTCCGAAATCTAGCTATTTATCGCATGTTCCTAAGGGTTAAGATTTTGGAAAGACAATTTGATCTTATTCAATACCAACATATTTCCAGAAACTTAAACACATTAACCGACTCATTAGCAAACTATGTGTTAGATAGACATTTGCAGCAGTTATAAAAGAAATACACCATCGATGTTTCACATGTGGATCATATAGCTCAATCAAAATAAAACCCCGAAATCAAAAATATATTGCTGTTTATGGTTTACATAAAATGTTCTGCAACTAAGACAAAATCGGTCACACGACCCAAAAACTCAAAATGCTAGGGGGCACCCTAGTCTAATGGTGCTCATGATAGCAAGTCACAGCCTGTGCAATCATGCGTAAGAGACGAGTCCATCGTCTGGGCACACCAGTAGTATGCCGCTATAACTGCAAAGGTAGCTCATCGATCCTCACATCTGGAATGCCAAGAGTGAGGCTCTCAATCTGCTCCTGCACAGCTGTAAGAGTCTCGGCCACATCGAGGTCACGAAGAATAGCCCTTCCGGCAGCCTCTCCTGCTGGAGCAACAGCTGGTACTCTCAAGCGAACTACTGGACGAACAGGACCAACATCTGCATGTACACATGAGTTTGATTAAAGTCTTGATAGAATAAAGCACAAGGACATTACAAAGAAAAATGATAAACAATAATATGGTCAAGAATTTTACCAATAGCACCCCACTGATCTCCATCCAGCAGTACTAAATTTGGATCACCCCGGAAATCCATACCAGCATATGGATACTCGACATAAACCATCTCCTGACGATCAAACCACCTGAAGAAGGTATCAGAAAATGAAATCTGAGATTGACCAGCATGCCTAGACATATGGTCAACCCATCTCTGCATAGGTGGTTCAGTAGGAGAAGGTAAGTCGAGCGCAATGTACTGCAGCTGTATCAGTGGTATCTTCTCCAAGGCAAAGGCGGTCAAGATAGAACCATACCAAAAGTTCTTCAATCTCCCATCCTTTACCTTGGTCAACTATTCTTTCATCACAAGAAGTACTGCATCACACCAGTTGAACACCTTCGGTTGGAGGCATTCCAAGGCATGCTGCATGTAGGATCTGTTGGCTACATGAAGAGACACACTACCGGCCATCCTGCCAAAAGTAAACAAGATACTCCTAAAGGACCTGTCAGTGACATCACGGATAATGATCTTGTCGTCTTTACTTGGCTGAGATCCTTCTCTACAATACCAGCGGACGTAATCTCTCACAGAATCGCCTCCTCGGGCCAAACCTGACAAAGAGATGGGGGAACCCCGCCTCGACAAGCCAGTCAAGAAATAGATGTCCACTGCAGTCAAGGGGATGGATTTGTCCCTAATCTGGAAAACTTGGTTGGTAGGATCCCAAGCATCGAGCAAATACTGCAGTAAGTTGATCTGCTGTCTCATGCTAGAAATGCGGAAGAACTTCATCAAGCCACAATTCCGCAGCGCGTTTACTATAACTGGATCATGTAGGGCAATCATGTCCTCTTCTTCATGCTCATGTTCTCACCATGTAAGAGTCATCTTTCTCCCAAATCTCTGAAAAAAAAAACAAGAGAGGAGTTAGATCCTGATTTTGGTGAGAAACAGGCAAAAATTCCATCAAAAAACTGTGCAACAAATTCCTTTCTGCACCCAACGCACCTAGACAGTGTTCCAGCTGCGTTGAAGGTCAAACTGCCTTTATACTTGCTAGCATTCAACGTAGGTTTCGATGTACTAAGGGTGCGTCGATGGGAGAACGAATCCCTCAAACCCCAGGGGCTCAGAAAATCAGGAAATAAAGCACAGAATGCAAAACGGAAACCATGAAATGAAAGAGCTCAGGCTTAGCTCCTACCTGGTCCAGACGGCGCCGAGAATCGTCCACAGAATCTCCCGAAATCAACTGGTGAAAATGGAGGGAGAAAAGGACCTCCAAAGCTCCAACAAACCAAGTTCAAATGAAATGGTAAAATGAGAGGTAAAAAACACTTTTAAATTACTTTTACGTAGTTCAAATTAAAATATTAGCGTTATAATCTCATTTTCAAGAAAATATTGTTTGTTTCTAACTAGTTTGATGAAGCAGTCGAAAATGAAGTACGATCTTTGAAAGAATAAATCTATTCTTGGTAAAAATCAAAGCAAGACCATCTAATCGAGCAGTTTTAGCACATAGTTCAAGCTCGTTAAAAAATAAACATAAGACCGAGCAAATGTTTCCACCCACGTTTAAGCTCGTTAAAAAATGAACTATTCCCCGGTAAATAACCACCGTGAATGTAGCACTTCAGCCATTAAAGCCTTGGTCGTGTTTGCACCGTCACCTCCACTTTTCATTGGCCGATCATTCACCTCCATTTGATTGTTTACCCATTTTGAGGAACAACTGTGAAGAGTGATTTCACTAGCCATCCTTGTGACACTGCCGTGATTGGAAAATTCCAAACCTTACCTGGAATCAGCTGCTACCCTGTTTATCACTCGTTCCTCAAAAGACAAGTCTTCTTTAAGCTCTTTTCATCTGACTCGTAAAATATGAAAAGATTGCCGAGTTTTGGCCTTCCAGCTCGTTAAAACGACAGGAAGAGCTATCCCTCCTCTAGATTTTAATCTTTTTGGACCTGAGGGATTATTGCACAAAAAGATCGAGCGCTTGTTTAGTTCGGCTCGTTAAAACTATCGAAAATTCATCCCTTCTGTATTGTTTTATACTTTTTCGGACTTAAGGGATTAGATGACGAAAAAGGAATTTCGGAGTTAACTTTATGTACCTTTTCAGACTCTCTAAAAATGAAAAGGACCGAGTTATTTTTGTCGTTAGACTCGTTAAAAGCATTAATAGCGACAAACTTGTCTTTAGACGAGAACGAGTTTCACTATCGCTAGGCTCGTTAAAACATAGCGATGGGTTTGCCCGAAGGGAAAATTATAGAACAAGCATATGTTATCCTCCTCAAGCTTGACAAAAATAAAGAGGTACTGGTCAGCAATGACTGGGGAAAAATTGGGAAGAAAACTCAAAGAACCTTTATTGGTAGCAAGTCGCTCTTGAACATGACACTTCCACTCCGTGCCCGAGTCGGGTTGGGTTGTTTCATTCACCGGTCACATCACCATGGTCACATCACACCATCCACATTTGGGGTAAATGCTACCAATCCATCACATAAGTGTCGCCGACATGTTCAAGAGAAGTCATTCAGAAGAAGTCACCCGTGTCCCATCCACTACCATACATTATACTTCATTCTTTCATGACTGCCATCCTGAACCATATATCACCAGATTGTTTTCACCTCCATCAAAATCATTTGCTCCGTTCTGTGTCATTGATGTGGGATTCTTTAAGGCCCTCCTTTGACGGATCGCTTCTTGTTGACATCAGCTCATTATCCAAGAAGTTGATCTAGGAACACCCCATTCAGTACTTTGAAGTTTGCATGCCTCAATGGCAAGTTTCTCACTTCTGGTGACAGGTATACCTCAATGACCTTCGACCGAAAGATTTTGCGTGGTGTTCGATGCCAAGTCCTTTATTCACACCACGTGAATTGTACTGCAGTACCTTGAGGGTCATTATCATTATCGGTGATTCCTCTCACGCTTGTTAACAATTTACATTATTGACTGGTAATCAAGCGATGTCTTTCCATGTTCGACTTCAGAACAATTCTCACATGGATCGACTTGTACTTCGAGTGAAGATCGGACAAGATTGAAGACCCCGGATCTAGTTTCATCCATCCGGGATGCGATATATATTCAGGAAAATAAAGACATTGAAATGTATAGCATTGCAGCACAGATAATCATCCTACCAAAAGGATGATGGCTCCATCAGAACCATCAGTCTACCATCAGACGATTGTCTGTCCTATGTACATAAAAAATGAATTTACAAAGCTGAGCATGGGAATGCCCACCTCAGCTAGATCATGAAATCAGTATGAATATAGTGTATTGTATTGTATCTTATTACAGGTCTCCTCCCAGCATTGAAAGAACTTCGGATCCTCCTAATAAAGAATTTCACCCGATAAACGGCCTCATACTTTAGGGGGCAACTGTTATAGAAATTTTTGTGCCTTACAACTCTGCGCATGAAATGTCCATAAACCAAGGGATCCAAAGTACCTAAACATGTTGTTTCGACCCCTAAAGGAACAAGGTCAACAGACTACAGCTCCTCCCAGAAGTTCTCCACCAGAAACTGGTCAGAATCAGTCAAATCAGGATCATTTCAGAGGCTACACTAGCTAGCTGCGTTGCATAGCACCCAAATGCACTGCCTAGGTGCGTTGCAACACACTTGAATGCACTACCAGGGTGCGTTGAGCGGGAAATGACAAATAGCAGTGTCATTCCGCGAGGTGGAAAGACAATGGAAGCTTCCAGAATCTTCTCCAATGACACTTGCCTCACTGAGTTCGACCAAGGATGAGTAAGAGGCTCTCAGTCTCCAAGTGGAAGCAAGAACTGACAGTGAGAAGCCACTAGTCAAATCATGAGCTGACTCATCTTCCTTTCGTACATCTGTATATGGATCCCTCATCCAAGAGATCCAGAGGCTGGAATTTTGATATTGCAAAGAATTGTTGTTGGTATTGAGAGAGACAATTAGACTATTGGGTGATTTATGCTTTGTTGGAGGTGAGGAAAGGACTTCTCTGCTGGGAGGTTGATGCTGGATCAGGACATTGGTTGTATCTCCTCCTGAACTTTCTTGTTTTATCAATAAAACTATTTGGGTTTTCTCCTACATACTTTTGTTTCATTGATGATTGTTGCATTAGTATGTTTAGCTTGTATCTGATCCTAAGCTTTTTATGAACATAAACCTATGTCTTTGTGTAGTCTCTTTCTTCTTTGATCTTGCAGGTATTGTGCTGCTGGGCAAGTGAAGGAGCAAGGGATTGGAAGCTATCAAAGAAAAGAGGGACTGGGCCGAAGGAACTAGTGGAAGACAACGGTTAGTTCATCCTTTCCTTCTTTGTTTATAGTTCATAAAGAAGAATACACAAGTAGTTATTTCTGTTTGTTTCTAAGGTACTGTCACACCTTAGTGGGATAGGGTCTTTCCAAATGGATACTTTTCCCGATAACAATGGGAGATGAAACAAATTTAAATGTATTTTCATTTAAATTCGTAGGGAATGGGAGATGAAACAACCTACCACATTTTCGGGTAGGTTAAACTAGACAAATAGACAACCCAAAAGTAGTATTGGGAGAAGAAGGTATCAAAGAAGGTTAAAATAGGGTAGTTGTATAGTAAGTCTAGTGAATAAACCTTGCAAATTTTCAATTTAGGAAGTTTGGACAATATACTAACCTTAATTAAATTATTCTCATATCCCTGCATTACCTTTGCATTGTCTATTTCTTTGACATTATAGAAACAATTATAAAAACCAATGATATTTCGGAAATTTTCCATCCTCTCATAACAAAAATGAATAGGCAACAATTTGAAAAGTTGCTCCATTTGTCCATAACAACAAAGTCTACATGTACTTTGTTGAATTCCCTTATATGTACGGCATTTATTTTTTGGTCAACCGTTTTATGGTGTATGCTGTAAAAATTACGGTGTAAATGTTTAAAAAATTATTTATGGTGTCAACTTTTAAAGCTTCATGTATAGGAGTGGTCTCTAAGTTTTTCTATTGTAGAGGGTGTCTATATAATTTTGCTAAACTGGAAATCGACTTGGACCATTAATGAATAAGAAATTGGTCATGTCCATATATATTTCATGGCCCTTTTAAATGTCTATGTTTATACCCATCTTATTTTTCTGTATGGTTAGAGGAGAATCTAACTGTGCAGGACATTTTTTCTTCTAGATACTTGTTAAGGCAAATATATGTTTCAAAAAGTTTCACATATATGTTGTTACGAACTAATGTAGGTACCTGATTTAATAAGTAATGATAATGGTATTTAGTAATAAGTAATGATAATGGTATTTAGTACAAACTAAAGAAAAAGATAGACGTGTGTGTGGGCAATAATGACTGATGATGAGATATGCAGTGATGATATCTTCTAGGGTAAAACAGAAATGGAGAAACCACCTAAAAGAAATATTTTCGTTCTAAAGTAGTAAATTCACGTTGTTTTCCAATAAAGTCAACATAATTCATTCTCGTGGTTTTTTTTAAAGTAAAGTCTATTTATACATTATGCTGATTGTTCACCCAATCAAACTTAAATTAAACTATGTATCTTTACATCTACTAACGTGAATAATAAAGAGATCTACACATTATTAGATTGCCTAACAAATGACCAGACTTCATCAATTCCTCTTTGTTTAATCACCATGTTTAATTACCATATTCCTACATTGTAAGGAGACTTATTGAACAAAACAAGAACCTAAGAAATTATTCTTCGGAGAACCAATAGAAGCCATAGTATAGCTGCAGAAATAAGTTTCATGTTATCTTTGACTTTGGGTTTTGAATTAATGATATACAACAAATGTGTTGGAAGAAATTATGCAAAACATGAATATCGTTGGAGTCCTCCATGAGTGTCGCAACACAAGGCTTAATCGACAGTAACACCACATAAATCTCCATGAATTTATATGTGTAGTTGCAATGCCATGCACTTCAAAACATATATTGACAAAATTGCACAACAATGGCAATGTCTAGCAAGTGATAAGATCGTTGTGATCCCCTTGTCGAGCAACATGTTGTCATTTACCTGACTAGGAAATTGGCCATCGCCAATAAGAGAAACGTATCACACAGGTTTGTTGAAGGAGGTGCTGCATATTCAGGCTTATCATTGATGTTAACTCTACAATAAACTTAGATTTGTGCATCTCTTGGTCTAAAATATACCAAAGACATAAGAATATAGTAAAAAAGGGGGAAACTGCATCATAGGATATTTTAGCTCAAATAAATTCCATACCACGATATTTTAGCGAAAGGTATTAGTTGCTTATATCATCTTATTAGTCCCTGCCTCCGACATAGCAGGGACTATTAGCGTTCGATAGGGCGTTGACTTGCTATTAGTTTTGGCGTTGACCGTCCATTTCTATGGGGTAATTACTGTTTAACCAAACTTTATGTTGGGCTTATGCTGGGCACTTTGTCTGCTAGAAAACTTTAACCAAAGTTTTCAGTTTACCCTCTTATTGCTCGCCTCACTTGGCCCGATGTGCGCACAACTTAATTTATCCTAAGTTCTTTCTGGGGCCTGTTCTCCCGATGTGCGCACAACTTAATTTATCCTAAGTTCTTTCTGGGGCTTGTTCTCCGTGCCGTGCATGCAGTGCCCTGCATGCTGCAAGTGCCAGATGTTTGAAGTCTATGCAGAGGCGTCCACGCATCCACGTTTGTCTAGAAATGCTTTCTCTGGAGGAGACGAGCAGGGCGAGCTAGTTTGAGGAGCAGAGAAGAGAGTGTCCACCAGCAGCATCCGAGCTAGTATCTGAGCCAACAGCAGCATCTGTCAAGACAGATTTATTACTTGTAAGTATGTTTAATGGTTTTTACACAAAATCTAAGGAGCCTTTCCACGATTACAGAGGTTGTTTTTGTTCATGCCATTTCTCTAGTTTGGCTTCGGCCACTTTTCCTGCAGCTAGTAGAATTGCTTAGAAATCACAGAATCATTGGTAGCAGGTTGCATAATCAGACAAAGTTGCACATAGAAGCCATTCACTTGTTGCAGAAGCCATTAACATCAACCATTCAATTGAGCCGTTGCATTCACTGGTTGCACCTAGTTTTCATCCGTTATGAACCCACTTTAACCGTAGTCGATTGGTTGAGTTAACTCCTGGAGCGTGCTATTACATGCTTATGTACAGGTCTGCTGTGGTCAATTGCCTGTATGCAGAAATAGTTATTACATGCTTATGTATAGGTCCACAGTGGTCAATTTCCTGTACGCAGAAACACCCCTCTGCGTCCTCCTATGGCAGCGCATCTACTCTTATCTGCAAAATCTATATGGTAAGCTTTCTTATTATACACAGATTTACAGATAAACATATTTACAAAGTATTACAAGATATTTCTAGATAGTTTCTTATTATATACAAATTTACAGATAAAAATATTTACAAAATATTACAAGCTATTTCCATACAAAGTATTACAGTTATTTCCAAATAGTGAAAGAAAAGAAACTTTACAAAAAATTACATGCTATTTCCAAATATTAGTTTAAACCACTGAAATTAAACTTTTTAATGTTGAAAGTATTCCATAGATGTGCAACCTAGTTCCCTAAAAATGTTTCATATCTTTAAAAAACAAAAAAAATAAAAATGGAGGCATACCCATTCCACCTCTAGTTAACAATGTTTCATTTCCTTGCTCTACTCCATTTCAAGACTAACTTCCATTATCATGTAATTACTATCTCTTTATCTTGGAGAGAAAGAAAGAAATACACATAGGAGAAAGAATTAGGACCTGTCGTGTGCAGAGAATAAGAAACAAAGCGCCCAACACATGGGCATAAAAGAAACAGACATAGCAGGTTGACGCCGGCTAGAGCAGAGGCTAAAGGCCAACAGGTTGGCTATGTACAATAGGGTTATTCCATGGAGCAAAGGCCAACACCCCGCAAAGCAACATCATGTAATTGACACGGAAATACGTCCAGTGCTTGTGGATCCTGCTGCTCACCTCCGCCAGAGACTTCGGTTTCATCAAGTTGCTCTGATCCACCATCTCCAGCCATGGCCTCCACTGGCCTCCACTTCGACAGGGCATTGCGGGCACCTTCCGAGATCCGGGCATAGAAGGCTCAGGTCGCGGGTGTCGTGGCCACTGCTTGCCGTGTTGAAATTGGAAGGGTATTCTGTGTTGCCATCACTTCTCTTCTATCCCCAATTCCCATTCCAATTACAACATTCTATGGAAAGACCCAGACAATTATATTGTGCACAAGCATGAACAAACAATTGATCCTATTTCTTGTGCGAATTTTCGGCTTCTTCTGGTTTCTTCGGCATATGATTCTTGTTTGGGGCAAAGATGTAGTCTATATACAATCTATGTAAAAACGTCGACCATCTCATCATTTGAACCAGGTCTATATGAAAGATCGAATTACCAGGCTTCTGCTCTGCAATGTGTGGCCTAAGATGTGGGCTCTGTTGTTTCAACTTATGGGTTAATAGGGTTGCACGCTCTCTCGCCACCTTCGAACCCAAATTTCTACCAATATGGAACCTGGGGACTGTTCATCTTCCATTACATGCATGTCGTTCGTATCAAATTATGGACAAGTGGCACATTATGGACAAGTGGCCAAGAAAAGGACTCTATATTTAGTTATCAAATGCATGGTCATCTAGTTGTTATTTAGTTGAATTAATGAACACATCATAATTTATTAATTACCTAAAGACGATTATGTAAATTCAAATGATCATGTAGTTGATATTTAATTAATGTGGATTGGATGTTGCAGTAAACACTAATTAGAATATGCTATAGTTGTTGCAGTGAGTAGAGGTGCATGTTGCAGAGAGGGTTTGTATCATGTTGTTGTGGCAGAGAAAAAGTATTGTTTATTGATCTCAGTGTTGGGACTTGTGGTTGTGATAGTTCATATCATATTGATTATTGACTGTTTGATAGAAGCAGAAGCAATGAAATTGCAACAATTGCAAAAACCCCGGCAGGGACTACCGCTACGGCAGTGGCTCCCTTGTTTTAAAATATAAAGGATCTTGCCACTCTACTAATGTAGAAAAGTCTCGAGTAATGTTGTAATGTGACTGCTGAAAAGTCTCTAGTAATGTTGTAATGTGAAGATTAGATATGATAAACATCCAATGAGATGTTTTGGTCGACATTTTAAGGGGAATCTCAGCCAAATGAAATAGTGTTCAGCTCATGTATATACCGAACAAAATGAATAAGGTTGGTTTATACACCAACCTAAACTTAAACCACCTAAACTTAAACCAACTCGTTTATTCGGGAATTTGTTTGGGGTTAGCTAAACCACCTAAACTTACCAATTTATTTGTTTTTGTTTGGGGTTTGGTTAAATGGGAGTCATTTTTGAGGAATTAAATTATGCTAAGAGGTGTTTTTATCCCATAACAAAATTTTAGTATGGCAAAAAAAAATCATTTATACATGAAGGATATGTGACCACTAAAACTTTAAATTTAATTAATTTAAATATTTTAATTAATTCAATATAATATTAATTATTATAAAGAAAAATCTACACCATATTATTTATGGTCTTCAAATATTCAATATTCTAATTATATAATTAAAACGAATTGATATACTTGTAATTAGTTTTAAAAAGGTGTTGACATCGATTCTACATCCATCTTAGACTAAGATCTCTGGAAAGATTGTATGGATCCAGTACAAAGTTAAGGTGGATGCATTTTATAATTGGTTCTCTTAGCTCCATATTTACCAATTGTCTTGATCATTCATTACTTTCCATAGATATTTTGTTAAGATGGATATCGGTTGGTTCAATACTATTGCATGTAAACATAAACTCATCAAATCAAATGACTATCACCAAATTTATCTCAATTATTATTATTTTTTTTATTTTAAACAATTTGAGAGATTCAACATAACATTACATTACATAAAGTTTCACAACGTCACTACCATAATTGGTTTCTAGAGAGCCCCTTGGTTTAACTAGTCCAATCATATAACATAAATAGTTTGTAACTATTGAAAACATCAGTCCATAATAAACATCAAAGAACTTTAGGAAACATCAACTTTACCAAAATTTTAAAAACATGGAAAATAATTAAACAAGCCTAGATCTATATTAACTCAAGATAAAGGCATCAAATCTTTTCACATGCAAACATTCTCTTTTAGAGTGAAAAGAGATCCAATCCCTGAACCCTTGATAGATCGCGAGTTAAGATGGGTCTAGGGTAGTTTAATCCCCCCTTTAAATAGGCCTTGTTCCACTTGAATATAATGGGACAGTAGCTTGGGTACTCAATACAATGGGTCAATACCATGGGCCATTTTTTATTTTTTTTCATCCCACTTAGTCAAAATATTAAAAATTACATTAGAACTAGGCTAGAGAGTCCCTCTACGCATACTTTTATTTTAAATAATAATAATAATAATAATAATAATAATAATTATTATTATTATTATTATTATTATTATTATTATTAATTTCTAAATAACCTTTGTTACAATACTATGAGCCACTATCATGGCTTATCAATATCACATGTCTGAAAAGTAATAATTCATTCCTAATGAGATAATTTTGTTAATGAATTTAAAAAAAAGGCATAACTACTATTTTTGATAAATCTGAACCTTTGATTTATAAATAATTTTTTGAATGTGTTAGACTATTAAGTAGAGATAAATATATAACATCCACCTAATAATTAACCATCGATAATTAAATTAAAATTATGGAAAGCCTATTGCAAATTAGACATGCCTAGCTTGGTAAGTTAATTTAATTATTAATATTTATTAATAACGACCAAATATTATTAACATTATTGAAAAAGAGAATGCTAAGATTTACACACAAAAAAATAAACCCCATTTAGTTTTCAATTTAATTAAAAAATAATTCTTATCCACAAGTGGTTGAACAAAATATTATTTCACTAAGGTTTGTTTATAAGGCAAGAAGTCTTGACCACCAAGGTTAATGAAATTGAATTCTAGCTAGCTCTAATAAAATAAAATATATTCAATTAACTTAATATAATACTAATTATTATTAGAGAAATAAAAATTAAGTATTATTTACTAGTGTAAAAGTATAAAAAAACAATGCTATATATATATATATATATATATATATATATATATATATATATATATCTGTGTGTGTGTGTGTGTGTCTGTGTGTGTGGGGTTAATTTTAATTAAAATAAATATAAAACATGAATAATTCACTCTTAGCCATGAACAAAATATTTAGATATTAATGCGAACAAAATTTTGTATTAATTTTAGAAAGAAATAAAGTAATTAAAATTAAAATAAATTTTATATTTCTTCTTCTTCGTTTCGTGTAAGCTAAGTTTGTATTTCTTCACAAAACGATAGTATCAAGTACATAGTTCATACATCAACTATTAGCTTTTATTCAATCAAATCGCTTCAATCTACCTATGGGAAACTATATATTTTGATCATCTTCCAATAGAGTAATTGGTCCATAATTGTAAAGAGAGTAAAATTTTCAACATAACTAGAGTGTATACAATGTCATCATACCACAAAAAACCACTGGCCATCATTCAACAATCTAGAAGTCAGAAGAAGTAACGTGTATCAGGCCTATTATGCTATACCCTAGAGGAGCTAACATCATGGAAATACATGGTATATGTCACCCAATTTGGGCCCAGATGGTCTTCATGTTTTGCACATAGAAGCACATATTTTTGTGTACTCCCTTCACAACCTCGAGACCGGTGAGTACATTGTATCTAATAGCCTTTTATTCCATGATAATTATGCATATTAGTATTTTTATTCTCCAATAAAGGAATAAATCTCGAAGGTATTATTTCTTTCAACCCCTAGTGTGGAAAGGGTTCATAATCCACTACCTAAATTCTCTAAAAAGATCTGAGTTTAAAAATCCATGTCTATTTATAGCTTCCTCAACCTCTAGGTGTTGCATACCACTTTGATATTGAAGAAAGAGATTGAGGGAAATGACTCAATAGCCTCCTTGGACTATTAGTTGGCCTAGTTATAGCCCTGAGGGCCTTGACCTCAACTCCCTGCATCCCTCTTCTACTCCTCATGTTATCGCTACATGGTAGATAGGTAATGATGTTGTCTAATATCAAAATGGATGGGACAAATACAAAACAAAACAATAGTATCATAGGTTATCAAGAGCCAAGAAAAATAGAAGAACATGTCTCCCCTGTAGACTCTCTAGGTTATTTTTGTTAACAAACCATTAAACCAGATAAGATCAATCATAATGTGATCGAGACCTAATCCGACAAGCTAAGAAAAATCCTGACACTCGTAATCATCCCTTATATTCCCATTATTAACCCAAGCAAACACCACTATATTATTGTCTAGCCAACTAACAATTTCATAGCTAAGGGATGTCAACAAACATACAAACTCATGACTAAAAACCACTAAAATTTTAGAATTAAAGTGAATGAAAATATTCATAATTACCAATAGAGATTCAAACTTTAAGTTTTGCACGAAAGAAGATAATACCTCTTCTAGAAAACCAAAGATGTTAACAATGGGTTGTATTACAAGGTCAGCAAGTCACTCGTTATCTAAACTCTTTGCTTATTTCCTAATCTCTAAACTTCAATTCTCCATAGAAAAAATTCCTATAACCCCACTTGTAAGGAGTTAGCTTTTACCAATACAGTTTGTTAATTTTACACTTAATCTTAGCGAACTTCCATAGTTTCCAATCCAACTACAACCCACACCTCATTCTTCCTCGAAAACCTCCAAAACCAATTGCAAAGGTCATCTAACAATGGAATCATCCCAAATTGTGTTTGAGCAATGGTGCTTGCGGGAATGTTGCTCACTTCCCCTATCACAAGTGACATGCACTTGATTAATCCGTTGGTGATAATATTGTACGTGGTTTCATTCATGTGGGTGACCATGCCACCGCCTTCCTTTAATGCCCTTCATATTTAAAGGTGGAAACCATGGTTATCCACACTGTCATTTACCTAATATCCCAATCCCATCAAGGAAGGAAATTTTATATTAACGTTTGAGTGTGTGGGGATAATGTATAATTATTATGTTTTTTTTTAATATTTCAATATAAGACTTAAATACATTATTTGAATATCCACTAATTAATTTAGGAAACAATAATAATATTGGGGGTTGAATTAGTATTGAGGATAATTATATTTTAATTTGAATTTACACTTTCATTTGATCTTTGTAAATCATTAATATCACCCATCAACAACATAACTTATAGAAACAACATGAATAAAGACATGAAAATATATACACCATGAGAAACATATTATTGAGACACAGAGGATTAATGATCCAAGAATTATATGAAACGAATCTTATAAACCATAGAACTTAAAGTCACATAAATCAATGCGGAAATAACATGATAAGCAAGAAACAAGGACACACATATTTGATTACGGAGTTACTCCAATTTGGACTATGTCTCCAGACCCTGCTTAATAGTGGGGAGGCCTTCTTTCATTGAATGGCAAAGAAAGAGATAAAATTACAAGGAACATTCATTACAATCCTTATACCACCAATATGGAAGATGGATGAGGAAAGGAGAGCCTAGATTCGAAAACAGACAATATGAATGAAATCCTGGTGAAAAGCATTCAAAAATGCCTATCCAAACACCCAAATAAGATAATCGGGCCTTTTGCAACTTCTCAGAACCTCCCTACTGCTCAAGGTGAGGTCCTGACTTGCTGCCAGGCCAGGGTCCATTATGCACAATGGTTTTGAACTATTCTACTAGTCCTCTCTCCCTTTCCTGTGCGGATAGTCTGATATATATATATATATATATATATATATATATATATATATATATATATATATATATATATATATATATATATATGTCTGTGGCTAGTGCCTGAATTTCTGACCAGTTCCAAATAAATGACATGTTTTAGATGGTGGGTTTTGTTTCAGGAAAAGATTCTAGGGTCCCCAAATAGTACATTGTATCAACCTTGTTAAACATAGGAAAACGATCCATGGATTGTTTCACATTAACCCTCAAACAATAGAATAATCCATCTACATACTTTACTTCATCGCAAATCGCAGTTGGTGGTTTCCACCAGCGTACAAACCTAAGCCCATACATTACGTACCTATGATAACCATGGACTCGACAGCCTATTAACATAATTCATAATATATATCAGGCCTCATCACATATTGCAAATGGCGTCGAACCATGATTGGCGTTCCATACGACTTCTCCCCTTCTGCGAACCTTGATCATGATATATCGCATCGTAGCTAGACTCTAACAGGGTTGATTCCTAAACATTTATGACCTTTCATATGCGATATGTGCTATTGCAGTCAAATTTGACATCCTATTAGGGGCCACTTTAGAAACACGTTGCCTTTTTGTGATGGGCGATTGTGATTTGATCACATCATAGCCATAACTCTCCTGGGGCTGATTTTCTTTAAGGCATGACATATTCCTCTTACGTTCAACAATATTTAGTACTAATGGAAGCATACCACTTGGCACTCCCGCATTCGCAAAGAGTTTCTACCACGTCATCTCCTCCTGCCACCTGTTCATGTCAAACATAAACTTTGACTTGCTCTAACTTCTTCGTATGAACTCAGATTTCAATGTCATTTGCACTATTGGAAACAGGATGACGAGAACTTCGATCCGATGCTAGGTTTATCCAAATACTTCAAATTTGAGTTTTGATCATTTTACCATGCCACTGGTACTTCTTGAAAGATCCACTTGGATCAATCCTCCCCACCAAGATCTTTTGGACCACTAAAAGCCTTTTCAGTCAATTGGCAAGCGAAGAAATTGCTCCCTCACTTATTCTTTCTCCATCCATCCAATATAAATGAAAATATGGTGTCTAGTTTGAACTTAGATATTATTTAGCCTACCCAACATGATGTTGAAACTGAAAAGATAATATATCTATCAAATTTAAGACTTTTCCATGGGTAACCACCATATTGAGCATATATATCTAGTTCCCTTCAAATGCCTCAGTGTTCTTTCACCCATGCAAACTACAACACATAGCAATGATACACTGATATACACATCTAGGAATATTGGTCAAGTAAACTCGAAATGGGTGGTGGTGGACCTTAGAAATCTCTCGATGCCATTATTTAATGATGCACTTTTGTCTAGATCAATCCATCTAGTGTAAAAGTTATTGTTAACATATTTTGTGGGCTTCTCCATATTATAACAAGTTTACATGTCTTCTCTATAATAGGTATATTACCACCACTTTCACTTCAAATCACCACATTTGAATCATCCATGTGTGTAAGAATCCATTCAATCACTTTTGGATAGGGTATGACTTGGAACCTGCAAGTGATCATGTGTATTGTGGACCACTTATATTATTGTATACTTCCAAATTCATTAAGTTTTTAGAGAATTGTTTCTACATGAATGTGTCATTAATGTATTTCCATGTAACCTAAGTGGACTTTTCTAATTCTTTATTGTTGGCTTCCATGTCTTCTATGGAGTCCACTTGACATATAGTCATAGGCATCGTTCCAATAGATGATGAAGGAGTAACGATCAAAGTAGCTTGAACACTTATTTGTGGAACCACATTTATGGTGACAATGATGAGATTTATGAAATATTCTATCTATTATGGGTAAAAAGTTATAAATCATATTCATAGATCCAACAAATGTAACTAAAAACCTAAACCTATCAATGACATGAAATAAATTCTTGAATAGGCAATAAATTTTCATGAAAACAAGGAGGGTGCACTATCAAAGAAAGAAGGAAGTTGAAGTGTCATTCATGGATTTGAGGTGCACTCTTGTGCTCAAGAAAGGAAGAGAAATCATAAACAACACATGGTGGACCGATGAAGCTAGAAGAGATGCCAATCCTGCCTTCAAGGTGCGCTCATGCACTTGAGGAGACTAAGAGGACATAAGGGCGCACTCTGAAGAGATGAAGGGGTCAATCTTGGGGCGTTCAGGCATTGAAGGTATTCTCATGCAATCAAGGAGGGCGCAGTTCTTCATGATGAAGGAGTGTTCTCTTGAGGGAAGCTTGTCTTTCTAGATGCAATTTTTTGAGATAGTGGGGCTTTAGATTCTAGAAGTGCGCTCTATCTTGGAATGAGTCAAGGAAACGTTAAACAAAAATATAGAATGATAAAAAATGTTGAGAGATAAGATATACAAGTTTTTATAGATTCTATCACAATCATGACTACAATGTGAAGAGTTGAATAATATGCGGTCATAAAATATGACAAGAGTATGACAATTGTAGAAGTAAGAACAAACTGAATCACTAGTAAATAAACTAGAAAGAAGTGAACCGCTAGTAAGGAAAGCAAGATTGACAACAAAAGCATCAAATGAAACCAATAGAATTGACATGAAAAACTTACTTGGAATGAAGATTGATGAAGACCTTATTGATCCAAAGATGTGTGCCCAACCTAGATGATAATGATTATGAGAAACAATGATTAATCGGGTTCATTATAAAGATATTTCATGCAAATACATGTCATGTATTATCGCCACTTATCAACAAGTGAATTAGTTAGTTAAGAAAAGTGATGTCGGTTCCTATTTTCTAGTAGTGCACCTACATGCAACAAGAAGGAAAGTGCATGAGGTCTAGAATGATGCATGTCTTCATGCCAATGGAATGCGTTCAAGGAGGGCACGCTTGTTGAGGATGAGTGAATGCTCTCCACTAGGGTGCATTTGTTTAGAATGAAGCATTTCTCTCAGCAAGATAGCGTCTTTTCATGATCTTCGTGTGTGATTTTTCTTTAGAAGTGGTTATTCTTGATTTTGTTTGATTTTGTGTGCTTTTGTGTCATGGATAAGGCTAATTTCTATGTCAAGAAAATATATGACTTAATCTGCCCTTGGACAAGATAACACAAGTGATTCTAAAGGGTATGGGATGATACTTAGACAACATTGACTTAGGAGGACAATGTGATGACAATAGGTAGCTGAGAATGATAGTACATAGGCTCCAAAATTGATTTAGGAAATTTTTTTAGACAGTTGTTGTCATAGTGACAACACTAATGTAATGGAAGTATGAGTACTTATGACACAAGGTGAGGGTTCTTGGTGAATTCTCTTTGTTTGAGAAGGAGTAAGCATCGATTTATCCTCTAGGTTTGAGATGGAGTTAGGCTGGAAACTTGTTCTCTTTGTGTCATGTACTTAGCCATGATTAACTGTCATAAATCTAGTGTATGCATCACATATAGAGAAAATGGATTAAATAAGCATGGCTTTCCTTGTGTCAGATACTATGATGGATTAAGATTAATATCCTAAGTCAAGTTCATGGACATAGATAAGGAGAATGGTGGCTTGGATTAGTATCTTGCACAAACATTCTTGAGTAATGTATTGTGATGGATTAGGATAGATATCCTAAGTCAAGTACATAGACTTGGGTAAAGAATGGTTTGGTGGATAGACATTTCCTCAAGTGAAATGGTCTGATTGAAGACATACTTTTAGAATCCTATGTGTAGTATGTATCTCAGCGAGGCAGTCTAATGTCCCATGTAATGCATATCAACATTGTGTTCCGATCTTGTGGAAATATAGAGTGTACCTTTCAAGGCCTTCCTAATGTGATAATTTTGGCTGTGATTCTTGGTGCTTATCAATTTGGATCTCTTCCTATGTGAATATTTCAATTTGAGATAAACATCTTGAGTCATTATGAATACCTCCCTAGTTGGGAAGGACTGCTAGAAAATGTAACTAGTGTCGGGCTTCATTATGAAATAATAACTATTAATCATTTTTTTATTATTCTATTCTTATTCAAACATGTTCTTCATTCTTTAAAATTCAAAAAGAGTCAAAGTCAATTGTTATTGAGTCGTGTCATTTTTTACATTTTGTAAGAAAAAAAAGGAATGTATTTTTTTCCCAAAAGAGTAAAAAAGGTTAAGTTGGTGGTCTCTGAGCCAAAAGTCAACCCAGTTATTATTGAGTCATGTCATTTTTTACATTTTGTAAGAAAAAAAAATGTATTTTTTTCCAAAAGAGTAAAATTTTTTTACATTTTGTAAGAAAAAAAATGTATTTTTTTCCAAAAGAGTAAAAAAAGCTAAGTTGGAAGGATCTGAGTCAAAAGTAAACCTGTGTGGTTGTTTGACACCACACCAATATATATATATATATAAAACTTTGACCCATTTCATCCCTTAAGTTCTAAAATAAAAACAAGATGGGTTTTGTGATAAAATCAAGAAGAGATAAAGTAAAGTTCAAAAGAAAGGAAGGAGAATAAAAAAACAAGAATATAACCCTAGTTCTGACAAATTGCAGTCACGTGCAAATATCTTAAAGTTCTATCTTAAAGTTCTATGACAGGGGAGAGAAGATCTAAAGTCTCCTGCTGTTTTTTCAACGGCCGAAATTCTGTTTTTTTCTTGAACTCCATGACAAGGTTGAGACCTTTGTAACCGAAGTGAAGTATAAAGAAGGTTGACTGTCTTTGAGAAGAAATAAGCAAGTCGACTATTTTGGATTTTGACTTGAGAGAAGGGCTTACATAGAACCTTATGTGACTTTTTTGTTTTACTTTGGATATATGATTTCGAATTAATTCAATAAGACAATGATGGTTGGGGTTTCCCATTTGAATTTTTTTCTTTCTTAGTTTGAAAGCCTAGATTCAATAATAAATAACAAAACAAAGAACATTAAGGCTCGAAAATAAACTGTCTTTGATTTTCTAACACTTTTCACAAAAAAAAATCCAAAGAATAACCAATATTAAAGCTGAATGGGTACTATAATCTTAAAAAAACATATTTAGCACATGCTTACTTAGTTTTTACTTATGGCACACATAATTGCATTAGATTTTTTCTATTCATATGTAAACGATGACCGAAACATGTGAGTGGCAAGCTGTCGTATAATAAGTTCTCTTATGACCCAATTTGTTTTGACTACTGCTCTCTACAATGGGAACACTTTGGAGACCATATGGGCAATTCGAATGAAACTTTCAACACGTAAATTTCCATCTCTGAAATATAGATTAAGGACTAAAAGGAGAAGTACAGTCTATTCACAAATTCCCTACCAATACTGATAGGCAGTTCATTGCAAGAGCGGGATATGAACAAAATTATATGAGAATACCTTTAAATGTGGGAAAGTGGACTATACAAATACATTTAAATGAATTGCTGCCTGAGTGGACTATCAAAATATATTTAAATGATTTTCTACGAGAACATACTATGAAGGAGACAAATGCAAATACCTTTTGAGTGTGAGGATTACCCTCTCTTTGGGCCTGGTATTGAAAATTTTCAAGTGAGAACCCATTCTTAATATATGCTGGTTTGTTTCTCTCATAGTTACCAAGTTTTGCAATATTAGTCCATAAAATTGAAAAATTCATTTACATTATTGGTTCATGTAATAATAAGTTAATTTTAATAAGATATAAACTTTTCGGTTAACCAAAATTATGTATTAAGAAAGCCGAAATTTTAGTAATTTATATGTTAAAAAAGTTATTAAGAAATTCACTTATATTATTTGGTTAGTATAATAATAAATTAAATGTTCTCAAAGTTTAGTATAGGAGATGTGTAGGTGTTATATGTTAGACATTAATATTTTTTCAATTTAATTTTTTATTGTTATTTTGTTTTTATTAATAAAATTATGAACAATATAGATAAAAAATAAAATCATAATATACATATTGCATTTTTTTATGCAAATTATATAACATATAAATAATAGTTATAAATATAAATTAAAGTAATTATCCCCTAGCCATATTTAAATTCTATTAATAAGAGCATAAAAATTTAATACTTACAATATAACAAGATTATTAATCATGAATATTGACCCAATTTTACCATGGATATTATTTACTTCTAAATAAGCTTTGTTACAATACTATGGGCTATTACCACCACTTATCAATACCAAGTTCTAACAAACTATAACTCATTTCAAAATAAAAATAAAGAATTATAAATATTTTAATTTAATTTAATTTTATAACATTTTAAAAACCTAGGGGGAGATGTTGTAGTGTTGTACATGTGGAATCATTTAAAAAATAATAAAAGAGTAAAATTACTATACATCTCACTATGTGGAATCTAAATATTAAATATAAATATTTCAATTTTATTTTAATTTATAACATATCTTAAAATTAAATTGGGATATAAATATTAAATATAAATATTTTAATTTTATTTTAATTAATAACATATTTTAAAAATAAATTGAAAAGAAAAAGAGTATGGGCTCTCCCCAAATTTTCTCAAATTACATAAAACTAATAGTAAAAATTAAATTAGCTAAAAAATAAAAATTAATAATTATATTTATAATTATAACTAATAATATAACAAATTTATATCGATTTATCTTTATATCTATGGAGTTCTCAGATTCATCAATGGAAACTATAATTTTCTTGGTGTATCAAAATTCTATATTAAAAAGAATGAAAAATTATAAGTTTATATATAAGAAAGGCTAGAGAAATAACACATTAAAAACATTATTGTCATAAATTATGGTAATTTTTTTATTAAAAAATGTGTGTTTAATATAAAAAAAAATAGAGGATTTGAATATTAAATCTCAAAATTTAAATAATATGTCAAAAAATGTGTGTTTAATATAAAAAATAATGGAGGATTTGAACATTAAGTCTCAAAATTTATATAATATGTCATACGACATCCACACTTTTGTTACTGATATCATTACATTTCACTTACATGTTTTCCCAATTTGCAATGGTAATAAACTTGAGACAATTTGCCTATTTTTTTTTTTATGAATCCTCTTCAATACATAAGAAAGGTTACTATTGGAAACCATCCTAGATCCATCTTAATTCTGGAACTAAGTGCAAACATCTAAGCGGATAAAAAAAATTCCTTCCAAAAAATATTTGCACCATATGGGATTTGATCCCTCTCAGATCTTTGTAGATTTGGAGTTAAGATGAATGGTTTATGTAAACAAATAAGTTTGTTATTTTTAGTTTTACCATAAATACATAAAAACATTAAAAAAATAGCCAAGTTAAATGTTGCTTTTTCCAATTTTGAAGTCCCTTATAATTTACCACCAATAAACAATTAATCATGCACACTATTATAACATGGCAACATGATTACCTAGTATCATAAAACTAATTTCCCCTATACATGTGTGTGAAAATTAGGATGTGTCCATGTTTGACATCTAAAATTAAGCTCCCCCTCTCTCACCCTTTCTTGTCCTCTCCTCTTTTCCTCACTCTCTCTCCATTTATCCCTTGTCACTCCCTTTCTCTCTCTCCACGTGTATCTCTATATATTTGTTCTTCCCTCCCTCTCTATCTCCTCTTTCTCTAGAATATCTACAAAATATTTTTGATAGTGATGAGGAAAGAGGGTTTAGATATGTCTCAAAAGTAATTATAATCTTTTTTCTTTTCAGATTTAATTAAAAAAGTGTTATAAAATAAAATTATTTTGATTCGGAATTGGCTTATCATTTTTGGGCATTTGGTATTGACAAGCCACAGAATTGGCCCATGGTATTGTAACAACGCTTATTTACAAGTTAATAATATCCATGGTAAAGTGGGGGTGAATATCCATCATTAAAAGTCTTGTTATCTTGTAAGTTTATTGTAAGTATTAAGTTTTGTGTGCTTATTAGTTAAATATAAATATGGTTTTTGGGCATATGATATTCATAAGCCCTAGTATTGTCCAATCATTGTCCAATGGTATTGTATCTCACAAGTTAATGATATCCAAGATAAAATGGATTGAATATTCATGGTATTCACAAATTTACTTTATGTACTAAGTTTTCACATGATTATTAATTAAATGTAAATATAGTTACAAAACGAATATTTTAATTTATACAGATTTAACATTTTACATTTTGAATTATATTTTATATTATACATTTACATTTATATATGTTTTAATTTGATAATAAAATAACACTTAGTTTAATTTGTTTTGTTTTTTTATATATATTTTACTGAGATTTAATAATTGTTAACCAACTTACATTACATTATTTGCTGACATTATAGACCGTACTCACATTACACACATTGTAGGGAACTTAATAACTAAACACCAATATACTGTGTTAAAAAATTTAAATATGTTTTTTCAAATTTCGAATATAACCATAATTCACTTCAACTGTTTTCTTAAAATATTTAACTGTAATTTAAAACTAAATTTTGTATGAGTACTAGGGCAGTAACATTTTCAAAGAAAATATTGTTGTACATGATAACTTGTTTGAATTTTTCCATGAACAGTTAACAACTACACAGCAAAGGCTGCTAATAAAGTAAAAATATATTTAACCCTTCATCTTTTTAGCGAAGAAAATAAAAGTCCTATAATAATATATAGGAATAAAGTTCTATAATAAAAAGTTCTAAAATAGGTTATTTAAGACCATTCTCCACTAGTGCAGATTTTTTTTTGTAATTCATTTCTGTGTCCATGGCATACATTACAACCAAGTTTCTATTTCATTAGTGTAGTGGAATAAAACTAACTTCATTATGAGTAGTGGTGCTTTTAAAAGCCTATAAACTAACTCGGTACCTGGGTAAATACTATGTTTACATATAATTATTGAATTTACGACCATCAATATGTTTCTATTCTATTGAGCACCTCGTGGAATATTTATCATCAACTCAAATCATGTTATTATGTGTCAGGAGACGTGCTTCTAAAAACTTATAACAGGAATAGTGGAGACACCTATTTCGAAAAACTTATAACAACAATAACAATAACTAGACAAATAGACAACCGAAGAGTAGTATTGGGAGAAGAAGGCATCAAAGAAGGTTAAACTAGGGCAGTTGTAAAGTAAGTCTAGTGAATAAACCTTGCAAAATTTGAATTTAGGAAGTTTAGACAATACACTGACACCAATTAAATTATTTCCATATTAAGAATTTAGGAAGTTTCGACAATATACTGACACTAATCAAATCATTTCCATATGGCATTACCTCATTACCTCTGGATTGTCTATATCTTTGACATTACAGAAACCAAGATATTTTGAAAATTTTTAATCCAGACAGGCAACAATTTGAAAAGTTGCTTCATCAGTCAAGAACAACAACGTCTACATGTACTTTGTTCAACTCCCTTATATGTATGACATTTTTATCGTTGAATCCTTTTATGGTGTACATTGTAAACATACGCTTAAAGCTTCATCTACAGTTCTTTGATTGGCTTATATGGTGTAAATGTGTAAAAATTTATGTATGGTGTCAACGTGCTTAATGTATGGGAGTGGTCTCAAAGTTTTTCTGTAGTAGAGTGTGTCGGTAAAATCTTTCTGAACTGAGAATGGAGTTGGTACATTAATGAATAAGCAATTGGTCATGTTTATATATATATTTCATGGCCCTTTTCAATGTCTATGTCCATACCCATCTTCTTTTTCTGTATGGTCACAAGAGAATCTAACTGTGCAGGACATTTTCTCTTCTACATACTTGTTAATGATAATGTATTTAGTACAAACTAAAGAAAAAGACAGAAGTGTGTGGGCAATAATGGCAGATGGTGAGACATGCAGTGATGATATCTTCGAGGATAAAACAGAAATGGAGAAACCACCTAAAAGAAATATTTGCGTTCAAAGTAATAAGTTCACGTTGTTTTCCACTAAAGTCAATATAATTCATTCGTGGCTTTCTTTTAAGTAAATTCTATTTATACATTTGGCTGAATGTTCACCGAACCAAACTCAAATTAAACTATGTATCTTTACATGTACTAACATGAATAATAAAGAGATCGGCACATTATGAGATTGTCTAACAAATGACCAGAGTTCATCAATTCCTCTTTGTTTAATCACTATGTTCCTACTTTGTAAGGAGATTTACAGAACAAAACACGAACCTAAGAAATTAATCTTTGGAGATTCAATAAAAGGCATAGTATAGCTGCAGAAATAATTTTCATCTTATCTTTGACATTGGGTTTTGAATTGATGATATACAACAAATGTGTTTGGAAGCAATTATGCAGAACATGAATATCGTTGGAGTCCTCCATGAGTGTCGCAACACAAGGCTTAATCGACGTGGAAGGACGTGGTGCATATTCAGGCTTATCATTGATGTTAGCTCTGGAATAAACTTAGATTTCTGCATCTCTTGGTCTAAAATATACCAAAGACATAAGAAGATAGTAAAAAAGGGGGAAATTGCATCACAGGATATTTTAGCCCAAATAAATTGCATTCCAAGATATTTTAGCAAAACGTATCAGTCGCTTAGGTCGTCTTATTTAAAAATATAAAGCATCTTGCGACTCTAGCAATGTAGAAATGTCTCTAGTAATGTTGTCATGTGACTTGTGAAAAGTCTCTAGTAATGTAGAGGTAAAGGATGTAACTTGGACAAGGAGAGGCTTCGAATAGGGGAGGAAAATGGATGTTTAAAGCGTTGCAGCGGGCAGATTCATAGCAAGGAGAACCTGGATGACTTACAGAAATCAAATCGAAATCTTGGTCACAGCGTTGACAAACAACAAGCTAACTAGGCTTTCACTATCTGTCAGGATCAACAAATGATAATGGAGCATTCCCATGGGGATCCTACTCAGCTTGTTCTTTGTCGATGGTGTGAGCAAAACTTTCATTTCAGTTCTATGAGTTATCTGGTTCTCCCTGTTCATGGATCTGCCCTCAGTGCACAACTTTAAACAATTGTCTTCCAAGTTCCCCTATTCAAAGTCTGTCCAAGTTCCACGACTCATCTGGGTTCTCCCCATTCCTGGATCTGCGGGAGAAGCGGAAGATGGATCTGCGGGAGAGCTGCAGGACAGAGATCGCCACAGGATAGAGATCGCCACAATTAATTCGTTCTGTTGTTGGTAACTACGATGAGGCTGACGGCCGCCCAAACTACTAATGCAGAGAAAAATGAGAGAAAATATTTCGCACTGCAGGCCATGTCCCGTCCATACGCGTCCCCGAAAAAAGAAATACAATATTTCGCATAGTGGATGACTCCTAAGCGAAGACCAAAATATGTTGAAGCCCATATCTATTGATGATTAGATATGATAAACATCCAATGAGACGTTCTGGTCGACAGTTTAAGGGGAATCTCGGCCAAAGGAAATAGTGTTCAGCTCATGTATACACCAAAGAAAATGAATAAGACGCAAAGTTAAACCACCTAAACTTAAACCAATTCGTTTGTTTGGGGTTTACTTAAACCACCTAAACTTAAACCATTTCGTTTGTTTGGGGATTGGTTAGATGGGAGTCATTTTTGAGGATTCTAAGAGGTGTTTTTATCCCATAACAACATTTTACTACGGCAATATATATATATATATACCAAGAATTGGTGACCATTAAAACTTTAAATTTAATTGATTTAAATATTTTTAGTTAATTTAATATAATATTCATCATAATTATTATTTATAGTCATCAAATATTCAATGTCTTAATTATATAATTAAAAAGAGTTTATACATTTGTTAAAAAAACATATTGACATCGACTCTACATCCATCTTAGATTAAGATCTCGCAAAAGTCTATAGCGATCAAGTCCGAAGTTAAGGTGGATGTATTTTATAATGTATTCTCTTAATTCCATATCTAACCATTGTCTTGATCTTTGTCGACACTCCATAGGTACTTCGTTAGATGTCACTACTATAATTGGTGTCTCTCTTGTTTTAACTAGTTCAATCATATAACAAAAATAAATTGTAACTATTGAAAACATCAGTTTATGATAAACATCGAAACACTTCAGGATAGATCAACATTACTAAAATTATAAAAAGATGTAAAATAATTAAACCAGCCTAGATCTATATTAATCCGAGATAGAGGGATCAAATCTCTTGATATGCAAACTTCATGTTTTAGAGTGAAAAGACATTCCATCCCTGAACGCTTGATATATCTAGAGTTAAGATGGATCAAGAGTAGTTTAGTTTTCCCGTTTAAATAGGCCTTGTTCCACTTGAATACTATGGGTCAGTACCTTGGGCACTCAATACAATGGGTCAATACCATGGGCCATTATTATTTTTATTTTTATTTCATTTGACTTAGTCAAAATGTTAAACATTACATTACAACACCTCTACCATATCAGGCTGGAGAGTCCCTCTAGGTGCAATTATACCTTTCTTTTAAATTATTATTGTTAGTTATAAAAACAATTAATGTAATACATACATATAACACGTAACACATTCTGAATAATGGAGATTCGAACATACTCAATCATTGAGATTCTTAATCTCTAAATAACCTTTGTTACAATACTATGGACCACTATCACGGCTTATCAATACCACATGTCCGAAGAGTCATTATTCATTTCTTACGACATAATATTATTAATGAATTTAATTAAAATAATGAAAAATGAATAACTACTATTTTTTGTAAATGTCAACCTTTGATTTATAAATAATTTTGCGAATGTTTTACATTATTAAGTGGAGATAAATACCTAACATCCACCTAATAACTAATTATAGATAATTAAATTAAAATTATGGAAAACTTATTGCAAATTAGACATGCCTACCTTGGTAATTTAATTTAATTATGAATAATTTTTAATAACGACCAAATATTATTAACATTATTGAAGAAGAGGATGCTAAGATTTACACAAAAATAATTAGTCCCCATTGAATTTTCAATTTAATTAAAAAATAATCCATATCCACAAGTGCTTGAATAGAATATTATTTCGCTAAGCTTTGTTTATAAGGCAAAAAGTCTTGACCCACCAAGATTAATGAAATTGAATTCTAGGTAGCTCTAATAAATTGAAATATATTCAATTAACTTAATATAGTACTAATTATTATTAGAAAAAAGAAAAATTAAGTATTATTTACCAGTATAAAAATATAAAAATACAATGCTGAATATATATATATATATAGGGTTAACTTGAATTAAAACAATTATAATACATGAATAATTCTCTCTTAGCCATTAATTAAATATTTAGATATCCATTCCAAAAAAAATTTGTATCAGTTTTAGAAAGAAATAAAGTAATTAAAATTAAAAGAAATTTTATATTTCTTCTTCTTTCTTATAAGCTAGGTTCATATTTCTTCAAAAAAAACATAGTCTCCACTACATAGATCATACATGCACAATTAGTTTTTATCCAAATGGTTTCAATATATCTAATGGGAAACTAGATATTTTTACCATCTTCCAATAGACTAATTGGTCCAAGATTGTAAAGAGAGTAAGATTTACAACATAACTAGAGTGTCTACAATGTCATCATACCACAAAAAACTACCAACAATCATTCAAAAAACAAGGGGTCAGAAGTGGTAACATGTATCGGGTCTACTATGCTAGATCCTAGAGGGGCTAACATCATGGAAATACATGGTATGTGTCACTCAATTTGGGCTAGGGTAGTGTCCTTGGTTTGCACATAGAACCACATATTTTTTTGTTCTCTCTTCACATCCTCAAGACCGGTGAGTACAATGTATCTACTAGCCTTCTGTTCCATGCAAATTATGCCTATTAGGATTCTCAGTCTCCAATAAAGGAATAAAGCTTAAAGGTATTGTTTCTTTCAATACCTAGTGTGGAAAGTGTTCATAATCCACTACCTAAATTCTCCTAAAATCTCTGAGTTTGAAAATCCATGTCTATCTATAGCTTCCTCAACCCCTAGGTGTTGCATACCACTTTGAGTTTGAACACAGAAAATTGAGCGAAATGACTCAATAGTCTCCTTGGCCTATTGCTTGGCCTAGTTTTAGCCTTGAGGACATTGAACTCACCGCCCCCCCTTCCCTCTTCTACTACTCATGTTATCACTACATGGGACTTAGTCAATGGTGTTATCTAAGATCAACATGGATGGGACAAAGACAAAACAAAACAATAGTATCATAGGTGGTCAAGAGCCAAGAAAAAGATAATAACATGTCTCCTGTGTAGACTCGCTAGGCCATTGTTGTGAATAAAGCATCACACTAGAAAAAATCAATCATAATTTGATTGAGACCTAATCCGCAACCTAAGAAACAAGTGTGACACTCATAATCAACCCTTATAGACCCATTATTGACCCAAGCAAACACCCCTAGATTATTGTCTGGCCAGTTAGCAATTTCGTAGCCAAGGGATGCTAACAAACATACAAACTCATGACTAAAAATCACTACAATTGTAGAATTAATGTGAATGAAAGTCTTCAAAATTAGAAATAGAGAGTGAAGCTTTGAGTGGTGCACAAAAGAAAAAAATACCTCTAAACCAAATATGTTAACAACGTGTTGTATTACAAGATCAAGAAGTCACTCCTTATATAAACTCTTAACTTAT
Organism: Pinus tabuliformis; assembly: GCA_031772625.1. Taxonomy (NCBI): domain Eukaryota; kingdom Viridiplantae; phylum Streptophyta; class Pinopsida; order Pinales; family Pinaceae; genus Pinus; species Pinus tabuliformis. The sequence goes on from CM062816.1 coordinate 1,848,438,037, forward strand.
TTCCTAATCTATAAACTTCAATTCTCCTTAGCGAAAATTCCCATAACCTCACTTGTAAGGAGTTAGATTTTACCAATATAACTTGCTAATTTTACACTCAGGCTTACCCAACTTCCACAGTTCCCAATCCAACTGCAACCCACGCCTCGTTCTTCCTCAAAAACCTCTAAAACCAATTGCTAAGGTAATCTAACAATGGCATCATCCCAAAGCATGTTTGAGCAATGGTGCTTCAAGGAATGTTCCTCACTTATCCTATCATAAGTGACATGCACTCTATTGATCCTTGGGTGATAATATTGTACTTGGTTTCATGCATGTGGGTGACCATGCCATCCCCTTCCTTTAATTAAATGCATGTTTAAAGGTGGAAAGCATGGTTATCCACACTCTCATTTACCTAAGATCCCAACCCCATTAGGGAAGGAAATTTCATATTAATTTTTTAGTGTGTGAGGAAAATGTATAATTCTTATGTTTTTTTTAATATTTCAATATAGGACTTAAATACAGGTAAAAGCATGTTAATGTGTATCACTTTTTCCCTTTTTGTGGCAAAGAAGTTTTATAAAAATAAATGGAGTTGGAATGTTTACTCTTAAATTTACAAAATCATCAAAAACTAGGTGGTGGTAAAAGAAGACAAAACATGTCAATTTAAATTCAATTTCATGTCATATTTTTTCTAAAATTTAATATATAATTTTTATCTAATTTATTCATTTTCTTTAAAAGGTATCATTAATACTTTACATAAATCTTTAAGTAGTGACAAAACTGCGACCCCCCATTTCTCTATTGATTTATGTTTTTTAATTCCAATTTCTTTAAGAGGTGTGTTGTAAACATTCTAAAGATTGCTAAACAAATTTAAAAATAAAAAGTAAGCATATTTTTTAATTATTATTAAAATACTAGTAAAAATGATCATATTTTCGTATATATAAAACCGCGACCCAAGAAACTACCCTTTCAAGTTTATAAAATCAATGTTTCTAATAGAAATTTGAAAATAACATATAACAAAATATTAAAATTATTTTTTGAAAAATTTTAAAATTTATTTTATATTTTTTATAATAAATTTTTTAATTATGATTATAATAACGTATTTTATATTATTCAAAATATAATATATAAAATTATTTGTTTAGAAATTCTACTTCTATTTTTATATATATTTTTAAAGAGTTTTAGCATTTCATTTAACTTTACATAAAGTTATTTATATTTTGTGAGTGATTAACCATAATTTTTACCAATATTTACTATCAGTTGACTTATTTGCAAATTTAGTATTTACTTTTTATAACATTATTTATATTTTCTAAACCCATTAAATAGGTTCACTATAGCTTTTACCAAAATTTATTGTGAGTTAGCTTTGTTACAAATTTAGCATTTATTTTTTATAATTAACAAGTATGAAACTCAACTCATTTAATTGATATTTTTATATTATTTTTTTATCTTTTTTCATTTGAGTACTTTTTTGCTTTTGCCATATAATGAGACACATTAACATGCTTTTACCCATACATTATTTGGATATCCACTAATTAATTTAGGAAAAAATATTAATATGGAAAGGGGGGGGGGGGGTGTTGTATTAGTATTGAGAATAATTATATTTTAATGTCAATTTATACTTTCATTTGATCTTTGGAAATAATTAATGTAAACCATCAACAACATAACTTATAGAAACAACACAAATAAAGACATGAAAATATATACACCATGAGAAACATATTCTTGAGACATAGAGGATTAATGATCTAAGATATTTTTCTTATAGATGCATCAGAATTACATGAAACAAAGCTTATAAACCATGGAACTTAAAAGCACGTAAAACAATATAGAAATAACATGATAAGCAAGAAACCATGACACAAATATTTGATTACGGACTTATTCCAATTTGGACTATGTCTCCAGGCCCTGCTCAATAGTGGGGAGGCCTAGTTAATTCATTAAGTAGCATAAAAGGAGATAAAAGTAAAAGAAACATTCTTTACAATCCTTATACCTCCAAGCTGGAAAATGCACTAATACATAAAGGGGGGTTTTAAGACAATATTTGAGACAATTTTTGCGTAAATTGTCTTAACTTGATATTAAAAAAAGACTTATGTATTGTCTTAAATATTGTCTTTAAGTGGGTGTCTCATTTTTTTTTGATCAAGTAAGAGTAGGATATTCTATTAAGATAGCAAATAATACATAATTTACATGAAGTTGCACCCACTCTATGAGAGTTCAACAGACAGCATGGCATGCAGAAATCGAAAAATTAGGGAAAAAATCAAGCAATAGACCATCTAGTGGTACTGACATGCACCAAATGAAACCTTGAACTCCTTGGAAGACGATTCCACAGAACTGAGGCCAACAAAAATGCCACAAATGACCCGTTGAGGGTCCACAAGAAATCCCACAACAAACCACACTCAAAAATTTCTTATGGACTTGATGAAAACTTTAGGCATAGCACTCTGAACTTTTTCGGGTCAGAAACACCAAATCAGCTTACACGAACAAATCTCCACCGTTGATCACCCAACTTAGATCTGACAGTCTTTGTGGATATCCGGTGGATGAGAAGTTCGAGGATTAACCACCCGATGAGGGCAGCTTTCTCTCACCTCTTACCACAACGTGTCACACGAAGAGCGGAATCAGAGGCTGACCTCAAAAAACTAGAAACCACTCCGACCCTGCCCAATATACCATTTGTGGTTTTGAATCGATCATCTCACGGAAAAGCATGCATGCTCTTTTTCCAAGCAATAACTGTCAATCTAGTCTAGTGGGCTGTTCTTGAGCCTTCCTCCCAGATTCTCTGTCAAACACCATCTAACCAATATGAAAATGGCTGACCAAACCTGTGTTGCCTCCCTAGTCAGTCCTTTCACCATGAAACCGAAATAAGTCAGAGCTTTGGAATGCAGTCAGAACCAAAAGGGTTGGACGGTTTAGTGTTCTCCATCCTCCTTCCTGTTTCCTGAATCCCTCTGATCCATCCCATTAATCCATAGTTCCATATCTTTGTTCACCTGACAGGGACAATCCTCCCATAGTTTGGCTGTAGGTAACAAATCCCAAGCATACCGAGAATCCCTGTCCCTATTGGTGACTCCTTCATTCCCCAAATGATCCACTAACATGTTAGCTTTCCTTTTCACATGGAAAAATCTGATAGTTTTTAGGGTTTGTAGGTGGGAGTAGATACGGTGAAAAACCTACAAAATCTTCCAATGCTTTGACACTTTATGTGGTGAAGTTCCATTGCATATTTTCTTGGCCGCTCTAATAATCAATTCCAAATCTACTTCACTTATAATATTATGTCAATTTGAATCCACCAGGATTTCAAAGCATTGCTCTAATGCCATGAGCTCAGCCATGTTATTAGTGGCCTTCCTCAAGTGGCCATCAAATATTTTCTTTATTTGCACCTGATCATCTCTTATGGCACCCCCAAAGCCAGCTAATGCTAGGTTACCCTTAGATGCTCCATTTATATTAACCTTTAAGAAACCATAAGGAGGGGGCTTCCAAATGTTAACATTTGTATTTATTTGGCTCACTCCCTTCATTATTCCTTGAGGACTTATGGACTGAAGACCCAAATGAAGTATAATAATGTCCTCTTGGGGCAGAGGAGGATCCTTAGGAAGTGTCCTCAACAAGATTCTTATTGTGTCTTTGAGTTGCCTTAGAATTTGATCAATTATGTGTTGGGGCTTGCTTGCTTTGTTCTTGAAGATCTGACTGTTGCACTATTTCCAAACATTCTAGATGACAAAGCCTGGAACCAGAATCCAGGCTTTATTAATAATATCATTCCTTGAGAATTTCTTCCTCCAGTTCTTCAAAGTGTTGGATATGTTGAGACTATCACTATCAGTTTGTATAAAGATTGAGGCCACCTAGTCCCACACCTTGGATGTGAAAGGACAGAGGTTGAGAAGGTGTTCCATCATCTCCTCATGTGAGCCACAAAGTTAACATTTGGAGGGACCAATGAAGCCTTTCTTTAGGATATTATCCCAAGTTAAGATCTTGATCCGGATTTAAACAGGAACACAACAAATTACAGAGATAACCATATACACAAAGATGCAGCGGAAATAATACTTCATTTCATTAATAGGAAATACTGAAATATGCTTACAATCAGAAATGGAAACAAACTAGCTAGGGCGATGGTAGCTTATCTCTGAGAAGAGATGTGATGGCTACATGCCTCTGAACTGTGTTACAATGAGGCTCGAAGGCCTATTTATTGTTGAGAAACAATGGAAAACCCTTAACATTCCAAAACCTAACCCTAGGAGATGAAACGCCAAACTGTGGGCCCCGTTTGGGAGTAAGTTGGTACATCAACTTCCCGGGGTCGTAACTTTGGCATATGATCTCCGTTTGACACGTACAGTAGCTCATTAGAAATATCTATCCGAGCACTATCATTGTTGGAATGAGCGACACCAGTCCATTCCATGGACTCGTGTTGCCCCGGGATTCCCCAAAAAACGTCGTTTAGGGCCTCAAAACGGCTCCGGAAGTTCAGGACCCGAAAAACTGCTAAAAATAGTAAGTTGTGCTACAATTAAGGAAACTGAAAATGCTGAGAAAGACAATGGTGGGGGTCCAGGTGGACTTGGCAGGTGGCCACCAATATCCACCTGGATCATTCCTCCCCCCTTAGGAAGCAATGGTCCCCATTGCGTTGAGCTCCTCCATGAGATGAGGAAACTTCTGCTGAACTTGTTCCCTAGTGAGCCACCTGCCCTGCTGAAGGAGTTGGCCTGCTTTGACAACTCGATACAGTTGGATATTCTGTTGGCGAGTGTTCTTGATCTGTGTGTCCATGATCCGATCAGTTGCAGCTTGTTCCATGCAATCTGGATTTAATTCTGTGGGTTTGAGCTGTTCTGCAATGTCGGATGTGTCTAGCAATGGTGGAAAGTATGGCCGAAGGCGGTCCACATTGAACACTGGGTGCAGGCCAAGGAATGGGGGAATGCTGAGCTCAAATGCATTGTCTCCCATAGCCTTAGTAATGGTGTAAGGACCATATCGGAGTGGTCTCAATTTCCGATAGGCTCCAGTAAGGCGTTCCTTTTGCAAATGCAACCAGACTTTGTCGCCCACCTGAAACTTGTGTGGCACCCGATGTTGATCATGTCACTGCTTGTACTTGGCATTTGATTTCTCAAGAATGTCATGGACTTGCTGGCGAATATGCTGGATGCGCTCAATGAAGCTGGTGGCCTTATCTGTTTCGGACTGGACATGATCTGAATTCATGTGAGTGGCTGCAAGTGGCATGGCCACATCAATGGGACATAGTGGCTGGAATCCCAAACCCACCTGAAAAGGGCTATGGCCAGTGGAGCTGTGAAGAGCTCGGTTGTAGTTGTGCTGAACATAGGGGAGGCTCTCGTCCCATGTGCGTGGATGCTTTGAATTATACATGCGCAGAATGTGCACAATCATCCTATTGACAACCTCTGTCTGGCCATCAGTTTGAGGATGGAAGGCTGTGGACTTCGTGAGTTTGGTGTCCAGCATTGACCAGAGACTGGACCAAAATGTGCTGAGAAACCGACTGTCTCGATCTGAGATGATAGACTGTGGGATCCCAAAGTGCACCCACACTCGTTCGAAGAAGAGTTTAGCAGTGGCTTCTGCTGTGATATTCTTCTTGCAGGCCATCATAATGGCCATCTTTGAGAACCTGTCGACGACCACAAAAACACAGTCATTTCCATGCTTAGTGGAAGGGAGGCCTGACATGTAATCCATGGAGATGGATTCCCAAGGTCGACTAGGGGTAGGCAACGGGGTATAGAGGCCTTGCTTCTTAATGGTCGGTTTGGCAATGGCACATGCAGTACATGATCGGATGTACTTCCCAACATCCTGTCGAAGATTTGGCCAATAGAAATAATTTTGCAGTACTGCCACTGTTTTCTCAACCCCGAAATGCCCAGCAGCCCGACTGTAGTGTGCTTCCCAAATCATCTTGGCACGCTCGCTTGAAGGAACACAAAGGTGACCGAGGTGGCATAATAGGGCATCCTGGAGGTGAAAATCTGCAACCTGCCGACCCTCCAAGAGTGTCTGGTATGTGTGGCCGAATTCTGGGTCGCTTTTGTAGAGAAGTGGCCAATCAGAAGTCTCGTGCCCGCAAGAGTTGAGCACGGTGGTTAGCACCATGATCGGTGGTCCACTGAGGCAATCTGCAACATTATTGGTGCTGCCCTTTTTATACTTGATATTCAAGTGAAATTGTTGCAGGTATGTAGACCACTTCTGATGGCGATCATTCTGCAATTTCCCTTGGGACTGTATGAACTGCAGAGGTCGGTGGTCTGTGTGGATGACCGTTTCCTTCCCCAAAATGTAATGATTCCATTGTCGGCAGGCCTGTACAATGGAATACATCTCTTTATCATAAGTGGGGTACTTCCGGACTGTGTCTGAAAGTGTTTCACTGTGATATGCCACTGGATGTCCATGTTGAGTAAGGACTGCCCCAATAGCATAGTCAGAGGCATCTGTCTCAACCTCAAATGGTTGTTGTAAATCTGGTAACACGAGCATTGGTGTCGTGCAGAGGTGATCCTTCAACTCCCTGAATGCCTTCTGTTGAGATTCAGACCAAAAGAATTTTGCTTTCGCCCCGCCCTTGGTGACTTGAATCAAGGGCCAAGAAATATGAGAAAACCCCAACACAAACCTGCGGTAGAAGTTGGCAAGACCTAGAAAGCTGCAGAGCTCTGTTAGAGTGGTTGGAGAGGGCCAATCCCGAATGACTTGGACCTTGGCTGGATCGACATGCACCCCCTGTTCATCAATGATGTATCCCAGATACTGAACCTCGGTCATGCCAAAAGTGTATTTCTCCAAATTGGCACATAGCTTGTGTTGCCGCAATGTTTGGAGAACCTGTCGGATGTGGTGGAGGTGCTCTTCCCAACTCTGGCTGAAGATCAAAATGTCATCCAAGTATACTACTACAAAGGAGTTGGTGAATGGTCGCAAGATGTCATCATTAGCCTCATAAAGGTTGCAGGAGCATTCGTCAATCCGAAAGGCATGACCAACCATTCGAAGAGGCCCTCCTTGGATTTGAAGGCAGTCTTCAACACATCTGAGGGTTCGATTGGTACCTGGTGATATCCTGACTTCAGATCGATCTTGCTGAAATATTTCGCCCCCTTTAGTTGGTCTAGGAGGTCATCAATCCGCGGGATCAGGTACCTATTACGGACAGTGATCTTGTTCAGCGCCCGATAGTCAATACAGAGTCTCCACGTCCCATCCTTCTTCTGTACCAACACTATCGGGCTCCCACAGGGCGAAGAACTCGGACGGATGTGACCTTTCTGCAGGAGCTCCTGAATCTGCCTCTTGATTTCATTGTTCTCCAGAACGGAGCGCTGATAAATTGGTCCATTGGGTAGCGACGCACCTGGGGTTAGATCGATGGAGTGCTTGACCTGACAGTGCAGAGGAACCCCTGCCGGGGAGGTGAAGATGTCTTCGTACTCCTCCACTATCTTGTCCATCTGCAGCTGCCGTGCAGAGGGACCCCGTTTGGAGGCCGCGGCCACTATCTTCTTCTTCCCTTGAGGGCGTATCATCAGGAAAACAAATTTCCTGGTTTTGGAAATGATCTTACTGCATTATTTTGCAGTAATCAAAGAGATGGTGGCAGGTGGTGCTACCTCTAGTATCCTGAACAACTTATTTCCCAATGTGATAATAACAACACGAGGCCTTGATTCATACACAGCATGTCGCTTCCACAAGTATGGTTTTCCTAGTAATACATCACAAACTTCAAGGGGAGCAATGTCACACAATACCTCATCCGTGAAGGGCTTGATGTTGTATGGAAGGCGACACTGCTGGCTCACGCGAAGATTTCGTCCTTGGTGAAGCCACCCAATGGTGTATGGCTGTGGATGTGCTGTGGTCGGTAAGCCCAACCGCTTCACGACCTCTGCCGAAATGAGGTTCTTTTGACTCCCGCTATCAACAATGAACTGTATCGGGGAGCCCTTTACCCACATCTGGGAGTGAAAGAGACGCTCCTCCTCCTCTGGATCTTCGGGTTCATTTTTCTGGATCTTTGCGGTAGCAACAGTGGCGCTCGGGTCCGCATCAATGATCTGCTTCCCTTTTTCATACCCCTTATCGGGTTCTGACTCAGAGTCGGAACATGCATCTGATTCTGAAACCTTTAGCTCAGCCACCAGTGACTGCTTGGCCCGACACTCACTTGTGTTGTGAGTGGAGCTGTTATGGAACTCGCACCATTTTCCAGTGTCCTTTCTCGGCTTCGCGGCGTTGTTCTTTGCTTGCAGCTTTGGCTGGTTGTCTTGGGCTGTCCCGCCTTGGCTTTGTCCTTTGTTCTGTGGTTTAGGGGCACCTTTCCCCTGCTTTGGATTCGCAGATCCAAAGTCTCGCTTCTTTTGTTTGAACTTCTGCTCGACCTTGACGGCATACCGGTATGCTGCGCCGAGTGAGGGGATGTTTAGGAACTGTATTTCTTCCTGAATGTACTTGTGCAGGCAGCCACGGTATTTGAGTATCAAATGTTGCTCCGAATCCTTGATACCCAACTTTGTGCGAAGGGTATGGAAACGATTGGTGAACTCCGGCACGTCTTGGTCCCTTCCCTGCCGCAGCGTGGTCCACTTTATGTATTCATCCTCATAGCTCCAGACAGGGTAGTACTGCTCCTTGATGGCATCCCAGAACGAATCCCAGGTGGGTGCGGCTGAAAATAGTGAGCCAGTACTTTCATCCTTCTGCTCGCAGTAGGTTTCCCACCAGTCCTTGACGTGGGGGGTTGCTTTGAGAAGAGAAAAAACAATCTTTTCCCGACTCGAAAATTCATGAACAGAAAAATAACCCTCTAGCAGATTTAACCATTTATCTACGGCATCGGCGTCTATCTGACCCTCGAATATGGGGATTTCAAAATTAACTTGTACCTTAAAGGGTGTGGCGTTTCCAGAGGAGCTGCTGGAAGCCGATGCACCGCTTCTGGGTAGCCGCTGAAGGATCTGCGCAAAGTTGTCCATCATCGCGTTCCGTTGTCGCTCGAGAGCTTCTTCGAGCAAGATTTTGATGGGATCTCCTACCCCCTCGTCTTTCTTCTCGTCCGCCATGGGAGGCCGTCAGGATTTGCGAGGCTGGTCTTGCAAAGGTTCAACCAGTTCGAGCCCTAACTCCTTATATCCCGACCTTGTTGGGGACATGCAAAGAAAAACAGAGAAAAAGCAGACCGCTCTGATACCACTGATCCGGATTTAAACAGGAACGCAACAAATTACAGAGATAACCATATACACAAAGATGCAGCGGAAATAATACTTCATTTCATTAATAGGAAATACTGAAATATGTTTACAATCAGAAATGGAAACAAACTAGCTAGGGCGATGGTAGCTTATCTCTGAGAAGAGATGATGGCTACATGCCTCTGAACTGTGTTACAATGAGGCTCAAAGGCCTATTTATTGTTGAGAAATAATGGAAAACCCTTAACATTCCAAAACCTAACCCTAGGAGATGAAACGCCAAACTTTGGGCCCCGTTTGGGAGTAAGTTGGTACATCAACTTCCCGGGGTCGTAACTTTGGCATATGATCTCCGTTTGACGCGTACAATAGCTCATTAGAAAGATCTATCCGAGCACTATCATTGTTGGAACGGGAATGGACTCGTGTTGCCCCCGGATTCCCCAAAAAACGCCGTTTAGGGCCTCAAAACGGCTCCGGAAGTTCAGGACCCGAAAAACTGCTAAAAATAGTAAGTTGTGCTACAATTAAGGAAACTGAAAATGCTGAGAAAGACAATGGTGGGGGTCCAGGTGGACTTGGCAGGTGGCCACCAATATCCACCTGGATCAGATCTGCCTTTGATGCACTAGCCAGATGAATAACTTTATTTTCATCCAGTGAGGGCTTTGCCATAGTTTCTTCCAAACTTGATCAGGATTCAAATAGTTAAATCTCGTAACTTGTTGTTTAGCCTCATTGAGGTTAAAGTTACCTTCAGTGTTCTTTCTCCATCTTAATTGATTAGGTAAGGAGGAAACCAAAGTCCTTCTATGTTCTAGATCCTGGGTGATACCATCTGCCTCGGCCTTCAAAGGACTCTCATCACTGTGTCCGATATCCTTCCAATTCCTCCATGTTCCATTATTCCTTCCTTGGTCCCAGAAGTCTTTTACCAAAAACAAACCTTTGCTATCTATATCACTCTTGAGAGCTGCTAATTCATCCTTATAAAAGGTTGGGTTCTTGTTGCCAGTTGTCCTCCAAAAATCTAGCAAGGTCCCCTGCCTGGATTTCCCAGAAACAGTGTTGTTGAACAGTACTTTTATTTTCCCAAGCAAGGTTCCACATATGGGAGCCCCTGATTTGCCCTAACATTCTAATGTGATCCTTCTCATGCCAATGCTTGGCATATTTTTGTTTCCAAAGCTTAGTCTAGGGAGCAGTCGACTCCTTGATCCATCTCCACCAAACCTCAGCTCTCGAAACTCTACTAAGGGTCTTAGGAACATGAGGCCCCAAGCCGCCATGGCATTTGGCTTTGCAAAGCTTGTCCCAAGCGCTGCCCCACAGAAAGTTCCTTTGTATGTTCCTTATCTACTGCTTAATGCCTTGGGGAGCAAGAAGAGGTGAAAACATGAAAATGGGAATGGCCTGCAAGGCCGCCTATCTGAGCACAAGGTGCCCTGCCAAATTTAGTGACCTGCATGTCCATTTTCTGACCTTGTCCTGAAGTTTGTTTAATATTGGCTCCTACACTTTCATGCTTAGAGGTTTGCTAGTAAGAGGAATGCCAAGATATTTTCAAGGTAGTTTTTCCCTTTAAAACCCAAGAATTCTGGTAATGTTTCTCTGAATAACAATATTAGTGTTAAAGAAAAATACTCTGGACTTGTTGAGGCTTACCTTTGTACCTGCTACCATAGCAAAGTCATTTAAGATGTTTTTTATTGTTCTGGCTTCCCTGACTGTGGGTATGCCCTGTAACATTGTATCATCTACAAATTGTTGATGAGTTTTTGCCGCTCCATTCATGGTGAGTTTGATACCCTAGATTCATCCTTCATCATTTTCCATATTGATCGCTCTACCTAGCCTTTCTATGATGAGGACAAAGAGGAATGGTTAGAGTGGATCTCCATGTCTGAGTCCTCTAGAGGGTGTGAAGGTTCTTGATGGAACTCCATTAAGCATTATGGAGAAATTGGTCGTGGTGACTAGTGCCATAACCCATATTATTCGATTTTGGTCAAAGCCATAGGCTTTTAGAATTGCTCTTATGTAGGACCAACTTAGTTTGTCATAGGCTTTCTCTAGGTCCAGGTGAATGATCATACCAGCTTCTTTGTTGCTTTTGAGAGAGTGTACCACCTCATGAGCTTGGATGATATTGTTGAGGATTTGTCTTCATTCCACATAGCCTGTTTGCTCCTTTGAGATGAGAGAAGGTAGAAGGGGCTTGAGTCTATAGGCTATCACTTTGGAAATAATTTTATACACCACATTACATAAGGCTATGGGTCGAAAACCATCTGGAGTCATGGAAGTTTCTTGTTTTGGGACTACAACTATGAAGGAAGCATTAAGAGCCTTCAGAACCTTTTTGGATTTTCTCGAGTCTTCCACAACCTCAGGGATGTCCTGTTTGACTGTTTCCCAGTAGGCTTTCAAGAAGTCTACATTGAATCCATCTGGGCCTAGTGCTTTTCCATTATGAATTTCATTAATCACTTCACTGACCTCCTCTTCCGACACTAGCCTGTTAAGATTCTGGTTGTCCTCTCTGGTATCCATCTCAGGGATATATTAAGTGAAATGGTCGATGAACTTGGATCTATCCTCCAGTGGCTACTTTGCAATATTAAAGAAGTGTTTTACAAGGACCAATTCCATATCATTATGAGAGACAATCTCAATCCCTTGTGAATCTTTGATATTTGTGATTCTGTTGTGTGCCTTGTGAACCATAGTGGATTTATGAAAGAACTTTGTATTTCTATCTCCCTCTCTAATCCATTGTATCTTTTATTTCTGCCTCTAGAAAATTTCCTCTTATAAGAATTGATCTTCCCATTCTTCCTGTAAAGAGTCAGTTAGTTTTTTCCACTCTTTGGTGAAGCTATCTATGATGTCGATCTAGTTGATCTCGTGGAGCTTCTGCTCGGTTTCTCTTTTGGCTTTGAAGATGTCGCCAAATGCCTTTTTGTTCCAACCTTTAAGCTGGGAATTGATATGTTTATGTTTCTACTGGAGCATGAAAATTTTGGTGCCTTGAAAGTTCAACTCCTCTCTCCACCATTTATCAATGTTACTAGTGAATTTAGGGTGTGAGAGCCACGAATTTCCAAACCTGAAAGGTCTATTTCTCGGTGTGCCCAAAAAGGTGGCATCCAGCAGTACAGGCCAGTGATCCGATCCTCTAAAGGGTAGAATGGAAGTTTTCATGGTAGGTCTTGTGAGAAGGAGGTCCTCTGAAATAATAAATCCATCAAGTTTGGAGGCAACTTGAGAAGCCCCTCCCCTCTTGTTGTTCCATGTGAACGTTCCATTTATTGTTTCAGTGTCCACTAGTCCCATGTTCATAATGAAGTTTTGGAAGGCCATGCAGTCTTTGCCTAGCTATCTAATACCTTCTTTTTTATCTGAAAGAGATCTTACCATATTGAAATCTCCCACAATGATCCAGGGCATATTGAGGTGTCTTGCTATTATTTCCTCCAGGGAGGTGAGAAGCTTGAGTTTGTCTACTTGCTTCTAAGGCCCCTAAACATTTGTAGTCATGTATATCTCCTTATCACATACAGGTTGACATACCAAGGAAAGATAGTTCCTAGATGCTTCAACATCCAAGATTTCAAATTTCTGTGGATCCCACAGTGTGAGAATCCCCCCCCGCCGAGTTATTTACCTGAAACTCTAGATACTCATACTTGATTAACCACTTATTATGAATTTATCTTATCTTATCCATCAAACATTTTGTCTCCTGAATAAAAACCATATCTGGTTTTTCTTATTTCACTTTGTTACTAAGGTTTCTTTGTTTCCTTCTATTTCCTATGCCTCTAATATCCCAGGTTGTGATCTTCATTAAGAAAGGTTAGTAAAGGAATAACTGGTGAGATCTTTCATCTTACCTGAGTTGATCAATAGTTTTCGACATTCGTTCAGCAGCTCATTCTGTCTTTTTCTTCCTCTTTTACCTATGTTCTTTGGATATTGTGCCTGTGAATTCTCCATCATTTTGACCCCACTTGGTTCCTGACTTTCATGATTTCTTTTCACTCCAGCTCCCTTCAATTGTGACCTCCATAGAAATATCTTTTGTACTCTGTCATAATCTTATTTTGGCAGGGAGTCCACTCCTATGATCTGTTATGAAACCAGCTCAAGGAAAGATAGAAAAGATAGATCAACGCCTTAGAATTTAGCCTTTTCGAGGGGGAAACCTCCTTTACATTACATAAATGAACAATTCTTGGATGATTCAAATGACAAAACCTCCTTTCTATATAGAAGTCTGAGGAGTCACAATATAACCCAACCGACCTAACAATAATAATATAAAGCCACAAAATTAACTATAGAGGGATTCTATGGGGCACAGTAATAACAATATGGGGATAATAGGGGCACAACAATATTAATAAGGGATGCAACTACAATAGTAATGGGGTAATTACTAGTATTATAGGGACCCAACATGCCCCTCTCCTTCAAAAAAAGTGTTGTCCTCAACATTTGAGTAGTTCTGGATGCTTCTGTATAAAATTCTCATCCTCCCATGTGGAATCTTCAGCAGATAAGTTCTTCGACTTGATAAGATACTCTGAAATTGATCGATTTCGTAGCTGTCGAGTTCTTATTTCTGTGACTGCTTCCAGTTCCAATATAATTTTTCCTTCCTCGTTAAGTTCTGGCAATATTGTTTGAACTGGGAGTTTGTCACCTATAACCTTATTTAAACATGAAACATGGAAAACTGGGTGCAATCGAGAAGCTGTAGGAAGCTCCAATTTGTATGCCATAGTACCAATCTTTTGCAACACCTTGTACGGACCATAATACTTTGGTGATAATTTATTATCCTTCTTAGCTTGCTTGAGGGACATTTTCTTATATGGTTGTAGCCGTAGGAATACCCAATCACCTACATCAAAACTTCTTTCGCAGCGATGTTGATCTGCCTGTTGTTTCATTCTATTCTATGCCAACACGAGGTTATCCTTTAAGAGTTGGAGGACTTGTTGTTGATGTTCGATGTGATGTTCCGTTGTTTGAACCTTAGAATTTTCTCTTAAATATGATGTGATGGATGGTGGCTGATATCCATAAAGTGCCATAAATGGGGTCATTTTTGTTGCTGTATGGAAGGAAGTGTTATACCACCATTCAACCAGAGGCAACCATTTGACCCATTATGTCTGTTTATCAGATACAAAGCAATGAAGATATCCTTCCAAACATTTGTTTACTACCTCAGTTTTCCCATCAGATTGAGGATGATAAGATGAGCTATGAGCTAACTGACTACCAAGACAAGAAAATAATTATGTCCAAAAATTTCCAGTGAAAATGGGATCTCTGTCACTTACAATAATCTTTGGGTTTCCATGTAGCTTTTGAATTGTTTCCATAAATGCAGTAGAAACCATACTAGCTTTAAATGGATGTGATAATGCATAAAAGTTTGCATACTTGGTAAGTCTGTCAACTACCACCATGATGACACTCTTTCCCTCATACTTGGGTAAACCTGTGATCAAATCCATTGAAACCTCCTCCCAACGTTGGCTTAGAATGGATAAAGGTTGTAATAGACCCAGTGTCTTAATTGTTTCAACTTTATTTTGTTGGCAAACCAAACATTCCGCCAAAATTTTTTGAATATCCGATTTAAGGCCATCCCAAAAAAATTCCTTCTTAACTCTGTGGTAAGTTTTTAAAAATCCTGAGTGCCCTCCTAAGGGAGAAGTGTGCAATTCCATAAGAATCTTTTGTTTTAGTTGGGAATTCTTACAGAGGTATAAGCAATATTTGTACCATAAAGAATCATTTTTCCAGCTAAATGTATCAGACGTACTGGAATCTTGTTGTAACTTTTGAAGTTATGAAGATTTTCCCCAGGTCACCTGTTTGGAATGTAATTCAGGAGTCTGCAAAAAGACCAACTTCCTCAGATCATATCTCCGCAAATATAGCGCGAAAAGCTCTGAAATTTGGACCCGAGATTCAGCGAGATTTCTTCTCAAATGGGTCTTTTTTTGCAACTTCTGAAACGTCGCAGAAAAAAGCTATAGCAAAAATTCCACGGTGACCTGTTTGCTGCAGTGAAACCCTAGAATCCAAAGCTCTGATACCAAATGTTATGAAACCAGCTCAAGAAAAGATAGAAAAGATAGATCAACGCCTTAGAATTTAGCCTCTTCGAGGGGGAAACCTCCTTTACATTACATAAATGAACAATTCTTCGATGATTCAAATGATAAAACCTCCTTTCTATATATAGGAGTCTAAGGAGTCACAATATAACCCAACCGACCTAACAATAATAATATAAAGCCACAAAAATAACAATAGAGGGATTCTATGGGGCACATTAATAACAATATGGGGATAATAGGGGCACAACAATATTAATAAGGGATACAAGTACAATAGTAATGGGGTAATTACTAGTATTATAGGGACCCAACATGATCTTTCCTTGTTTCAAAAATTTATCTAGGTCTAGATTTTCCCTATATAGAATCTCTTGTAGTTGATGGTCCTCTGTTCCTGCTTCACTTGGAGTCATTTCATGGTCCCTATGGATCTCCATACAACTTGATAGATCATCCTTTTGTAGGTTTTTATCTGTGATATCCTCCATGTCAGCTTCCTTATCTTGCTCCATGGTAATGTTCTCCATGTCCTAGATTGTATCCTTGTTCCCCTCTTCTTCCTCTAGGATCTTGAAACTGTTGTGTCTTGCATGTCTGTCCTCATTTATGTTCCTATGTGGATGTTTACCCCCTTTCCCTTTGTCCCCAACCTTGGTGAAACCCTCGTTATCTCTATCTACAGTAGTTTTCCCATTACCTTCCATATTGATTGGTTGGTAGTCTCTAAATAAATGCCCATGTTCATGGAATTTGTGGCACCTAAATGGGATGTGCTCATAGTCCACAGTCTACACCCATTCTTCATCATATACTTCTAAAATTATCACTTCTGGAAGGGCTCCAGATAAGTCTATTTCCACACATATTCGAGCGAAGGAGGTGTATTTTGCTTTCATAGTTGCCTCTAAGATCCTTAGAAAATACCCCAGCCTGTTGCCTATTGTTTTCAAATATTCTGGTAGCCAATAATCCAGAGGAAGGGAGTATAGTCTGATCCAAACTAGTACGAATGTAAATGTTTCACGTTCTGGGACAAAATTCATCATCCATGGCCACATGTAGAGTCCTGCCACAACATAGAAATATGGCCCCCTTTCAAACACTCTATCTTTGTCCTCTAGGCTTATGAACACCACTGTGAAGAAGCCCTTAGAACCTAGATGTAGATGTATTTCCCCCTTTAGCTTCCAATGCCTCGTTATTCAGATGTGTAATGCCCTCTCCATCGGCCATAACCCCATGAACTTTCATATGATCGCATGTTCTGTCATATGATCCCTATGTGCTTGTATCGTTTGATCGCTCAATATGACCTGGGGAATAATGCTCGATTTGGGTTTGCAGACCCTAGTTTTCCTTATGGAAGTTAGTTTTTCAGTGTTGCCTCCATTCTCCTTTTCTCTACTTGTTTCCTGTTGATCTCCTTCCTGATCCTGAAGTTTGTTTCTTCCAAATGCTCCCTTGCTTCTTGCCTCTGATACCTTCTTTAGAGGTTTTCTGGAATGCTTCTTTCCCGTGTCCTTACTTCCCTCTATAACTACCTTACTATAGGAGGGAGCTGCACTCCCCTTTGCACATCCCGCCATGGTACCCTAAGTCAAAACCATAGCCAACTCCAACCCTAGCTCAAGTTGCAGTCCTCTCGTTGATTAATTATTAATTAAGGTAAAGAGAATGATTTTCATCCCCAAAGAAAATTGGTGTCTCAAAGATTATTGTCTTAAGGATTTTTTTCTTAAAAATTATTGTCTTAAAGATTCTTATCTTAAAAAATATTGTCTTAAAAATTATTGTCTTAAGAAATTGTCTCTATAAAGACAATATATAACACAAGAATTATTCGCTCTTAGGATACAATTTCATTTTTGTCTCTCTAGAGAAAACACTCAGATTAGAGACAATATGTCTTTAATAGTAGCTATTGTCTCTCTAGAGACAATAATTTTTTTATTTAAAGATCAATTTTGTCTCTTTAAAGACAATATAAAACAATGAATCCAGAAATATCTCACCATTGAAATAAATCGATATAAAAAACATTTAATTAAAAATAAACTACAAAATCATTGATTAAATCATGTTAATGCACAGTGGAATCGAACCACCAACCTCCTGCTTGTAGGGTAGGTTCTCTTCCGTTTAGCTAGCACACTTTAGCGAATTATGTGAAGAGTTATGGAAATCCCAAAAGCTACACTTATAGCCATTGATTTAAACAAAAAAAAAAAAACAAAAAAAAAAAAAAAAAAATTATCTAATGAGCAAGTGAAATTCTCCACGGAACATCTAGGGAATGTTGGGAATGTCTGGGAAATGGCGACTGACAGGCACTACCAAGGAACATCTAGGGAACATTCCTCAATAGTGGGGAACATTCCTCAACAAGGCAGAACATTCACGGAATGTTCTCAAAACTACCCTAGATATGGGGGGATCATTTAAAATGTTCCCCTGCACTCACTATTCTTGATGGCATTCTCCCCATATTGGGGATGTTCTGCTCCAATCGCCTGGTTTCCATGCAACAAGTAACACCACGAAAAGGTTTCCAATACTCTAGGAGTGCTTTTCATGGTACATAGAAAATTGGCAATATATTCAGAAAGGATATAGTTTATGGTTATTTATGCATAAAGAGGAAAAACATAACTAATTGGGACACAAGTGTTTGTTTCTAATTGATGTACATTTTTCATTCAGAGAGGCTATATAAAATCATATTTGTTTTCTAAAATTTTAAAAAATTAATGACAAACACTATCAAATTTTCTCAGGCGGGGGGGGTGTGGCAGGGTGTTAAGAAAATGGGCCACAATAATATTAATGACCCACATAGGTAATTTATGTACTATCATAAATCTCCATATAATTTTAAGAGAACCACTAAAACTGAAGATCATATTAACAATAATGTCATTGTTCGCAATTCCTAAGACAATATCGTTTCGGTATCAAATATAGGATAGGGTATATGTATTCTACTACATATAGTTCTTTACCTTATGAGATGTTAGGTAGGTTTTGGAGGTAACAATATTCTCGCTACCACAAAGTATATATAAATTAAATTAAGTGGGAATATGTTTCAAGTTATAGGAATTGTGACTCGTCAAACTAGGAATATCCAACTAGATTTGTCCAACAAGGTCAATTCTTTCTTCCCTATTGTCCAACCAAGTTTCGGTAGAAAGAAACAGATAAAGACTTAGATTTCATTCAAATTTCAAAGTAGTGAGGACTCAAATCTCTTCCCTCATCCTCCGCCAATAGGATATCCTTCTAATTGATATTCAAGAAGACCCTACCCGAGAGGCTGAGATAGACTTCCAAGGACTATAAGGATATCTTTCCGATAGATATTTGAGGAGACCGTGCCCGATATGCTAGGATAGACTTCAAAGGACTAGAGGCGTGTGGATTCCATGAGGGCCCACTGCCAAAGTTTATTTCCTTCAATCTAGAGTAGTAGTCTCCATACTTCATTGAGCAGTTGGTCATCAATTCAAAGTTTCTTCCACATGAGCTTCATTGGTAGGAGTGGAGGGGATGAAGAGGAACTTAATCTCTATAGTTGTATTGGAGGATCATGGCTCTGGTGTTGTTTTCAGTAAGGGTAAATCCTTTCTGAGACATTTGGCTACCAGGCAAGTGAAACAAATTGGATAAGTGCAAAGTTGGGATGTTGGAGAACTCTGGCATAGATACATGGGACACTTACACCATGGGGCCTTAAAAATCATGCAACATATTACCACCGGTCTCCCGAAATGCAACCTTGACCAACATGATGTCTACAAGGGATGCACATTTAGGAAATATGTCAAATATACCTTCTAGGGCCAAGATAACAAAGCTGGAGTAATCTTGGAGTGAGTCCACTCTAATATATGTGGACCATTTTCTACAAGCTCTACAACAAAACACCAGTATTATGTTATTTTTGTTGATGACCTTTCAATAAAATTTTGGATCCTCTTCATGCGGAATAAGCATGAAGTTTTAACAAAATTTGTTGAATTTAAAGCAATGGATTAAAATGATATTGGTCAAAAATTGAAATCCCCGAGAAGTGATAATGGAGGAGAATATGTATCTAGCACCTTTAAGGAATTTTGTGCTAAAAAGTGTATTAGAAGATAACTGATAACACCCCATAACCCACAAAAAATGTGGTGGTTAAAAGGAAGAACAAAAGAATAGTGGGAGTAGCAAGAGCCATCTTGCATGATCAGGGTCTACCATTATACATATGGGAATAAGCGTGCCAAACAAATTTTTATTTGCAAAAACATAGTCTTGATAGAATACCTTGCATCATCACACCCGAAGCTTCCTATGGGAGGAAGCCAACTGTATCTCACTTCAGAAGTTTTGAAGCTAGTGTGTATTGTAACATCTCCAAGGATATTAGGAAGAAACTTGAACCTACAACTGAGATGGGACAGTTTGTAGGATACATAGAGACACCACATAACTATAGGGTGTATTTGTCGTCACCCAAGGTAATACTAATGAGGAGATATGTCAAATTTGATGAGGAGAAGGCTATGAGATTCTCTCTAGAATGAGAGTTGAGTATCCCACCAGGAGGAGCTTATAGTTCCTAAGGAGGAGACTCATGCAGAGGTTTAGGAGGTTCTGGAGAAACCACATGCGGAGGAGTAATTTGATGTAAATCCATGATGAATTATGCCTCCTTGAATGCACATCATGAGACTGTGTTTAACATTTTCCATTCTAAAGTTGCGAGAATACTAGAGTGTAAACACAAGAGATAAGATAAACATATTATGGGTTGAGAAGAGGGCCAAGAAGTCCCTTTATAGTTCTTCCACTTTTAGATTGGAGACACAAGATTAAAACAGCGTATACACGTTGGTTCATAGATCAAAAAGAGAATATACATATACACACACATTCATAAGAAGAAAAGCACGTATATGTTGGAAAATCAAGGAAATTCAAGAGGAGACAATACTAATGGTCAATACCATGGTATTAGCCCACAATATTAAGCATAGTAATGACTATTTGATCCCATCCAAGAATACCGTAGGTCCTAAGTGGTTTTGATTCGAGGTATTGAGAAAGGCCAAAAACTATATAAGGAGGAGAACATCATAAGGCCAGGGTGTGCAAGTGAAAGGGTTTCTAAGGAATACTTCTATCTGAAGTATATTTTATGTTCTAGGGGCTATGTTTGTGATTTGATCTGAAATATTTTGTGCACCTTGAATTCAATGTTGGATCAGGATCATGAAACCTGAAACGACTTATCATTGCCTGATCTGATATTGGTTGAGCTAGATCTGATTGTGTACACCTATTTTATTCTTTAAATATCATGATCTAGATTTTTTTGAAGTCTGAAATAACAACAAAGTTGTGAGTTAATATTTTCATATCTATATGTTGGTTCACCTCGGTAAAATCGCATATACACGCAGGCTTGACTCTTCCAAGTAGTGTATACAAAGAAAAGTCTATTCTTCAGAAATCTACTATTGTACTACCATTTGTCAATGAAGTCTTCTTAGATATGAATGTAAAACTTAAGGCACAAGAAGTCGGGTGTCTGATTGATTAATTTTCTAAGTGAGAAGGTTTATCTCTGCTACTGCCTATCTAGAACTTTATAAATTGACAGTAGATGTTCAGTATATTGTTGGTTGGTACAGACTTGATTCAAGAGTTTTATGTTTCAGTAGTTTTGAAGGTATACGCAGGTTTGGTTAAAGGAAGTAGCATATACATGTAGGTTGGGTTCAGCATGATTTTTGAGGTTGCAGTTGGTTCTGAATGATGATGCATGTTTCTGGGTTTAGCAAAGTGATCTGGTGAGAGTGATCCGACTGTTCAGATTAACTGATTATTGGTTGATGCAGTTTGAAAGTTTTGATTGGTCCAATATGAAAATTTGATAAAACGAGGCCTTCATTTGTATTGTTGTGTACCAGGAGCATCAAGTAGCCTGAAAATTTATGAAATGTGGTCCCTAGAGGAAGAGAGAAGGTCGTAGCCTTCTTGTAGGTTGGTTCCTACGTACTAGTAAACACATTGGTTAGTACAAGAGCTAGGAGGTTGTAGATCCCTTCCAGTAGAAGCTGGAAAATGAGAGAAGGTTGTAGCCTTCTACAAGTGGGTGCCTACGTACTAGTATGAGTCTGCACCAATACAAGATTGTAAAAGATTTTTCTTAATATTAAATGAAGACAGAGATGACATTAGCAGGTGGTTTTTCTCCCTCATTGGGTTTCCACCTTAAATATTGGTGTTCATGTTTGTTGCTTATGTGTGATGGTTTATGATGTTTTTATTGCTTTATTTAACAAGTTACTGATGCACTGATTAAAGATCAACACATGATAAATTGATTAAATCGTGAGTTCTTTGGGTATACGCTGGTTTCTCTAATCACAGTAGCATGTACACGCAAGTTCACTTCATAGAAGTAGCGTATATAAATATGTTTGGGAAACGAAAAATTATTGAACTGTAAATACTGATTCACCCCCCCTCTCAGTGTTATTTCCAACAATTGGTATCAGAGCAGGTCCTTCAGAAGAAGCTTGATCGCTTGAAGGAAGATCTTTCATAATGAGCAATCACGAAGGCATGGGATCTATCAGACCACCAATCTTCAATGGGAACAACTTGGTATATTAGAAAATAATAACCACAACCTATCTTTAGTCACTTGGAGCCAATTTTTGAGAAATTGTGGAAGGAGGATATCGATTTCCAACAGAAATACCTACAGATTCAGTAGGTAAGAAGTTATATGAAACCAATGCCAAAGCAGTAAATACGTTATTGGGAAGTCTATTAGAATCAGAATTCATCAAATTCATGTAGCTCAAGAGAGGCACAGAGATATGGGACAAAATCATTCAGAGCTGCGAAGGAGACTCCCAAGTAAAATGTGCTAAGCTCCAAACTCTCAGAATTTAGTATGAAACTCCTAAGATGCATAGTGATGAGAGTATTGCTAGTTACATTCTACGTGTAGATGAGATTTTTAATTGTCTGAAGAATCTAGGTGAAGAGATAAACGAAGCTAATTAGTTGAGAAAATCATGAGATCTTTGTCTTCTAAATTTGAGTCAAAAGTATTTGTCATAGAAGAAAAATAAGTCTTCAAACTTTTACTATGGTTCAACTCGATGGAATCCTAACTACCTTTGAAATGAGGAAAGGAGGTCCATCAGATATGAGAGAATCCGTTGTTAAAGCTTCAGCGAAGGAAAAAGAAAAGGAAGAGCACAATGAACCAGGATACATTTTAGAAGAGGAAAATGAGGTAAATTTTGTCGAGAAGCTTCAACGAGGTTCCAAAAGATTCAGAGGTAAGCTACCATTCAAATGCTTTTCTTGTGGTAGAGTCGGCCATTATGCTATCAAATGTCCTCATAAAGATAAATATGACAAGGGAAAGGAATATCAAAAAGGAAATAGAAAATAGGCAGTCAATAGGAGTTACTATATGCATGAAGATAGTGATGGTTTATCTAATAGTGATGAAGATGAAAATGAACAAGATTATAGACTTCTCATGGCCTATGAAAACAATTATTTTTTGGATGCCTTGGAAGAGAAAGAATTTCTTGAAGAAATAAAAAAACCCAAAATCTATTTAGAAGAAAAGAATATGATCATGGATACGTTGACATATCAATTCATTGAAAGAGAAAAACACAATGAAAATCTAGAATGTGAAATTGTGGGTCTAAGAAAAGAACTTGAGAAGAAAAAATCTCTTAATTTTAGATTTGCTAAAGGATTAGAAACTTTAATTGAAATCATCAAAGTTCAGCATTCTCTTATAAAGATAGGTCATGGATATACTGAAGAATCATGTCAATCACAGAAGTCGTCAGCCTCCACTAGAAGCTATCTTGATGCAACAAAGACCAGTGAACAGTATGTCAATCATCAGCAAAGGCCTACAAGTACTCATAAGTTAAATCATACTTAATTTACTCCAAGGATGAATATCTGTATAAGCTTCAACCAACAGGTAAACAATGCCAAAAGATCCTATGATTGCAGAAACTTCTTTAATGGGAAATGTTTTTGATGCCATAAGGCTACTCAATGTGTTTCTTACAAAACCATTATGACTAGAGAAGCACGAAATCAAAGGAGTGTAACAAAAATCAAGAAAAGTTCCTATACTAAATTTTCTCCTCTTGAGGATGAAATAGAATGTTCAATTTGTAACAACTTTGGTCATGAAGAATCTGAATGCAAGAGAAAATTTCAGCCAACACTTCAAAAGGAGCAAACATCATCAAATTCCAAGATATGGAGAAAGAAGGAATCACAATCAGAAAGATGTGGCATAGCTATGTATGCAGAAGGACAAGAGAATCAATGGTACATCAACAAAAAATGCTCCAAACACATGACATGTGATAAAGAGAAACTTCATTCATATAATGCTTCAGAAAAGGAAAATAATGTCTCACTTGGAAATGACACACCAACTGTAATTAAAGGTAAGCGATCTATTTTCTTGAAAGAAAAGGTTAGGTCTGGAAATTTCATGTATGTAGATGGTTTAAAGCATAACTTGTTAAGTGTCAGTCAAATGTGTGATCAAGGAAATGAAGTTTTGTTTCGATCAAATAGATGTGTGGTTCGTTAGCTTGATACAAGAAAGACCATAATCAAAGGTACAAGAACTCCAAAAAAATTTATACATACTCAAAGGAGGACAACAACAATGCTATCCAAGAAAAATAGATGAAAATTTTCTATGGCATAGAAGACTGGGGCATCTAAGCTTTTCTAAATAAGAAAAGCATGCAGACTCAAGGCGGTTCATGATCTTCCAAATATCAACATCCCAGAAAATACCATATGCAAACCATGTCAAGTCGGTAAGAAAACTAGAGTTCACTTCAATGAAAAAGAAGGATCAGCAAGTAAGCCTCTTGAACTCATCCATACTGATTTATGTGGACCAACAAGGAAAAAGTCACCTTGTGGAGAAGAATACTTTATTTTATTTATTGATGATTTTTCTAGGATGTGTTGGATAGGTCTACTAAAGCATAAAGATGAAGCATTTGAAAAGTTTAAAGCCTTCAAATATTTAGTTGAAAATGAATCAGATCAAAAAATCAAATGTCTCATATCTGATCGAGGGGGAGAATTCATATCAGATGAATTATTTGACTTTTGTGAACAACATGGAATAAAAAGGAAATTCTCTGTCGCAAGAACTCCTCAACAAAATGGCATGGTGGAAAGAATGAATAGAACAGTTCAACAAATGGCTCGAGCTATGCTTGATGAATTTGGAACTCCTGCAACCTTCTGGGGTGAAGCTGCATTTGCTGCCATGACTATTCTCAACAAAGCGAATGTTCAGGTAAATAGCAATAAAACTCCATATGAACTTTCATATGGTAAGCCTCATACTATAAAACACTTTAGATTTTTTGGAAGAAATTGTTTCATCAAATGGAATGATGAAACACTTGGTCAGTTTCAACCTAGAGAAGATGAAGGAATTCTTCTTGGTTATTCATCCAAAAGTAAAGGATACAAATGTTATAATAAAAGACTTTGAAAAATTGTAGAATGCATTGATGTTGTAATTGATGAAGCATGCCGAAACCCGAATCAAATGAAATCAAGAGATGAATATGAAAATGAGGAAGATGGGGAATACTTTCTCGCATCAAATCGGAATGATATAGAAGAAGAAACCAATGATGCACCAGAAGAAGATACAACAAACAGGGAAAAGACTCCATCCAAGTATGTTGAAAAGAATCATCCAAAATCTCAAATTCTAGGAGAAAAAGGGTCTGTAGTACAAACAAGAAGAAATCTTGCAGGGACGTTAAGTTATCTAGCATTACTATCCTCCACAGAGCCACATAATCTAAATGAAGCCAACAAAGATGAATGTTGGGTTAAGGCCATGGATGAAGAATCTGACCAAATTGAAAAGAATGATACTTGGGAATTAGTTCCTAAACCTCATGATAAAAATATTATAGGAAGAAAATGGATATTTAAGAATAATCTGAATGAAAATGGAGAAGTTATTAGAAACAAGACATGATTTGTTTGTAAAGGGTATGCTCAACAAGAAGGTATAGATTTTGAAGAAACTTTTGCACCTATTGCTATACTTGAAGCCATAAGGATGTTTCTTGCTCTTTTTAGTTTTCGAAAATTTGAAGTATATCAAATGGATGTAGAATAAACTTTTCTTAATGGAGATTTAGAAGAAGAAATTTATATTGAACAACCAGAAGGATTCATTCTAGGAAATGACGCAAAACTCATATGCAAGCTCAAAAAGTCTCTTTATAGTCTGAAACAAGCGCCAAGGGCTTGGTATTACCATCTTAACAAATATCTACAACAACAAGGTTTAACAAAAGGTTCTATAGATAGCAACTTATACACAAATATTGAAAATGATAAACTGCTAATTATTCTTGTTTATGTTGATGATATCATCTTTGCTAGCAATGAAGAATCCATGAGTCAAAATTTTGCTTTAGTAATGCATGAAGAATTTGAAATTTCCTTACTTGGTGAACATACTTATTTTCTTGGTCTACAAGTATAAAAAACAAAAGATGGTATTTTGCTTTCACAAACCAAATATCTCAAGCAGATCTTGAAGAAGTACAAAATGGAAGATTATAAACTAGTAGGTACTCCAATGGTAACAGGATGCAGTTTCAGTTCTAACGATGAATCACCAGTTGTAAACCAACCAACTTACAAATCTATGATTGGAAGTCTGCTTTATCTAACAGGTACCAGACCTAATATCATGCATGAAGTAGTAATTGTTGGAAGGCTACAAGTGAATCCAAAGGAATCACATCTTCAGGCAGTTAAAAGAATTTTCAAATATCTTCAAGGAACTCAAGACTTTGGACTGTGGTATCCTAAATATACAGGTCTTACTCTTCTTGTATATACAGATGCAGATTCGGTAGGAAATGTTGATGATCAAATGAGCACTAGTGGAGGTGCATTCTATATGGGTTCACGGTTAGTGTCTTGGTTCAGCAAGAAACCAAGTTTGATTGCCTTATCTATAGCTGAAGAACAATATGTAGCTATTGCATCTTACTGCACACAACTACCTTGGATGATGAAAACATTGCAAGACATTCAGATCACATGTACTCCACCCATCTCCATTTGATGTGATAATAAAAGTGCCATTAATATTTCGAAAAATCCTATCATGCACTCCAAGACCAAGCACATACCCATTAAGTACCATTTTCTATGAGAACAAGTGCTTGAACAAAAGGTTAAATTAGAGCATGTTCCCTCCAAAGAACAGGTTGCTGATATATTCACCAAACTGCTTCCCAGAGAAACATTTGAATATCTCAGACAAAATATGGGAGTAGTTGTTGCATCATCCTACTGTTAAATCTTGTTTTTCAGAGGAAGGTTCTTATATGCAGGTTTCATGAATTATAGTCGCATATATACACGGGTTTCTGTGGCTGCAAAAGCATATATGTTTTTCTGACAGAGAAATAGTGGGTCAAACTCTGATATGGGTGCTCAGTCTAATATTGTTGATTAGAGTCTGACAATATGCTTTGTTCATTGATTTTTATCTAACTGACAAAGATGCCTTAATGAATGATTTGTTGACAATTCACAGGTAGCACAGGTTCAGGGGGAGCATTAGCCTTCACACACATTCTACATTGTTGGCATTATGGTTGCTGAGTTCAGCTATGGTTTCAGATATTTATATCATTTGTTGCATAAGTCATGTAAAGATCTAGGGTGTGATATGTCTCCTTCTGTCATAGTCTATGTTTGAATGAGTCCTATTGGACATATGATGTAATTTGTATCCCTATTATGCATGGGATGGATGATGTAATAATTGTTGTATTTTAGTCATGTATAAACAATTGGTATATCCCCACTTGGTTGGGTGGATGATTCAAATGAGGTGTATCCCCACTTGGTTGGGTTATTGATGCATGTACGAGTCATTGGTTTTAGGGAGGTCATACTCACTTAGTTGAGTTATAGAGTCATGTTATTCTTTTGAAACATATCTCTGCATAATTGGCATGTACTGAGGGGGAGCATGGACAATGTAATGTATGTCAAAGGGGGAGAGTATCTTGGTCTGCCCTTTGCCCTTGATGTTAAAGGGGGAGAGCATTTTGGTGTTTCTTGTTATCCCTAACTGACTCTATAGCTTGTAGTAATCAACACCAGCATGGTTGCCATTAAGCCCAAAGGGGGATATTGTTGATATTATGATACAAGTGTTGTCCTTGATGGAAACTCACTCACAGGTTAGTTCAGTTTTGAAAAAAGGAAACTCTCAGTGTAACAGTTCTATTTAGAGGTAACATGGCATTAGTACAGAAGAATAGGAAGATGGAACTAAGATCTATTGATCATAATAAAGAAGTTGAAGGAAAATGGTGGTGTAAAGAAGTTTAAGAAGTATATGCAGGTTCACTTAGTCAAAACAATGTATACATGCTAGTTCACAGAACAAAAAGAGTGTATACATATACACAAACTTTCACAAAAAGAAAAGAATGTATATGTTGGAAAATAAAGGAATTACAAAAGGAGACAATACCAGTGGTCAATACCATGGTATTAACCCACAATATTGAGTGGAGTAATGACTCTTTGATCTCATCCAAGAATACCATGGGTCCTAAGTGGTTTTGGTCTGAGTTATTCAAAAAGGCCAAAAACTATATAAGGAGGAGAAGATCATAAATCCAAGGTGTGCAAGTGAAAGGGTTTCTAAGGAATACTTCTATCTGATGTATATTTTATGTTGCAAGGGCTATGTTTGTGATTTGACCTAAAATATTTTGTGCACCTTGAATTCAATGTTGGATTAGGATCAAGAGACCTGAAATGAATTATCATTGAATGATCTGATATTGGTTGGGCTAGATCTGATTGTGTACACCTATTTTATTCTTTAAATGTCATGATCTGGGTTTGCTTGAAGTATAAAATAGCAGTGAATTTCTAAGTTAATATTTGCAGATCTATACACTAGTTCACCTGAGTAAAAGCATGTATACACGCACGTTTGACTCTTCCAAGTAGTGTATACAAATAAAAAGCTATTATTTAGAAATGACTGATCTATCTAATGAGTTCTGCTATTTTACTATTGTCTGTCAATGAAGTCTTCTTAGATCTAGATGTAAAACTGAATGCATAAGGAGTCTAGTGTCTGATTGATTGATTGTCTAAGTGGGAAGGGTTATCTTTGCTACTACCTATCTAGAACTCTGTAAATTGACAATAGATTTTCAGTACATTGCTAGTTGGTACAAACCTGATTAAGAAATTTTGTGTTTTAGTAGTTTTGAAGGTATACGCAGGTTTGGTTAAAGGAAGTGGCATATACACGCAGGTTGGGTTCAGTAAAGTAGCGCATACATTCTGATGCATGATTTTTGAGGTTGCAGCTAGTTCTGAATGATGATGTAGGTTTCTAGGTTCAACACAGTGTTCTAGTGACAATGATCTCACTGTTTAGATTAACTGATTATTGGTTTATGTAGTTTGAATGTTCTGATGGGTCTAGTATGAAAATTTGATGAAATGAGGCCTTCTTGTATTGTTGTGTACCAGGAGCATCCAATCTAAAAATTTATGAAACATGGTCCCTGGAGGAAGAGAGAAGCTTGGTGCCTACGTACTAGTAAACACATTGGCTAGTACAAGAGCTAGGGGGTTGTAGCTTCCTTCCAGTAGAAGCTTGGCTTCATAGGTCTCTGCACCAGGGAAGCTTTCTTGATAAAAAAATTCAGATTCTACAATAATGGTTGTATCTTCATCATCACATGTTTTAATGTCAATTACAGGCAAACATTCATCACCCATTATTGCATCTTCAATGTTGACATGTTGACTTTCACAATCAGTTATGGGATTGAAAACACAATCATCATTTTCAAGAGCAATACCTTCATCAGCTTTGTAATCATTCAACCTATACTTCATTTCTAAAATATCCAACAAAACTTTTGCATTTTTAATATTACCATATTCACATAGTATGTTTAACATGATGTTTTCATCTAATGCGGATGCTATAAGACATAATGTTGATGTATCTCCCCTAACATAGTTTAAATTGATAGCATCTTCAACATAGTTCAATCAATTTACCTTCCATAATGGTTCTTTCATTTTAGTTACTCAGCTTTCATAATTCATACCTGAAAAAGAGGGTAGATTTGGCATTAACCTCTTAATGATTTCATAAAATTCTAGATCCGCATCATGATCCTTGACTTAATCAGCTCTAAGTCCATCAGCGTTGACTGGAAACTCTTCACCAAATTCAACAAAACAATATATTACATCTTCCCCTTGATGCTTTCTCCTTATTTTTCTTCGAGACTATTTTAGTCTACTTTGTTGACCCATCACTACATTCAAATATGGAATCATTGTAGTATGCCAAAGAAACATTAGACACACCTCTCCTACATGATTACCTAAACTTGCAAATTTGATGGAGGAAATCTGCATACCCTTGGGGAATTCATGTTGAAGCCTCCACATGAAAATTCACCAATTTGAAAGGGTTTTACCCCTGGTCCTTAACCACAATCACCCATGGAGTTCTTACACACCGTGGGTAAAGCTCACATGAGCAGAGTAAAATACTCACTCCTCCCCGTAGGTTCCATATATTGATTTTTTCCCGTCTTCAATCACAAACCAGACAATCTAATTGCATACAATCCAACTCACACCATACAACACACCCTCACCCTATCTTCCTCTCCCTTCTTCCTTGCACATAGATCTCGGATTATCATATGCGATCCATGGCCATTCAAAAAACCATAACCCGGTGGCACTCTCTCCCTTGACCAATCTAGTCCACAAACAACTAGCACTTTCACACCAAACACACTTAGCACTCAAAACAGCGAATCCATCCCTTAACGCAGATCCCTTTACTAAGCTAGGTCTAAACCTTTGGCTCTTAGATGATATGTGCGCAAAAAAACAATGCAATCTCACAGATCGATGTTGAATCGGACAATGATCCCCATAATTTCTTTCGGAGAACATTATCACAAAGACATCGACTCCTCCATATCCAAGCCAACTTGTTATCCTTTCCTCTGTCGACTAAGCATTTTGAGCCCTCACAAACCTCGTTTGCAGGAAGATCTCAATGCCAAAAAATAAGTTAGATTTCCTTTACAAAATCCATTAGTGAAGAATCAAATGGTCTCCAACACATTATCAATTAGTGCACTAGATGCAACACTAGCAATTCGTGGCTTCAAAACAATGGCAGTAGTGTTCTGATCATGAGTGACAGATCTGCACATCGAGAGGATCTTCCTAACGTTGTCTATCGAATGGATCCTTCGATCCAATCAAATTCAATCTAGATCCTCACAGGGGGATAACGCTATGGGTAGATCCACAAATCCACTGCCTCCTCGTTTTCCAAAACTCATATAATGATGCTCCTGCTATATCATACAATATTGATCCTATGAAATGGAAACCACGATCCACTTGGCGTCCTCTCCCACACCACATATCTCAATAGATCTCACCAGAATTCTTTACATCAATGGTTGTGCTGGTCTATTGTCACAAATGTCGATCTGTTCTCCCACTGGTAGACATGCCAGAGCTCGGATCTCTGACGAAGGGACAACCACATCACAACAATGGATACCATTAGCAAACAACTCCAATGACAATTATTCTCACCTAGAAGATGCTTATGTTGTGCACCTAGTTCGATTAAGCCACGCAAGGCCACCGACTGGCCACGACGGGTAGGCTTCTCTACTGGCGACCACCAAATGCCACGATTTGCTCCTCTCTGTGTAGGCTCCTCTAACACCACATGACGTTGTTCTCCATGACCATGCACAATCCTTCTTCATGTAGCCTCGACACCACTATCTCTTTGTTTACTCGCAGTTCAGTGCATATCTGTAACAACGACACGCTGCAGACCACACTCTACCAGAATTCTTCTGAGAATCTAAATATGGTCCTCAAAGAAAATCTGAGGACAATCAAGATGCATAAGGGTGAGAGTGTCACTTCCTATCTCACCAGAGTTCAAGAAGTTTGTGATGAGCTAGCAGCTATTAAAGAGAAGGCTAAAGACACAGAGCTAGTGTGCGTGGCTCCAAATGGGTTTACCAAATATTGGCATACTCTTTTTCAGAGTATCACTGGATGAGATACATTGTAAAATTGGAATACCTATGGAGTGCTCCATCATGGTTCCACCTTGCATACAAATTAATTAAAAATTACTCATCTCGAAACCTGTGTCTACTCCTCATTCCTCCTCGTTGGGCCCAATGGGAAATGAAGGTTTACAGTATAAAAATTACTGAGCGGATTAACCAAGGTAGGTGGTTGGCACGTTGGTTAAGAATAATGGTTTGTTGAGGGGTCGGGCGGTCAAACCCTGCCCCTCCAAATTTAACACGACATATGTTTTTATGTTTTAACATGGGGGGGTGGGTCCGCATTGGGCGGCCCACCCCAAACTCCTGCATGGTTACACATTTTTTTTAATGTGGGAATTTTATGGTAATGTATGTGTGAGGATGCCTGGGAGGCGGGCCGGCCTCACTGGCTGGGCGGGTTCAAGCCCCACCACCCTCGGCCTTTGCTGTTGGTGTTTGGTGGGGCGTGGGACAAGTCCATCGGAGGTGCCCTGCCTACCACCCTTATATGTATATGGTGGTTTGGGGGGGTGGCGGTGTTGGTGGCCCGCGACCCAAAAATATTATTTTTTTATAATTTTAATAACCACATGCCACTTTTTGAAAATCTCAATTTTAGCGATAAGAGTGCATTTAACAACCCCACAATTTCGCCTGGAACCTGATCCAAGTTATCTAGAATCCGGTGGCTGAAAAAATTCCATATTATGGCCTCCTTAACCCTAATTTCATAGGTCTCTACACCCGGGAAGCTCTCTTGATAAAAAAATTCAGATTCTACAATAATGGTTGTATCTTCATCACCACATGTTTTAATGTCAATTACAGGCAAACATTCATCACCCATTATTGCATATTCAACGTTGACATGTTGACTTTCACAATCAGTTATGGGATTGAAAACACAATCATCATTTTCAAGAGCAATACCTTCATCAGCTTTGTAATCATTCAACCTATACTTCATTTCTAAAATATTCAACAAAACTTTTGCATTTTTAATCTTACCATATTCACGTAGTATGTTGAACATGATGCTTTCATCTAATGCAGATGCTATAAGACATAATGTTGATGTATCTCCACTAACATAGTTTAAATTGATAGCATCTTCAACATAGTTCAATCAATTTACCTTCCATAATGGTGTTTTCATTTTAGTTGCCCAGCTTTCATAATTCATACCCAAAAAAGAGGGTAGACTTGGCATTAACCTCTTAACGATTTCATAAAACTATAGATCTGCATCATGATCCTTGACTTAATCAGCTATAAGTCCATCAGCGTTGACTAGGAACTCTTCACCAAATTCAAAAAAACAATATATTACATCTTTCCCTTGATGCTTTCTCCTTAGTTTTCTTCGAGACTATTTTAGTCTACTTTGTTGAACCATCACTGCATTCAAATATGGAATCATTGTAGTATGCCAAAGAAACACCATTGTAGCATGCCAAAGAAACATTAGACACACCTCGCCTACATGATTACCTAAACATGCAAATTTGATGGAGGAATTCTGCATACCCTTGGGGAATTCATGTTGAATCCTCCACATGAAAATTCACCGATCTCAAAGGGTTTTACCCCTGGTCCTTAACCACAGTTGCCCATGGAGTTCTTACACATCGTGGGTCAAGCTCACACAAGCAGAGTAAAATACTCGCTCCTCCCTGTAGGTTCCATAGATTGATTTCTGCCAGCCTTCAATCGCAAACCAGACAATCTAATTGCATACAGTCCAACTGAAACCATACAACACACCCTCACCCTATCTTTCTCTCCCTTCTTCCTTGCACACAGATCTTGGATTATCATATGCGATCCATGGCCATTCAAAACACCATAACCTCATGGCACTCTCTCCCTTTACCAATCTGGTCCACAGACAACTAACACTTTCACACCAAACAAACTTAGCACTCACAACAATGAATCCATTCCTTAATGCAGATCCCTTTACCAAGCTAGTTCTCAACCTTTGGCTCTAAGATAATCTGTGCACCAAAAAACAATGCAATCTCACAGATCGATGTTGAATCGGACAACGATTTCAACAATTTCTTTCGGAGAGCATTATCACAAATACACTAACTCCTTCATATCCAAACCAACTTGTTATCCTTGCCTCCGTCGACCAAGCACTGTGAGCCCTCACAAACCTCGTTTGAAAGAAAATCTCAACGCCAAAAATAAATTAGATTTTTTTTACAAAATCCAATAGTGGAGAATCAAATGGTCTCCAACACATTATCAATTTAGCGCATTGGATGCAATGCTAGCAATTTATGGCTTCAAAATGATGGCAGCAGTGTTCTGATCATGAGTCACAAATCTGCACATCAAGCGGATCTCGCTTACATTGTCTATCAAATGGATCCTTCGATCTAATCAAATCCAATCTAGGTCCTCACAAGGGGATAACACTATGGGCAGATCCACAAATCCACCGCCTCCTCGTTTTCCAAAACTCATATAATAATGCTCCTGCTATATCATACAATATTTCTCCTGTGAAATGGCAACCATGATCCTCTCGACGTCCTCTCCCACACCACATATCTCAACAGATCTCACCAGAATTCTTTACATCAATGGTTGTGCTGGTCTGTTGTCACAAAAGCCGAGTTGTCTCTCCCACTGGTAGACACGCCAGAGCTCGGATCTTCGATGAGGGGACAAACACTTCACAACAATGGATACCATTGCCAAACAACTCCGATGACAATTATTCTCACCCAGAAGACACTGATGTTGTGTGCCTAGTTCGATTAAGCCACGCAGGGCCACCAACTGGCAATGATGGGCAAGCTCCTCTGCTGGACGACCGCCAAATGCCATGATCTACTCCTCTGTGCATAGGCTCCTCCAGAACCACATGATTTTGTTCTCCATGACCACACACAATCCTTCTTCATGGAACCCCGACACCATCGTCTCCTTGTTTACTCGCAGTTTGGTGCATATCGGTAACAATGACATGCTACAGATGACCCTCTTCTCTCCAATCCTCTTCGAATGCATGCATGAAACTTGTAGCAATTCACGAGTAATTTCACAATGATTCACGAGCCCGTCGACGCCAAATTTTTCCTCTTGTATAAGTATTAGTAACACTAGAGGTTGCCTTCTCCTAAACAACTCTTAGTCCTTCAAGCCCATTTTCGAAGAGAATTTTTAATCGTGGAAAAAAACTAAATGCCAATTGCCATGACTTGCTCCATAGATCCACTACTTCTGATCTGATCCTGCCTCCTTCACAGCTTGGTATGTGTGTTTCCACATGTTATCACTTAGGTTGTTCCCAAAGGTTGTAAGAAAGGGAATACGGCTGAGTTAGCCACAGAACAATCTTTTAGATGCAGATTCTAGCTAATCTGTATCGAGAGAGGGATCTCTCTTTATAATTTAGCTTTGTTTTGAGGTATATTAGGCTAGCTATGAAGTGAAAGGGTTTTGTTTTGAGTTTGGTTGGAGGGATGGAGATTCAATAGAACAATGAGGTAAAACTGAAAAGTTTCAGTCCATTGGGCATGATGGAGTCAAAGAAGGATAGCTTCCTGGATTAGGTTTCTTAACAGAGGAGGTATCACAGAGCAAGGTACTCATATATGGAACAATTTAAAGGCTGAAATGAGATGGAATGGAGTCAAATGGGTGAAGGGCAGTCACAAATCCTTTATCACATTAGACAGAGGGAAAATGGATGATTACTGCTAAGGAGCAATTAAGAATTCCTTAGTAAATATTCAAGATGAAAGAATTAGGGGAAATAGGGGCAATTAAGCATTCACTGTTTATTCTAGTTCTAAAGAAAACATAGAAAACAACAAAGTTTAAAGACAGAGTGCAGTCAAGCAAATTTTGAATTATTCTTTTTCTTTATTATTGAGATCATGAAACATAGATGACATAATAAACATAGAAACTATAAAACACAAGTTAGAAGGGACTTATTGATCCATAAGATGATTCAAGAATTCTGTAACATGGTCCTCAACGTCAATTCCTTATTCAGTAAGCCAAACAAAAATGGTTCCAACAGCTTTTCATTCCATAAAACTTCATTATTACAGTTAGAAGCTATGAACACCTACAAACCAACCCCAAATACTTCGTCTGGGGGGGTGTTTATACAAAATTGTCAAATATCCTACAAAATATCTGATAGAAATAATATCTGGTGATGATTAATGCATTTTACAAAGATAGAGACAAACAGTCTCGAAAACAAGGGAACAATAAATTGATGCAATAAATTGATATTGTGCTATCTGTTCCATCGTTATGAGATGTATCGGAGGTAGGTGTTGCGAGTCGGTTTATGGCCGTCTTCCACTAATACTCTGTGTTGGTTATTCCACCTTGGCTGGACTTTCATTGAGCTTGATGTGATGTGCTTTGACCCGCATGACTCTGATTCATTTCTATTCTCCGCATTATAGTAGATGGTCCAAAATTTTCAGTTGACTAAAGATAATCTTATAGAATCTCTAACATACGTTTCCACCACTGCGGTCCTGGTGATTTATGTCTCTGAAGTTTCCTCAAAGTTTCGTCAGTCTCTGTGTATCTGAAGAAATTAGGTGGGATGGTGAATAGATGCTCTACCTCGTGCTCAATGTAGAATAAATCTTCCAGGCTGTCATATAGGGCTTGGCCAGATGGAAGTGCCTTCTCTTCTAAAGTACTTGATGATGTATTAACTTGATTAGCAACATACTTATTCAACTTATGCATGTAATCTACACATCTCATTAGACGATCATTACTCCCCAAAGGACTTGGCAGACCTTTTTTATGCAAGACTGTAAACTTTTCTGTGAAAGAATTAATTTCTACCTACATGTCCTGGCATCTTCTTTCCAACTTTTGAATTAGAGTTCTCATGGTTAGAACTCTCTTGCTGTCTAGAATGGTGCTTGTTCTGTCTCTGATTTCTAGTGATTCTAGTTCTTCGTTGGTCTTAGTGTTAAAAAAATGTATCATCCGGTTAGCTTTTTCAGTCATCTGTCCCAATAAAGCCCTTGCCTTTTGAATCTCCACTTGGGCCGCTCTTACTAGGTCAATCTGCTCATAAATGACTTGGATATATCTCCATACATTACAAAGGGATTGATTGATGTTGGTCCAAAAAACTCCTCTGATTTCTGCTAGAGGTTTATCCAGAGGTAGATCCTTTTCTAATGCTCTCACCTTGTTCTCCAATGTTTTGACCTCCCTTGTTTTCTCTGCCACATTCATTTTGGATCTATCATAATTCTTTTCCACCTTTTCCAATTGCTCTTTGACCAGTTTCAATTATGATACCTGCAGCTTTAATTCTTCCATGGCTTTTATCAACTGTTCTGCACTCATAGTAGTATTGCTGCCTGGTGTTGTTGCTATTGCTGAGGTACCTGTGATGATCTCTGTTGTTGATGCCGAGACAGTAGGAGGCAATGTTGGTATAAGTGTGGAGGGGGCAATAGTGGCTATTGGGACTACTTCAGTGGCTGGGAGGTCGACTCTCCCTGCTTTTCTTGTAGAGCTTTCTCCAATGCCTGCTCTCTCTCACTCAATCTCTCATTCAGTATCATGAGCAGGTCCATCATGTCCTCTTCAAATTTCTATTGCACAACTTTTGCAGTCTGTGGATGCATAGAAGGAGGTAGTTTCAGCTGTTTTTAAGGGCAGTAATGTCCTCTTCTCTCTTCTTCATCAGTGCCTTTATGCCTTTAGCATCTTTGGGATCATGTCCCAGTTCAATGATAATCCCCTCCAAAGACTTTATCGTATTGTCATTAGCAAGAGAAGACGCTTTCTCCAAATCTAACTGAGTAGAGGTATTATTCAAGGAGTTTTGTAATTTATGAGCCAAAAAAGCTTTATCAGCTAGTGTGGAGTAGAACATCTCTCCAGTCTATTTACGAAGCTCAATCTGGTCCATTGGATGAATATCCTTGGCCAAGACCTCCATATTTGTCCTAATGTACTCAACTACTGATTGTGGTTGTTGCACCTTGGGCTTAAAATAACTCATGATCATTTTACCCTCCTTAATGTCATAGGCAGACATCAACCTTTTTTGGTTTGTGGGGGCCATCTTAAGATACTAGTTATAAATCTGCAGCCTCAGTGGGTCATTTCTAGCCTTTATCTCTGTAAATGTTCTTTTGATGTCGGAGGCCTGCCTGCTTAGTGGCCTAGTGGATGAAACTTCCACACTATATTTCCTTTCTAGCTCCTACCTATGTGAGCTAGTTGATGTTTCTATCACTGGGGAAGTCTGCTGGCTGGTTACCCTCTCACCTCTTAGACTTTCAGTTGTTTCTTCAAAGATTTCCTCTTCTGACAGAGGATTGAGTCTTTGCCTTTTTTCCCCTGGCTGTTTCGCAGGCCCATTGATAGGTGTGGTTTCTTCCCTGTCTCTTTTCTTGCCTCTTTCCTCATTTAGAGGAGTCTGTAATGCAGGAATCTTTGCTGCTTTGGTTTGGACCGGAGGAATTTTTCCCTGCTGATCAGTCATTGCTTGCTGCTCTATGTCTGCCACTTCATTGCCCTTAGAAGACCCTGTAACTAGTGTGCTGGTTTCTTGTACCGGCTGTTGTGAAGTTCTAGCAGAGGATGTACACACTCTGGTTTGCTGAGGGAGCTGGAAAGATACCTGTCTAAAAGATTCCAGGTCAAGGGTCTTTTCAAGATCTTTCATAGCTTTTTCCATCTTTTCTTGTGCAGTAATTTCTTCTATTAATGTACCCTCTACCCACTCATCCTGATTAGTGTTAGAAATTATATATTATGGAGCAATGGAACACATAAAATATTGCAGAAATATAAACATAGAAAACACATAAAACAAGAGAGACACAGATATACGTGGTTCACCCAGTTTGGGCTACATCCACCCCGAACAGCCAGACCTTCCTTTCTATTATCCAGCAAAATGAAGAGACACAACCTACAGCAGATCTGCTGTAATATCCTCCGTTTTGTCTCACAGTCTCACCTCTCTATTTCCCGCTCACAGAATACAAATCTATCACACAGCCTCAAATACAATGCCCTCATACAAAGAGAGGGGTTGCCTTCTAGGGCAAAAAACCCTAAACTAAACACAAGTTTTACCGCCAGATCATCCGCCTAATGAACGGTCCAAATTGACTAGAAATTACTATACTTTTACAAGGCAATTTTACAGCTGTTTTTAGCTTTGGGGGCGCTACCCTCAAAACCCCCTGCTAGGGGGGGGGGGGCTCCCAAAGGTCACAGTCGCCCCCCCACTGGACCCCCCCTGCAGCGAATATTTTACGGGTGGCGTTGCCGCCCCCATTTCGAACTGGGGTCCAATGTGGCGATACCTTTGAATATAGAAGATAATCAGGCTCCACACCCAACAATCTCCCAGTTGGAGACTGATTCTAGCAACTCCACCACTGCTCCATTTGCTGGACAATGACTCCTCTTTGGACCTGGCTCTTTCTCATCTTCATCATCATCCTTGAAGACCAATTGAAACTGAGCATATTCTCAGTTTCTCCCTGGTTACAACTTTTTTTAGCATATCTGTAGG
The DNA here is from genome assembly GCA_031772625.1 of Pinus tabuliformis. Lineage (NCBI taxonomy): Eukaryota > Viridiplantae > Streptophyta > Pinopsida > Pinales > Pinaceae > Pinus > Pinus tabuliformis. The sequence continues at coordinate 1,848,477,290 of CM062816.1, forward strand.
ATTCTGGCTAGTGTGTATCTTTTCCAGCTTCAACTCTCCATCTTTCAACACTGATCATATGAAATGGTACTTGAGCTGTATGTGTTTAGTCCTGGAATTAAATGCTGAGTTCTTTGCAAGATGAATGGCACTTTGGCTATCACTGTATAACGTGCCCATATCATGCTCCTTACCCAATTCACCCATAAACATTTGTAATGAAATCATTTCTTTACTAGCCTCTGTTGCAACAACATACTCTGCTTCTGTTGTTGAAAGTGCAACAACACTTTGGATTTTTGAAACCCAACTGACAGTTGTTCCTCCAATAGTAAATACATATCATGTAGTGCTCCTCCTGTTATCTCTGTCACCTGCCATATTTGCATCAACATATCCTTGTAGGGAGATGTTTGAACCACCAAAGCATAATGCTTGATTTGTGGTACCTTTCAAATATTTGAGAATCCATTTCACTACCATCCAATGTTCCTTTCGTGGATTGTTCATGTACCTGCTTACAACTCCCACTGCATGTGCAATATCAGGCCTTGTGCAGACCATTGCATACATTAAGCTTCCAACTATTGATGCATATGGAACCTTAGACATATAATCCATGTCTTCTTGGGTCTTTGGGCACATTACCTTGCTAAGTTTGAAATGGCTAGCACAAGGTGTACTAACTGGTTTTGCATTGTGCATGTTAAATCTTTTCAACACCTTTTGTATGTACTCATTCTGAGAAAATGTTAATTTACAATTTTTCCTGTCTCTAGTTATTCTCATACCAAGGATTTGTTTTGCAGCTCCCAAATCCTTCATTGCAAATGAATTTGCCAATTTTCTTTTGAGCACATTTATTTCCTGCATGTTAGATCCTGCAACAAGCATGTCATCTACATAAAATAACAATATAATATAGCTACCATCATTTTTCTTTTTCAAATAAACACAATGATCAGAGTGACATCTAGTATAACCTTTTTGAGACATAAACTTGTGAAATTTTAGATACCACTGCCTTGGAGCCTGTTTTAAGTCGTACAAACTCTTCTTTAACCTGCACACTAGTTTCTCCTTCCCTTTCACCTCATATCCTTGTGGCTGCTTCATATATATGTCTTCCTCCAAATCCCCATGGAGAAAGGTTGTCTTTACATCTAACTGCTCAAGGTGCAAATATTCAGCTGCTACAAGACTTAAAATAGTTTTGATTGAAGTCATTTTAACAACAGGAGAAAATATTTCATCAAAATCAATACCTTTCTTCTGTGCAAACCCCTTCACCACAAGTCTAGCTTTATACCTCTGTTTTCCTCCATCTTCTTCCTTCAGCCTGTAAACCCATTTATTCTTCAATTTATTTTTTCCTACAGGCAACCTGACTAAATCCCAAGTCTAGTTATGCATTAAGGAGTCCATCTCTTCTTCCATGGCTACCTCCCACTTCTTCCTTATTTCAACCTGCATTGCTTCTTCATAACATTCGGGTTCACTGGAATCAGTCAACAATAAATAATATAATGAAGGAGAGTATCATTCAGAGGGTCTACTTATCCTGGTAGATCTTCTAACACCACTTTCAGGTGTTTGGGGTGCCTGTTTTTTTTGTGGTGGTTGTTGTTGTTGTGGTTGTTGATTATTATTATTTTTAGGCACCTTTACTTTTTCAGTGATTTCATCAAGAACTGTGTATTCCTTGTTTTCCTTTTCCTGTTTCTTTTCCTGCAACTGGTTCTTATACAATACCTTTTCATTGAATATTACATCTTTTCTCCTAATGATTTTGTGATTTTCGTAATCATATAAGCGATAACCAAAATCATTAACACCATATCCAATAAAGGTACATTTCTTTGACTTTGCCTCAAACTTTGTTCTATTTTCTTTATCAATATGGACAAAGGCCTCACAACCAAAAGGCTTTAAAATAGAGTAGTTTACCTTTTTACCTGTCCATGCTTCCTCTGGAACACCACCATCCAAGGAACTTGAAGGCCCTCTGTTTATTAGATAAACAACAGTATCTACAACATCTGCCCAAAACTGTAAAGGCAATCCTGCATGCAATCTCATGCACCTTTCATGCTCCATGATTGTTCTGTTCATCCTTTCTGACACACCATTTTCTTGTGGTGTTCTTAGAACTGTCTTCTCTCTGCGAATTCCATGCTCTGAACAGTACCTATATAACTCTTTGCTGCAATATTCACCTCCATTGTCTGATCTAGGACACTTCAATTTCTTTCCTATCTCAATCTCAACCAAAGCTTTCCATTTCTTGAAAGTATCAAATACATCAGATTTATTCTTAATACAATAAATCCAAGTTTTTCTAGTTGCATTATCAATAAAAGTAACATAATAATGAGAGCCTCCTAGAGATGATACCTGAGCAGGTCCCCATACATCTGTACGCACAAGCTCTAATTTTTCATTCTTATTTTCTTTCCCAACTCTGAGAAATCTGGCTCTCTTCTGTTTTACATAAATGTAATTCTCACAGAAGTCCAAATCAACATTCTTCAAACCCGGAAACAAATTCCTTGAGTGAAGAATCTTCATCCCCCTTTCACTCATGTGTCCGAGCCTATGATGCCATAATGTTGCATCTGCTCCTTTGGAAGTTAAAGCATTAACAGAGTTAGAAATACCATTGCATAAATACAATGTACCAACCTTTTCACCTTTTGCTATTACCAAGGCTCCTTTGGTGACCTTCCAAGCTTTATCTGTGAAAGTTGTCACACAACCTTCACCGCCTAACTGCCCTGTTGAAATTAGATTTTTCTTTAGATCTAGAACATGCCTTACCTCCTTTAATAGCCATTGGTTTCCATTCTATTGTTTTACAAGAACCTTACCCATTCCAACGATTTTACAGGGTTTATCATCACCCAGACGAACTTGTCCAAAATCTCCTTGAACATAGTCATGAAAGTATTTCTTATCAAGTGTGGCATGGAATGAAGCCCCTGAATCTACCAACCAGGAATCATTAATATTTTCAAAAGAAAGAATCAAAGCATCTTGTAACACCTTGTTGAGAATCAAACCTGCACTTCTTTACACATCCTCTCAGCCTCCTTTTCCTATTCATTTCCTTCTTTTGCCACTCATTCCCTCCATCAAATTGCTCAAATCATTGTATTTTAGGACTTTTTACATGGTTTACTAATTATGTTAATGACTGTTGTTGGTTTAGAATTTTGGTTCAAAGTGCTGCGTTTCCGTAGCTCACACAGGGTTTCCGTAGCTGATCATGGTTTCCGCAGCCAACCCCGGATTCCGCAGCTGTTTTATTAAATGATATGTTCCAGGTGTCCTCCGGGAAGAAGAGCCACGTGGGCAAGTTCGTGGAACCAAGGACATGGTGTGTGTCCTTCCAGCTCACCCAAACCAGTCATAAAAACTCGTGGTCAACGAGGAGGCAAATACGGTCAACAGAAGTCATTGGCGGTGGCACGGCTCTGCGTGTTCTGTTTTGGAGCACGTGAAGAACAGGTGGCATCTTCCTCAGCCACGAAGATAGTGGGAAACAGGAATCCAACAACAGATTGAATGCCCACAACGACCGTTGCCTAAATCTGAGGACGCAGCAAGATTACGTGTTTTTACACAGCTGCTTGAATAGCTTAGTTTTCGTTAAGTTAGTTTGCTTTCCTCTGTTATAAATAAAGCGTCTTTGAACGCTATGTAGTTAGTCATTGATATGTAATTTTGAACTCCCCACTATACTTTATATTTTGATGCATAATATATGAGAAGACTGTTTTACATTTGAGCATGTAATTGATCATTGAGCCAGTTGAAGTAGCCAGAGGGCCCCTGTTTGTTGAAGGCTTGTATAGTACTCTTTAATTTCCCGCATTTCTTTTTCTCATTTTATGTATAATAGTTGTACAGATGCCTTTGATTGTTGTGTTTTGATCATGTATAATAGCTGTATATAAACTTTGAATTCTGCTGATTTACATTTCTGCACTTTTACATGACTGATCAGTGTGTTATGCAGGTTTCTTAGGCGTGCCCGGGATAGTTTCTTTCTTTTCTTTTTCACAACTAGTGACATTCGTGATCATCTTGTCTATGTTGCTGACCTTCATTGTTTTGCAGCTTTAATTTCCTTACTGTCATTTCTTTGATTTGCATATTTACTTTTTATTTTTAGATATCAAGTTGTTCATCTATTGATGGTTCTTTCTCCATAATCTAGTATCTTTATTGAGGACCAAAATATCACTTAGCACAGCTTGTTTTAGTTGCTCAAGAACTCACAATTGCTTGACTTATTTTTAACTGTTTCTCACATGATATATTCAGTTAAAAGACAAGAGGTTAAGAAGAAGTTAAAGTATTTGTGACTAGTCTTTCTTTTATGTAGTTTTACTTCAGTTTCACATTGCTTGAACATTTCATGATATCTCTTCGTAGAGAAGATTGAATTGAAGGGTTGAAATAGTGTGAGATAGTTATTTTTACTTTTAGTTAGATTTAACATAGATTTCATTTTCATTTTCTTGTAGCAGCAAAGATACTGGGCCGATGTCATTAGTCTTTTATTTGATGCCTTCATTTTCCTTTAAGAGTTGATTTTATTTCAGTTGTTGTTCAAGCTTTCTTGTAGAATACTTTTAAGTTTTGAGAAATCATTTAGAGCTCATCACAATCACACACATTTCACTTGCTTTATTTCATTTCCATCACATCACAGTAGGAAAGATACATTTGAAAACAAACTTAAAAAGTTAAAAACGACAAAAGATTAAGAAACAGTTACCTAAGTACATATAGTACACCTCACTTCATCAGCTTACGAGCCCCGGGTTGACATTTAAAAGTTGCAATTTAGACATCACTAAATTGACCAAACATTTTGGCGCCGTTGACGGGGAAGTGAAAATTAGGTAGCCAATTCTTAAAAAAAAAAAACAAGAAAATTTCAAGGAAGGAAAATTAATAACCTCTCAAAGTATGCTCTCCTCTTGCACCTAGAGTGATCTGGAGGATCAGAAAAGAGAAATTATTGGTTTAATAGTTTCTTGAGTATTCTCTCTTCTTGCTCCTAGAGTGACCTGGAAGATCAGAAAGAGAATTATTACCATGACTTGAAGGAAAATAAAAAAATGACATGCATAGAGCAAGAGATTCTAGGGGAAGGTTTTTAGCTAGAGCCAAGAGTTCGATTTTTACAAGTGCATCTACTCCAAGGAATAGACAAGAGACACCTCCATCATCTCCAGCTCACACTCCTAGCCCTAGGATTCCTGGAATTCAAGAGGCAATAGTTGACTCTCCCACACCATCCATCGAATCTGAACAAGAAAGAGACCCTTTTCTTCCTTCCATAGGAGGACAAATTGTAATTGAAGAAGTAGAAACATCTGAAGAAGAGGGAGAAATTCCTTCTCGTTCACCCTTAGTAGAGGAACCAGAAAACTCTGAAGTCTCCAGGGGAACTATCATGACAAAGGAAGGATCAACTGGATTTGGTAGAGGTAGAGGTAGAGGAGGAGGAGGAAACAATGGAGGAGGTCGAGGTAACATTGGGGGAAATAGGGATGGAGATAACTCATTCGGATTTCCTATAGTCGATGAGGATTCCCGAGCCACTATGAAAAACATCTCACCATCTGTCCTCCCAAATTTCCATGGGATGAGGAATGAGGACCCTGAAACATTTCTATTTGAGTTTGAAGTCGTTTGTCGAACTTATGATTATCTGGAAGACTCTCAAAAACTCAAACTGTTTCCTTCAACATTGAAAGGAGCAGCCTTGAAGTGGTTCATGGGATTACTCACTCAATCCATTAGGTCTTGGAATGATATGAAACAAACATTTTTGGATAGGTACCTAGACTATTGTATGCCCACCAACCACAAGGATGAGGTATTCAAAATGGTGCAAAAAGAAGATGAAAATTTGGAGGATTTGCTTGAAAGATTTCAATACAATCTGAAAAGAGCAAAAATGAACAACTTAGATGAGGAGACCTTGAAAGCCCTTCTGTTAAAAGCCGTTAGAGATGAATGGATAGACATTTTGAACATGATGGGGAAGGGAGATATATCTCAAATTTCACTCAATGATATAGCAGAACTATGTGTCCATCTCTCAAGGTGGAAATCTAAAACTCAAAAAGGGCCTAGAGATCCTTCTCCCCTCAGAGCAAACAAATCTGCAACTGGATCAGTAAGTAGGGCTGAGATTGGCAACATGCTTGATGAATTCAAAACTGACATCTTAGGGAGTCTCAGTGAACAACTAGACACTCTTGAGATTCACAATAAGCAGAAAGCAGAAGCTGAGGCTTTGGCCATCTTTTGCCCAAAGTGTAGGAAGAAACATGCTCTAAGGGAATGTCCCTTGGAAGCAAAAGTTGTAGAGACATGTGTAATTTTCTCAGAGAATCATGAGACCAAGGATTGTCCTTCAATCCCTGGGCTCAAAGCTGTCTTTCAAGAAAATCCAAGTACACTCGAATCTCTCTGTTTTGTTGCAAGGAGACCTTGGCAGGGGCAACAAAATCAAGGGTTTAACAATTCTAAGAATTTTCAACCCCCACCAAATTGGAATCCTTGGCAACAACCTTGGTCCCAACCTCAAAATCATTTTCAAGCATGGGTACAAGGTATGCAAAATCCTTATGGGAGATTTGCTCAATTTTACCAATATCCTCCATCTTTTCAAAATCAACAAGCTCCACAACTTCCAAACCAAAATCCACAACTATCATTGCCATTTCCACAACAACAGCAACCTTCTCAACAGAATCCCAATTCTCAACTCTTGCTTCCATTCCAACAGAAGTCAAATCAACTTCCTTCTCAGCCATTGCCAAACCCCAATAATAAAAACCCTCAAAATGCTTACATGATGGAAGGTCAACCTTTTCCTACCTATATGATTGTTCCTCTCAAAGAAGTACAACTCAGATCAGGTAGAGTCTTAGACAAACCTTCTATAAAAGCTCAAGAGCAAAGAATTTTTGAGGAAGAATCTCTTGAAGCCAATAAGGGTTCTGAAGCATCTCTTCAAAACCCAAACACTCAAAAAGGAAAAGAAAAAGAATTAACCCCCACAACTCCCATATTTGAGCAACCTGCATCTCTATCCACACCTCGTTTTCCTGAAAGATTACAAATTGACAAAGGAGTGGAAAAACAAATTTGGTTGCCTGACTATAATTTCCTAGATGAATTGAAGAATGTCTGTATCAAGATTCCCTTGTTACAAGCCATTAAGGAAATTCCTATTCTAGCAAAAATAATAAAGGAGTTGAGTCTTAAAAGACTAGGAAGGAAACCAAGAGATACCAGAAGGATCCACCTGGTAGGAAAAATTGCAGACATCATGATGGGAAAAGTTACTATGCAGAAATATGTAGATCCCGGTAGTCCAATTGTCAAAACACATATCAATGGGGTAGAAATACCAAATACTTTGATTGATTTAGGGGCTGCTATTAACATTATGAGTAGACAGACTATGGAACAGCTAAAACTTCCTAATCTTCTTTTTACACCTACTTTATTGCAACTTGCAGATCGATCAATTATTAAACCAGATGGTGTATTAGAAGAAATTCCAGTCTCCTTAGATTCTTGGCAATATCTAGTGGATTTCATGATTTTAACTCCCAAGAGTAATCTAGGAGGACATCCTCTTATTTTTGGAAGACCTTGGCTAGCCACAGCTGATGCTTTCATAAGTTGTAGGTCTGGGGATATGTATATTTCTGATGGTAATTCGACAAAGAAGTTCAATCTGTATCCTCCAGCAAAAGAAATCATAGAAATAGGAGATAATGAGTGGGTTGATGATGAAGATACTATACAACCTGTCTTTACCATTTCTGAGATTAGTGAAGATAGTCAAATTCTGAACACATTAGAAAATTTTGAACCATCTTCAGAATATGACTCCACACAATTTCGGTTGGATTCTGACATTGAGTGTCTATCATCTAGACAAATGTCTCTTTTCTCTATGGAAGAGTTTGGTAGTTCTGCCATTGAGATTTTTCCAGGAAAAACATTGAATATCAACAGAAACTTGGAAAAATCACAACAGGAGAAGCTAAGCAAAATCTTGCAAAAACATTCTACTGCATTTGCATGGGAGTATACCGATATGAAAGGTATTGATCCTAAGACTTGCATTCATCACATCTACATTGAGGAAAACAATAGACCAATCAGACAACCTCAAAGAAGGATGAATCCAAACCTTACGGAGATAGTGAAAGAAGAGCTCCAAAAGTTACTTAATGTAAACTTCATTTACCCCATTTCAGATAGCCGGTGGGTTTCCCCTTTGGTTATAGTACCTAAAAAGAATGGTAAATGGAGGGTTTGCATTGATTACAGAGAATTGAACAAAGCAACCTTGAAGGATCACTTTCCTTTACCCTTTATTGATCAAGTATTAGATACTCTAGCAGGTAAAAAGTATTTCTCATTTTTGGATGGTTTTAGTGGTTACAATCAAATTCAGGTAGCACCTGAAGACTAGGACAAGACCACATTTACCTGTCCATGGGGAACTTTTGCTTACCGTGTACTCCCTTTTGTATTATGTAATGCACCTGCAACATTTCAAAGGGTAGTACTAGGAATCTTTTCTGATCTAATTCATGATTGTGTAGAGGTCTATATGGATGATTTTACAGTTTATGGTAATACATTTGAAGAGGCATTAGAAAATTTGGAAAAGGTCCTTGTTAGATGTAAAGAAACAAATCTTTCATTAAGTCATGAAAATTTTTTTATGATGTTTACTGAAGGGATTGTTTTAGGACATCATATTTCAGGAGATGGAATCAAAGTTGATAGATCAAAAGTTGAAGTCATTTCCAAGTTACCTATTCCAAATTGTCAAAAAGATGTTAGAAGTTTTCTTGGGTTTACTGGATATTATAGAAGATTTATTGAAAACTTCACCAAGATAGCATCTCCACTCTTCAAATTACTCACAAAAGACTGTGAATTCAAGTGGGATCCTGACTGTCAATCTGCATTTGAAACTTTAAAAACTAGAATATCTGAAGCACCCATTTTGAGAGGACCAAATTGGAAACTTCATTTCCATATTTCTACAGATGCTTCAGATACAGCTCTAGGTGCTGTGTTGGGTCAAAAGGATTTAGTTCCTTATGCCATTTATTACACCAGTAAAAATTTGACTCCCACTGAGTTAAATTATACTGTGACTGAAAACGAGTTCTTAGCCGTTGTTCATGCAATCAACAAGTTTAGACACTATATAACATGCTATGAAACTTTTGTCCATACTGATCATTCTGCAATTAGATATCTCATGAACAAAACTGTTACTAATGGCAGAGTTACAAGATGGCTTTTAATTCTACAAGAATTCAATATTACTGTGTTAGATAGACCAGGGAAACAAAATACAGTAGCTGATTTCTGTCAAGAATCTAAAATACTAACGAAGATTATCCCGTAGAGGATAAGTTTCCAGATGAATATTTGTTTGCAGTAACTACTAAAACTCCTTGGTATGCAGATATTGCTAACTATTTGGTTACAGGGAAACTACCTCCACACTTATTTCCTAATGAGAAAAGGAAAATCATTCAGGAGAGCTCAAAGTATTCATGGATTTCTAATGAATTGTTCAAAACAGGGCTAGATTGTGTGATCAGAAGATGTGTTCGGGAAGATGAAATGCCTGACATCCTTAAGGCATGTCATGATGAACCGTGCGGTGGACACTTTGCTGACAAGAGGACGGCCTATAAAATCCTTTCTTTAGGATATTATTGGCCTTCTCTCTTCAAAGATGCAAAGAAATATGTTAGAAGGTGTGACAGCTGCCAAAGAGTTGGGAGACCAACTCTTTCAAATGAAATGCCATTACAGCCACAGGTACTCATCGAACCCTTTGAGAAATGGGCTTCAGATTTCGTTGGACCTATTAATCCACCATTGAAACAAAAGAAGTATATATTGGTTTGCACTGATTATGTTACTAAATGGGTAGAAGCCAAGGCATTGCCTTCTGCCACTGAAAATTCAGTTGTTCAATTTCTTTTTGAGGATATTTTTACTCGTTTTGGTGTCCCAAGAGAAATTGTGACAGATCAGGGAATTCAATTTACATCTAAATTGATGGAGAAGCTGATGGAGGAATACAAAATCAAGCATAGAAAATCTACTCCATACCATCCGCAAGCAAATGGTCAAGTGGAATCTACAAACAAAGTTCTTGAGAGCATCATCACCAAAATTGTTCATCTCCACAGAAGAGATTGGGCAGAAAGGCTTCCTGAAGCCTTATGGGCCTATAGAACTACATGGAGGAACACAACAGGACATTCTCCCTATGAACTTGTTTATGGGAAAGAAGTCTTGCTCCCCATTGAGTTTCAAATTAAGACCTTCAAGATGGCAGTTCAGTTGGGGATGAGTCTATCAGAAGCCCAAAAGCACAGAATGGAGCAGCTGAATGAGCTAGATGAAATGAGACAAGATGCAATTTTAAGGACCGATCTAGTTCAGCACCAAAGAACTAATTCGCATGACCGGTATATCAAAGAAAAGAAGTTTCAAAAGGGAGATTGGGCGTTACTATTTGATTCAAAGTTTAAAGACTTCAAAGGAAAATTTCAAACTCATTGGCTTGGGCCATATGAGATTGATGAAGTCTTTAGCAATGGAGCAGTTCGGATCAAGACTATTGATGAGTTTCAAACTCCTCTCATTGTGAATGGCCACCGATTGAAAATTTATCATAAGCCACTCTCAAAAGAGGACTTTGTCAAAATGTTTCAAGAAAATTCTGCAATGAGGCTAGTGGAGAAGAATTCTTCTCCTCCATCAGCCTAATCTTTGTTTCTTTCTGAATTAAAAAAAAAAAAGAAAAAAAAAAAGAAAAAGAAAAAAGAAAAAAGAAAAATTGTGTATAAGCCTGAAAACCAATCTCAGATTGGCGGTCTTATACAGAAAATATGGAGTGAAAATCAGGGACACCTGACACTCTATATTTTCCAAAAAAAATCTCTCTCTCTTTCCATCCTCACTTCATCTTCATTTCATTTCACTTCACCTTCATCATTTTTCATCTCCATTTCACTTCATTCCATTTCATTTTTTCACTTCACTCCATTCACTCCATCTCATACCATCAATAAAAGTCCCTTTCAGGACTATTTCCATTCAGTTAGTCTTTTTCTAACTAACTTTGTGCAGTTAAAGGGGAGATGTCTTAGTTTCCGCAGCTGGAAACCGTTTCCGCAGCTCGCACCAGTTTCCGCAGCCAGAAACGATTTCCGCAGCCAGCATCACTCTGTCTCTACAGCCAGCAGCACTCTGTTTTCAAGGAAAAATCTCAGTCAAAGGTTAACATCATCATCACCAAAGGCAGCAAAGATATGAGGTACCTGCAAGATCAGAAAGCAATAATGGGTCAGCAACCTTAATCAACAAATGGCAAACTTATGAAGGTATGATCAAAATCTTTTCCAAACAACAATTTAATGTCATTTTATGCATAGTTATTAAATCGTGGAAAGAGCCACTAAATGCAATGATTCGGTAAGATCATCCCACTCCTCCTCCACGATAATACTTCATCCACCTCATACCTTTCTAACGGTCCCATAATCACTCTTAATTCAAACTCGAAATGGGACTGCGCTTTCATTTATTGGTCGTACGAGGAAGAAGTGACCTACTGTACTACGTCTCTCCTCCACCATGATTTCCGCAGCCAACGCTGAGACGTGTGTGTAAGCCACCCGACTTTAAAGGATTCGGCCGTTATTCCGTCCACTTATCACTCCATTTCCGCATGCATTGAACTCATTTCTCGTGTTTGTCTTCTACTCCCTCGTACTCACACCATTTCCACTCTCATTTCCGCTGCAAACTCCACAGCTCTGTTTGAAACGCCGATTACAGTTCTGCAATACGCCTTGCATTACGTTACGGCTACTCCACTTACAGCCGTAATCCACCTGTTTTTTCCCGTGAGCATCCTCCTTGAGCATCCACACACAGTCAAAGCTTCAGCCGAAGTTGAGAGCCGAAGATGGGGAAGCTGCCTAGAGCTGAACCTGAGGGTCTGAAGTATTTAGAAGGGTATCCACAGACGAAGGAAGCATTAAAGAAAGCAAAGTGGTTGAATTTTATTCAAAAATTCAGAGGGTATAATAAGGAGGTAACAAAAGCATTTGCTCGATCCTTCAATGGACACACCGTGGAAGTAGGGGACCTGAAATTCACAATAACAGAGAACACCATAGCAACAGTAACCAGTCTACCTCAAGAGGGAGAAAGATGGTTTAAGAACAGAGGGCTGGAAGATCAGGGATGGAAAGACATGCTTAAGAACCCAGGTATGGACACTTCAATATTCACTAAAGGGATTCCTATGCATGTAATTAAGGAAGAATGGACTGCATTGTTATTACTTGTTCAAAAGTTTATCACATGTGAGGGCCGCTTTGGCACTATGTACATGTACCATGCAAGGATTATGATGAATTTCATGGAAGGCCATGCCCTCAATTTACCCTACTTTCTGTTAGCAAGCCTAAAGAAAATGAGTTCCACTGTCCAAAAGCATGTAGGCCATATTGAACCCCACTTGTGTCATCACGGGTTCATTAGAATTCTCATAGAAGAGCAATTGAAGAATAACAAGGATACATGGGAAAAGTTTCTAATCAGAAACCATTTCCAAGAGGTGACTGAAACCTCTAGCAGTTCCCCTAGAATACCAAAAAGAAGTAGGAGAAGAGAAAGAGATGTTGCAGCCCAAGATCCTCCTACAGTAGAAACTCAGGAAACTGCTCAAGAAAAAGAGGAAAAGGGAGACAAAACCAAGAAACAGAAAAAGGATAAAGGGAAAACAATTGTTCAAGAATCATATCCATCACCTGAACCTTCAGTAGAAGAAGACTCTCAAACCTTGGCTGATAGACTAGCACAACTTCAAGTTGCTGCCCTGTCAAAGAAGAAACAGAAAGAAAAACAGAGTGCCCAGCAAAAGAGCACTAGTGCACAAGTGAGAAGAAGTAGTAGACTTAAAGAAAAAATGAGTGTGACTAAAGAAAAACAATCACATTTCGTTGATTTGGGAGAAGGTACACCTGAAAAGGTTCCAACTCAGCTTGACCTTGATTCGAGTCCTCCACGTGTTGAGTCCACTCCTCCACGTGAAGAGAGCCCCTTTCAGCCAGAACCTCAAACAGAATTTGATTTTGAACATAGCCCAAGAAGAACACCTGAAATTGACCCTGACCAGCAAGAGGTATACAATTCTTTGGAGACCTTGGAGCAATCAGTTGCAGGTCCAAGCACTATATTGCCTCTTGATGAACAGGTCCAATCTTTAAAACAGGAGGTGTTTGAGCTAGAAGTCCTGAACCGACATATTAAACAATAAAATGAAGCATTGAAAGAACAAAGCAAGGTGGACAAAATTGTCCATGACAATACCATGCTTCACTTAGGAGTCTGGTAGAAGAAGAACAGAAAATTGAAGAGAAAATGTAAGAAACTGAGCAGGGCATTGATCAATTTGAAATTCAGGTGTTTAGTCAGAAAACCAAGGACAATTTTGGCAGCAAGGAGAAAGAGAAGAAGGCTAGATGTTTTGGCAGAAGCATCTGAGCACATGGATTGAAAAAAAATGACAAAGTTTTGGTTGCATGAGGACATGCAACACCTTCACAGTGGGGGTATGTTGAGCCTCAAACATGCACTTCTTTACACATCCTCTCAGCCTCCTTTTCCTATTCATTTCCTTCTTTTGCCACTCATTCCCTCCATCAAATTGCTCAAATCATTGTATTTTAGGACTTTTTACATGGTTTTCTAAGTATGCTAATGACTGTCGTTGGTTTAGAATTTTGGTTCAAAGTGTTGCGTTTCCGCAGCTCACACAGGGTTTCCGCAGCTGATCCCAGTTTCCGCAGCCAACCCCGGATTCCACAGCTGTTTTATTAAATGATATGTTCCAGGTGTCCTCCGGGAAGAAGAGCCACGTGGGCAAGTTCGTGGAACCAAGGACATGGTGTGTGTCCTTCCAGCTCACCCAAACCAGTCATAAAAACCCGTGGTCAACGAGGAGGCAAATATGGTCAACAGAAGTCATTGGCGGTGGCACGGCTCTGCGTGTTCTGTTTTAGAGCATGTGAAGAACAGGTGGCATCTTCCTCACCCACGAAGACAGTGGGAAACATGAATCCACTAGCAGATTGAATGCCCACAACGACCGTTTCCTAAATCCGAGGACGCAACAAGATTACGTGTTTTTACACAACTGCTTGAATAGCTTAGTTTTCGTTAAGTTAGTTTGCTTTCCTCTGTTATAAATAAAGCGTCTTTGAACGCTGTGTAGTTAGTCGTTGATATGTAATTTTGAACTCCCCACTGTACTTTATATTTTGATGCATAATATATGAGAAGACTGTTTTACATTTGAGCGTGTAACTGATCATTGAGCCGGCTGAAGTAGGCAGAGGGCCCCTGTTTGCTGAAGGCCTGTATAGTACTCTTTAATTTCCTGCATTTCTTTTTCTCATTTTATGCATAATAGTTGTACAGATGCCTTTGATTGCTATGTTTTGATCATGTATAATAGCTGTATATAAACTTTGAATTCTGCTGATTTACATTTCTGCATTTTTACATGACTGATCAGTGTGTTATGCAGGTTTCTTAGGCGTGCCCGGGACAATTTCTTTCTTTTCTTTTTCACAACTAGTGACATTCGTGATCATCTTCTCTATGTTGCTGACCTTCACTGTTTTGCAGCTTTAATTTCCTTACTGTCATTTCTTTGATTTGCATATTTACTTTTTGTTTTTAGATATCAAGTTGTTCATCTATTGATGGTTCTTTCTCCATAATCTAATATCTTTATTGAGGACCAAAATATCACTTAGCACATCTTGGTTTAGTTTCTCAAGAACTCACAATTGCTTGACTTATTTTTAACTGTTTCTCACATGATATATTCAGTTAAAAGACAAGAGGTTAAGAAGAAGTTAAAGTATTTGTGACTAGTCTTTCTTTTATGTAGTTTTACTTCAGTTTCACATTGCTTGAAAATTTCATGATATCTCTTCGTAGAGAAGATTGAATTGAAGGGTTGAAATAGTGTGAGATAGTTATTTTTACTTTTAGTTAGATTTAACATAGATTTCATTTTCATTTTCTTGCAGCAGCAAAGATACTGGGCCGATGTCATTAGTCTTTTATTTGATGCCTTCATTTTCCTTTAAGAGTTGATTTTATTTCAGTTGTTGTTCAAGCTTTCTTGTAGAATACTTTTAAGTTTTGAGAAATCATTTAGAGCTCATCACAATCACACACATTTCACTTGCTTTATTTCATTTCCATCACATCACAGTAGGAAAGATACATTTGAAAACAAACTTAAAAAGTTAAAAACGACAAAAGATTAAGAAACAGTTACCTAAGTACATATAGTACACCTCACTTCATCAGCTTACGAGCCCCAGGTTGACATTTAAAAGTTGCAATTTAGACATCACTAAATTGACCAAACACACCTCACCTGTCACATTTGCTTCATGATTGTTTTCTTGTTGTGCATCTCCTTCTTTTCCCTTCCGAGATCTACAGTCTTTCTTTAGGTGTCCTTTCTTTCCACATTTCCAGCACACTATCCCCGATCTGGACTTGGATCTGCCTTTCCTTGATTTACTGCGATATCCTGAGCTCTTTCCTCTTTCCATTTTTCTTCCTCTAGACTCTGCACTCAAAGCATTTCCCGATGTCTCACCAGAGCTTTTCCATCGCATTTCCTCGCTAAGGATAGCACCGACAACATCATCAAACTTTAAAGTACTAGATCCAGAAAAGGAGTTACTAATGGCCATTACCAAACCATTCCAACTTTCTTGTAATGAGCACAAGAATAACAGGGCTCTAACTTCATCATCAAAGTTTACCCCTACAAAACTTAACTGACTTGTAACTATATTAAAATCATTTAAATGGTCTCCAATAGTTCCACCTTCCGACATCTTCATATTAAATAACTGTTTCATAAGAAATACCTTGTTTGAGGCCGAGGGTTTTTCATATAGTTTCGAGAACGCCTGAATCAAACCCTCTGTTGTGGTTTCCTTCGAAATCTTGAAGGCGACTGACACGGCAAGGCACAACCGTATTGTTCCGAGTGCCTTTCTATCGAGAAGGTTCCATTCTTCATCTGTCATACCCATCGGCATCTTTGATTTTCCGCCCAATGGTAGGTATAGATCTTTCTGATACAGATAATATTCCATCTGCATCTTCCACAGCGAGAAGTTTTGGGCGTTAAAGTTCTCGACCCTAAACTTACCATCTTCTGCCATTGCTCCCACTCGAACCAGGAACCCTTCTTTCGTGTGAGTTTATCAGCCAAATAGACCTTCGGCTCTGATACCAGTTGTTAGAAATTATATATTATGGAGCAATGGAACACATAAAATATTGCAGAAATATAAACACAAAAAATGCATAAAGCAAGAGAGACACAGATATACGTGGTTCACCCAGTTTGGGCTACGTCCACCCCGAACAACCAGTCCTTCCTTTCTATTATCCAACAGAATGAAGAGACACAACCTACAACAGATCCGCTATACTATCCTCTGTTTTCTCTCACAGTCTCACCTCTCTATTTCCCGCTCACAGAATACACATCTATCACACAGCCTCAAATACAATTCCCTCATACAAAGAGAGGGGTTTCCTTCAAGGGAAAAAAACCCTAAACTAAACATAAGTTCTACCGTCAGATCATCCACCTAATGAACGGCCCAGATTGACTAAAAATTACTATACTTTTACATGGCAATTTTACAGCTGTTTTTAGCTTCAGGGGCGCTGCCCCCGAAACCCCCGCTAGGGGGGCGGGCTCCCAAAGGTCGCAGCCGCCCCCCCGCTGGACCCTCCCTGCGGCGAATATTTTACGGGTGGCATTGCTGCCCCCATTTCGAACTGGGGTCCAATGCGGCAATACCTTTGAATATAGAAGAAAACCAGGGTCCACAACCAACAATTAGCCAATTGTTCAATCTCAGGGATCCTATGATGTATATAAGCCGATAGCCTATTTCTTACTTTTCTATCACTTATAAATCTATTTGGGTCATATGGCACCCACCAGAAACTTTTCTTCAATTTAAGGTCCTCCACTAATGTCTTATCAACATCTTCCCATGCCTCCCTTTTATGGATGATAAAAGGGCCTAACTGGTTTTTTATTCTCAGCTGAGCCTTTTTCTTTGCATTGCAAAAGTGGGTTAAATCTGCATTGATAAGCTGCCTGAAATACTCCAGTGCAAATAGTCTCATGGGCACATATTTGGGCAGCTTGAATGGGCATAATTCACATCCATATATTCTAATTTCAGTGTGATTCTGGTAGAGGTACCAGTCACCTATCTTGTATTGTCTGGAAAGCTGTAAAATCTTCTTTATATCACCAGAGAGCCTAGGAGGAGATGCTCCTATCAATAGAGTGGAGGTTGGATGTACAAACAGGTCAATGAATTCACAGTAGGTATAAGGGGATTCACAAACATTGTGGAAGACCGAGGTCCAAAAGATCACAGACCTTCACTCTCCTTTGGAATCCAATTTCTTGATGGGAAATGAAAAGCTATCTGGCTGATAATATAACATAAGGTGGTATATGAATGAGGTGTACTTGGAGACTTATTCTCCGTCCATATTTATGAATTGCTCATTTATTTTATTGGCAATGAAAGAGGTGTAATCATATTTGACAGGACGGGGCTGCCTTGGAGTAAACATTGAAAACATAACTAAGATGGTCTCATCAACAAATTCACTAGTTTTGAATCCCAAGATAAAGGATATCATGTCAAGAATAAGCTTGCTTGTTTCAGTGAACCAGGAATGCACATAGGGATATGGGCCTTAGCGCTGTCAATCTGGTTTCATGAATAATTGAGCAATCCAGGTTATTTCTGAATTGGGGAATTGAGAGCCTTGCTCAAGTAAAAATCCCATGGAAAGAGGAGAAAGGGGCTGAGTGGAATGGAAGTGTAACATCTCATTGATAGATTCAGCAGTTATGTAAAAGAGAACAGTTTGGGATGGGGTCATAACTTCTTTACTGATAGGGTCATAGTTGGAACAACATTGGTGAATAATATATGGGAACACATTGACTGAGGGAAGGTAATACCCGGAAAGATTAGATTCCCATATTTCATAGATATCAGAGTTGCTCAGATGACTATTCCTAATTCGGCAAAATTCCTGGAGATGGTTCATATCGCCAGATAACTCTTTTATTTGAAAATCTATGTCAGCCAAGGCTAACCAATCCAGGTCTTTATGAGGTACAATTAGGGGTGCGACGTTCAGGGCCACGGGAGCTTCCATGTTTGGTTCTTGTGTTTTCAAATTGGAGGTCGGGCTTCTGTGGAAAAATGGGAAAAAGAGCAGTTCTGGGTGTGTCTGTATGAGAGGAACAGGCTAAATTTCTTGAACTTGGCTCTCCTGGGTAGAATTCATGGAGAAAAAGACAAAATTATGAGTTTGGAAAGTGAATTGGGGTAGATACTTGTTTCTAGAGGCAAACCGGGTACTTCACAGGTTGATTGACAAGTTGTAGGGCAGGAAGCTGAGATTTTCTTGGTCAGATGGCAGACTGGATGCTTTTGCAGCTGTCTGGACGTAGCTTGCATGGAAATAGTTTCACAGTAAAAATGGGTAAAAAATGACAGTTTTGTGATAATTTTAATGAAAATTGGCTTTGGAAAAGGTTTTTTGGCTTTCACGGCATGCTGACGTCATGGCGATGGGACGTTTTGTCATGACGCAGGGGGGGTGCTAATCGGTTTCCACCCACACAACTTTTGGGGTGGAGCGATTTCGGGCGGGGAGGCAGCGATCACAGCAGGAGGGCGACGTGTGTCCCCGATACGGCGGCAATACCATCGGCTCCCTCGGAGTTAACAGTTGGATGAAAAGGGGTCGCGATATGTGCGTTGGCCGTTGGATGAACGGGGCCTAGATCTAATGGTTGACGACATTGGGACATGGTAAACGGTTAATGTGCGGGGCCCAATCATTTTATTGGTTATTGGGGTTGTGGTTAAGTTATTAATTAACCAGATGTTAATTAATTCTTTGAATGGCATGATAACAAGTTATTAAAAGGTTTCGGATAAAACTTTCAACTCCTTTTGTATAGTGATATATGGCTATAGTTTAGCTGGGGAGTGGGAATAATAAATATTGGGTTTTCTTTAATGTATTAACATAATACGGGAAAGGGGAATACATATAGGGGGTTATATAATAATTTCAATACTTAATATGAGTTGATGAAAAAAATGTTGCTAAGTATAATGTTAGAAATTTAACACTTGACAGTTAGGCTAAAGGAGGTTTACATAAGAAATGTGGCTCTTCCTCCTAGGTAAAAATAGAGTTTTACTTAGGCATTTGCTGAAAAATGGGGTGAGTGATTTTAAGGATATTAAGCAGATCTCAATACCTTTGGGGGAAGTTAGTAAGTGACTTGGGAAAATATGAAGGGGGAGTTAAACATGCCTCACTTGATTTGTAACCAAAAAGTTGCCATGGTACTTATGATAACAATAAGATTAACATCTTGAGAGGCAAAATTAATCATAAGCATGCTCCTGCAACACTAGAACTACCTACACAGCCTACTGTACCTAACATTTTTTCTTCTTTTTGGGTGCATTTGGACTGGCAAACCCTCATCAATTTTCTTTTCTTAGCATGATAAGCCTATCTAGATCTGCACTTATTTCTTCCAAGGGCTTAGATTAAACTGTTGAGCTCCTTTGCTTCTCTACCTATCTACTTATCTGCCAAGTTTAAACAGTTTGGATAGATTTTATTCTCTATTTCTAAATCAGGAAATTCAAACATGAACTAGCCAAGATTGAAGTATTTGACCATTCATCAGTTGTGACAAAGAGTTCCACAAGCTGTACATGAAACTTTATTTACAGAACATGAAATAGTAGTGGCATTTGGACTTGCACACTTTCCTGGTCTTTTTTCTTTGGGGTTCATTTCTTTCACTTTTTCCTTTTGACCATTTATCTTTTCACCCTTTGATTTTTCATTTAGGCTATACGCTCTTTTCATTTTTTAATTTTTGAAATCTTCATAATATGGAAACCTTTATAAAAAGGAAAGGTATGAACATATTGTAGAGCTAATTAAGTCGATCATGAAATATGACACCTATTGGTATAGGAGCATAACATTGGCTCCACTTGGGGATGGCTTTCCCTAGTGGAAAGTCAAGAACAAAAGGTCATATGGCCTTCTAAACAACACTTGCTACACTTTGAAATCTTCCTTTGCTGTAAGTAAACAAAACTGTACAGAGGACCATGTAAAATATACGCATCTCTCGTGAGTTGATTCAAACAATTGCACCTATGTTTTGTATAGTTTGTCTAAATGTTTGTTCTTATGTTTTCAGCTCCCAATTCTTCTTTTACAACTTCTGATAAACTAAAAATGAGGCAAAACAAAAAAAGTGGTAAAGTTCCCTGACTGTTCCTCAAAATTTTCTGCACATTCCTTCTTATTCTTATTGTTGTAGAAAGCTGTATAAACTGAACTTCCCTATGTACAAGTTAGAGTTAGGATATATCAACAAACTGGATCAAAATAGTGTTTCAACATCCTACCATTAACTGGTCCATCTTCTTCTTCCCTATCATTCAGGTTCTTCAAAAAGTAGGTATTGTTTCGTTGTGAGGCATGAATAATAAAAGTTCCTTTGCATAGGAAGTCAAACTTCCCATGTTCTCCTTTATCTTCTCTTCTGGAATCCCATTTCAAAACTTTGTCACCTATGTAAAAATCTTCTGCCTTGGTCCTTTTATCAAATATTTTCTTGAGCTTTTCTTGTAATACTTGGGATCTTTGGTATACCTCTTCTCTAGTTTGCTGCAAATGGATGGTCTGATTTATCCTTCTTTGAATGTCATCGGGTTCCACTTGAGCTTCTTGTAGTAATTTCATTACATGTACCCCTAGAGATGAAGGAAATATAGCCTCCATACCATAGACTAGCTTATAAGGGCTAGTTCTAATGGATCTCTTGGTGGTTAATCTATCTGCCCATAGTGCATTGATAAGTTTCTTATGCCAATTTTTCTTGTTTTCTTCCAATACTTTCTTAATAATATTGATCAGGCTTTTATTGGAGGACTCAACTAGACCATTACCTTGAGGGTAATAGGCTGTGGAATGGCCTAAGGTGATGTGGTACTTGTGACAGAAACATATCATTCTCTTGGATTTGAAAGCAACAACATTATCAGTTATAATTTTTTCAGGGCAGCTAAATCTAGACAAGATGTTGGTTTCTAGGAATTGAATTATCACTGAACCATTGGCTTGTCTACAAGGGATGGCTTCTATCCACTTGGTGAAGTAGGCTGTGGTAGTCAGGATTCATTTGTGTTGGCTAGAAGAGGGAGGATGGACTTCCGCAATAAAATCTAAACCCCATTTTTGGAATGGTCTTTCAGTGGAAATTGGTCTAAGGGGCAGAGGCAAAAGTTTCCTCTTGCCTTCGAAAATTTGACATTTGTGGCAAGCAGTGAAAAATTGTTAGACATCAGCAAACAAGGTTGACCAGTAAAATCTAGCCCTTAGGATTGTATCTACAGTTGATTTCCAGTACAAATGTCCACCACAGTCCCCTGCATGAAATTCTTTGAGTACCTTGTCAGCTTCATCTTTTATTAGACAACTTAATAGAACACCTTCATGATTTTTCCAAAAAAGAGCACCATCTAAAATACAAAATTTGAAAGTTTTCATTTTTAAGAACCTTTTCTTTGTTCTGGATAACCCTGGAGGAGCCTGCACGTTTAATAATACATAACATATATTAGCATACCAAGGTGATTCTAGGAAGGCCTAGCTGATTTGTGGAGTCGCCATCTCCTATTCATTATCCTGTTCATTAATATCCAGGGCTTGGAAATTGGTTTCAGTCATGAGTTTAGCCAATCCCTGTCCTTTTATAAGTTTTGTAGGTTTTATTTCAATATCATACTCTAATATAGTAGCAATCCATTTACCTCTTTTGCCTTCAAACCCCTCTTGGGTCAGGATATCTTTGACAACAATGCTTAGCACTTAAGCTATTATATGAGAGTATAATATGTAGACTCTGAAATCTTTGATGGCTTTCACAAGTGCATAAGCCTGTTTTTTCATGATTGGGTATTTTAGTGGTGCATCCCTTAGTGCTTTACTAAATAAGGCTATGGGTTTTTCACATTCGTGATCATATTTTTGTAGTAAAACAGCAGCAATAGTGAGTTCCGATGCAAATGAGAAGATTATGAAGTCTCTGTCAAATTTTGGGCTTGTAAGGACTGGTGTTTTGGTCAAGGCCATTTTGATTTCTTCAAATGCTTGTTTAGCTTCTACTGTCCATTTAACCTTGGAATCCTTTTTCAGCATATTATTCAACAATCTGATTAGCTCGGCCAAATTGGGTATGAATCTTCTTAAAAAGTTAATTTTCCCTAGGAAAGCTTGAAGTTCTTTGACATTTCTGGGATGGGGTATTTGTAAAATGGCTTCTATTCTGTCAGGATCAATTTTGATGCCATCTTTGGAGATTATATGACCTAACAGTTTGCCCTCCTCTAGACCAAACAAGGATTTTTTAGGATTCAAGGAAATACCGTACTTTCTGCATGTTAAAAACACTTGTCTCAGATGATCTAAATGCTGCTGATCTGATTTGGAAAACACAGTGAGATCATCTAAGTATATGACTAGAAAATCATGAATTTCTTTAGCAAAAGCTATGTCCATTGCTCGTTGGAAGGTTTCCCCTGCATTCTTGAGTCCAAATGACATTTTCACATATTTGAAAGTTCCCCATGGTGTTGTAAATGCAGTCTTTTCCTGGTCATCAGGATGGACTAGAATCTGGTTGAAGCTTGAAAACCCATCTAGCAGTGAAATTCTAGAGGCACCTACTACCCTTCGTAAAATGTGGTCCATCTTAGGTAAGGGGTAGTGGTCTTTTAAAGAAACCTTCTTTACGTTCCTTAAATCCACACACAATCTGATTTCTCTTATTTCTTCCTAGTGGGAACTAAATTAGAGACCCATTCTGAAAACTTGATAGGTGCAATTATCCCAGCTTCATACATTCTTTTGACTTCTTTTTCAATTAAGGGAGCAGTACAGGGTTGACCCTTCTGAGTTTTTGCTTGAATGGCTTCTGATTTTCTTTGAGGGGTATCGTATGTTGAATCACAGAGGTGTCATAAGATTTGAGATATTCATAGCTCCAGGTGAAAACATCCTAGAATTCCTTGAACAATTCAACATATTTAAGCTTTTGGTCAAGAGGCAGAGTTTTGGATAGTTTTATCATTTTAGGATTTTCTTTAGTTCCTATATTACAGTCCTCAATGTCTGCGTTTAGAGGATGCATTTTGGGTTTCTTTGGAATATCATTAGAATCAAAGAAATCTTCCAAAGGAGTTAATCCCGTGGGCAAATAGTTGTCTTTTAAATCAATAACTTCGGATTCCCCCTCAATAGCCTCATCAATGTCTATTTCTTTAAGCTCTTGCAACTTCTCCTTGGTAAATTTCATTGGGTGAAGTATTCGTGTTGTAGTTTCTGCTACAATATCTGTTTGAATTTTGTCTATTTGGTCAACCTCTCCAACGGTGTCCGTGTCCATATTAGTGTTACAAAATTCTTCCTTTAGGGTCAAGAAATTGTTAATCTGAGTGTCGTTGTCAAACACTTGCCAGTTTTTTACATTGTCATGCATGGTTTGCCTGTGCCTAATCTCAGCTGTAAACTGATGATTGGGTTCAAATGGCAATTTACAAGTGCTGGCAAATGTTGCCAAACTGTGAGCATGCAAATTGTGTTTCCTTGGAATTTTGGCAAGCTGTGTTTCCATAAATGTATTGAGTATTTCGATTGCTGCCCCTCTGTAAGATTTTAATCTGGGATCATTAGTGGGGAAGTTCCCTTTTATCTATTGGATGACTAAATCATAGTCTCCCAATACTGATACCCTAACTGCCCCTAAACTTTTGATCAATTTAAGTCCTAGCAATAGAGCTTCATATTCAGCCATATTATTAGTTCATCTAAAGTTCAACCTGTAAGCATGTTCTTCAGCGTGATCATTTTCTAGATTGTGCACCCAAATTCCTGCTCCTTCCCCTAGTTTATTAAATGATCCATCAAATCCTAAATACGATAGGGTCTCATGTTCATAGTTAGTATTAGGAGTCTTAGAAATTTGTTTACTAGGGAAATCTGGATTTTTAGTTTCATCTGGTTTCCCTTGTGTGTCTGATATATCATTGTTCACAGAAATTTCTTGAATTTGAACACTGGAGTTTTGGTGTATAGTCTCTTCTTGTTGAAATGGTAAAACCTTGATATTAATTTCAGGATTAACCTCAACATTGTATAGAATGAAGGAGTCCATGTCAAAATACATGGAGTAGATGGGAGAATTTTGGGGCTTCTCCTGACTACTAACCACATATTTCATTATAGTTTCTCAGTACAATCTCTTTGGCTGACCAAATACTGAAATGGTAGCATAGGACATGTCCAACTGTAAAGATCCTTGGAGCTTTGCACCCCACGATCTAGACAACAACATGCCATATTTTGGTGGAATATCAACAACGACTACATCCATTAAAATTGTCTTGGCAGGGTATTGAACTAATGATACACATAAATCTTTGATCAATCCTAGACATCTGACCTAGATTGAATGAAAAGAGAACAATTCTTTGTATGGCCTGGTAATATCTAGGTCCAACTTCTCCATTACAGATTTAGGCTTTAAGTTATGAGAAGCACCAGAATCAAACATTGCGTTGTGAAGTATTTTATCATGAATATTCATACTTACATAGAAAGGAGGAAGCCCTCCATCTACTGATTTACCGTTTACCTCAGGGCCAAAAATTAATTCTCATTTGTCATCAAGGAAATTAACTGCATCTTTGTTTTCTAAAATCTGAAGTGATCTGCTGACTTGATCTCTATAGACATCATGCTTGGCCAATTCTGACAATGGAATGGCTATCTTTAATTTTCCTATTTCGATCTCAAGGTTGAAAGGTTTTTCTGTTTGAATTTTTGCATTTCGGGCAGTGAGATTTCTTTTTCTACTATATTTTGTGTGTCTTTCTCTTTTATAGGAGTGTTTTTATGGGCTGAAGTTGCTTCTATGTAAATTTCTGGAGGTTCTTCCACCTTCCCTTTGGGAGGAGTGGAAGTTGAAGGTTGTTTATTAGGTTGTTGATTATCTGATACATCTTCAATTGTTGGATTATTTGGGTAAGGACTTGTTCTAGGAAGGGTTTGTATAGGGGGTTCTTGACCTTAGGTTTTTTAGGTTGCCTAGTTTCTTTCTGTTTATTGGTTTAAGGGACATCTATCCTTCTACTCCTCAGATTGTATTGCTTGTGAACTTCATAAATGGTTGTGTCATATCCCTCCCTCAAATCAAATGATTCTCCTGATTGAATTTGGAATTGATTGAGAGTATGAGTTCCTTGGTCTTCTTGGGTCAAGAAAATGTGTTGTTCACTATTAAGCCCCATTAAGTTAATTTGAGTATGTTTTGTTGGTTCACTAGAAGTTGAAGCTTCAGCATAATTTTCCTGGAATGAGGGCCTAATGTTCTGGTCTAGACAAGCCTTTCCAGTATTAGGGTTTTGGTTTTTTCTGAAGTTTCGATTTCTCCCAATATTGCTCGGTTGACCATCCCAAGGGGATTTCCTCTCAATTGTTTCTACTCTATCACCCATTCTATCCATTCCTTTAATAATAGCATCTAATTTTTGTTCAAATGCAGAAGGTTCTTCTTTCAAAGGTGTCCTCCTTTCAGCTCTAGCTCGAGCTCATTTAGAAATCAGGTTGGCCTCAACACTGACAGCTATACTCTGCATGTCTTCTAAGCTTCGAGGAGCTCTTTCCCTAAGTTGATATGCCATATCAGAATCAAATGCATCAGGGAATTTGATCAAGGCTAAATCTGGAGGAGGTCTGAGATTCTGAGGGATAGCATTGTATACATTATTAAATCTGGTACAGTAATCTTGAACCATTTCTTGTGGACCTCTCTTCAAGTTTTCATATTCTAATAAACTGTGGAGAGGATATTTCTTCTTTTCCCATATGTTCAAGAAGGTCTGATAAAGGGCTTGTGGGTAGTTGATAGTGTTTGCAGGGAGTGCTCTAAACCATGTTCTAACATCTCCAATTAAACTTTGAACAAAGACTTTCATTCTGACATCATCATCATCAATCTCATAGTTTTCAAAATAATCTGTCATTTTCTTGGTATGTTGTTGAGCTGTGTAAGTTCCATTACCATCAAAATAGGTGATTTTTCTTTGATAATCTTGAGGCATAGCCCCTGGATTTGCAGGTACTTGCAGGGGAGCATAACGGTTTGCCATGTTTGCAGAGATAAGTGTAACAGATGGAAGAGCAGGGATAGCAATGCAAATATGTGCTGTATATGGGGGAGTGGAAAGGATGTTTTGAAGTGCTAATGGTGCACTAGGAGAAGCTACAGTAATGGCATAAAGGATTGGTGCTCTTCGAGGAGTAAGCTCAGATTGGATAGGGTTCTGTTGATGTGCGTGAAGGTGTGAACTAGCAGGATGTTCCTGTCTCTCCTGGCTTCTAAGGATCTTAGGAATCAGATTAGGATTCTCAAACATAGGTGGGGGATTTGGATCAGGATTTGATCTAGTGTAACAGATCTTCTTCTTTGGAGCCAGTTTCTGAGTATGTTTTTGGTTTTTCTTGAAATAGTTTAGGAATTTTTAGATGAGGAGATTATGAATTTTCCTAAAGATCTACTGAAACAAGGAACTGATCAAGTATTTGAGACAATTGTTCAATACATAAACTAGACTGGAGATAGACTGAAGTAGCATTCATTTATTTCTGCAATTGCAAAAAAAAAAGTAGTTTCAAAGGCTACCTAGCCAACTTCAGGCTCCATCTGTAGCCTATGAAATAAACAGCAGTAACAAAAAATTATTCAGGTCCCCAATGGAGTCGCCAATGATGTTATCACTCAGGTTGTTCCCAAAAGTTGTAAGAAAGGGAATACGGTCGAGGTAACCACAAACCAATATTTTAGATGCAGATTCTAACCAATCTGTATCTAGAGAGGGCTCTCTCTTTATAATTTAGCTTTGTTTTGAGGTATATTAGGCTAGCTATGAAGTGCAAGGGTTTTGTTTTGAGTTCGGTTGGAGGGATGGAGATTCAATAGAACAGTAAGGTAAAACTGAAAAGTTTCAGTCCATTGGGCATGATGGAGTCAAAGAAGGATAGCTTCCTAGATTAGGTTTCTTAACAGAGGAGGTTTCACAGAGCAAGGTACTCATATATGGAAGAATTTAAAGGCTGAAATGAGATGGAATGCAGTCAAATGGGTGAAGGGTAGTCAAGAATCCTTCATCACATTAGACAGAGGGAAAATGGATGATTACCGCTAAGAAGTAATTAAGAATTCCTTAGTAAATATTCAAGATGAAAGAATCAGGGGAAACAGGAGCAATTAAGAATTCACTATTTATTCTAATTTTGAAGAAAAAATAGAAAACAACAAAGATTGAAGACAGAGTGTAGTCAAGCAAATTCTGATTTATTCTTTTTCTTTATTATTGAGATCATGAAACATAGATGACATAATAAACATCGAAACTGTAAAACACAAGTTAGAAGCGACTTATTGATCCATAAGATGATTCAAGAATTTTGTAACATGGTCCTTAGCGTCAATTGCTTATTCAGTAAGCGAAACAAAAATGGTTCCAACATCCTTTTATTCCAGAAAGCTTCAATACTACAGTCAAAAGCTATGAACACCTACCAACCAACCCCAAATACTTCGTCTTGGGGGGTATTTATACAAAATTATCAAATATCCTACAAAATATCTGCTAGAAATAATATCTGGTGATGATTAATACGGTTTACAAAGATAGAGACAGACAGTATCGAAAACAGGGGAACAATAAATTGATGCAATAAATTGATGATGTGCTGTCTATTCCATCTTTATGATATGTACCGTAGGTAGGTGCTGCGAGTCAGTTTACGACCATCTTCCACTGATACTCTGTGTTGGTTATTCTACCTTGGCCGAACTTTCTTTGAGCCTGATGTGATGCACTTTGACCCGCATAACTCTGATTCATTTCTGTTCTCCGCATTATAGTAGATGGTCCAAAATTTTCAATTGACTAAAGATAATCTTATAGAATCTCGAACATACTTTGCCACCACTGTGGTCTTGGTAATTTATGTCTCTGAAGCTTCCTCAAAGTTTCATCAGTCTCTGTGTATCTGAAGGAATTAGGTGGGATGGTGAACATATGCTCTACCTTGTGCTCAATGTAGAATAAATCTTCCAGGCTGTCGTATAGGGCTTGGCTAGATGGAAGTGCCTTCTCTCCTGAAGTACTTGATGATGTATTAACTTGATCAGCAACATACTTATTCAACTTGTGCGTGTAATCTAGACGTCTCATCAGATGATCATTACTCCCCAAAGGACTTGGAAAACCTTTTTTATGCAAGACTATAAACTTTTCTGTGAAAGAATTAATTTCTACCTGCATGTCCTGACATCTTCTTTCCAAATTTTGCATTAGATTTCTCATGGTTAGAACTCTCTTGATGTCTAGAATGGTGCATGTTCTGTCTCTGATTTCTATTGCTTCCAGTTCTTCGTTGGTCTTGGTGTTCAAAAAATGTATCATCCGGTTAGCTTGTTCAGGCATCTGTCCGAATAAAGTCCTTTCCTTTTGAATCTCCACTTGGGCCACTCTTACTAGGTCAATCTGCTCATAGATGACTTGGATAGATTTCCATACATTACAAAGGGATTGATTTATGTTGGTCCACAAAATTCCTCTGATTTCTGCCAGAGGTTTATCCAGAGATAGATCCTTTTCTAATGCTCTCACCTTGTTCTCCAATTTTTTGACCTCCCTTATTTTCTCTGCCACATTCATTTTGGATTTATCATAATTCTTTTCCACCTTTGCCAATTTCTCTTTGACTAGTTTCAATTCTGATACTTGCAGCTTTAATTCTTCCATGGCTTTTATCAACTGTTCTGTACTCATAGTAGTACTGCTGCCTGGTGCTGTTGTTGTTACTAAGGTACCTATGATGATCTTTGTCGTTGATGCCGGGACAGTGGGAGGCAATGCTGTTATAAGTGTGGAGGGGGCAATAGTGACTGTTGGGACTACTTCAGGTGGCTGGGAGGTCGACTCTCCCTGCTTTTTATAGAGCTTTCTCCAATTCCTGCTCTGTCTCACCAATCTCTCATTCAGTCTCATGAGTAGGTCCATCATGTCCTCTTCAGATTTCTGTTGCACAACTTCTGCAATCTGTGGACGCATAGAAGGAGGCAGTTTCAGCTATTTTCTGAGGGCAGCAATGTCCTCTTCTTTCTGCTTCATCAGTGCCTTTATGCCTTGAGCATCTTTGGGATCATGTCCCAGTTCAATGATAATCTCCTCCAAAGACTTTATTCTGTTGTCCTTAGCAAGATAAGAGGCTTTCTCCAAATCTAATTGAGCAGAGGTATTATTCAAGGAGTTTTGTAATTTATGAGCCAACATTGCTTTATCAGCTAGTGTGGAGTAGACCATCTCTCCAGTCTGTTTATGAAGCTCAATCTGGTCCATTGGATGGATATCCTTGGCTAAGACCTCCAGATTTGTCCTGATGTACTCAGCTGCTGATTGTGGTTGCTGCACCTTGGGCTTAAAATAACTCATGATCATTTTCCAATCCTTAATGTCATAGGCATACATCAACCTTTGTTGGTTTGTGGGGGCCATCTTAAGATACTTTTTATAAATCTGTAGCCTCAGTGGGTCATTTCTAGCCTTTATCTCTGTAAATGTTCTTTTGATGTCGGAGGCCTGCCTGCTTGGTGGCCTAGTGGATGAAACTTCCACACTATGTTGCCTTTCTAGCTCCTCCCTGTGTGAGCTAGTTGATGTTTCTATCATTGGGGAAGTCTACTGGCTAGTTACCCTCTCACCTCTTAGACTTTCAGTTATTTATTCAAAGATTTCCTCTTCCGACAGAGAATTGAGTCTTTGCCTTTTTTCCCCTAGGTTCTGCAGGCCCACTGATAGGTGTGGCTTCTTCCTTATCTCTTTTCTTGCCTCTTTCCTCATTTAGAGGAGTCTGTAATGTAGGAATCTCTGCTGCTTTGGTTTGAACTGGAAGAATTTTCCCTTGCTGATCAGTCATTGCTTGCTTCTCTGTGTCTGCCACTTCCTTGCCCTTAGAAGACCCTGTAACTGGTGTGCTAGTCTCTTGTACCGGCTGCTGTGAAGTTCCAGCAAAGGATGTACCCACTCCGATTTGTTGAGGTAGTTTGAAAGATACCTGTCCAAAAGATTCCAGGTCAAGGGTATTTTCAAGATCTTTCATAGCTTTTTCCATCTTTTCTTATTCAGTAATTTATTCTATTAATGTACCCTCTACCCACTAATCTTGATTAGCAAATTGTTCAATTTCAGGGATCCTATGATGTATATAAGTTGATAGCCTGTTTCTTACTTTTCTGTCACTTATAAAGCTATTTGGGTCATATGGCACCCACCATAAAATTTTCTTCAATTTAAGGTCCTCCCCTAATATCTTATCAGCATCTTCCCATGCCTCCCTTTTATGGATGATAAAAGGGCCTAACTGGTTTTTTATTCTCAGCTGAGCCTTTTTCTTTACATTGCAAAAGTGGGTTAAATCTACATTGATAAGCTGCCTGAAATACTCCAGTGAAAATAGTCTCATGGGCACATATTTGGGCAGCTTGAATGGGCATAATTCACATCCATATATTCTGATTTCAGTGTGATTCTGGTAGAGGTACTAGTCACCTATCTTGTATTGTCTAGAAAGCTGTAAAATCTTCTTTATATCACCAGAGAGCCTAGGAGGAGATGCTCCTATCAATAGAGTGGAGGTTGGAAGTACAAATGGGTCAATGAACTCACAGTAGGTATATGGGGATTCACAAACATTGTGGAAGACCGAGGTCCAAAAGATCACAAACCTTCGCTCTCCTTTGGAATCCAATTTCCTGATGGGAAATGAAAAGCTATCTGGCTGATAATATAGTAAAAGGTGGTATACGAATGAGGTGTACTTGAAGACTCCTTCTCTGTCCAGATTTATGAATTGCTCATTGATTTTATTGGCAATGAAAGAGGCATAATTGTATTTGACAGCAGGGGGCTGTCTTGGAGTAAACATTGACAACATAACTAAGATGGTCTCATCAACAAATTCACTGGTTTTGAATCCCAAGATAAAGGATATCATATCAAGAATAAGCCTTCTTGTTTCAGTGAACCAGGAAGGCACATAGGGAGGTGGGCCTTGGGGCTGACAATCTGGTTTCATGAATAATTGAGCAATCCGGGTTATTTCTAAAATGGGCAATTGAGAGCCTTGCTCAATCAAAAATCCCATGGAAAGAGGAGCAAGGAGCTGAGTGGGATGGAAGTGTAACATCTCATTTATAGATTCAGTAGTTATGTAAAAGAGAACAGTTTGGGATGGGGTCATAACTGCTTTACTCATAGGGTCATAGTTGGCACAACATTGGTGAATAATACTTGGGAACACATTGACTAAGGGAAGGTAATACCTGGGAAGATTAGATTGTTGCTCAGATGACTATTCCTAATTTGGAAAAATGCCTGGAGATGGTTCATATCACCAGATAACTCTTTTATTTGAAAATATCTACCAGCCAAGGGTAATCAATCTAGGTCTTTATGAGGTGCATTGAGGGGCGCAACATTCAGGGCCTTGGGAGCTTCCATGTTTGGTTCTTGTGTTTTCAAAGTGGAGGTCAGGCTTCTGTGGAAAAATGGGAAAAAGAGCAGTTCGGGTGTGTCTATATGAGAGGAACAGGCTAAATTTCTTGAAGTTGGGTCTCTTAGGTAGAATTCCCAGAGAAAAAGACAAAATTATGAGGTCAGAAAGTGAATTGGGGTAATATCTATTTTTAGAGGCAAACAAGTTACTTCACAGGTTGACTGACGAGCTATAGGGTAGGAAGCTGAGATTTTCTTAGTCTGGTGGCAGACAGACGCTTGTGCAGTTGTCTGGACGTAGCTTGCATGAAAACAGTTTCACAGTAAAAATGGGTAAAAATGACAGTTTCGCGATAATTTTAATGAAAATTGGCTTTGGCGGGGGTTTTTTGGCTTTCACTGCATGCTGACGTCACGGCGATGGGACATTTTGTTGTGACGCGGGGGGGTGGTAAGCGGTTTCCCCCCGCACAGCTTTTGGGGTGGAGTGGTTTTGGGCGGGGAGGCAGCAATCACAGTGGGAGGGCGACGCGTGTCCCCGGTACGGTAGCAATACCACCGGCTTCTCGGGAGTTAATGGTCGGATGAAAAAGGGGTCGTGATATGTGCGTCGGTCGTTGGATGAACAGGGCCTAGATCTGACGGTTGACGGCATTGGGACATGGCAGATGGTTAATGTGCAGGGCCCGATCATTTTATTGGTTATTGGGGTTGTGGTTAAGTTATTAATTAACCAGATGTTAATTAATTCTTTGAATGGCATGATAACAAGTTATTAAAAGGTTTCGGATAAACCTTTCAATTCCTTTTGTACAGTGATATATGGCTATAGTTTAGCTGCGGGGCGGGAATAATAAATATTGGGTTTTCTTTAATGTATTAACATAATACGGGAAAGGGGAACACGTAGTTCCTGGTTTAAATAGAATTAGCAATTACTCTTGTAGTTTCAAAAAAATGAGGTTTATGCAAGGTTCAATACCATGTACATTTCTCTTATAATTTTTTTTGGTTAGAAGTATGTTGCATGTATCTTCTCTGAATGCAGTACACATTGTATTGCATTCTTCTTCAAATCTTGTGATATTCACGATATCATGTGGATTTTGTTTGTGCAACATAAAATGAAGAGTTTTTCATTGAGAGAAAATCTTGGTAACAACTTCCACAATATTTTCTTTACTTCCCACTTGTTCAAGCTGGTTATGGCTGGTAAAAATGTAAATGACTGAGTGGTTCCTTACAAAGTCTTGATTACAAGTTGTGATAGATTAGAAAAATAGTTTATGAATGATTTATTTTTCACTCTCTTAAATGCAAAAGGGGAAAATTGTTGACTATTGATTGTGGCTAGAAATTCCAATGACTAAGTGGTTCCTTACAAAGTCTTGATTACAGATTGTGATAGATTAGAAAAATAGTTTATGAATGGTTTATTTTTCTCTTTTTTAAAATGCAAAAGGGGAAAATTGCTGACTATGGATGGTTTGCTATGTGAATTTTATAAGTAACTATGTATAGTTTGATTTTATCATTAAACATTATTTACATTCATTTCATGAAAAAAAATCAATGAATGAAACCGAAATGATTTATTTTTCAATTATAAAATTATTAAGAAAAAACAACTAAATGCTAAATATATATGAATTCTACAATGTAAGATTTCTCAAATAGAGTCCTCCTGCAATTAAATTATAGCAGTGTATCCCATCATTAGTCAAACGATGGAATCATAGAGATTGGAGTAGTTGTAGAGGAACTCGCCCACAAATATTTGCCGAAAAATACTCATCAGGTATTTCCTCTTTCTAATATTCTTTTATCAAAATGGAATCATCAAACAAGAGGAGTAGCTAAATCATTCAAAAGAAAATGATTTTTTTTTTCATTTTCAAACTTTAACTATTGCATTTATATATTATCAATTCCCTCTCTTTTTTTGCTTTGATATTTTCAGAACTTTTCTTTCTTTAGTAAATAAAATATATTTTTCCTAATAAGATTTTAAAAATAAAGTAAATAAAAATATTATAATTTTAATAGTTTAAATTATTTTATTATATAAAAACTAATTTTTAATAATATAAAATTATAATATACCTTTATAAAATAAGATTCTAATAATTAAATTAAATTAATTATTAAAATAAAAATTTATTGGAAAACATCAAACATTACTCTATAAACATATCAACAAAGATTTTTGTGAGTTTGATTTCTTAAATATCAACATTTTTTCTTTTCCAAGACAGCAATCAAACTTTTTATTATGAGAATAAAAATTTATATATGTAGATGCCTTAAGCATTATTGTATTTTTGTTCCAAAAAGAAAAACACATAGTGATTGAGTAGACTATGACATAAACCATAATTAATACTCAGGAATATGAAAAAAAAAATTGGACCTCTCTTGTATACTGTAGAAAACAACTCACATGAAGTACTATTCAAATGTTTAAGAATTGTAGCATATAGGATCCAAAATAGAAACTAGTTGTATCAATAGAAAAACTTACACTTGTAAAGATAAAAACTGATAAAACTGCATAAAAAAAATAGACGAACAAAGAGAAAATTGTCTATATAGTGTAAGAAAAACATGCAAAGGAAAAGGCATCATCTAATGTATGCCTCTTGATTTGATCACGAGATCTTCCCTTATTTTATTTCTCTTATATGCCATCTATCCAAATCGTGTTGTAGACCCTCCTTAGAAAGGATATCTACCTCAGAGTTTTGTTCCATATATATGTGGAAACCATAAATGTAATCAAAGCCCTGTTTTACATGTAAAATTTCTTCAACGAGTGGAAGTAAAGTGTGTTTTTGGCATCATTTTACTTCATTGAACCAATTTATGAAATTTAAGGAATCACTAAATATTTGTATTGTATCAATTTCAATTCCCAAATCCAACATAATAGTAAATTCAATGAGAGGAGTTGTGAAAATTTGTTTGTTCCAGTTCCAAGGCCAACTGAAGCTTTTAGGTTCCTTTGTTTATTGATGTGTATAACAAAACACGCCCCACATCTATTATGTGCATTAGATACTTCATAAAAATAAGCCCACGATATATGTCGGTTTATTTTTTCCTCTCTAATAATTCGAGGAGACAAGGTTGTTGATGAGGTTGGAAGTAAAGAGAAAATTGCATCACACTCAATAGCTATAAGGGAGGGAGATGAAGGAATGTCACAAAAAATGCCTTTGTTTCTTGCCAACCATATACCCCATGTGATTATTGGTGGGACATTTCTCAAATTTTCATCTTGCACTGAGTTCCACCAATTTTTCCAAGCCTTAAAAATGTTTGCACCTCTCGAGTTCAAATTAAGTCCCAAAAGTCTTAGAGTGCCCTTCCAAATTTTAAAGGTGAATGAGCAACTTAATAACAAATGGTTCACCGTTTCTTCAGAGTTTTTGCATATCATACACCAACCCGGACCATGTTTGTTTCTTTTTTGAAGGTTATCCCATGTTGGCACCTTATTTCTGAGGAGGCACCAGAAAAATAGTCTTGAATTTGCAGGGAATTTTAGTTTCCATAATGGTCTCCACCATCATGCATACACCCCCTGTACTCTCTTGTCCATTTGATAAATGTATCCATTTTTAGGAGAGTATCAACCTAAAGGTGCATGGACCCATATAAGCTCATATGACTGATCCCTTATCATGACATGAGTTCATTGCAATTCTCTGGTGTAGTGCTCCCATTCAGCTCCCCAGTGAGGGTCTATGTGAAGATCTATGGTCGATTTCCAACCCTGGTGCCAAATCGAGGAAACTTCAATATCTTCCTCCTCATTCAAGAAAATAATTCCTTGGTCATTGAGAGATGTTGTTAAATCCCTTTGAATATCTTATCCTTTGTTGCATCCCATCCATAGATACATACCTATTTTCTAGCCTTCTCGCCATTCCCTATGTGCCATACAATTTTTTCTTCTATAGCCCTGAAGGATTCCAGTGTGGCTTTCCAAATAATAGATACATTTTGAGATTTTTGGTCTAGCCGGCACACCCATTCCTTAATGGGAATGGGATCAATATATTTTCTTTTGACTACAGCAGTCCAGAGGTTATCCAACAATAAAATACACCACCCTGATTTTGTTGCAAGAGATGTTGCAAATAAGGGGAGGTCATTTATTCCCCATCCTCCCCATGCTTTTGGGAGAGTTATCTTATCCCATGCCACCCATGGGAGAACTGCTTCCTCCTTTGCTCCAACCCATAAAAATGACCACACAGTTTCCTAATCTAGGCTAGGATTCCTTTGGGGACCCAAGTGAGGGAAATCCAATAAACCAGAATTGCAATTAGAACATATTTTATTAGTACCAGTCTTCCAGCCCTCGAGAGCCATTTATAACTCTAGTGTTTTATACGCTTTTCCATTTTGGCCAACAACCACATCCAGTCTTGTTTTTTGTATGAATCCGGCTTGAGGTGGAATCCTAAGTATTTGAAACTGTCCTTCATAGGCTTTGCATCAAAGGGGAGGAAAGTATGAATTCTATTGATTTCTTCCAAGGAGAAACCTTCATGAACTAGAGAAGACTTTTGTTCATTTATGCACATACCTGTAGCTTTAAGGAACAGGTCAAGGGAGGCTTTCAGCTGTTGAATATCACCTCTAGATCCATCACTAAAGAGGAGAATATCATCTACAAACAGAAGGTGTGTTACAAAAAGATTTGTGGCTACTTCAATCCCTTTTACTTCTCCCCTACATTTAGCTGAGAGAATCATCTAGCTCAACCCTTCAGCTGCTAATAAAAAGCATAGAGGTTACAAGGGGAACCCTTGTCTGAGCCTCTCTAGCTGTGGGAGAATGGGGATGCCTCTCCATTATTTAGGACTACAAAAATCACATTTTTTATGCATCTTATAACCCAATTCATAAAGCCAATATTAAATCCCAAATGAGTAAGCAAGACACATAGATAGATCCAGTTGATTATTCAATCACATGCCTTTGATAGGTCTATTTTTACTATCAATCCTTTCCTTTTTCTCTTTTTGATATTGTGCATAGATTCCTGAGCGACACCTATGGCTTCATGAATTTGTCTGCCATCTAGAAAACCAAATTGTTCCCTAGAAACATTTTTAGAGACAATTGGTTTTAATCAGACAACAAGGAGCTTTGCAATTATTTTGTAGAGATAATTACAAGCAGAGATTGGTCTAAATTCCCTAAAAAATATTGGATCATCATTTTTAGGAATTAGAGCTAGAAAAGTAGAGTTGAAAGGCTCATAAACCTGACCTTTGATTCTGGATTCCTCCACCACCCAGGTAAGCTCGTCCCCTAAAATCTCAAAAAAGTGTTGGAAGAATTCAACCGTCCATCCATCCAGCCCCGGACTCTTGTCTTTCTACATTGATTTTATAACTCCTTCGACTTCTCCTCTTGTGACTGGAGCCATAAGTAGTTCATTTTCTTCCTCCTCCACATATCTAGGGAAAAGTTGGGAAACCTGAATAACTTTTTCTATTGTTGCTTGATTTGGAGCTCTAAAAATTGCTTTGAAGTGGTCTCTCCCTAGAGACGCTAGCTCATCAAAAGTTTTTGTTGTTCCTCTATATTCCTTTTGCATTTCCCATATAGTGTTTTGTTGGGACAGGGTCCCCTAGGGTAAATGTTGGGGGAAAAGCCCAAGTTTTGGGGCAAAAGGACCAAATCTTGTCGTATAAATTGTAAAGTCTCCACAAATTCTGGTAACGGAGCGTATAGATAGTAAAGTGTCATAAAGGGTTTTACCCTTCCTTTATGTAAGTTGAGTTGGCTTTTGAATATCTACCCATGGTCCGTGAACCATGGGATTGTATAAATAGGTGTGTCTTAGGATGTCTATAGAAGACATCGATGATGAAGATGAATGTAATAGGTTAATAGACAGAAGAGCGAAGAAGTACTAGAGTAGAAGAGAGGCTTTGTAGCTGTGTGCACAGAGGCCTAGAGTAGAATCCACAGCTGAGTGCGCAGACCCCTGCAGCTGAGTGCGCAGGGAAGTCTTGAGTATGTAAGAAGAATTGAAGTATTAATAAAGAGATTATTCCAGAAATTCCTGTGGTTTTTCTACTTACTTTGTTATGAATGAGTACACTTTTGTGTTGTGATGGGTTTATGAATTAATATTGTATTGATGCGCGGCTTTACATAATTGATGTTGTTATATGAAAGCACTTAATATTAACTATTTACGTGAAGCATATCTTATTTCATGTTAAAGTTCTCAATGATTAGGCTGATCTGGGTAAATATAGGATTAGGATTAATCACAGAGGTGCGTAAGTAGTTTATTCACCTATTTAAGGTTCGCAAAAGGTAGTCATAGACCTTCGCAAAGGTCCAGAGGTTGATTAAAGGAATTTATATCAATAATACTTAAAGGCTTATCAATCTGCAAGAAGGCAGGTTTATGGCATAAAACTACATTCACTACTCTCTGGGTGCGCAAACTTGGTTCCATCATCCCCCCATACTGTTTCTGGTGAGACTTCAGTTCGCACTCCGCAGATTGATGCCGAAAGGGCCAGTAGTGTAGAGATTTGTTTGGAAAAACTAACTATGAACATGGGTCAGGACCCACTAAGCGAACAAATAATTCCATTGTCGGGACCAGGATATGCATAAAGATATGTGTGATGTCACATCACTAGAATCCAAAAAAGAAAGAGATTGAGGAGTGGCTAGATAGGAAGATCCATGAATTTGCGGCGTAAGAAAACATAAATCCGCGCCTGACAAAAGAATATTGTTAGATAGGTATCTATATAGAGAGATACATGAAACTTTCTTCTTCTCCTTCTCGATCAAACTATATGAGTGGATCGTTAAATTGGCAGACGACCAAGGAAGGTGGAGGCTTGACGGTCCAATAGTGTGGACCCCGAAGTTAGTTAGTTTGCAAAGATTGGGGACTATTGCGATGATGCTACAGTAGATAAGGTCGTTGACTTGCTTCATGAGTATCAAGATTTGTTCCCTACAAAGTTTTCAGACTTAAAAGGAATAATAGGGGACCTAGGTCTAATGAAGATCACCTTGAAGTCGGACGTGAAGCCGATTAAGCAAAGGCCCTATCGCATCAATCCCAAGTATAAGGAAAAGGTCCACTTGGAGTTAGATAAGATGTTCGAAGCAGGTATTATTGAACCTATAGAAGAGTCTAACTGGGTGAGCCCAATGGTGGTCCAGGAAAAGAAACAAAAGGGCAACATATGGATTTGTGTAGATCTCAGAAACCTTAACGATGCTTGCGTTCATGATCCTTTTCTGACACCATTCACAGATAAAGTATTGGAAAACATAGGAGGACATGAAGCATATTCATTCACTTATGGGTTCTCTGGGTACCATCAGATTAATATCGTGCCAGAACATAGAAGTAAGACAACCTTCATGACAGAGTGGGGATGCTTCTAGTATACTGTCATTCTTTTTGGACTTAAAAATGCGTCGGCGATCTTCTCACATGTAGTCATCACGACATTCAAAGAGCTTATTCAAAAATATTTGGAGGTATATTTTGATGATTGGACGTTGTTTGGATTGGTAAAGCGCCATGTAGCTAGTTTTTGCTTGATGTTGGATACATGTAGAAGGTATCAAATCATGTTGAACTTGAAGAAATGCTTGTTCTATGTCCCTTTTAGAATCTTGTTGGGTCATGTGGTATGCATACAAGGCTTAATGCAGGACCCTGCTAAGATCGCAGTTATAATTAATTTGGAGGTGCCAAGGAGTGTTAAACAGTTGCATGCAACACTGGGTCATATGGGGTACTATCAAAAGTTCATCAAAATTTATGCTCAAATCACTGTGCCGATGGAAAAGCTACTAAAGAAGGATGCTACATTCTATTGGAATGATGACTGTCAGCGGAGTTTGGATGTATTGAAGGAGAAAATGGTCACCGTGGCGATCCTAGTCTTCTCGATAAATTGGAAGAAGGAATTTCATGTGCATGTGGAGGCTTCACGTATTGCGCTAGGAGCAGTGCTGACATAGGCTGGTGAAGGATAATTGGATCAGCCTATAGCGTTTGCAAGCAGGAATTTGTCTAAGGTTGAAAAGAATTATTCGACGATAGAGCGTGAAGGGTTGGCTAGGGTGTACATGCTCCAAAAGTTCATACATTACCTGCTAGGTGGACAATTTAAGATGTATACAGACCATTCAGCATTAAAGCACCTAATCAATAAGCCTATGTTGGGATTGGAAATATGTAGATGGTTGCTATTGTTTCAAGAGTATGATTTCGAAGTAATTGTGAAGCCAGGGCGATTGAATGTAGGGCTAGAGCATCTGTCATGTATTGAATCAGGACATGAGCCTACCAACATGGAGGAAGGGCTACCTGACATGCAACTCTTCATGGTGTGCATAACAGATAATCACTTTGCAAACATTATCCACTTCCTGACTACAAGAATGGATCCAGAAGGATACATGAGTCAACAAAATAAGGAATTAGTGGTGCGCACGATAGACTTTTCTGTTATTGCAGGCCACTTGTATAAGATGGGATCAGATGAGATACTATAACGCTATGTGCCTAACTTTGAACGAAACAATGTCCTTGCTGAAGCTCATGCAGGAGATGCGGGAGGCCATTATGTAGGAAAAGCAACAACGTAGAAGATTTTACGTGGTAGGTTGTGGTGGCCAATGTTACATAAGGATTCCAAAGCATATTGTACGATGTGCGATGCATGTCAGACAATCGGTAGGCCATCGCAGAGGGGTGAGCTTCCTTTGAATCCACATGTATCATTGTAGCCATTTGAGAAATGGGCAATTGATTTTGTAGGACTGATTCAACCTCCAGAAAAGAGGACGGGTGCGTGGTATATCATCGCCGTGACCGAGTATTTTACCAGATGAGCAAAAGCACAACTCGTGAATGACTGTACAGGGGAAAAAATAGTGAATTTCTTATTTTAATCTATGTTGACTAGGTTCAGTTGCCCAAAGATTTTGATGAGTGATCGCGGTACACATTTCCTCAATGAAATGATCAGCAGGCTGACAGAAGAATTCCAAGTTTATCATCAGAAGAGTATGCCATATCATCCTTAGGCCAATGGGGCAGTTGAGGCTTTTCATAAAATATTGGAGGGTGCGCTGACAAAGGTTTTCAATGCATAGAGGAAAGATTGGGACATGCGCATACTTGCAGTATTATGGGATCACAAAACTACTTGTAAGAAGCTTACTGGTCAGACACCTTTTTGGTTCGTCTATGGCATAGAAGATGTAATCCCTATGGAGTACATTGTGCCTAGTCTATGAATAACGAATTTTACAGGAATTACAGACCGCAGAGCCTTAGAAGAGAGGCTCGCATAGCTAACAGAGCTCGAGGAAGATTTATTTTTGGCTGGATTCCATCAACATGTTCAAAAGGAACACGAAAAGGCTTGGCTTGATTAGCACATCAAACTGCGCACCTTCAAGGTAAATGACTTAGTTTTATTATATGATAGTAAGTTTCATAAGTTTCGAGGAAAATTTCAGATTCATTGGCTGGGGCCATATGTTATCAAAGAGATTACCGATGGTGGAGCACTTCAGCTCATAAAATTGAATGGAGATCCATTTCCAGGAAAGGTAAATGGAAGCTAATTGAAGCCATACACTGGGGATCTAGCCCAATGACTACATGATGGTAGGGTAATCTTAGCGCTCCAAGTAGCTGCAAGGAGGCATGGGACTATAAACTACTCAGCCCGGTTTGTAGAGCTGTGCGACAACGGGTCTATACAAAACATGAGGATGTCACAGTCCCATAAGAAGCACGAAGGGAGCTGTGCTATAGGAGGAGAGACTATGCAGCACAGCCATAAAGTGACCGTTATCATCACTATTCATGATTTGGCAATGAAGAGAGGGTTAAGAGGAGCAGTGGGGTGATGTTTAAGTTTGAATTTAAGAGTGAAATCTTTGGAAATTTGCCACCAATATAGCATTTATTGATTGATTTTTAGGGAAACGGTCGAATTTGAATTCGAATTCACCTATAAATTACGTGTGGCCATCTAATGAGAAACACTTTGCATTCCTGGAATTTTTTGTTGAGTTGTCGAGTGTTTATGACTCCTCAACTTTACATGGATTTGGTCATTGCTTTTGTGTTTGAGAAGTTATCTGAAGACACTCAGTGGTTTATTCTTATCATAGTGTTTGGACCAGCAAATACCACTAGTACTGGGGGAGTTATCGCCTCTAATGGAGCTACTCCAAAGATGATGAGTATGGAGGTTCCAACTGTGGTGCCTACGACGCTGAGGTCACCTAGGCCGAAGCCTATGCGGTGAGGGAGGTCCCCAAGCCTAATAAGGATAGGAAAAAGAAGCTAGTGTTGGTGCGCAAGTTAGTGAGGAAGCATGATGCTACACAGACTTAGAGGAAAGAAAAGTTGAACACGAAGGAGAAGGGGAAAGTGGTGGATCTAGAGGTTGAGGAGGGTGCGGAAGATATAGACATTGAGGGGGTACACCCTATATCTAGGTTGTCGGAGTATATCCCTCTGTTCAAGGGCAAAGTGAAGGTCCCAAAGGACCCAAATGAAGGAAAAATCCTCCTTAACACACCCATGTTACTAGAGAACATCACCTTTGAATGTCTGTGCTTCACACGGATATCACACATGAAGCTAGAAGACTAGAATTTGGTG
This sequence comes from Pinus tabuliformis, assembly GCA_031772625.1. Classification (NCBI taxonomy): domain Eukaryota; kingdom Viridiplantae; phylum Streptophyta; class Pinopsida; order Pinales; family Pinaceae; genus Pinus; species Pinus tabuliformis. Next base: position 1,848,519,896 of record CM062816.1, read on the forward strand.
GACCACGAGAGATTCCCCCACCTTGCTACAAACATATTCATGAAGAGGGTCTTCTATAAATAGTCTGGTGTCACCACATTGGAGCCTATGGAATGGATTCGCAGAGTAAACATGTCAGGGATGTTGAACCTGTTGTGGGTTCCCCAGTACCATCACGCAAATATAAACCTAATCATCATCAAGAAATTGTTTTGTCTCGTGCATGACGGGTGCTTGTGGCTGACCGAGCTGATCCCCGTCATCAATATGTTGATCCATCGGGTCACGCTATTGCCACACTTAGGATTGAATCCAGCCAAGGTGTTTGGCCAGAAGACGGGCGAGTGAAACCTCACTGAGAAGATAAAGGATAAGTTTAAACTAGTGAATAAGCTGCATGGGTACTCGATTACCTCAATTACTGACCCCGTGGTGAAGGTTGCCATCCAGATTTTGGCCGGCAAGGTTATGAGAAAGTGTCATGCGGATGAGGTGACGGCACTAGTAGTTTCTTTGGCAGCACAGTGCATGGAGGGCGTACAGTTCAACTGGGCACGTTACATGTGTAGTGATTTCCTTGCGACCTGAAGAGAGGCACAGGACGAGAGTAAGACATTCCACTATTCGTGGTTGTTGCTCTCGATAGTGCTCATCACGTGGGATTTGCTGTAGGACAACTAGTTTCCTCCAGTGGAGAAGAATTTACCTGAAGCCGCAAAATTTGCATCTCTATGGGCCACAAAAAATGTTGTGTGGGTCACAGAGAGAAAATTCTTTTGGGTGTTGATGGAGGTGAGCATTCTCACAACCATCAAACAGAAGCTACAGTTGTCACCAACCATGTTTAAACAACTTTCAGGGTATGTGGAGTTCAAAGCAAACTTCCACCATGTATACATTTAGGCATTAAAGGATCCTGAAGAAAATTGGTTCGAACTACCCTACCTTGCTATGGATGATGCTATTGAAGAGGTCATCAAGCACTGGAAAATAGAGTGGCATTATGCATCTAATCTGGCCACAGGGACTAGCAAGTCCATGGAGAAGAAGAAGAAGGATGTGGCCAAACAGAAGGTTCAACAATTGGCTACAAAGAGGAGGAAAGAGGCTGAGCAGAAGGCCCGGGTAGAAGCAGAGCATGTTGCGAAGGAACAGGAAAAGTAGGAAGAGTGCGACTCTGAAAGAAGTCAGAAATCTCCTTTGCCCCAAACAGAGGAGGAAGAGGGGTTAGAGCAGGGCAGTGGTGATCAGTAGGAGAGCACTCCCTTTTGAGTGAAGTGGTACAGGAAGTAGGAAAAGGTAGGACCACAGAAGAAGAAAAAATACACCAAGCCGTCATTGGATCTAATTACTTTGATGGATGGTGACTTGGATGAAATTGGAGATAAGGTGCGGGATACTACTGCAGAACTGTTGCAGCAGTTTGAGCAGCAACAAAAGAAGGCACTGAGCACCATCTAAAAGGATCTCCATGAGCTACATATCCAGAAAACTAGAATGCAGACAGGTGCAAGACAAAGCAACATTGCCTTAACAAGTTTGGCACCGGGGACCACTCAAGCAATAGAGATGGTTTGATCATTGGATCTTCGTGCAGTCGCACTGCCTGATGGATCTTTGAGTGTGGAGGTGGCCACTGACAAGGCTATTTTCAGCTCTTTGAAGAATATTGGCCTTAACCTAACCGTGCTCCCCAACGAGTTTCTTCACACACTACAAGTAGGTGTGATAGCAAAAGTTAAGGCCCCGGAGGAGTGCACACTGAGCCTGATAAGCGAGTACAGAGTCAACAACAAACAAATGTTCATGGAAAATTCAGCAACACTGTAGGCACAAAAGAATGTTCAAGCACATAACGACCAGCTTGCAACCATAGTGGCCGAGGCATGCAGAATAGTACCTGAACTGCATATCCCGTAGGAAGCGCCTTTGGAGGCAAAGATCAAGAAGTTGGCTACAGGCATACATGATGCCAAGACATAAGTGGCCAAGGTTCAGTTTGAACTGAACCTGAAAATCATAGAGTTGGATTTGAAGTCACAACCTTTAACCCTGCTAGAGGTAAGAGAACAGCTGAAGCCACTGTGAAGGATGGAATTGCAACTGTGGATGCTGCGATGGTGGATTGCACCGCACTCTTCAAGTAATCCACGGAGGTAGTCACGGATCTGCAAGAAGATCCTAACCTACAGAGGTTAAATGCAGAAGCCAACCAATTACAATAGCAATATGATGAAGTGAGAGCGACGACACGCACCATCGCTACAACAAAATGAGTGGCCAAGCTACAAGAGGCGAAGTAGCTGCTTGAACAAGTGGAAGTAGTGCAGAAGAAAGAGGCATTTCGCAAGGCTAGATTGGGGCCTTGGTTGGATGAGGCCTATGTTGTCTCTACCAACATTGAGGAGAGGTTGGCAAGCCTATAATGCATACAGTAGGAAATCAAGGAAGAGAGTGTAGGACCGGCAACAACGCAACTAGTGGATTAGATCAAACAGGAAACCACGTAGAGTGCAACTGAGGTAGTAGTGGCACAAGTATAGTTGGGAGGTCTCCGCAGTAAGATCTCCATGCTAGTAGAGTGACTCGAGGGAGACTCACGATCTTTATGTTGGGGGCTTTTCGGGGACCTATTGGGACAGGGTCCCCTAGGGTCAATTTTGGGGCAAAAGCCCAAGTTTTTGGGCAAAAAGCCCAAGTTTTGGGGCAAAAAGCCCAAGTTTTGTTGTATAAAATGTAAAGTGTCTGCAAGTTATGTTTGAGGAGCACGTAGACAATAAAGTGTCATAAAGGGTTTTAACCTTCTTGTATGTAAGTTGAGTCGACTTTTGAAGACTTACCCATGGTCCGCAGACCATGGGATTGTATAAATATGTGTGTCTTAGGATGTCTATAGAAGACATTGATGATGAAGATGAATGCAATGGGTCAATAGATGGAAGAGTGAAGACGTCTTAGAGTAGAAGAGAGGCTCTGTATTTGTGTTCACAGAGGCCTAGAGTAGAGTCCACAATTGAGTGCACATACCCCTGTAGCTAAGTACATAGGGATGTCTTGAGTCTATAAGAAGAACTGAAGTATTAATAAAGAGATTATTCTAGAAATTCATGTGTTTTTTTTACTTACTCTATTATGAATGAATGCGCTTTTACGTTGTGATGGGTTTATGAATTAATACTTTATTGATGTGCAACTTTACATAATTGATGTTGTTATATGAACGCACTTAATATTAACTCTTTTCGTGAAGCATATCTTATTGCATGTTAAAGTTCTCAATGCTTAGGCCAATCTGGGTAAATACAGGATTAGGAGTAATCACAGAGGCGTGTAAGTAGTTGACTCACCTATTTAAGGTCCATGAAAGAGAGTCATAGACCTTCGTGAAGGTCTAGAGGTTGATTAAAGGAAGTTATATCGATAAGCCTCAAAGGCTTATCGATTTGTGCGAAGGGAGGTTTAGGGCATAAAATGACATTACACTACTCTCTCGGTGTGGAAACTTGGTTCCAGCATCCCCCCATACTGCTTCGGTGAGACTTTAGTCCGCACTCCGTATATTGATGCCGAAAGGGCCAGCAGTGTAGGGATTTGTTTGGAAAAACTAACTCTAAACCTGGGTCAGGACCCACTAAGCCAACATGCTTATATTCTTTCTGCCTCTTGCATAATTTTGAAAAAACTTTGAGTTTTTGTCCCCTGAGGCTAGCCAAATGGCTCTACTTTTGAGTCTCCATTGATCTTATTTGTCTTTTAGGATCTTCCTTTTTGAGGTTTCCAACTGTTTTATCCTTTGTTTCTTCTGTCTCATATCCATCTCCCTCCAGACATTCCAGTTTTTCTAGGGATTCTTCTATGATTTTTAGTTCAACATCTTCCCTTATCCTTTTTTCTTTTGCCCATATAATAGTTGCCTGTTTCATTCTTTTGAGGTTTTCCATAAACTGATGTGCTATGGAATGGTCCTGGTCAAGGGCCAAAGGAATCCATGTGGCCTTTACCAGCTCATTAAAACTGATTTCTTTAAGCCATGTTGGATTGAATTTAAAAGGGGATCTAGGCTTCCTACTAGTCCCTTTCAACTCCAAGATAATAGGAAAGTGGTCTAAATCTCCTCCCATCCCTACCCATTGCCTAAAAATTGAGATGTTGTTAATAAGGTCTTCGTTCATCAGGAAACGATCCAGCCTCTTTTCCACCCTAGCCTCACCTGATCGCCTATTTCTCTAGGTAGGCTTGTTTTTTATCAAGTAATATCAATAAGCTTACATGCCATCAACTTGTTCACAAAGAAGTCTGCCACGGGATCAACTTGTGCCTGTGGCCCCAAGTTTTAGACAAACCCAAAGAGAAATTAAAGTCCCCTCCCACCACCAAATTCGGGACATTCATAAAAGATTTAGATAAAAGAGAATTCCAGAAAGAGACCCTGTCATGGCATGGGCCATAAATGTTGATGAGAGAAAGGTCCATACAAAGTTTCGAGGAATAGACCTCAGCGCCCAGAACCAAATCCGAGCCCCAAGAGTTTAAAATCCTGAGACTGTTGTCTTTAAAACCCATAGCTAAACCCCCAAATCTTCCCTTCGCATCAGAGGTCACAAATGACCATCCCGACATCATTTTACTGAGTGATGCCAAGACAACTTCTCCATTACCCAGGGTTTCTTGAAGCATAATTACATTAGGACACGAGTTTCTGAAAATATATTTTAGTGCTAGCTTCTTATGGGTGCTAGAAAACCCTCTATAATTGAAGGATAAAACAATCATTTGGTAACCACCACAAGGGATTACGCCGCTCTAAGCACCCCTTTTAGAGAGAGTTGTTTCCCATCCGCTATATCTAGTTTTTCTTTAATTTGAGCCTTTGATAAATTAGATTTCCTACCTCTAGTCTTCCCTAATTTAGGAGGCTCATGAATACCACCTAGGCCTCCTATGGATGCTAAGGGGAGGTCCTTCTTGTCACGAGGATGCAGATTATAATGGGAGGCCAAAGAGGATGAAAAAGGGGAGGATGTTGGATCCGGGATGATCGAGGAAGACACAAAGATGTTGAGAGTTGGGATAGATGTGATGATATTATCCAAACCAAAAGATAAACTACAAATTGGAGGCATATTTGTAGACAAATGCTTGGAGGGACTAGGCCCAGGTAAACTATCAAGTAAAGAGTGCAAAGCTGAGGATAAAGAGGAAGGGGGAGGAAAATAAATACCCATAGACTGGGGAGGAGGGTTGATGATTTGAATATCTTTTTGAGCCTCTAGTCACCGATCATCCTCCTGTACATCTTGATGTCCATGTATCAGGACCTGAACTTCTTCAACCTCCATCAGATCGAGGCCAACATCTCGATGCTCCCCTGCAACCTGATTTTGATTTATTTCTCCCTCCTCTGCATTTGTCAAAACTTCAACTCTTAGGGATTCCCTTTTTCCTCTTCTTCTTTGAAACACCAAGGGGAAATCTCACACTAGATGGCCATGTTCATGGCATCGATGGAAACAAAAAGGAAGCTCCTCATAATCAATTATCTAAGTGCGCAAGTACCCCTGTAGTTGTAATTCATTTTTTTCCACGAGACCCTCCCTTGGATCTAGCTTTACCAAGATTCGGGCCACAATTCTAGACTTAGTCTCTCTGAAGGACACATCTGCTTCAAGAAAAATCCGCAACTTGTTCCCAATTGACTGAAAAATGTCTTTTGTCCATAACTTAGGAGGCAATGTTAGAAGTCAAACCCTGATTGGTATCTCTTCGAGTTTTTCCCTTTTTTCATGAAACAATGACTTTCATTTTTTGAAGAGAATTGACGAAAGCCCGAAGAACATAGTTACCGATCAAACAAGAAAATTATCGATTCGCTTTTTTTTTAAGCTAGCAAAAAAATCACCTGATTTTGAAAAGTGGTTATTCAAAATACACCTTTTTTTCAAAGCATATTTGTGGCACTTCAAATTTTCTTATGTATAAGTATGAACATTTTTCTTAAATGTTAGTGATTTCCATGCTAATTTTGAAAAGTGTTATGCAACATCAACCCCTTTTTACAACATCAAAAAAAAAATAAAAATAATAATTAAGAAAAAAACATAAAGAAAAACAAATTAAAAGCTATTTAAAAAAATAATAATAATAATAATTAATAAGAACATTTAAAACAAAATAAAATAGAAACATTTAAAAAATTAAGAAAAAAACCTTTAAAAAAAATTAAATTTATAAAATAAAAATAAGAAATCAAAAATCAAAACCGGGGCGGGTGGGGAGTTGCAGGGCTCCATAGCCCACCCAGGCCCCAAGCCACATGCCCCCATTGGAAGCAAGTCGATTCCTGGAATCAACTTGCTGCCCAGGGGGCCACGAGCACTAGGGTTTCAGCGAACTATAGAGTTGCGAGGGAGTCGCGAGGCCTGGGGCTTCGATGGGCGAAAGAGCTGCTAGGGGGCTGTGGGGCCTAGTGCTTGGGTGGTCGATGGAGCTACCAAGGGGCCATAGGGCATGGGACCTAGGCAGGTAGGGAGTTGCCCCTTACTCCCTAACCTCCAAGGCGCCTGCCCCAGTTTCAATTTTTTTAATTAATTAATTAATTTATAAATTTTATTTTTTAAATGTTTTTTTATTTTTAATTTTTTTTTTTTAATTATTATTTTCATGTTTTATATTTAATTATTCTTTTTTATAGTTTTGAATTTTTTTATTTTTATTTTTGGTTTTTTTTGTTAATTTAAAAGAAAATGTTTTAAACCATTTTTTTATTTTTTATTTTTTATTTATTTTCAATGTTTATTTTCTTTTAAATTTAATTATTTTTAAACTTTTTTATGTTTTTAAATTTTTTGTTTTCCTATCGATTTTTAAAATTGTATGTTCTATTTTTTTAACATATTTTTTTGGTTATTTTTACTTTAAATTTTATCAAAACGTTTTTTTTTTGAAAAAAAAAGAACTTAAAATGTCATCATCTTTGAATATAAAATTCATTAAAATTTCATATATTTGTTATTTTTTCAAATTTTTCATTCAAAATTTTCATAAAAATCTTTTATTTAACATTTGCCTTTTAGCTCCCCGCCACGACTCTTGAGTTCTTTTTTTAATTAATTTTTTTAAGTTTTTTTTAAAATGTTTTTTTTTTAATTATTATTATTATTATTTGAAATCTTTTATTTAACATTTGCCTTTTAGCTCCCCGCCACGACTCTTGAGTTCTTTTTTTAATTAATTTTTTTAAGTTTTTTTAAAATGTTTTTTTTTTTAATTATTATTATTATTATTTTTAATTTTTTTAAAAATAAAATTCGTTTTTTTATTTTTTTTATTTCTTTGTTTTCATTTTATTGTTTTTTAATGTTTTTTTATAAATTATATTTTTTTAAGATGATAATTCATTTATTTTTAAGTTTTGTTAATAGTTTTACTGTGTTTTTTTATTTTATTTTAATGTTTTATTTATTTAATTTTATTTTATTAATGTATTTCATCAATATTGTTTATTGTTTTTTATGTTTTTTTGTCTATTTTTTAATTTTTTCTTAAATTATGTTATTTGATTTATTTATTTATTTATTGTTGTTTAAAGTTTTATCTTTTATAAGCTTATTTTATTTTTTATTTTTTACATTTTTATGTTTGATTTTTTTGTCTTTTGTTATATTTTTTTCTATTGTATTTGTGCTTTTTTATATTTTTCTTGTCTCTTTGTTATTAATATTTTAATTTTTTGTGTTTTTTTTGTTTGCTTTAGTTTTGTTTTTTTTCAATGTTTTCATATTGTCAATATATTTGATTCGATATATATGTCAAAATAAAAAGTATGTAGAAGTAATAAGTCTAAGAGAACAATTTGTTGTTGATGGTGTATTTCCTTTGCAAAAGGATTTTGGAAACAACAAATTCTTTTTTGTGATCTTCAATATGTTTATTAGTTTCGATTTATTAAATTCAAAATAAATATAATTTTAATATTAAATTATTATTACTATTATTATATAAATAAAAATAAAATACATATATTTCTTAATAATAAAATATTGTTTTTGGAAAACAATTTGCAAATTTCAAAATCTTAAAATTATTTAAAAATAAAATATTTACACAAATTTTCAAAAAGACAAATGTTTTAGTGAGAGTATCAAGAACTTTAAAATCACATAAATTCATTTAAACTTTAAAATCACATACATTCATTTGTTTTATAAAGTTGTTCATTCATCATGACTGAAGTGTTTCCTATCTAGTGACTTCAATACATTATATAAAAAAAGACATTATATTTAAAAATTTGTTATTAATATTTATAAAAATATATTAGTATAAATAAAATGGTAATAATTTTTAAAATAATATTAACAACATGGCTGAAAATTGCTGGGCTTTTCAAAGAGGTTTTTTTTAAAAGAAATATAGTTTTAATATTAAATTATTATTATTATTATTATTATTATTATTATTATTATAAAATTAAAATACATATATTTCTTAATAATGAAATATAGTTTTTGAAAAACAATTTCAAAATCTTAAAATTATTTAAAAATAAAATATTTACACAAATTTTCAAAAAAATACAAGTTTTAATGCAGAAAGTATCAAAAACTTTAAAACCACATAAATTCATTTAAACTTCAAAGTCACATACAAATTCATTTGTTTTATAAAGTCGTTCATTTTATCATGATTGAAGTGTTCCTATACCGTGACTTCATTACATTATATAAAAAAACATTATATTAGAAAATTGTTATTAATATTTATAAAAATATATTAATATAAATAAAATGATATAATTTTTTAAAAGAATATTAACAGCATAGCTGAAAATTGTTGGAATTTTAAGGCTTTTCAAAGACATGATATTTTATCTTTAATACCATGCCTGAAAAACATTGGAATTTTAAGACTTCTGAGAGACGTGATATTTTATCTTTAATTTCATGCATATCATTGGAATTTTAAGGTTTTTAGAGTCATGATATTTTATCGTTAACGTCATTATTAAAGTATGTTGACAATTTACCTAGAAAAAAGGACGTTATTCCAGCATCAACACTTTTCATTTTCAGGGTGTTGAAGCACCAATTTCTCTCAAGGACCCATTCAAGTGCTTCGTTTTTATTGAATTTAACCATAAACCACCCTCGTGCCAAGGTGATCACCTCTGAATGATTATCCAGTGCCCCTCTAGGCCTTTGAAATCCATTATGCAATGTAGTTGGTCGAGTAATGTCTTCCCTTTTCTCTCCCCACTATGATGAGTTCTGAAGTTTCCATTGCCTTATCTATTTGTATGTCAACCCCAAGGACAAGGTTTGGGTTCTCTGCCTTTTTTCTTATGCATTTTACTTTTTTCCTTTTTGACCCAAAAGGCTAGCCTTTTCCCTTCTCAACAACCTCATTTTGGTTCTTCCCACCCTGTTTTAGTTCATAGTCTTTGGTTATCTGCCCAATGTGATCACCTATCAAAACATTTTGTTTCATAAACTCCTCGATTTGTATAGCCTTCCCCTCCTCTTTTGGTCAAAACGTCAAACACCCGGCCAAAGCCCATAAAATACTGAAACCTAGTCCTTCACCAATCTCAACCCCAAGATTTTCTTGGCGCTGATCTTAAACCTTCTCTACCTCTGTAGGAACATCATGGATTTTTCCTGCCTTCCACGTTAGATTGCCCAGAACCGCATCTTCTCTTTGCTTTTGAGAAATTTTAATGGCAAGGATTCTATCAACGCTTTGGGTCAAGGCCTTGTCTTTTACATGTAAGTTTTTTACCAAACATGATTTAAACTCCTCATTTCCCCATTTCCCATAGCTTTGAACAATATCTTCAAGCCCTCCCATAAAAAGTACAGACTCAGAAATAACTAAAGAGGTTATGGGGCTTATGAGGAGGTTCGTTGATGTCCATGTAGAGATATCTGCTTGTTTTGCTGGACTAATTTGACTGTCTTGAAACCCTTTTTCAGAATCCCAGAGTGTTGTTATGGTAGAGAAAGAATTACCCTCCGCAAGAAACCCTAAATCGCTTCCATGTTTTTTCTCCAGCCCTGAAAAGACCCATTTTTCTAGCTGGGGATCTAGCTAGTAACCTTACCTCGTCAAAGTTCTACTAAGTTGGCTCAAGACCCGAAACTGATAGGATGTCTTCCGGCTTGGGCTCCAGGTCGAGAGAAGCTCTCAGGTTGACCATTTCCCATGATTGAATGAGCAATAATAAAAATTACTACATCGACTATTTTCTTCCCCTAGTAAAATCCCAAAGAGATGTGCATTAACAGTATGTGACCGTGAAGATTGTTTCACCCTCCTTACAGTTCCACGAGAATAACCCCAACCACTCCCTGCATGTGCGAATATCCAAAAGCTCCCATTTGTTGTCGTGTGTGTGCCAGATGTTGACATAAACCTCCCTATGGATTCCATCCATGCAGCTAGGGTTGCCATCGTGTGTCAAAACCGAGAGACTCAAAGCCTGAAACCCTAACCATGTTTTTGTCTCTTAAATATCAACATATACTATTATATAGTCTTTTTATCAATTCTAACATAATTATAGTTATATTTTTGGTAAACACAAAAATATATATTGTAATCCCTCTTAGCTCATAGAAAACCCATTTTTGAAATCTCTGATCACACTTTTAAAAAACAAATGAATTTGTAACATCATAATATACTATCATGTCATTAGTATTTGTGTGTATTTTGCAAAGAGACTATGCTAAATATATATTTTCTTTACTAATTTGAACATATACAATGTTCTTTTGGTGCTTCCTATTGTATAGAAATTTCAATTGTCACTTACTTTCTATGTAAAGTTCATAGCTTTACAAATAATGGTCAATGTCACTTGTAATTTTTTACTATGCAGCAGGGAAAAGCTACTATGTAGCACTTGTTTGTTTTTGATGTGTGAGAAATATTATACTAACTTAAATTAATTTTAATTTATGATTTAATAAATTTTACACACGGTTGATTTATATGAGTGAAATTTTATACCTCCAATATAGTTTAATTTAGCATTTATTATTATGTTTGTTTATATGGATGAAATTTATATATATATATATATATATATATATATATATAGATTAATTTTAATTTACAATTTATTATAAAGTAATTTGTAGAATGATAGTCAAATGTATTAATGCTATTAATAAACTAAGCATACATCAACTTTTTTATTGTGAATTTTGATGTGTGAAATCTTATATTAACTTAAATTCATCTTAATTTATGAGTTAATATGAAGTATTTTCATAAATTTAGGATGAAAGCATCAAGCTCAGTTACACTTTTTGGTAAGAGATGACCTGTTTGAGTGGAAAAAAATGGCTCGATTAAGCATTCTTATGCAGCCCCAGGTTGTATCTTGTAAAGGTTGTAACCCTAGGTTAGATGTTGATTAGAGGTTGATTGAGCTTGAAGGCTCGATTAAACCCTAAAGCTCAATCAAGGGTTAAAGTAAAGATTTTAAAATTTATGTAAATATCTATAATGATATGCATACATTAAATTTTTTAAGTATTTGATAGTTAAAAAAAAAAAAAAATTAACTACTAATTACATTTGAATAGGTAATTAACAATGTTGTGGATTAAATCCCACTTGAAAAAGAATTCTATCCCACTTGCAATTGAAATTATAATTTGATAACTTAATTAGTTTTTAATATGATTTAAATTTTCAGTGATATAATTTAAATAATAAATTTATTATAAATATAATTTAAATTATAAATTTATTAAACATAAGAAAATTTATCAATTTGATTTTAATAAATATTATAATGTTTTATATGAATAAGTGTATTCAAAAATGTGAATTTGAAGTAATCCACTTGTTTAGGAAAAGAAATGAGTGTAGTAATAATTAACATAGTTGTAATAGTTGTAAGTTATAATTAATATAGTTGTACTCAATGCCATGGTATTTGCAGTTATAAATCTCTCTCAACTTGTAGTAACGTAGTTGTAATAGTTGTAAGTTATAATTAATATAGTTGTACTAGATGCAATGGTATATGCCGTTATAAATCTCTCTCAACCTAGAAATGTGATTGCACTCAATTCCGTACTCACTTTGTGTATATAGAAATTTTTACTCCTAATTTAGGTTTAATATGTATTTTTAAAATAGTAAAAACATAATGGAATCATAAATTTTAAAACATTATTTGACTAATTTGATTATATGAAATTGTTTTTAAACTAATAATATTATAAAATTTATAGAAATTTAAAACAATGATTTGGAAAAGTATAATATATGATTTTTTTAATCATTAATGAGTAATCTACTATAAAATCTATATGACTAGTGTTTAGTTTATCTTATAGTGTGAATATAATTCAATTTGGTTGGAAGGTGACAAATTCATAAATGTTAGTGAAAAATAAATTTGTTTAGTTTGTTTTATTTATTTATTATAATTTGATTTATTTTATTGAAAATTTTTACATAAAGCTTTTTATAAAATGATGATGTATAAAAATATATGATTTTTAAAATCAAATTTTTTATAGAATGTTATCTATATATTATTATAATTTTTTTATTGGTAAATTAAAATAAAATTTGGATTTATAATTAAGAAAAATTAAGTTAAGAATGTATTTGAATATTTATAAAAATGCTTTTTGTGGAATAAATAAACTGTATAATTAGCTTAAAGACAAGTATTCAGAAGCTTAGTTTTTTGTTTTCTCCTTTTTCAAGATAATTGTGATAGTTCAATAGAGCCTATGTGTAACCAAGGGCTCAATAGAGGGTTTAATAATTTTACTTCAAACACTCAATCCAACTTTTTAAGCGTTCGATCGAGCTATTGAGGGCATTAAAAACAGATTCTGTTTTTAGCTCCTCTTCTACATATTTTTCTGCAACACCATTTTGTACTTTAGTGGACTCCATCTAATTAGCGAAGTTGATCATGTTGGATTCATGAAGGAATCCTCTGTCCTATGGCATATGAGTTTGACATTTTTGAATTCATATGATATTTTTTTATCTAATTTCTTTTAAACATAATGTTTGAAGCTTTTTTGGATAGTCTCAAAGAGGTTGAATAGAAAGTCAATAACATAAAATATATAAAATGAAAAGATTTCAAAAAATACAAATATCTTCGTTTACCAATCCTCTTCAAAAGGGAACTCTTGGTTTTTGGATTTAATTAAATAGTAGAAAAAAATATTAATGCAATTGAAATATGAGGCCAACTTCGAAAAATAATAAAAAATATAATCTTGCATAAAAAACAAATTTTTAATATGAAAATTCTCTCGTTCATATATTACACATTATCTTAAGATTTGCTAAAATTTGCAAGGGAAAGCATCTCATTTAATGAAAAATTGACATATTATATGACTAATTTTTTTTGTAAAAGATATCATTAGGACAACCACATAATTCTCCACAAATTGTCTTTTTACTCGGAGTCAAAATTCATAATGTTTATGTGAATTTTGATGCTTGCATGAGATAAAAGAGGGAAATTTTGAAATTTCATTGCCACATGTGGCCTAGAAGTGTAACCCATCTTCACGCATTCACCCTTAGTCAATAAGGAGATTCATGTACATATCCATTTTAATTCAACGGTTACAAAATATTTAGAAATTCAAAAAGCTAAAACAAAAACAAGTGTAAATTTTGCAATACTTCATAGATAGAGAATTAAGATGAATTTATGTTCTTATTAATCAAAATACACCTGCATGAATATTAACTTAGTTATATTCAAATGCAACAGGATAAAAAACCTATGGACAATGGATTATCAAATGGCCACATCATATTAACAAACAAAGAACATAAAATCATATCGAGTATTCTCCTTTTGTTGTCTACACCCTAAGCTAGTCTACCTTTCTCTTTTGGAAGATAGGGAAGATATTAATAAAAAATGGTAGTAGAAGGAGATATGGCGTGCTAAATTATCAACAAAAGAAAAAAGGTTTATGTGGTGCCTTATGGCAATGGAGGTGCCAACCTCGGATATTATGAAAAATAGATATATGATTGACTTGGGTTGGTGCTCACTATGCAAAAATGATGCACAAATCCATTTCAAATGTGTTCATTCCTTAGGCCCCTTTTTTCATTGGGTTTGGTCTACATTTTAACTACTCTTGGTTGCTCCTCTTCATGGGAAGGCATGGATCTGGAAGATGTTGGGAGGGATTGGTAATCCAACCCTAGAAATCATTCTGTCGAAGCTCTCCCACTCATCACATGTTGGGGAATCTGGTTGGCAGGAAATAAGGCCATATTCCTTGTTAAACTACTGATCCCCGATCACTTTGTTGTGAAAGTTATTTCCATTCTTAGACTTCTCCCCCTCGTGCATCTAGGTTAAAACTTATAAGAAAATCTCATCCATGGGATTTTTTCAATGGTGCCTCAAATAACATGGAACAATAGAGTGGGGGAGGTGTTTTCCTCTACCTTACGAAAGCACATTACTATCCAATTAAAATTGGATTGGGTAGTGGGACCAACAACCAAACATAATTCCTCGCATGCAAATTTCTTCTCTTATTTTCTTCAGAGAAAGGATGCAAAAAAATCCAAAACTTTGGGGATTTAATGCTTCCCATAAATTGTTTAAACAAATCACAAGTCTACAAGAATATCATCCTTTTACGCATAATGGAAGAAATGTTGTGTATTATTGATTATTTCACACTTTTCTCTTGCCATGATATCTACAGGGACAAAAAGTAGAAAAATAGTAAAAATAAAGGCTCATTGTGACGAAAGGTTGGTAGAGTATTTTAGAACACAGGGAGGATCAATTTTCTGAACTTCAGAACCACCCCTACAGGGACATCTTCCCATGACTAATAGCATCATAAACATAACTTTCTTGTTTTCTCTTTTATATTTTTTTGCTATACTATAATCAAATGATGGGTGCTTTACTCAGCTAGTTCACTAGCTCTTCAAGCTACTACAAAAATACTATTATATATATTTTTATATATTTATTAGCTATTTCCTCTATTTTTAATCTTGGAGCTCTCATTGGGACTACCTTTTTCTTTTTTGGTACTTATTGATATTTGAATACATTATTGAATGGGATTATATTTTTTCTTAATTTTCTTTTTTCAATTGATTTATATAATATAAACATATATTATGTGTGTATTTATATATATGACATTGAAATATTTTATTTAATATGGGTAGTGAGATCTTTTATTTATAGACTACATTTCATATAATAATTTTATTATTATTATTAATATATTTTTAAATACATAATAATATTATTTAATCATACATATTGAAAATTTGTAATTATGACCTACATTGAATTTTATGGTTATTAATACTTTTAATGCAACATATTAATTTTATATTAAAAGTTACACATTATTTTTATTATGAAATAACTGAACTTTATTTTCAATTACTCCTTATCTTTGTGGATTGAATATTTTATTATGGTCAACATTACCCATATTAATATAAACTAGCATAGATCCACCTTAACTATGGACCTAGAAAGTTGAGAGGATCAAATCTCGTGAAGTGCAAACACTTTTTATAGTGAAATTTTTTTAAAATTACTATTTTTTTAAAAGAATTAAACTAATTACATATTTATTGAATCTTTATTACTCTTAATTAATTTTTCTCTTTGCACATTGGAATATGTTCTTGTTATATATATATATCTATATATATATATATATATATATATATATATATATATATATATATATATATATATATATATAGATATAGATATATATATATATATATATATAGATATATAGATACATTCTAGAGTTGATACTAAAATAAACTAGTTAGTATAGATATTAAAATGACTTATTTATTTAGATATGCAATTGAAATATGAAAATATAAATGATATCACCTTTATTTGTTTTTTTCATTATTCGAAATAATTTTAAAAATCTATATAAAATTATCTTATTTCATATGGACATCTGAATATTTTATTTATAAGTGAGAGTGATATATTTTAACCATACCTCATTTGTATTGGGTTTTAATATCAAAACATTTTATAATACTTCTGAGTAAAACCAACCCATCCCATATCTATATATATAAATATATATATATATATATATATATATATATATATATATATATATATATATATATATATATATTCTAAAGTTGATATTAAAATAAATTAGTTAGCATTGATATTAAAATGACTTATTTATTTACATATGCAATTGAAATATGAAAATATAAATAATATCACTTTATTTGTTTTTTTAGTTATTTAAAATAATTTTTAAAATCTAAATAAAATTATCTTATTTCATATGGACATCCGAATATTTTATTTATAAGTGACAGTGCTATATTTTAACCATATCTCATTTGTATTAGGTTTTAATATCGCAACATTTTATAATACCTCTAAGTAAGACCAACCCATATGTATATATGTAAAACTAACCCCATCTATCTATATATATATGTAAAACTAACCCCATATATATAATTTTTTAAAATTTAAATAATATTTTATTTTTATTTTAAAATGACATGTGTAGCTATATGTTGAGTACCGATATAATTACATAGTGCTATCATATTGGGATGTCTAATGAATAGGAAAATGATTTAACGGTCAAAAGAGGAAATATAAGGTTTTTATTTTTTAAATACCTTCTCTCTCTAAAATTGTTATAAAATTATGCTACTTCGTATGAATATCAAAATATTTTATATAGTGAAGGATTTTTACATCTTCTCCATCATGTGTAAACTCAAGGTTGAACATGGATGGAATCACACATGGCTCTCATATTGGGTTGTAGAATGTGTCTCTCGGTGCAATAGTAATTGAGTTATTTCAAAGTGATAATTAAAACTAACCAAGAATATATATTCATCATTGTCTTTTATTATAGTCAATTTTGTTTTATTTTTATTTTAAAAGGAACATGTCTCAACTCAATGTTGAACATAAATTGAATCACAGGTCACCTTCATACTGGACTATACCAATACAGATCCATCTTAATCATGGATCTAGGTTGGATCTAGCAAGCACCTAGAGAGTTATCACAAAGTGATAATTAAAACTTACCAAACATATATATTCATCATTGTCTTTTATTATAGTTAATTTCGTTTTATTTTTATTTTAAAAGTAACATGTGTCAACCCAAGGTTGAACATAAATGGAGTCACAAGTCACCTTCATACTGGACTATACCAATACAAATCCATCTTAATTACGGACCTAGGTTGGATCTCGCAAGCACCTAGACAAATCAAATCTATTGATTTACGAATTTTTTAATATTGAAAAACTTGGAAAATGAGTTGAAGTTAGAGATATTTGGTCAACCTTGCACTAGTCAATATATATATATATATATATATATATATATATATATATATATATAGATATATATATCATTTTTCATTCTTTAAATTGAATTCTTAATGCATAAAAGGATTCACACCATAAAATATCCTTGGCAATTTGGATTTTTTAAAATAATAGTTTGAATTTCATAATGAAAATTTATTGCTCTATTTCTTATACAAATTACAATTTCTTTATATAACATATAAAAAAAATTATTATTAATTTTATTTAACCCGATATATATAATTCATATTGAAACCTTTTACTTTGAATTACTTCTTTTTAATACATTCAAATAAGTTATCATGGTTAATATTAATTTAATTTAATTTTATAATTTATCTCTTTATATACATATATAAGGAATTGATCTTGAAATAAAGTAGTTAGTATAGATATTGAAATAGTCTATTTAAGTGTTTATTAAAATATTGTTAAAAAGTATAAGAATTAAACATGTTGATTAGAAACGAAAAGGTGAACTCTCAAACAATCGGAACAAGGAGCAGGTGAAGGGAGAAGCTAGGTTTGGAGTTGAAGATAGGGTTTTGGATTCAGGGTACCATGGCGGGGAGTGCAGGGGGGAGTGTTGCTCCCTCCTACAGTCGAGCAGTCACAAAAGGAAGTAAGGATGCAAGAAAGAAGCATTTCAAAAAACCTCTGGAGAAGATTTCAGAAGCACGAAGTCAGGGGACATCTGGAAGAAGCGGAGATCAGGATCAGGAAGGGAATCAACAGGAAACTAGCAAAGAAAAGGAGAATGGAGGTAGCAGTGAAAGACCAGCTTCCATAAGGACAACTGGGGTCTGCAAGCCCAAGTCAGGCATTATTCCCCAGGTCATATTGAGCGACCCAGCGATACAAGCACATAGGGATCATATGACAGAACATGCAATCATATGCAAGTTCATGGGGTTATGGCCGACAGAGAGGGCGTTACACATCTGGATAAGGAGCCATTGGAAGCCAAAGGGAGAAATACATTTACATCTGGGTTCTAAGGGATTTTTCACAGTAGTGTTCACAAGCCTAGAGGACAAAGATAGAGTGTTTGAAGGGGGGCCCTATTTATATGTTGCGGCAGGACTCTACATACAGCCATGGATGATGACCTTTGTCCCGGAATGTGAAACATTCACATCAATATCGGTTTGGATCAGACTATATTCCCTTCCTCTGGATTATTGGCTACCAAAATCTTTGAAAACCATAGGCAACAAGCTGGGGCACTTTCTAAAGTTCTCAGAGGCAACTCTGAAAGGAAGGTATACCTCCTTTGCCTGAATATGTGTGGAAATGGACCTATCCAGAGCCCTTCTGGAAGTGATAATTTTAGAAGTATATGATGAAGAATGGGTACAGATTATGGACTATGAGCACATACCATTTAGGTGCCACAAATGCCATGAACATGGGCATCTATATAGAGACTTCCCCACAATCAATAGGGAAGGTAACCAGAAAACCACTATGGAGAGAGATCATGAGGGTTTCACCAAGGTCGGGAGCAAAGGGAAAGGGGGAAAGCATCCAAACAAGGAGGTAAATGAGGACAGACATACAAGACACAACAACTTCAAAATCCCAGAGGAAGAAGAGGGGAACAAGGAGATAGTCCAGGACATGGAGAATGTAACAAAGGAGCAGGATAAGGTAGCTGACATGGAGGATATCACAGTAAACAACCAGCAAAAGGATGATCTACCAAGCTTGATGGAGATCAGTAGGGACCAGGAGATGACTCCAAGTGAAGCGGGAATAGAGTACCATGAGCTACATGAGATTTTGGATGGGGAAAATCTAGATCTAGAGAAATTTCTCGAACAAGGAAAAAACATAGGAGTGGACTCCCTGCCAAAAGAGGACTATGACAGAGTACAACAGCTCTTTCTATGGAGGTCACAAGTGAAGGGAGCTGGAGTCAAAAGAAATCATGAAAGCTAGGAGCCAAGTGGGGTCAAGATGATGGAGAATTCACAGGCATAGTCTCCAAAGAACTCAGGTAGGAAAAGAGGAAGAAAGAGACAAAATGAACTGCTAAATGAATGTGGAAAACTATTGATCAACTCAGGTAAGATGAAAGATCTTACCAGTTATTCCTTTACTAACCTTTCTTAATGAATCTCACAACCCGGAACATTAGAGGCATAGGGAATAGGAGGAAACAAAAAATCTTAGTAACAGAATGAAAGAAGAAACCAGACATGGTTTTTATTCAGGAGACAAAATGTTTGATGGATAAGATAAGAGATATTCATAATAATTGATTATTCAAATACGAGTATTTAGAGTTTAAGGAAAATAACTCGGTGAGGGGGATTCTCACTTTGTGGGATCCATAGAAATTTGGAATCCTGGATGCTGAAGCATCCAGGAACTATCTCTCCTTGATATGTGTTATAGACAATTTTGTGCCTTACAGCAATAGGCATGAATTGTCAATAATCCAAGGGATCCAAAGTCCCTAAACATGATGTTCCTACCCCTAGAGGATCAAGGTCAGCAAACCAACAGCTCTCAGATCAGTTCTCCACCTGAAAACACTCAAAAACAAGCAATCCTGAAATCAAAGCAGGTGCTCCACTAGGCTTCTGCGCTGAAAGCCAACTCCTCCATGGTGTACCTGCGTTGCAAAGCAGGTAGAACAAAGGCCACCTGCGCTGAGCGAGATTGGACAAGTGGCACAGTGAGTCATAGCTGTGGAATCTTCCAAAATGACACTTGGATCAGGGATTTCGCCTTGTGATGAGTCAGAGGCTCTGTTTCTCCATGTGGAAGCAAGGTTCTCCAAGTGGATTCAAGAACTGAAGATCAACTGAAGAGAGAGAGGACACAAGGCAGCTACACATCAGTTGCAAGCTGACTCATCCTTTCTCAATTCATCTATATATTGAGCTCTCTCCTATGAGCTCAGGAGGCTGGAATTTTGTGCAAAGTAATGATATGCTGTTGGTTTCACTATAGAGCTATTGGGTGATTGCTTGAGGGAGGTGAAGAAGAGAAATTCTTTCTGCTGGGAGGTGTTGCTGGATTGGAGCCTTCAATGGTTGTAATCTTCTCAGAACCTTTACTTCTTCATTAATAAAAAGCTATTGAGGTTCTTCTATATACTCTTGTTTCAATTATGTATTGTGATGATTGTATATTTGATTTACACTAATCCTTAAATCAGTTATGATTGCATGCTTCTTGTAGTTTCCTTCTTTGTTATTTTGCAGGATCTCATTGTAGCTGGGCCAGCAAAAGAGCAAGGAGCTGGGAGCAAGCAAGCAAAGAGAAGAGTTTGGATTCGACATTAAGCGCAAGGCAACGGTTAGTGAATTTCTCCATTCTTTCTCTGCTTTCATAAAGAAGTAAAATGTCAGTAGTTTTCCTTACAGTTGTTGCTGAGGTACTATCACCCTTAGAGTGGGATAGGGTCATCCGAGTCGGATACTTTTCCCTACAACAAACTGGCGACTCCGCTGGGGATCGTATCTATTTGATTGTTTTTAGTATCTTGCTATTCATTTCCTGAACAAAAGAGTACCAAATCGAAAAGCTTTTGACTATATCAAAAGCGAAGTAGAGGGCAGCTACTCTAACTCATTTCTGAGCATGTTCATGATTTGAAGAGCTGATCTACAAGGATCCTTGTAAGCTCTTAGTGATATTTTTTCACCTTCCTTGTCATCCCTTGCTGTGTGCTTGATTGAATGCTTCTGATTTGAGCAAAAACTGTGCATTTTTTAGAAAATTGTGACCCGGAAACTGAGAAAACAAAACTTTCGTTTTCCAAAGCAGGTAGTACACAGGCTACCTGCTTTGCAAAGCAGGTCCCGAAGGGGCTACCTGCGCTGAGAGCCAGACTCGCTGTGCAGCACCTGCGTTGGCCCAATTTTGCCTAGAGCAGTTGGGGTTTCCTCCCTTTTTCTTGCCTGTTTTCTTTATAGATTTGGCTGCCAGTTGTCTTTCTTGCACCTATTCTGAAACCAACCTTACTTGCCATTATTCCGCCTCTGTTATATAACGAAATTGTACTTGTTCTTTTGTATTTCTTACTTCATTTACAATTTCCCATAACGAAAGTAAACTAGTCTTGCTTTGGCCTCTTAGATCCGAACCTGTGTTAGGCATTTTGCTGGTCTAAAGAGTTAGCTTGTTGTCCATAGCTGATTGGTCTCTTTTACTTTCGTCATTATGGTTTGATTTCATGTATTTCCAGTGATTGAACAAGTAAATCTTAAGGTGTCTTTTGATTTTGGACTAGCTTGTTTATTTTCGCTTTAAATCGAAATCAAAGTTATATAACAACTTTCTTTTTGTAACCCATCCACATTAAGAAAGGGAAAAGAAAATACATGCATTGTGCATTTTGCATTTGACTGTTTGCATGACGATTTAGGAAATTTTGCATTAGTGTGTGTTCTATGATCTGTGTGAAAAGATTTGCCTTTCTTCTCCTCAGTAGTTAGGATTTTCAAAGTTGAAAGATTGAAAAGTTTGCTTCTCATCTTAGATTGCATTCAGGAATTTGTTACATACATCTCGTGGTGAACCTTAAAGTCAAACTGCTAAGCAAGATCAACATTAAAATGAATTCAATTTACATAACAACACTTTGAAACATAATGCAAACATATAGAGGTCTAAGCTAGAGACGTGTTCCGGCGTCGTTAAACATAGTGACTGTCGATCTCGAAGAAGGTGGGTGATTCCTCCTGAGAGTCGGTGGCACTAATACGGACTTGTGCTCCCACGTACCATCGAGTATATATTGGGAGACCCCTATAGGCATATATCCTTTATCCTTAGGAAGCCGTGTCTGCCGCCCTACTGATCACAATGCAGTGAACACAGCATTCACGAAGATTGACCACACGTACCGTAAAACGTATTCCGTGGTTTTGCGAAAGGTTTGGCACACCCTCTGCCTAGATCTCCAGAGCAGTTTCTTTTGGCCTTTTTCAAACTCTATAACTGAAAAAGTCCAACCGAGCATTTGTCACTTCGGGCTCGTTAATACATCGAAGGAGACTAGAGTCATCTTTAGCTTTTTCTCGACTCTTAAAACATGAAAAAGCAAAGTTGTGTCTAAAGCGTCGTAAATAAAATTTATTTTAAATGGAACGAAATCACCTGTTATTCCCGCGTTGATCTTTAAGTTGAAAAGTATGGAGTCCACCAACCAAGGAAGTCACCTTGGCGGAAGTCCCAATCCCTTCTCCTCTTGGGGAGATGTTGGTGCGCCCCATATGGCCACATTGTCATTTCCAGGATTGACAATTGGCCTACCTGTCTGGCTCTTTTCAACTAATGTAGTTCAGACCACCACAAATCCTGAGCAGTCGAATCAACAGTCAGATCAGTCTAGAGCTGCCCACCAGCCTTCCACTTCTTATTCTTCCTCTGATCCTTCATCTTCACAAGGTAGAGCCGGCAAAAGTCAGCCTCCCAAAGAGAAGAAGGAAAAGAAGAAGAAAGAAAAGAAGCAGAAGGGGCCTATGGCGAAGGCGACTGGGGGCAAGCAAAAGACATCTGACAAAAATCCACACACTGCACCGACCGGGCCTAAATCGCCATGTGTCATTTGCAAAGGGACCCACCTCCACCGTGATTGTCCTTGTATTCCCCGGATACTAAGGAACTAGTCCCCCAGGTTGCACAATCCGGTAGCATCAACCTCTGGTAGTCATGTTGATTGCAGTCCGTCAACTAACGAGAGTGAAGGACGAAGAGGGAGACCAAGATCACCCTGTATGCTGTGTGAAGGCGATCACGCCATCCACCGCTGTCCATTCTTAGATGAGGCAAAGAGAGTTTTGGAAGATCGTCCTGTATCACCGTTACGACTTCCTCCTGGATATCAAAAACTCGCGCCTAATCCCTCGGTAGTTGAAAATCCAGCTGGCCCGCTCAAGTGGTCAGCTGAAGTGTCTGTCATTGAGAATGAACCGGCTGAATCCAGACCAGACGAAAGTCTAAAGGTCGAAACGGCAGTTGACCCGGTTCTTCCTTCAGAGGTTTCATCCTCAAATGACTCCGTCATTGAAGATCCATCTTCAAATGACACCCTCACTGAAGAGGATAAGGATGACACCGTCCATATTCTTTTCATCAACACAGACTCTGATGGGCATCAGGGCAATGCGCCCATTCCTTTATCGCAGGAAGGAACATCGTCAGGGTCGTATCCGGCCGTGTATTCGGTCCCACCACCAAGCAACCTAGTTGTATCCTTTGATTGGAATCAACTAGGCAGACCCCGGTTACCAGCCAGTATCCCATTCAGAATCATCGTCCAAATCTACAGAATGGTGATGGCTGGAACTATCATTGATGAAGGGGCATCTGTGAGTATCCTTTCCTCTATTGCTTGGAAAGCGCTGGGTTCCCCAGAGCTTTTACCTGAGATGAGAAATCTATCAGGTTTTGATAAAGGAACCAGTCGCCCTTTAGGGATTCTCCCCAATGTTCCCATTACATTGAGGGGGAAGACAGTTCATATGAACGTCATGGTCGTTCAAGGACCCTTGGATTATAACCTACTCCTTGGACGAGACTATATATATTACATGGGAGCGATAGTCTCCTCACTCTTTAGAGTAATGTGTTTTCCACACGAAGGAAGAGTGGTCCAGCTCGTAGACCAACTTTCATTTCCAGGATCACGCATCGCAAATAGTCAAATACCATCCCTGAACGGCTTATTCACTCCTGGAATGCCTCCACCCCCGGTTCTACTTCCCGATGAGTGCGAGTGATTCGGAAAGATGTAACTGGGACCCAGGGGGCATGCACCCTGGCCTGCCTTGGGCAGAGGAAACCTCGGGTATAAAGTTAATTTCCGCAGAAGAATATGACTGGTCCGTACCCCGTCCGAAAGAAGGAAGAGAGGGTTGTTCTAGAATAAGATTCTTTTGTTAAAGTTATGTGAGTGAGATAATCGGCTTCTCGCTCCCCTTTGTCTAAATAAGTAGGATACCGAGGAAGGGGACCATTTGCGGCAGCAAGTAGTAACCATCTTTGGGTAAAAGGCAAGCCTCACCCATTAAAACATATGTTTTGAAGGATAAGTAGGGGCAGCCTCCAAAGAAAGAGATTCTATTGCTGCAACAAGTGGTCATCATCCTTAGTAACCTAATGATAGACAATCGCCGGGAAAAAGAGTTTAGTTTGCGGCAGCGAACAGAACCATTTTTCGGATAATAAGTAAGAGGCAAGCCTCCCTCCATAACACCAATGTTTTATCTATGGTGATCTTGCGAAAATGTACAAGTGAACTGATGGGAAGACAAGTACCGTCGGCACCGAAAAATAACGAGAAGACAAGTATCGTTAAAAATATAGCAAGACGACCAGTAGAAAAACAGGGGTGGGACAGACGAGGGGCAGTTTTGAAATTATACTTTATACCTGGGGGCATGCAAACCTTTTGGAGTGTGAGCAAAGAGCGGTCATTTTATCTGGTTTTTGGATTGGTCGTTTCCTAGCTTACATAAAGAAAGGATGTGGGGCAAAAGTCAAAACTTGCCAAATTGGAGTAACTTGTGAGGTATAGCTCCTTAAATATGACTACCTCACCTGAGGCATTCCTTGTATTATGACTGGTATGATTCGAGCAGTTTTAGCATAAAGTTCATGCTCGTTAAAAAATAAACGCAAGATCTGAGCAGTTTTATCACATAGTTCATGCTCGTTAAAAAAAAACATAAGCTGTGAGCAATCTTCCCCCTAGAGTTCAAGCTCATCCAGAAAAAATGAACCGGTAAATAACCTTGAGAAATGTAACCTTTGACTGCCATATTAAAAAGCCCTTGGTCGTGTTTATATGCCATCACCTCCATCCTTTCATTTGGCCAATCGTTCATCTCCATATGATTGTTTACCTTCTTTTGAGGAACAGCTGCGAAGAGTGATCTCACTAAGCCATCCTTGTGACACTGCCGTGATTGGAATATTCCAACCTATACCTGGAATCTGTTGCTGCCCTGTTCATCACTCGTTCCTCAAAAGACGAGTCTTCTTTGAGCTCTTTTCACGGACTCGTAAAATATGAAAAGTTTTCCGAGTTTTGTCCTTCCAGCTCGTTAAAGCGACCGGAACGTTATCCCTCCTCTAGATTTTAATGTTTTTGGACCTGAGGGATTATTGCACAAAAAGATCGAGCGCTTGCTTTTCGGCTCGTTAAAACGATCGAAAATTCATCCCTTCTGTATTGTTTTATACTTTTTCGGACTTAAGGGATTAGCTGACGAAAAAGGAATTTTGGAGTTGACTTTACATACCTTTTCAGACTCTCTAAAATTGAAAAGGACCGAGTTATCCTTGTCGTTAGACTTGTTAAATTCATTAAATAGCGACAAACTTGTCTTTAGACGAGAACGAGTTTCCCTATCGCTAGGCTCGTTAAAACATAGCGATGGGCTTGCCCGAAGGGCAGGTTATAGAACAAGCATATGTTATCCTCCTCAAGCTTGACAAAAATAAAGAGGTACTGGTCATCAATGACTGGGGAAAAAATTGGGAGAACCTCACAGCTTTAATGGTAGCAAGTCGCTCTTGAACATGACACTTTGTCCTCTGTATCATCGGGTTGGGTTGTTTCATTCACCGGTCTCATCACCATGGTCCTCGCCACACCATCCACATTTTGGGGTAATGCTACCGATCCATCACATCAGTGTCGTTATATGTTCAAGAGAAGTGGTTTTGCAGAGAGTCAACCGTGTTCCATCCACTACCATACATTGTCCTTCATCCATTTCATGACCGCCACCCTGAATCATACATCACAGTTTGTTTTCACCTCATCACAATCATTAGCTCCGTTCCGTGTCACTGATGTGGGATTCATTAAGGCCCTCCTTTGACGGATCGCTCCTTGTCGACATTAGCTCATTATCCAAGGAGTTGATCTAGGAACAACCCCTTCAGTACTTTGAAGCTTGCATGCCTCAATGGCAAGTTTCTCACTTCCGGCGACAGGTATACATCAATGACCTTCGACCAGAAGATTTTGCATGGTGGTCGACACCAAGTCCTTTATTCCCACCATGTGAATTGTACTGCTGTACCTTGAGGGTCATCATTCTTATCGGTGATTCCTCTCGCGCTTGTTAATGGTTTACATTATTGACTGGTAATCAAGCGATGTCTTTTCATGTTCGACTTCAAGAAATTCTCACATGGATTGAATTGTACATCGAGTGAAGATCGGAAGAGTTTGAAGACCCCGGATCTAGTTTCATCCATCCGGGCTGCGATTTATATTCAGGAGATAAGCACATTTGACATGTACATCATTGCAGCAGATGATCATCCTTCTCAAAGGATGATAATTTCAGCAGAGAATTATCAGTCTACCATCAGACGATCGTCTGTTCTATGTACCAAAATGTATTTATAAAGCTAAGCATGGGAATGCCCACCTCAGCTAGATCGTGAAAAAGTATGAAAAATAATGTATTGTATTGTATCTTATTACAGGACACTTCTCAGCAGATTGAATGAACTTCAGATCCTCCTAATAAAGCATTTCACCCGATAAACGACCTCATACTTTAGGGGGCATCTGTTATAGACAATTTTGTGCCTTACAGCAACAGGCATGAATTGTCAATAATCCAAGGGATCCAAAGTCCCTAAACATGATGTTCCTACCCCCAGAGGATCAAGGTCAGCAAACCAACAGCTCTCAGATCAGTTCTCCACCTGAAAACACTCAAAAACAAGCAATCCTGAAATCAAAGCAGGTGCTCCACTAGGCTTCTGCGCTGAAAGCCAACTCCTCCATGGTGTACCTGCATTGCAAAGCAGGTAGAACAAAGGCCACCTGCGCTGAGCGAGATTGGACAAGTGGCACAGTGAGTCATAGCTGTGGAATCTTCCAAAATGACACTTGGATCAGGGATTTCGACTTGTGATGAGTCAGAGGCTCTGTTTCTCCATGTGGAAGCAAGGTTCTCCAAGTGGATTCAAGAACTGAAGATCAACTGAAGAGAGAGAGGACACAAGGCAGCTACACATCAGTTGCAAGCTGACTCATCCTTTCTCAATTCATCTATATATTGAGCTCTCTCCTATGAGCTCAGGAGGCTGGAATTTTGTGCAAAGTAATGATATGCTGTTGGTTTTACTATAGAGCTATTGGGTGATTGCTTGAGGGAGGTGAAGAAGAGAAATTCTTTCTGCTGGGAGGTGTTGCTGGATTGGAGCCTTCAATGGTTGTAATCTTCTCAGAACCTTTACTTCTTCATTAATAAAAAGCTATTGAGGTTCTTCTATATACTCTTGTTTCAATTATGTATTGTGATGATTGTATATTTGATTTACACTAATCCTTAAATCAGTTATGATTGCATGCTTCTTGTAGTTTCCTTCTTTGTTATTTTGCAGGATCTCATTGTAGCTGGGCCAGCAAAAGAGCAAGGAGCTGGGAGCAAGCAAGCAAAGAGAATAGTTTGGATTCGACATTAAGCGCAAGGCAACGGTTAGTGCATTTCTCCATTCTTTCTCTGCTTTCATAAAGAAGTAAAATGTCAGTAGTTTTCCTTACAGTTGTCGCTGAGGTACTATCACCCTTAGAGTGGGATAGGGTCATCCGAGTCGGATACTTTTCCCTACAACAATATGTCAACCTGTAGGGGATAAGGAGATATACATGATTACAAATGGATGCTTCGAGTTGTACATGTGTAAAATGGGTACAATCATCCAATTGACAACCTCTGTTTGGCCATCATTTTGGAGATGGAAATCCGTGGACTTAGTAAGTTTTGTATCCATCATTGACCAGAGACTTGACCAAAATGCACTCAAGAATTTGTTGTCTCGATATGAGATAATGAACTGTGGGATCCCAAAGTGTACCTACACTCATTCAAAGAAGATCTTAGCAGTGACCTCTATTGTGATACTCTTCTTGCAGGCTGCCATGATGGCCATCTTAGAGAATCTATCGATGTCCACGAAAACACAATCATTGTTTTTCTTAGTAGAAGGAAGGCCAGACATATAATCCATGGAGACAGATTCCCAAGGCCGACTAGGAGTAGGTAGAGGAGTATATAGGCCTTACTTCATGATTGATGGTTTGGAAATGATGTGGGGGGTGAAGGATCTAATGAACTTCCCAACATCCTAACAAAGTTTCAGCCAATAAAAATACTTCTGCAATACCGCCACTATTTTCTCTACTCTGAAATGTCCAATGACCTGAGTATAGTGCACCTCCCAAATCATCTTGGCACGCTCACTTGAAAGAACACAAATGTGTCCTAAGTGGCATAACAATGCATCCTGATGGTGAAAATTTGGAACTTGCTTCCTTTCCAGGAGTGTCTGGTATATGCTGCCGAATTTTGAATCGCTCTTGTAAAGATGCGGCCACCCCGATGTCTCGTGCCCATAGGAGTTGATCACAATGGTTAGTGCCATGACCGGTGGGTGGCTATGTAGGTTTTAACCTTGTATAGAAATTACCTACATACGAATTCTAAAGCACAGAAAATAAACAATGTAAGAGCATAACACATAAAACACATATACACAAAGATTTTCCCTTGGATCCCAAAACTGGGACTACCAACTTGATTTTTCATTATGTTCCTTTCAATGTTACAATACATATTTATACATGCCGAAGCATCTAATACCATGGACTGAAAACCATCGCGTCGAAAACCATGGACCAAAAACCATCACTTCCAAAACCATGTGCGAAAATCATGCATAAAACCGTAGGTAGGTCTGCCCAACCTAACATAGTGTCCAAAACCAAAATTTTCTAGGGCGCTACCCCTGACCCCAGAGATTGGGCTTACTTGCACCCCTCAAACCCCTCGTGACTCCCCCCGCTACACAATCGGCACAACGAAGGGGGGGCTCCACCCCCCTTCTAACCCCCCGGTTAACTACGTGGGCTAGTCGTGGAAATAATATAACACAACCCAACATTCTCCCACTTGTTGTTTTCTTTCCACACGGGGCCACAAGAGAGCTTAGTCATTTATCTAGCCCTGTAATGCCCATTATTTCTCTACACCAAGAGAACTTCTCAGAGCTCACAAATTTTGTCAATGCATCTACAATATTCTTCAAAGTGTCCACCTTTACTAGCAACACCTTTTTGTCTTCTATCATATCCCTCACAAAGTGATACTGAACATCAATGTGCTTTGTCTTTGAATGGTAAGCAGGGTTCTTTCCCAAGAAAATTTCACTTTGGCTGTCAAAGTCTATCCTTATAGCTCCTTAGGTTGGGTGGACCTACCTATGGTTTTGTGCATGTTTTTCGCACATGGTTTTGGACGCGATGGTTTTTGGTCCATGGTTTTCAACGTGATGGTTTTTGGTCCATGGTATTGGATGCTTCAACATGTATAAATATGTACTGTAACATTGAAAGGAACATAATGAAAAATGAAGCTGGTAGTCTCAGTTTTGGGATCTAGGGGAAAAGCTCTGTGTATATGTGTTTTATGTGTTATTCTCTTGCATTATTTATTTTATGTGTTCTAGAATCGTATGCAGGTAATTTATATACGGGATTAAAACCTACATTTGGTATCAAAGTTGTTTTGGCTTCAAGGGGATGCCTTTGTTACTGAGGGGTTTCACTCAGGCCTGTGGTAGACCCTATTCAGCTGGAGATTTGTGAGATCAATTCTGGTGGTGAAAGAAGATGGTGAGTAGTGGAAAGATAGAGATCAAGAAATTTAATGGTCAGAGTTTTGATTTGTGGAAACTCAAGATGGAAGATCTGTTAGTGGATAAAGATCAGTGGATCACGGTAGATCTGGGTACTAAACCAATGGGAGTGTCCATGAAGAACGAAAGAAGTTAGATTGGAAGGAAAAGATCACAATATGATTGTGTGTGTCAGATTTAGTATTGCTAGATGTATCAGGGAAAGCTATGGAAAAGGCTTTATGGGATAAGTTAGGGACTTTGTACCAATCTAAGTCTCTGGTGAATAAACTGTTCTTATGGAAAAACCTGTATAACCTGAGGATGAAAGATGGAGAATCAGTGATGGAGCATCTGAATGCATTTAATATTGTGGTAAGTCAGTTATCGTCTGTTGATATCAAAATTTTAGATGAAGGTAAGTGCATTAGTTTGTTGTGTTCTCTACCAGATTCATGGGATAGTCTAGTTATTGCAATAGGTAGCAATGCAATTGCCTTGTAGTTTGATGAAATAGTCTCATCCTTGCTGAAGGAAGAAATGAGACGGAAAAGTATGGAGAGCCAGAATGGTGATGCCTTGTTTGTACAAGGATGGTACCAGAACAAAAACAAAAATAAGTCATCGAGTCGGAGGTCTAAATTTATAGGGAGATCAAAATCTCTAGGAAAACCTGTAAAGGTGGTGTGCTGGAAATGCGGAAAGGAAGGGCACTAAAAAAGGAACTATAAATCTAAATCTCCTAATAAAGGAAAGGGATCTGATGATGCTGCTTCCATAGAGGTGAAAACCACCTCAGATGAAGGTGGGGATGTGTACTTGGCTTCTTCAAGTACACATGTAGATCATGAGGCATGGTTGATTGACCCAGGTGCAGCCTTTCACTTCACTCCCCATAGAGAGTGGTTCTACAAGTATGAGAAATATGATGGTGGTGATGTCTTCTTAGGGGATGATGGGAAGGCTAGAACCATTGGTCGCGGAAAAGTAAAGTTGAAGTTACAAGGTGGAAGGGTTACAACACTTCTAGGTGTTCCGCATATTCCTACATTAGCTAGGAATCTGTTTTCTGTAAGCAATCTAGATGATGTAGGTGTAAAAACAGTGTTCGAGAAGGATACCTGCAAGATGGTTCGGGGAGCACTGGTATTTATGCGGGTAGTTCGAATTGGAACCATGTACAAGCTGCAAGGTAGCACTATTGTGGATGGGTACAACAATTTTTTGGTTCCTGAAAGTGGAGCAGAAAATCTAGTGGTCTCTGGAGAGAAGACCATGATGTGGCATAAAAGGCTTGGAAATATTGGAGAGAAGGGCCTTCGAAAACTTCATGGTAAAGGTATGGTAGAAGGTATGAGTAATAGCTCTCTGGATTTTTATTTTTGTGAAAATTGTGTATATGGTAAGCAGAATCGGGTGAGTTTCCCCTCTGGTGGTAAGAGGGAGAAACATATATTAGAGCTTGTGCACAGTGATGTGTTTGGACCTGTGAAGGTTTCATCACTGGGTAAGTCTATGTACTATGTGTCATTTATAGATGACTTCTCAAGGAGTACATGGATATATTTCCTTAAGAACAAATCTGAAGTCTTTGACAGGTTTAATGAATTTGAGGCTCTGGTGGAAAACTAGACAGAGAAGAAGATAAAGGTGCTAAGGACAGATAATGGTGGAGAGTTTTGCAGTAAGGAATTTGAAGAATTCTGTAAAAAGTGTGGTATAGCATGATAGAAGACTACTCCATATACACCTCAGCAAAATGGAGTTGCAAAAAGAATGAACAAGACGTTGATGGAAAGGGCAAGAAGCACGCTCAGTGGTGTTGGGTTAGGATAGGAATTCTAGGTAGAGGCAGTGGAGACAACATGTTACGTGGTCAATAGATCACCTTCATCAGGGTTGGAGGATAAGACTCCACAAGAGGTATGGACTGGTAAGAAACCCTCTCTTTCACATGTGAGGGTATTTGAATGTGATGCATATGTACATGTTCGAAAGGAGAAATGAACCAAGTTGGATAGTAAATCTGAAAAGTGCATCTTTATTGGGTATAAGGATGGTTTAAATGGTTATAAGCTTTGGGACCCGGTAACAAGGAAGGTCATGTACAGCCGAGATGTGGTGTTCAGAGAGGGAAAAGATGTTATTAAACATGAAGTCAATGAAAGGAACCTGAGAAGATAGAGTTTGAGTTAAAGGAGGAAGAATTAGACTCTATAGCAGAGGAGGAATCAGAAGATGAAGAGCCACAAACTCTGGGTGCGATAAGATCAGTTCGAGAAAGAAGGTAGCCAGAAAGGTATAGTCCATCTGCTTTCTGTTCAAATTTTTCTTTATATATTACTGATGATGATCCTAGAACTGTGAAGGAAGCAGTAGATTCAGAGGATGGAAAACTCTAGAAAGAGGCCATGGTTGATGAAATGGCATCTTTGCACAAAAATGAGGCTTGGGATCTAGTGGAGTTGTCAGCTGGAAGGAAACCCATTGGAAACAAATGGGTGTTCAAGAAGAAGACAAATGCAGAAGGAAAGGTGGAGAAATACAAAGCTCGGTTGGTAGCAAAAGGTTATTCCCAGGTGCCAGGAATTGATTTTGGTGATACTTTTTCTCCTATTGCCAAGGTAACTTCTATTAGATTACTTTTATCTATTGTTGCTGCTTTTGATTTTGAGGTAGCACAGATGGATGTGAAGACAACATTTCTTCATGGGGATTTTGAAGAGGAGATCTACATGAATCAACTTGAAGGCTTTGCAGTGAAGGTAAGAAAGAACTAGTATGCAAGTTAAAGAAGTCTTTGTATGGGTTAAAACAGTCACCAAGGATGTGGTATCAGAAATTTGATACATTTATACGGGGACTTGGCTTCACCAGAAGCAAAGTAGATCACTGTGTGTATTTTAAATTAATTGGTGATTGGGTTATTTATCTTGTCTTATATGTGGATGATATGTTGTTGGTTGGAAATGACAAAGAAATTATCCAGGATTTGAAGACCCATTTGTTCTCCAAATTTGACATGAAATATCTTGGTGTTGCAAACCATATTTTGGGCATGGAAATTAAAAGAGATCGGACAAAGAGGAAGCTTTGGTTAAACTAGAGGAAGTATGTTGAGACAATATTGCAGAGGTTTAATATGCAGGATAGTAAACCGGTGAAGGTTCCTATTCCTGTAGGTGTAAAGTTATCTTCTAAACAGTGTCCCAAGGCACAAGAAGAGGAAGAGGACATGTCTCATGTTCCATATGCAAGTGCAGTCGATAGCCTAATGTATGCAATGGTTTGTACTACTAAACCAGACATTACACATGCAGTGGGAGTATTGAGCAAGTTTATGTCAAAACTAGGGAAGGAGCACTGGACTACAGTGAAGCGGGTTTTTAGGTATTTGTGTGGCACTAGTGATTATGGTTTGTGCTACCAAGGAAGACTGGAATTGGATAGAGTGTTAGATATTTGATGAGCCCCAATTTTGGTACAATTTGGGCTCATTTAGCCTACTTATTTTGCTCAGACCATTCATTTTTTATTGCTTGTGCATTCATTTCTTAGTATATTCATGTTGTTTGTAGGAAGAAGGGTAGGCACTCTATCTACGTGACTAATGCATTATGATCTCAGGTTTTGGCATTAGAAGGGAGCAAAAGACCACGTAAAAGGGAGACAAGGAGACAGCACGTAGCACTGCTAGTTTCTAGGAGGGGGTGTCCACCATCTTTGGGACCTTCCTCGTAATCTTCACCAAAGCTCCGAGCTCCAAACAATCTGCCCACCGAGCCTAGAGGCAGCCAAACTGTCCTACAGGAACAACAGTTACAGCTGTCCTACAGGATCAGCAGTTGAACTTCAGTTGGGCAGCCGAGTTCCTAAAATCAAGGACACTTTGTTGGATCATCGTTTTTGTATAAGTATAGAGGCCTTAGCCTTGGATAGGTTGTTGAAACTCTCGTATTGCTATTACAGTTTTGAGCACAGCTCGGTGTAGTTCTTTTTAAGCCAATTGTGGCATGACATCAGATGTTTTGTTATGAATAAAGACAGTCAGACTTTGATCTCATTCTGATTTTTCTAAGGGAGCTATAGCTCTCAGGTTATGGCCCAACCTGAGAGCAATAGATCTCCTCGGTGTTGTAATGTTATTTACATTTCGTTCCAACACTTTGAGTTTTTTTTACTTCCACATGCAATTCAAATTTACAGTTTGTTAATTTAGTCTTTTTCATGAGTTTAGATAGGATTCATTTATGGTGAATTTGTTTCCAGTTGCTTAGAGTAGAGGAGGATAGATATAATCCATTGGAGCTCCAGCAAAAAGGTTATTAAGGCTCACTGCCATCTCTCCTAGGGATTGGGGTGAAGTCCATAATCAGCCACCAAAAAGAAACGCAGTCCTTTACTTCTTTGAACGCTGCAACACAGTCACGGTTATGGTAGATCTTTCCATGCACTTCATGCTTGAGTCATACGCTTTCACTTCACTTCCATGCACGAATTTCCTTCCAGTTTACATTGCTGTTCATTGGGTTGATTTCACAAGTAGCTTAGGTTAATTCACTTTCAATTGGTAATAGTCATAAGTCATTCGTTTCGTTTACACTGCTCCATATCACTCCATTACCTTCCTCTGCGTGTCAACCACATCTCAAGTCACCTTCTTGACCTCTGTTCCGCTCATTCAACTTCTAGCTCATCCATTACTCACATAGCTCCATCTATCTAGCCTTTCGTTGATACCACTCTTCCATTCAACAAACCACTCCATGCACACGTTCTCCATCCAACATTGCTGCTCCTGAGCCATCACCAGGTCCATCTCCATCTCACTCATCTTCCCATACCACTCCATCACTTCACCATCTCTCCAAACCTTCACGGTAGGTCATCCCATAGAATTTTACTGCCTTCCTGTAGAAAACTCTGAGTTCCTGTAGGATCCCCTGCAGACTTCCTGTAGGAGTTTACAAACTCGGTTGCTGAGCCTCCAGACGTGGTAGACTTCTCAGGACTGATGCTAGGGACCCTCTGGGACCTCCCCTAGCCATTCAAACCCTATCCACGCTTTTCTCGCATTCCAATTGCTCCTGCACAGCCAAACCCTAATCAAGAGCACCGTCACAATAAATCCAACCACATAATGACAAAATACAAAAACATGTCTTTTCAATTGCAGATAGCTTAGACACATGTATTTCACTTCACTGCAAGTAATAGCATCATTGGTAGAGGTTTCATTCACGTTTTTGCATTGTAAGGGAGAAATTAGGGTTTACTAGGTTTTCATGCTTCATTAGCTTTCAGTTTCTTTTCTGCAAGTAGATTAGCCTTCTTTGAGTTAGCTTTCGTCCATCAATCATAGAGCTTCTTCTGAGAACAAATAGAAGTTGGCTTGAGCCCTAGCGGACTTGTGCCAGCTGACCAAGTGACAGCTGCGACAAGAGCTAGTACTTGTGCATATAGCACCGTCGCTTCCAAGTTTGTACGAACTACCGGGTTGATAAAATGAGAGACAGGAAGCCCCAGGAGTTGTAGCATTATTGCTACAATACTGGAGCTCACCATCTTTTTGGCGCCGTTGCAGGGGAAGCATCAGAGTATTAGTGACTGTTGCTTTTCTTCTAACTTCTTACTCTTACTTTCTGCTAAGTAGTTTGCTTCATTTCCATTCTGCAAAAGTAGCATAGTATTTCCTGCTTTCATAGATTAGTATTTCCTGCTTTCATAGATTAGTATTTCCTGCTTTCATAGATTAGTATTTCCTGCTTTCATAGATTAGCATTTCCTGCTTTCCTAGATTAGCATTTCCTGCTTTCCTAGATTAGTCTTTCAATTCTGCAAGCGTAGATTATAATTTCAATTCTGCAAGATAGTCAATTGTAGATCCATCTGTTTCATTTTTGCAGGTGCAAAGAGAAAACACAAAAGCCACAAAAAAAGAAGTCTTTCTGTTTCATGCCTCGTAGGAACCGAGATAGATCAGGAAAATTCCTACCTAACACCCCCACCACATCACTTAGTCACCCTTTACTCTTCGGTGGTGACAGTGAACTAGAGGAAACTATAGGTGAACATCCCGAGACATACCAAAATCCTATAGAAGAAGAAGAGTTAGAGACCACTCCACCTGAAACTATGGCTGATAATAGAGGAGAAGATGAGAGGATAGAGGGTGCCTTCCCCATCCGAGAGACCAATGGTGAGATGAAAATGAAGAACATTAGCCCCTCTGCTTTACCTCACTTCCATGGGCTGACTACCGAAGATCCTGATACCTTCCTATTTGAGTTTGTTGTCCTCTGTAGAACCTATGACTACACTGAAGATGAGGAAAAGCTAAAACTTTTCCCTTCCACTCTCAAGGATGCAGCATTACGCTGGTTCATGGGTTTACCAAGGAATAGTATCACCACGTGGGCTCAGATGCAGCGAGCCTTCAACACCAAGTACCGGGATTATTGTAGGTCCAAGGAAACAAAGGGGGAAATCTTTCGGATGGCTATGGGAAACGATGAGTCCTTAGAGGATTATGAGGAAAGATTCCAACTTAGTTATAAGCGGGCCAGGTGCACACTTGACCCTGAATCCCTTAAGTTGGTTTTGCTCCGAGGAGTCCCAAAAGATCTCTTAGATACCCTTCACATGTTAGCTGGGGGGGATATCTACCAACTGCCTTATGAGGACATCAAAACGGTGTTTAGAAACCACTCCAGAGCAGCTAGGAAACGAGGGAGGGGAAACCTCACCTCAGTTGGTATCCCTTTCTCCAAACATGAGTTAGCAAACCAATTAGAAGATCTTAAGAGTGAGGTGAGGCAGACCATTGCCATGCAGCTGGATACATTCAAGATCCAGCAAAAGAAAGAAGAAGCTGAGAGAGCCCTGGTTGTCTTCTGCCCTAGGTGCACAAGAAGACATCCCAAGAACGAATGCCCCTTGCATTCGGTTGAAGTATGTTTTGTTTGTGAGGAGGACCATCCTACCAATCAGTGTCCCACCTTACCTAGGTTTAAAGCCATGTACCAAGGGACAGAAGCCCCCACTGAACCTCTCTATTTCATTAACCAAAGGAGGCCACAAGGACCTAGATCCTATCAGCAGGGAATGCAAGGGGCACCTCAAGCCTATTACAGCCCCAACCAATCGACTCCTATGCCTTCCTGGGGTCCCCCTGCTCATCCATCCTGGTCCATGCCCCCTCCATGGTCTTATCCACCTCAGTATCCTACTCAACCCACTACTCACTCTTATCACCCACATGCCTAGCCACAGCCTCAGTGGAATGCACCTCAGTCGGGGTGGAGGCCCCAGTACAACACTCCTCCCGCCATTCTTCCTCCACCTCCAGTTCAACCACAACCGTTACCTCCTGTTCCTCCAAGGCAACCTCAAATACCTGCTCAACCGAACCCGAACCCCAACAACAGACAGGCTCAGCAGGTATATACTGGGGAGACCTCATGCCCTACCTATGCTGTGGAGATCCAGGAGATCAATCTTAGATCTGGAAAGACTCTCCCAGATCGCCAACCTCCTCCCCCGGAGGATGAGGAAGACCATCAGGAAAGTGAACCAAAGCCTATTCCATCCTTTCCTGAGAGATTAGCAACCACCACACAACCCAACCCGGAAGAAGATGAGCTTCTGGGAGAGCTCAAGCAGTTGTGTGTGAAGATACCCCTTCTCCAGGCCATCAAGGATGTGCCAATCTATAACAAGCTGGTTAAGGAGAAGTGTTTCAAACACCTAGGCAGACGAAAGAAAGATGCTTCAACTATCAATGTCATAGGACAACTGTCTGACCTTATGCTAGGACAAGTCATCTGCCCAAAATACTTAGATCCTGGAAGTCCTGTAGTAGATGTCCACATCAATGGCACCATCATACCCCACACCTTGATTGATCTGGGGGCTGCCATTAATGTAATGACCAGGGATACCATGCTCAAGCTCAATCTTCAAGGTTCCTTGAGGAAGACCTCGACAGTGCTACAACTAGCAGATCACTCCACCGTGACTCCCGAAGGGATTGTGGAGGATGTCTTGGTCTCTATTGACTCTTGGGAGTATCCTGCAGACTTCCTGGTTTTGCAACCAAAGGCAAAGCTTACTGGATATCCCCTCATTTTGGGAAGGCCTTGGTTAGCCACTGTAGATGCCTATATCAGTTGTCGTGCAGGGAATATGACCATCAAAAATGGTCCTATGTCCAAGCAACTAGTCCTATACCCTCCTGCCCAACCCTCTTTAGCGCATGACTTACCACTCTGGTTGGAGGAAGGAGAAGAAGACAAGGTGTACTCAGCACCTCTGTGTACCATAGATACCACTGGAAGAAACCCCCCAACCGAGGATGACTTGATCGAGAACTTGATCCAAAACCCACCTACCAGTGCTCTACCCTTAGAAAAATTGGTGGAGGATGCCCAAGCTAGCACCTTAGTGGATCTTTGTACAACCAGCCCTGTCATTCCCAGAGTTAAGAATGTGGAGTTCGGCCCTGAGAAAGCATTAAAAATTAGCTCCTCCCTATCTCCTTCTCAGGAAAAGGAGCTGTGCAACCTGTTGGCTAGCCACTTAGATGCTTTTGCTTGGAGCTATAAGGAGATGAAAGGAGTTCATCCTTCGGTCTATACTCATCACATATATATCAAAGAGGACTGTAAACCAGTGAGGCAACCACAGAGGAGAATGAATCCTACCCTCAAGGACATTGTCAAGGAAGAATTGCAAAAACTGTTGGATGCCGGATTCATCTACCCCATCTCAAATAGTGAATGGGTGTCCCCTCTAGTGTTGGTTCCCAAGAAGAATGGGAAGTGGAGAATTTGTGTAGATTACCGTGAGCTAAACAAAGCTACCAAGAAAGACCATTTCCCTCTACCTTTCATAGATCAAGTGTTGGATGGACTGGCCGGAAAGAAGTTCTTCTCTTTCCTGGATGGGTTTAGCGGGTACAATCAAATCCAAATCAGCCCGGAAGACTAAGATAAAACCACCTTCACTTGTCCTTGGGGTACCTTTGCCTACCGAGTTCTTCCCTTTGGGCTATGCAATGCTCCGGCTACTTTCCAGAGAGCTGTCTTAAGCATCTTCTCGGAGCTGGTCCATGATGCAGTGGAAATCTATATGGATGACTTTACTCCTTATGGGGCCAACTTCCAGGAAGCATTGTCCAATCTGGGAAAAGTCCTGACCAAATGCATCGAGATGAACCTGTCCCTCAGTCCTGAAAAATGTGAATTCCTGATGACTGAAGGGACCATGCTAGGCCATACCATCTCTCGCCAAGGGTTACAGGTGGATCCTAACAAAATTTCTCTAATCAAGAAGGTTCCACCTCCACAAAAGGTAAGGGATGTCAGGAGTTTTTTGGGATTAGCGGGGTACTACAGGAGATTCATTAAGGACTTCAGCAAGCTCGCCTCGCCATTGTTTGGCCTGTTGGCAAAAGATGTGGAGTTTAAGTGGACTGACGACTGTCAGAAGAGTTTGAATGAGTTAAAAGAAAAGTTGGTGTCAACACCAATCTTGAGAGGTCCAAACTGGGCCCTACCTTTCCACATCCACACTGATGCCTCGAACAAAGCCATAGGTGCAGCTTTAGGACAATTTGAGCAAAAACTTCCATATGCCATTTACTTTGTTAGCA
Source organism: Pinus tabuliformis (assembly GCA_031772625.1). Taxonomy (NCBI): domain Eukaryota; kingdom Viridiplantae; phylum Streptophyta; class Pinopsida; order Pinales; family Pinaceae; genus Pinus; species Pinus tabuliformis. Next base: position 1,848,559,591 of record CM062816.1, read on the forward strand.
AGAACTTGACCAAAGCTGAACTAAACTACACTGTAACCGAGAAAGAGTTCTTAGCTGTAGTCCATGCACTAAACAAGTTCCGTCATTACATCACCGGATATCAAACATTTGTACATACTGACCATGCTGCAATTAGATATTTAATGAATAAACCAGATGTGAATGCTCGTATTATTAGATGGTTACTTTTGTTGCAGCAGTTTGATTTAACCATTGTTGATAAACCAGGAAGAGAAAATGTTGTTGCTGATTTTTTATCTAGATTGGATTTGTCTGCAGATGAAGATGGGACGGTGAATGACCAGACGCCTGATGAGCATCTGTTTGCTATTTCAGTACTCTCTCCATGGTTTGCTGATATAGCAAACTATCTTGTTTCAGCTCAGTTCCCTCCGCATCTCTCTTCAAAAGAGAAGAGCAGAATCATCAGAAAAAGTGCCTCATTCACTTGGATCAGGGGCAACCTGTTCAAGCTTGGCCCCGATCAGATCTTAAGGCATTGTGTAAGGGAGGAGGAAGTCTTTGACATCCTCCTCACCTGTCATGATGGGCCTTGTGGGGGACACTTTGCAGCAAAGAGAACGGCCTTCAAGATCCTGCAGGCAGGTTACTATTGGCCTACACTTCATCAAGATGTCAGAAGATACATCAGCCAATGTGACCAATGCCAAAGAATGGGGAAACCGACTCAAAGGGATGAGATGCCTCTCCAACCTCAAGTGACTCTCGAGCCATTTGAGAAGTGGGGCATGGACTTTGTGGGTCCAATCAATCCCTCTTCTAGGCAAAGATCCTACATCATTGTGTGTACTGACTACTTGACAAAGTGGGCAGAGACTAAAGCAATCAAAGCAGCAACAGAAGAGAAGGTGGTCGAGTTCTTAAGAGAGAACATCTTCTACAAGTTTGGCTACCCAAGAGAGCTGGTGACCGATCAAGGGAGCCAGTTCACATCCAACTTGGTTGAAGACTTACTGGCTCATCACAAGATCAAGCATAGAACTTCCACCCCCTATCATCCTCAAGCAAATGGGCAGGTGGAAGTCACCAATAGAGCATTAGAGGGGATCTTGACCAAAGTGGTGAGCAGTAGCAGAAAGGCCTGGGCAGATCGCCTGGTTGAGGCCACATGGGATTACAACACCACTTGGAAGACCACCACCGGCTTCACACCTTATGAGCTGGTCTATGGGAAGAAAGCTTTGCTGTCCATTGAGTTTGAGTATAACACTTTGAGGATGGTAGCTCAGCTGGACCTAGATCTCAGCCATGCACAGCAAGAAAGGTTATTGCAGCTGAATGGACTGGATGAGCACCGCATGCAGGCCCTCCTTCACTCAGAAGTGGTTCAACTTCAGAGGAAGGTGTGGCATGATCAACATCTCCATGACAAGCAATTCCAGCCGGGAGATTGGGCCTTGTTGTATGACTCCAGATTCAAAGATTTCAAGGGGAAGTTGAGAACCAGATGGCTAGGACCATATGTGGTGGAACAGTGCCATGACAATGGATCTGTCCTCATTCGAACCATTGATGAGGAAGCCATTCCCATGCTTGTCAATGGGCACCGATTGAAGATCTACAGGAGACCTCTCTCAAGACAAGAGTTTATCAACACTATGGAGAAATCTGTATTGGTCATAGAGAAGGGTTTTCCCTCTACTTTGGGCATACCCTGAAGAATCTAAAAAAAAAAAAAAGAAAAAAGAAAAAAAAAAAAATAAAGATCCTTGGGTGAAAACCTCTTTGAGGCGCCCAAGGCAGGCAGTAGGGGTGAAAACCTCATTGAGGCGCTCCTATTGTCTTTCAAAAAAAAAAAGGAAAGTTTGAAAAAGATCCCTGAGTGAAAACCTCTCTGAGGCGCTCAGGGCAGGTAGCAAGGGTGAAAACCTCTTTGGGGCACCCCTGCTATCTTTCCAAAAAAAAAAAAAAAGAAAAAGAAAAAACAACAAGCACAATAAAAAATTGCATGCAGATGTTCTATGGAGGAGAAGAAGCCTCTCCACTCCAAGCCAGGGGCCTTCATCATGCTATCAAAGGACCTCACCAACACCTCCTCCAAGAATACTAATGTTTTTTCAAGGTATGTGCAATTTTATTATGGTTTGAATCTTCTACAGGAAGATGCAGTTTTTCTACAGGAAGAGACAGTCTTTCTACAGGAAGACGCGGATCTTCTACAGGAAAGTGCAAAATTTCTACAGGAAGCTCTGTGTTCTACAGGAAACTTCCTGTAGAAGGTTGCGACGGCCAAAAATTTGTTTCAAATGGTGATCTAGCGGCTGAGGAATGGATTGGATGCATGCATGCCACTGTTGGCACCTCTGAACATTGCTGATACCTTGCTCCACCATCCTCGTCGCCATGCAACCAAGATCCCTGCACCAGCAAACCAGATCCATGAGTTCTCGTGGAAAAGCCAGTTGTCAAAGAAAAATGAACACCGAGAGCTCATACCACCTCCATGTCGAGCATCAGAAGCTTTGGGAGCGCGATCAGTAGGTCATATCCATTGTCATGTAGCATGCACCCAAGGAGGTGAGACTGTTACAAGGCACCCCACGGGAATCCTGTAGCAGTCAAACCTGCATGAGTGGATACCATTCATCGCCCAGCCATCTGCAAACAACACACGGGCGCATGCAACCAGAGCATCGACTCCATCGCCAGCATCTGGTAACCACGAGCCTCCGGGACTGTGTAAGCCACATGCAGCAGGTAGACCCGTCGTCCAAAAACTGAAAATCGTGTGCAGCCACACGCAGGTAAGTGTTCTAATCCTTCCTTCCATCAAATCGCATGAGTATTACTTTGATTTGTTTGCATGGCGTAGAAATGAATGGTTGAGCGGCCGTAAGGCCAGTTGACTGGCCACGTCAGCTAGTGAAGGGATAGTCACATGATGGGGTGGCAGCCACGACAAAGGAAACACGCAGCACGCACGTGAAGATTAGTCCCGTCAACCGAGAAACGAGTTTAACCGAAAAGGGCGGCGGCAGATCTGTGGGAATGAATGCGGCAGCAAGCGAATGTGCAGGCGGATGATGGGTGACGTCACCCAACGGTCCGGCGGGGACAGCTCACCCCCCGCGCCACGAGCTGCGCCGATTCAAAATCTAATCGGCTAGATTATGCGCGTATATCCATCAACCTCCACTTCAAAACTTGAGTAGCTCTTCTGATTACCTCTGCACGTTGATACGCCAAGCTTTCGACTACCTGAACGCCGAGAAGCACCGCTCGACCGCTGGCCAACTACAGTTCTCCCCGAAGTCTGCGCACTGCTCCTACAGGAACAGTTTCTACAGGAACGCAGTCCTACAGGAAGCAGTCTCTACAGGAACGCGTTCTACAGGAAGGTGAAGTCTTCACGTAAGAAAAGGTGGCAGAAAAGAGATAACCCTGAAACTCCTTTCGCAATTGGCTTTCAAAGGTGGCAAGGTCATTATTCACAGTCTGGTCATAAAAAAATATTGGATTGTCGTGCCTATACTATCGCTTCTACAGGATAGCAGTATAATTAGACTGTGGTTTGTGAATTCATTGCATGCTCTATCTATAAGACCGAATTTCCTTTGTATCTACCACCTTTGGTCAAAACCACCATGTTCATCATGCCTGGTGGGTTTATTCGATAGGAACCCACAGATTCCTCCAAGCTAAGAGAGAACCAAGATGTGGTAGAACTCTTCACAAGGGTTCAATGGATGCCGTTTTTTGATAAGTTGCAGGGTTACGATGATGAGGTAGCTGAGGAATTTCTGCAGGCTTTAAGGCCGAAATCTAAGACGCTGGCTACCGTAACCTTCAGGGGTCTCAGCCTCAAAATTACCCCACAGTACATCAGTCAGATCACTGACCTCCCTATGGGTTTGCCGTGGGACAAGGAAGAACGAATACAGAGCCAACAAGCAAAGAAGGAATTCTTTCCACCTGAGGAAGAATTCTCCGAGGATAAGAATGGAGTACGAAGGAACAGTCTGTTACCACCTTGGAACGAGGTCAGCCTCCAGATAATGAAATATATAACATGTGAGGGTCGCTATAGCATCGTCTACGGGTATCATTTTCGACTGCTTACCGAATTAAGGCACCGAAGTGAGCTTCCTGTAGAAAAGAAATTAAGCATTCCTTATTTCCTGTTGCAATCTTTGATGGAGTGTGCTACGAAGCTGAAGGATGGCGTCCCAGATCAGGTGGCACACCATGGGCTGATAAAATTGCTTGTAGAGGATGCAGTGCACTCCTATAAAGTTCCCCTCTCCTGGGAATCATTTAGAAATCTAACACAAGATGGGGACATCAAAATGCTGGTCGAAGATAGTGGCTCCTCCAGCAGTGAAGACAAAGAGGCAGTGGCCAAAGAAAAGAGGAAACCAGGTCAAAAGACCCCTGCCACGGTGCAGAGGAAGGAACAAAAGAGGAAGCAAGAAGAAAAGGAGGACGAAGAAAAGGGTGGCACACCTGTTTTGTCAGCAAGAGAAAAAAGGATGAAGAGCCGAATGGACAAAGCTGAGGTAGTCCACGTCAGCCCAACTACCTCCACAGTACCTGCAACGAAGGCAAAGAGCAAAATTTAGGCAAGTAAGCAAGCAAAAATGGAGACACCTGTACCTACAGGAAAACAAGAGCGGGCTTCTACAGGAAGCCCGAAAATCGCTAAGGAGCAGACTTCTACAGGAAGCCCGAAAATCGCTAAGGAGCAGACTTCTACAGGAAGCCCGAAAATCGCTAAGGAGCAGACTTCTACAGGAAGTCTGGGAACAAAGACACAGGCTTCTACAGGAAGCCAAAAAACTCAAGACAAGGCTTCGACAGGAAGCCCAAGAACTCAGGAAAAGGCTCCTACAGGAAGCCCAAAGCTGCTAAAGGAAAAGGCTCCTGCAGGAAGCCCAAAAATGCTGAAGGAAAAGGCTTCTACAGGAAGCCCGAAAAAGGTAAAACCCAAAGAAAAGAAGGTGGATATCCTGGCACGGGAGGCAGCA